>OY101444.1:8625231-9272561 GCA_956483585.1 Gymnocheta viridis
CTCGAGAACTGCTTCGGCAAAGCTATTGCATAGCATTTTGTTTTCAATAAAATGTATTAAATTAAAAAAAAATAACTAACATAATTTTTTTTAATTATTAGAAAAGGCTATAGCCTTTTCTTTTGGAGCGTTACTGATACGCTAATAAAAAAAGACATGTGGCACTCGAGAACTGCTTCGGCAAAGCTATTGCATAGCATTTTGTTTTCAATAAAATGTATTAAATTAAAAAAAAATAACTAACATAATTTTTTTTAATTATTAGAAAAGGCTATAGCCTTTTCTTTTGGAGCGTTACTGATACGCCAATAAAAAAAGACATGTGGCACTCGAGAACTGCTGCGGCAAAGCTATTGCATAGCATTTTGTTTTCAATAAAATGTATTAAATTAAAAAAAAATAACTAACATAATTTTTTTTAATTATTAGAAAAGGCTATAGCCTTTTCTTTTGGAGCGTTACTGATACGCTAATAAAAAAAGACATGTGGCACTCGAGAACTGCTTCGGCAAAGCTATTGCATAGCATTTTGTTTTCAATAAAATGTATTAAATTAAAAAAAAAATAACTAACATAATTTTTTTTAATTATTAGAAAAGGCTATAGCCTTTTCTTTTGGAGCGTTACTGATACGCCAATAAAAAAAGACATGTGGCACTCGAGAACTGCTGCGGCAAAGCTATTGCATAGCATTTTGTTTTCAATAAAATGTATTAAATTAAAAAAAAAATAACTAACATAATTTTTTTTAATTATTAGAAAAGGCTATAGCCTTTTCTTTTGGAGCGTTACTGATACGCTAATAAAAAAAGACATGTGGCACTCGAGAACTGCTTCGGCAAAGCTATTGCATAGCATTTTGTTTTCAATAAAATGTATTAAATTAAAAAAAAATAACTAACATAATTTTTTTTAATTATTAGAAAAGGCTATAGCCTTTTCTTTTGGAGCGTTACTGATACGCCAATAAAAAAAGACATGTGGCACTCGAGAACTGCTTCGGCAAAGCTATTGCATAGCATTTTGTTTTCAATAAAATGTATTAAATTAAAAAAAAATAACTAACATAATTTTTTTTAATTATTAGAAAAGGCTATAGCCTTTTCTTTTGGAGCGTTACTGATACGCTAATAAAAAAAGACATGTGGCACTCGAGAACTGCTTCGGCAAAGCTATTGCATAGCATTTTGTTTTCAATAAAATGTATTAAATTAAAAAAAAATAACTAACATAATTTTTTTTAATTATTAGAAAAGGCTATAGCCTTTTCTTTTGGAGCGTTACTGATACGCTAATAAAAAAAGACATGTGGCACTCGAGAACTGCTTCGGCAAAGCTATTGCATAGCATTTTGTTTTCAATAAAATGTATTAAATTAAAAAAAAATAACTAACATAATTTTTTTTAATTATTAGAAAAGGCTATAGCCTTTTCTTTTGGAGCGTTACTGATACGCTAATAAAAAAAGACATGTGGCACTCGAGAACTGCTTCGGCAAAGCTATTGCATAGCATTTTGTTTTCAATAAAATGTATTAAATTAAAAAAAAATAACTAACATAATTTTTTTTAATTATTAGAAAAGGCTATAGCCTTTTCTTTTGGAGCGTTACTGATACGCCAATAAAAAAAGACATGTGGCACTCGAGAACTGCTGCGGCAAAGCTATTGCATAGCATTTTGTTTTCAATAAAATGTATTAAATTAAAAAAAAATAACTAACATAATTTTTTTTAATTATTAGAAAAGGCTATAGCCTTTTCTTTTGGAGCGTTACTGATACGCCAATAAAAAAAGACATGTGGCACTCGAGAACTGCTGCGGCAAAGCTATTGCATAGCATTTTGTTTTCAATAAAATGTATTAAATTAAAAAAAAATAACTAACATAATTTTTTTTAATTATTAGAAAAGGCTATAGCCTTTTCTTTTGGAGCGTTACTGATACGCTAATAAAAAAAGACATGTGGCACTCGAGAACTGCTTCGGCAAAGCTATTGCATAGCATTTTGTTTTCAATAAAATGTATTAAATTAAAAAAAAATAACTAACATAATTTTTTTTAATTATTAGAAAAGGCTATAGCCTTTTCTTTTGGAGCGTTACTGATACGCTAATAAAAAAAGACATGTGGCACTCGAGAACTGCTTCGGCAAAGCTATTGCATAGCATTTTGTTTTCAATAAAATGTATTAAATTAAAAAAAAATAACTAACATAATTTTTTTTAATTATTAGAAAAGGCTATAGCCTTTTCTTTTGGAGCGTTACTGATACGCTAATAAAAAAAGACATGTGGCACTCGAGAACTGCTTCGGCAAAGCTATTGCATAGCATTTTGTTTTCAATAAAATGTATTAAATTAAAAAAAATAACTAACATAATTTTTTTTAATTATTAGAAAAGGCCTTTTCTTTTGGAGCGTTACTGATACGCTAATAAAAAAAGACATGTGGCACTCGAGAACTGCTTCGGCAAAGCTATTGCATAGCATTTTGTTTTCAATAAAATGTATTAAATTAAAAAAAAATAACTAACATAATTTTTTTTAATTATTAGAAAAGGCTATAGCCTTTTCTTTTGGAGCGTTACTGATACGCTAATAAAAAAAGACATGTGGCACTCGAGAACTGCTTCGGCAAAGCTATTGCATAGCATTTTGTTTTCAATAAAATGTATTAAATTAAAAAAAAATAACTAACATAATTTTTTTTAATTATTAGAAAAGGCTATAGCCTTTTCTTTTGGAGCGTTACTGATACGCTAATAAAAAAAGACATGTGGCACTCGAGAACTGCTTCGGCAAAGCTATTGCATAGCATTTTGTTTTCAATAAAATGTATTAAATTAAAAAAAAATAACTAACATAATTTTTTTTAATTATTAGAAAAGGCTATATATAGCCTTTTCTTTTGGAGCGTTACTGATACGCTAATAAAAAAAGACATGTGGCACTCGAGAACTGCTTCGGCAAAGCTATTGCATAGCATTTTGTTTTCAATAAAATGTATTAAATTAAAAAAAAATAACTAACATAATTTTTTTTAATTATTAGAAAAGGCTATAGCCTTTTCTTTTGGAGCGTTACTGATACGCTAATAAAAAAAGACATGTGGCACTCGAGAACTGCTTCGGCAAAGCTATTGCATAGCATTTTGTTTTCAATAAAATGTATTAAATTAAAAAAAATAACTAACATAATTTTTTTTAATTATTAGAAAAGGCTATAGCCTTTTCTTTTGGAGCGTTACTGATACGCTAATAAAAAAAGACATGTGGCACTCGAGAACTGCTTCGGCAAAGCTATTGCATAGCATTTTGTTTTCAATAAAATGTATTAAATTAAAAAAAAATAACTAACATAATTTTTTTTAATTATTAGAAAAGGCTATAGCCTTTTCTTTTGGAGCGTTACTGATACGCTAATAAAAAAAGACATGTGGCACTCGAGAACTGCTTCGGCAAAGCTATTGCATAGCATTTTGTTTTCAATAAAATGTATTAAATTAAAAAAAAATAACTAACATAATTTTTTTTAATTATTAGAAAAGGCTATAGCCTTTTCTTTTGGAGCGTTACTGATACGCTAATAAAAAAAGACATGTGGCACTCGAGAACTGCTTCGGCAAAGCTATTGCATAGCATTTTGTTTTCAATAAAATGTATTAAATTAAAAAAAAATAACTAACATAATTTTTTTTAATTATTAGAAAAGGCTATAGCCTTTTCTTTTGGAGCGTTACTGATACGCTAATAAAAAAAGACATGTGGCACTCGAGAACTGCTTCGGCAAAGCTATTGCATAGCATTTTGTTTTCAATAAAATGTATTAAATTAAAAAAAAATAACTAACATAATTTTTTTTAATTATTAGAAAAGGCTATAGCCTTTTCTTTTGGAGCGTTACTGATACGCTAATAAAAAAAGACATGTGGCACTCGAGAACTGCTTCGGCAAAGCTATTGCATAGCATTTTGTTTTCAATAAAATGTATTAAATTAAAAAAAAATAACTAACATAATTTTTTTTAATTATTAGAAAAGGCTATAGCCTTTTCTTTTGGAGCGTTACTGATACGCTAATAAAAAAAGACATGTGGCACTCGTGAACTGCTTCGGCAAAGCTATTGCATAGCATTTTGTTTTCAATAAAATGTATTAAATTAAAAAAAAATAACTAACATAATTTTTTTTAATTATTAGAAAAGGCTATAGCCTTTTCTTTTGGAGCGTTACTGATACGCCAATAAAAAAAGACATGTGGCACTCGAGAACTGCTGCGGCAAAGCTATTGCATAGCATTTTGTTTTCAATAAAATGTATTAAATTAAAAAAAAATAACTAACATAATTTTTTTTAATTATTAGAAAAGGCTATAGCCTTTTCTTTTGGAGCGTTACTGATACGCTAATAAAAAAAGACATGTGGCACTCGAGAACTGCTTCGGCAAAGCTATTGCATAGCATTTTGTTTTCAATAAAATGTATTAAATTAAAAAAAAATAACTAACATAATTTTTTTTAATTATTAGAAAAGGCTATAGCCTTTTCTTTTGGAGCGTTACTGATACGCTAATAAAAAAAGACATGTGGCACTCGAGAACTGCTTCGGCAAAGCTATTGCATAGCATTTTGTTTTCAATAAAATGTATTAAATTAAAAAAAAATAACTAACATAATTTTTTTTAATTATTAGAAAAGGCTATAGCCTTTTCTTTTGGAGCGTTACTGATACGCTAATAAAAAAAGACATGTGGCACTCGAGAACTGCTTCGGCAAAGCTATTGCATAGCATTTTGTTTTCAATAAAATGTATTAAATTAAAAAAAAATAACTAACATAATTTTTTTAATTATTAGAAAAGGCTATAGCCTTTTCTTTTGGAGCGTTACTGATACGCCAATAAAAAAAGACATGTGGCACTCGAGAACTGCTGCGGCAAAGCTATTGCATAGCATTTTGTTTTCAATAAAATGTATTAAATTAAAAAAAAATAACTAACATAATTTTTTTTAATTATTAGAAAAGGCTATAGCCTTTTCTTTTGGAGCGTTACTGATACGCTAATAAAAAAAGACATGTGGCACTCGAGAACTGCTTCGGCAAAGCTATTGCATAGCATTTTGTTTTCAATAAAATGTATTAAATTAAAAAAAAATAACTAACATAATTTTTTTTAATTATTAGAAAAGGCTATAGCCTTTTCTTTTGGAGCGTTACTGATACGCCAATAAAAAAAGACATGTGGCACTCGAGAACTGCTGCGGCAAAGCTATTGCATAGCATTTTGTTTTCAATAAAATGTATTAAATTAAAAAAAAATAACTAACATAATTTTTTTTAATTATTAGAAAAGGCTATAGCCTTTTCTTTTGGAGCGTTACTGATACGCCAATAAAAAAAGGACATGTGGCACTCGAGAACTGCTGCGGCAAAGCTATTGCATAGCATTTTGTTTTCAATAAAATGTATTAAATTAAAAAAAAATAACTAACATAATTTTTTTTAATTATTAGAAAAGGCTATAGCCTTTTCTTTTGGAGCGTTACTGATACGCCAATAAAAAAAGACATGTGGCACTCGAGAACTGCTGCGGCAAAGCTATTGCATAGCATTTTGTTTTCAATAAAATGTATTAAATTAAAAAAAAATAACTAACATAATTTTTTTTAATTATTAGAAAAGGCTATAGCCTTTTCTTTTGGAGCGTTACTGATACGCCAATAAAAAAAGACATGTGGCACTCGAGAACTGCTGCGGCAAAGCTATTGCATAGCATTTTGTTTTCAATAAAATGTATTAAATTAAAAAAAAATAACTAACATAATTTTTTTTAATTATTAGAAAAGGCTATAGCCTTTTCTTTTGGAGCGTTACTGATACGCTAATAAAAAAAGACATGTGGCACTCGAGAACTGCTTCGGCAAAGCTATTGCATAGCATTTTGTTTTCAATAAAATGTATTAAATTAAAAAAAAATAACTAACATAATTTTTTTTAATTATTAGAAAAGGCTATAGCCTTTTCTTTTGGAGCGTTACTGATACGCTAATAAAAAAAGACATGTGGCACTCGAGAACTGCTTCGGCAAAGCTATTGCATAGCATTTTGTTTTCAATAAAATGTATTAAATTAAAAAAAAATAACTAACATAATTTTTTTTAATTATTAGAAAAGGCTATAGCCTTTTCTTTTGGAGCGTTACTGATACGCCAATAAAAAAAGACATGTGGCACTCGAGAACTGCTGCGGCAAAGCTATTGCATAGCATTTTGTTTTCAATAAAATGTATTAAATTAAAAAAAAATAACTAACATAATTTTTTTTAATTATTAGAAAAGGCTATAGCCTTTTCTTTTGGAGCGTTACTGATACGCTAATAAAAAAAGACATGTGGCACTCGAGAACTGCTTCGGCAAAGCTATTGCATAGCATTTTGTTTTCAATAAAATGTATTAAATTAAAAAAAAATAACTAACATAATTTTTTTTAATTATTAGAAAAGGCTATAGCCTTTTCTTTTGGAGCGTTACTGATACGCTAATAAAAAAAGACATGTGGCACTCGAGAACTGCTTCGGCAAAGCTATTGCATAGCATTTTGTTTTCAATAAAATGTATTAAATTAAAAAAAAATAACTAACATAATTTTTTTTAATTATTAGAAAAGGCTATAGCCTTTTCTTTTGGAGCGTTACTGATACGCCAATAAAAAAAGACATGTGGCACTCGAGAACTGCTGCGGCAAAGCTATTGCATAGCATTTTGTTTTCAATAAAATGTATTAAATTAAAAAAAAATAACTAACATAATTTTTTTTAATTATTAGAAAAGGCTATAGCCTTTTCTTTTGGAGCGTTACTGATACGCTAATAAAAAAAGACATGTGGCACTCGAGAACTGCTTCGGCAAAGCTATTGCATAGCATTTTGTTTTCAATAAAATGTATTAAATTAAAAAAAAATAACTAACATAATTTTTTTTAATTATTAGAAAAGGCTATAGCCTTTTTCTTTTGGAGCGTTACTGATACGCTAATAAAAAAAGACATGTGGCACTCGAGAACTGCTTCGGCAAAGCTATTGCATAGCATTTTGTTTTCAATAAAATGTATTAAATTAAAAAAAAATAACTAACATAATTTTTTTTAATTATTAGAAAAGGCTATAGCCTTTTCTTTTGGAGCGTTACTGATACGCCAATAAAAAAAGACATGTGGCACTCGAGAACTGCTGCGGCAAAGCTATTGCATAGCATTTTGTTTTCAATAAAATGTATTAAATTAAAAAAAAAATAACTAACATAATTTTTTTTAATTATTAGAAAAGGCTATAGCCTTTTCTTTTGGAGCGTTACTGATACGCTAATAAAAAAAGACATGTGGCACTCGAGAACTGCTTCGGCAAAGCTATTGCATAGCATTTTGTTTTCAATAAAATGTATTAAATTAAAAAAAAATAACTAACATAATTTTTTTTAATTATTAGAAAAGGCTATAGCCTTTTCTTTTGGAGCGTTACTGATACGCCAATAAAAAAAGACATGTGGCACTCGAGAACTGCTGCGGCAAAGCTATTGCATAGCATTTTGTTTTCAATAAAATGTATTAAATTAAAAAAAAAATAACTAACATTATTTTTTTTCATTATTAGAAAAGGCTATAGCCTTTTCTTTTGGAGCGTTACTGATACGCTAATAAAAAAAGACATGTGGCACTCGAGAACTGCTTCGGCAAAGCTATTGCATAGCATTTTGTTTTCAATAAAATGTATTAAATTAAAAAAAAATAACTAACATAATTTTTTTTAATTATTAGAAAAGGCTATAGCCTTTTCTTTTGGAGCGTTACTGATACGCCAATAAAAAAAGACATGTGGCACTCGAGAACTGCTGCGGCAAAGCTATTGCATAGCATTTTGTTTTCAATAAAATGTATTAAATTAAAAAAAAATAACTAACATAATTTTTTTTAATTATTAGAAAAGGCTATAGCCTTTTCTTTTGGAGCGTTACTGATACGCTAATAAAAAAAGACATGTGGCACTCGAGAACTGCTTCGGCAAAGCTATTGCATAGCATTTTGTTTTCAATAAAATGTATTAAATTAAAAAAAAATAACTAACATAATTTTTTTTAATTATTAGAAAAGGCTATAGCCTTTTCTTTTGGAGCGTTACTGATACGCTAATAAAAAAAGACATGTGGCACTCGAGAACTGCTTCGGCAAAGCTATTGCATAGCATTTTGTTTTCAATAAAATGTATTAAATTAAAAAAAAAATAACTAACATAATTTTTTTTAATTATTAGAAAAGGCTATAGCCTTTTCTTTTGGAGCGTTACTGATACGCCAATAAAAAAAGACATGTGGCACTCGAGAACTGCTGCGGCAAAGCTATTGCATAGCATTTTGTTTTCAATAAAATGTATTAAATTAAAAAAAAATAACTAACATAATTTTTTTTAATTATTAGAAAAGGCTATAGCCTTTTCTTTTGGAGCGTTACTGATACGCTAATAAAAAAAGACATGTGGCACTCGAGAACTGCTTCGGCAAAGCTATTGCATAGCATTTTGTTTTCAATAAAATGTATTAAATTAAAAAAAAATAACTAACATAATTTTTTTTAATTATTAGAAAAGGCTATAGCCTTTTCTTTTGGAGCGTTACTGATACGCTAATAAAAAAAGACATGTGGCACTCGAGAACTGCTTCGGCAAAGCTATTGCATAGCATTTTGTTTTCAATAAAATGTATTAAATTAAAAAAAAATAACTAACATAATTTTTTTTAATTATTAGAAAAGGCTATAGCCTTTTCTTTTGGAGCGTTACTGATACGCTAATAAAAAAAGACATGTGGCACTCGAGAACTGCTTCGGCAAAGCTATTGCATAGCATTTTGTTTTCAATAAAATGTATTAAATTAAAAAAAAATAACTAACATAATTTTTTTTAATTATTAGAAAAGGCTATAGCCTTTTCTTTTGGAGCGTTACTGATACGCTAATAAAAAAAGACATGTGGCACTCGAGAACTGCTTCGGCAAAGCTATTGCATAGCATTTTGTTTTCAATAAAATGTATTAAATTAAAAAAAAATAACTAACATAATTTTTTTTAATTATTAGAAAAGGCTATAGCCTTTTCTTTTGGAGCGTTACTGATACGCCAATAAAAAAAGACATGTGGCACTCGAGAACTGCTGCGGCAAAGCTATTGCATAGCATTTTGTTTTCAATAAAATGTATTAAATTAAAAAAAAATAACTAACATAATTTTTTTTAATTATTAGAAAAGGCTATAGCCTTTTCTTTTGGAGCGTTACTGATACGCCAATAAAAAAAGACATGTGGCACTCGAGAACTGCTGCGGCAAAGCTATTGCATAGCATTTTGTTTTCAATAAAATGTATTAAATTAAAAAAAAATAACTAACATAATTTTTTTAAATTATTAGAAAAGGCTATAGCCTTTTCTTTTGGAGCGTTACTGATACGCCAATAAAAAAAGACATGTGGCACTCAAGAACTGCTGCGGCAAAGCTATTGCATAGCATTTTGTTTTCAATAAAATGTATTAAATTAAAAAAAAATAACTAACATAATTTTTTTTAATTATTAGAAAAGGCTATAGCCTTTTCTTTTGGAGCGTTACTGATACGCTAATAAAAAAAGACATGTGGCACTCGAGAACTGCTTCGGCAAAGCTATTGCATAGCATTTTGTTTTCAATAAAATGTATTAAATTAAAAAAAAATAACTAACATAATTTTTTTTAATTATTAGAAAAGGCTATAGCCTTTTCTTTTGGAGCGTTACTGATACGCCAATAAAAAAAGACATGTGGCACTCGAGAACTGCTGCGGCAAAGCTATTGCATAGCATTTTGTTTTCAATAAAATGTATTAAATTAAAAAAAAATAACTAACATAATTTTTTTTAATTATTAGAAAAGGCTATAGCCTTTTCTTTTGGAGCGTTACTGATACGCCAATAAAAAAAGACATGTGGCACTCGAGAACTGCTGCGGCAAAGCTATTGCATAGCATTTTGTTTTCAATAAAATGTATTAAATTAAAAAAAAATAACTAACATAATTTTTTTTAATTATTAGAAAAGGCTATAGCCTTTTCTTTTGGAGCGTTACTGATACGCTAATAAAAAAAGACATGTGGCACTCGAGAACTGCTTCGGCAAAGCTATTGCATAGCATTTTGTTTTCAATAAAATGTATTAAATTAAAAAAAAATAACTAACATAATTTTTTTTAATTATTAGAAAAGGCTATAGCCTTTTCTTTTGGAGCGTTACTGATACGCCAATAAAAAAAGACATGTGGCACTCGAGAACTGCTGCGGCAAAGCTATTGCATAGCATTTTGTTTTCAATAAAATGTATTAAATTAAAAAAAAATAACTAACATAATTTTTTTTAATTATTAGAAAAGGCTATAGCCTTTTCTTTTGGAGCGTTACTGATACGCCAATAAAAAAAGACATGTGGCACTCGAGAACTGCTGCGGCAAAGCTATTGCATAGCATTTTGTTTTCAATAAAATGTATTAAATTAAAAAAAAATAACTAACATAATTTTTTTTAATTATTAGAAAAGGCTATAGCCTTTTCTTTTGGAGCGTTACTGATACGCCAATAAAAAAAGACATGTGGCACTCGAGAACTGCTGCGGCAAAGCTATTGCATAGCATTTTGTTTTCAATAAAATGTATTAAATTAAAAAAAAATAACTAACATAATTTTTTTTAATTATTAGAAAAGGCTATAGCCTTTTCTTTTGGAGCGTTACTGATACGCTAATAAAAAAAGACATGTGGCACTCGAGAACTGCTTCGGCAAAGCTATTGCATAGCATTTTGTTTTCAATAAAATGTATTAAATTAAAAAAAAACAACTAACATAATTTTTTTTAATTATTAGAAAAGGCTATAGCCTTTTCTTTTGGAGCGTTACTGATACGCCAATAAAAAAAGACATGTGGCACTCGAGAACTGCTGCGGCAAAGCTATTGCATAGCATTTTGTTTTCAATAAAATGTATTAAATTAAAAAAAAATAACTAACATAATTTTTTTTAATTATTAGAAAAGGCTATAGCCTTTTCTTTTGGAGCGTTACTGATACGCTAATAAAAAAAGACATGTGGCACTCGAGAACTGCTTCGGCAAAGCTATTGCATAGCATTTTGTTTTCAATAAAATGTATTAAATTAAAAAAAAATAACTAACATAATTTTTTTTAATTATTAGAAAAGGCTATAGCCTTTTCTTTTGGAGCGTTACTGATACGCCAATAAAAAAAGACATGTGGCACTCGAGAACTGCTGCGGCAAAGCTATTGCATAGCATTTTGTTTTCAATAAAATGTATTAAATTAAAAAAAAATAACTAACATAATTTTTTTTAATTATTAGAAAAGGCTATAGCCTTTTCTTTTGGAGCGTTACTGATACGCCAATAAAAAAAGACATGTGGCACTCGAGAACTGCTGCGGCAAAGCTATTGCATAGCATTTTGTTTTCAATAAAATGTATTAAATTAAAAAAAAATAACTAACATAATTTTTTTTAATTATTAGAAAAGGCTATAGCCTTTTCTTTTGGAGCGTTACTGATACGCTAATAAAAAAAGACATGTGGCACTCGAGAACTGCTTCGGCAAAGCTATTGCATAGCATTTTGTTTTCAATAAAATGTATTAAATTAAAAAAAAAATAACTAACATAATTTTTTTTAATTATTAGAAAAGGCTATAGCCTTTTCTTTTGGAGCGTTACTGATACGCCAATAAAAAAAGACATGTGGCACTCGAGAACTGCTGCGGCAAAGCTATTGCATAGCATTTTGTTTTCAATAAAATGTATTAAATTAAAAAAAAATAACTAACATAATTTTTTTTAATTATTAGAAAAGGCTATAGCCTTTTCTTTTGGAGCGTTACTGATACGCTAATAAAAAAAGACATGTGGCACTCGAGAACTGCTTCGGCAAAGCTATTGCATAGCATTTTGTTTTCAATAAAATGTATTAAATTAAAAAAAAATAACTAACATAATTTTTTTTAATTATTAGAAAAGGCTATAGCCTTTTCTTTTGGAGCGTTACTGATACGCCAATAAAAAAAGACATGTGGCACTCGAGAACTGCTGCGGCAAAGCTATTGCATAGCATTTTGTTTTCAATAAAATGTATTAAATTAAAAAAAAATAACTAACATAATTTTTTTTAATTATTAGAAAAGGCTATAGCCTTTTCTTTTGGAGCGTTACTGATACGCCAATAAAAAAAGACATGTGGCACTCGAGAACTGCTGCGGCAAAGCTATTGCATAGCATTTTGTTTTCAATAAAATGTATTAAATTAAAAAAAAATAACTAACATAATTTTTTTTAATTATTAGAAAAGGCTATAGCCTTTTCTTTTGGAGCGTTACTGATACGCTAATAAAAAAAGACATGTGGCACTCGAGAACTGCTTCGGCAAAGCTATTGCATAGCATTTTGTTTTCAATAAAATGTATTAAATTAAAAAAAAAATAACTAACATAATTTTTTTTAATTATTAGAAAAGGCTATAGCCTTTTCTTTTGGAGCGTTACTGATACGCCAATAAAAAAAGACATGTGGCACTCGAGAACTGCTGCGGCAAAGCTATTGCATAGCATTTTGTTTTCAATAAAATGTATTAAATTAAAAAAAAATAACTAACATAATTTTTTTTAATTATTAGAAAAGGCTATAGCCTTTTCTTTTGGAGCGTTACTGATACGCCAATAAAAAAAGACATGTGGCACTCGAGAACTGCTGCGGCAAAGCTATTGCATAGCATTTTGTTTTCAATAAAATGTATTAAATTAAAAAAAAATAACTAACATAATTTTTTTTAATTATTAGAAAAGGCTATAGCCTTTTCTTTTGGAGCGTTACTGATACGCCAATAAAAAAAGACATGTGGCACTCGAGAACTGCTGCGGCAAAGCTATTGCATAGCATTTTGTTTTCAATAAAATGTATTAAATTAAAAAAAAATAACTAACATAATTTTTTTTAATTATTAGAAAAGGCTATAGCCTTTTCTTTTGGAGCGTTACTGATACGCTAATAAAAAAAGACATGTGGCACTCGAGAACTGCTTCGGCAAAGCTATTGCATAGCATTTTGTTTTCAATAAAATGTATTAAATTAAAAAAAAATAACTAACATAATTTTTTTTAATTATTAGAAAAGGCTATATATAGCCTTTTCTTTTGGAGCGTTACTGATACGCCAATAAAAAAAGACATGTGGCACTCAAGAACTGCTGCGGCAAAGCTATTGCATAGCATTTTGTTTTCAATAAAATGTATTAAATTAAAAAAAAATAACTAACATAATTTTTTTTAATTATTAGAAAAGGCTATAGCCTTTTCTTTTGGAGCGTTACTGATACGCCAATAAAAAAAGACATGTGGCACTCGAGAACTGCTGCGGCAAAGCTATTGCATAGCATTTTGTTTTCAATAAAATGTATTAAATTAAAAAAAAATAACTAACATAATTTTTTTTAATTATTAGAAAAGGCTATAGCCTTTTCTTTTGGAGCGTTACTGATACGCTAATAAAAAAAGACATGTGGCACTCGAGAACTGCTTCGGCAAAGCTATTGCATAGCATTTTGTTTTCAATAAAATGTATTAAATTAAAAAAAAATAACTAACATAATTTTTTTTAATTATTAGAAAAGGCTATAGCCTTTTCTTTTGGAGCGTTACTGATACGCCAATAAAAAAAGACATGTGGCACTCGAGAACTGCTGCGGCAAAGCTATTGCATAGCATTTTGTTTTCAATAAAATGTATTAAATTAAAAAAAAAATAACTAACATAATTTTTTTTAATTATTAGAAAAGGCTATAGCCTTTTCTTTTGGAGCGTTACTGATACGCCAATAAAAAAAGACATGTGGCACTCGAGAACTGCTGCGGCAAAGCTATTGCATAGCATTTTGTTTTCAATAAAATGTATTAAATTAAAAAAAAATAACTAACATAATTTTTTTTAATTATTAGAAAAGGCTATAGCCTTTTCTTTTGGAGCGTTACTGATACGCCAATAAAAAAAGACATGTGGCACTCGAGAACTGCTGCGGCAAAGCTATTGCATAGCATTTTGTTTTCAATAAAATGTATTAAATTAAAAAAAAATAACTAACATAATTTTTTTTAATTATTAGAAAAGGCTATAGCCTTTTCTTTTGGAGCGTTACTGATACGCTAATAAAAAAAGACATGTGGCACTCGAGAACTGCTTCGGCAAAGCTATTGCATAGCATTTTGTTTTCAATAAAATGTATTAAATTAAAAAAAAATAACTAACATAATTTTTTTTAATTATTAGAAAAGGCTATAGCCTTTTCTTTTGGAGCGTTACTGATACGCCAATAAAAAAAGACATGTGGCACTCGAGAACTGCTGCGGCAAAGCTATTGCATAGCATTTTGTTTTCAATAAAATGTATTAAATTAAAAAAAAATAACTAACATAATTTTTTTTAATTATTAGAAAAGGCTATAGCCTTTTCTTTTGGAGCGTTACTGATACGCCAATAAAAAAAGACATGTGGCACTCGAGAACTGCTGCGGCAAAGCTATTGCATAGCATTTTGTTTTCAATAAAATGTATTAAATTAAAAAAAAATAACTAACATAATTTTTTTTAATTATTAGAAAAGGCTATAGCCTTTTCTTTTGGAGCGTTACTGATACGCCAATAAAAAAAGACATGTGGCACTCGAGAACTGCTGCGGCAAAGCTATTGCATAGCATTTTGTTTTCAATAAAATGTATTAAATTAAAAAAAAATAACTAACATAATTTTTTTTAATTATTAGAAAAGGCTATAGCCTTTTCTTTTGGAGCGTTACTGATACGCTAATAAAAAAAGACATGTGGCACTCGAGAACTGCTTCGGCAAAGCTATTGCATAGCATTTTGTTTTCAATAAAATGTATTAAATTAAAAAAAAAATAACTAACATAATTTTTTTTAATTATTAGAAAAGGCTATAGCCTTTTCTTTTGGAGCGTTACTGATACGCCAATAAAAAAAGACATGTGGCACTCGAGAACTGCTGCGGCAAAGCTATTGCATAGCATTTTGTTTTCAATAAAATGTATTAAATTAAAAAAAAATAACTAACATAATTTTTTTTAATTATTAGAAAAGGCTATAGCCTTTTCTTTTGGAGCGTTACTGATACGCCAATAAAAAAAGACATGTGGCACTCGAGAACTGCTGCGGCAAAGCTATTGCATAGCATTTTGTTTTCAATAAAATGTATTAAATTAAAAAAAAATAACTAACATAATTTTTTTTAATTATTAGAAAAGGCTATAGCCTTTTCTTTTGGAGCGTTACTGATACGCTAATAAAAAAAGACATGTGGCACTCGAGAACTGCTTCGGCAAAGCTATTGCATAGCATTTTGTTTTCAATAAAATGTATTAAATTAAAAAAAAATAACTAACATAATTTTTTTTAATTATTAGAAAAGGCTATAGCCTTTTCTTTTGGAGCGTTACTGATACGCCAATAAAAAAAGACATGTGGCACTCGAGAACTGCTGCGGCAAAGCTATTGCATAGCATTTTGTTTTCAATAAAATGTATTAAATTAAAAAAAAATAACTAACATAATTTTTTTTAATTATTAGAAAAGGCTATAAAGCCTTTTCTTTTGGAGCGTTACTGATACGCCAATAAAAAAAGACATGTGGCACTCGAGAACTGCTGCGGCAAAGCTATTGCATAGCATTTTGTTTTCAATAAAATGTATTAAATTAAAAAAAAATAACTAACATAATTTTTTTTAATTATTAGAAAAGGCTATAGCCTTTTCTTTTGGAGCGTTACTGATACGCTAATAAAAAAAGACATGTGGCACTCGAGAACTGCTTCGGCAAAGCTATTGCATAGCATTTTGTTTTCAATAAAATGTATTAAATTAAAAAAAAAATAACTAACATAATTTTTTTTAATTATTAGAAAAGGCTATAGCCTTTTCTTTTGGAGCGTTACTGATACGCCAATAAAAAAAGACATGTGGCACTCGAGAACTGCTGCGGCAAAGCTATTGCATAGCATTTTGTTTTCAATAAAATGTATTAAATTAAAAAAAAATAACTAACATAATTTTTTTTAATTATTAGAAAAGGCTATAGCCTTTTCTTTTGGAGCGTTACTGATACGCTAATAAAAAAAGACATGTGGCACTCGAGAACTGCTTCGGCAAAGCTATTGCATAGCATTTTGTTTTCAATAAAATGTATTAAATTAAAAAAAAAATAACTAACATAATTTTTTTTAATTATTAGAAAAGGCTATAGCCTTTTCTTTTGGAGCGTTACTGATACGCCAATAAAAAAAGACATGTGGCACTCGAGAACTGCTGCGGCAAAGCTATTGCATAGCATTTTGTTTTCAATAAAATGTATTAAATTAAAAAAAAATAACTAACATAATTTTTTTTAATTATTAGAAAAGGCTATAGCCTTTTCTTTTGGAGCGTTACTGATACGCCAATAAAAAAAGACATGTGGCACTCGAGAACTGCTGCGGCAAAGCTATTGCATAGCATTTTGTTTTCAATAAAATGTATTAAATTAAAAAAAAATAACTAACATAATTTTTTTTAATTATTAGAAAAGGCTATAGCCTTTTCTTTTGGAGCGTTACTGATACGCTAATAAAAAAAGACATGTGGCACTCGAGAACTGCTTCGGCAAAGCTATTGCATAGCATTTTGTTTTCAATAAAATGTATTAAATTAAAAAAAAAATAACTAACATAATTTTTTTTAATTATTAGAAAAGGCTATAGCCTTTTCTTTTGGAGCGTTACTGATACGCCAATAAAAAAAGACATGTGGCACTCGAGAACTGCTGCGGCAAAGCTATTGCATAGCATTTTGTTTTCAATAAAATGTATTAAATTAAAAAAAAATAACTAACATAATTTTTTTTAATTATTAGAAAAGGCTATAGCCTTTTCTTTTGGAGCGTTACTGATACGCTAATAAAAAAAGACATGTGGCACTCGAGAACTGCTTCGGCAAAGCTATTGCATAGCATTTTGTTTTCAATAAAATGTATTAAATTAAAAAAAAAATAACTAACATAATTTTTTTTAATTATTAGAAAAGGCTATAGCCTTTTCTTTTGGAGCGTTACTGATACGCCAATAAAAAAAGACATGTGGCACTCGAGAACTGCTGCGGCAAAGCTATTGCATAGCATTTTGTTTTCAATAAAATGTATTAAATTAAAAAAAAATAACTAACATAATTTTGGAGCGTTACTGATACGCCAATAAAAAAAGACATGTGGCACTCGAGAACTGCTGCGGCAAAGCTATTGCATAGCATTTTGTTTTCAATAAAATGTATTAAATTAAAAAAAAATAACTAACATAATTTTTTTTAATTATTAGAAAAGGCTATAGCCTTTTCTTTTGGAGCGTTACTGATACGCCAATAAAAAAAGACATGTGGCACTCGAGAACTGCTGCGGCAAAGCTATTGCATAGCATTTTGTTTTCAATAAAATGTATTAAATTAAAAAAAAATAACTAACATAATTTTTTTTAATTATTAGAAAAGGCTATAGCCTTTTCTTTTGGAGCGTTACTGATACGCTAATAAAAAAAGACATGTGGCACTCGAGAACTGCTGCGGCAAAGCTATTGCATAGCATTTTGTTTTCAATAAAATGTATTAAATTAAAAAAAAATAACTAACATAATTTTTTTTAATTATTAGAAAAGGCTATAGCCTTTTCTTTTGGAGCGTTACTGATACGCTAATAAAAAAAGACATGTGGCACTCGAGAACTGCTGCGGCAAAGCTATTGCATAGCATTTTGTTTTCAATAAAATGTATTAAATTAAAAAAAAATAACTAACATAATTTTTTTTAATTATTAGAAAAGGCTATAGCCTTTTCTTTTGGAGCGTTACTGATACGCCAATAAAAAAAGACATGTGGCACTCGAGAACTGCTTCGGCAAAGCTATTGCATAGCATTTTGTTTTCAATAAAATGTATTAAATTAAAAAAAAATAACTAACATAATTTTTTTTAATTATTAGAAAAGGCTATAGCCTTTTCTTTTGGAGCGTTACTGATACGCTAATAAAAAAAGACATGTGGCACTCGAGAACTGCTGCGGCAAAGCTATTGCATAGCATTTTGTTTTCAATAAAATGTATTAAATTAAAAAAAAATAACTAACATAATTTTTTTTAATTATTAGAAAAGGCTATAGCCTTTTCTTTTGGAGCGTTACTGATACGCTAATAAAAAAAGACATGTGGCACTCGAGAACTGCTGCGGCAAAGCTATTGCATAGCATTTTGTTTTCAATAAAATGTATTAAATTAAAAAAAAATAACTAACATAATTTTTTTTAATTATTAGAAAAGGCTATAGCCTTTTCTTTTGGAGCGTTACTGATACGCCAATAAAAAAAGACATGTGGCACTCGAGAACTGCTTCGGCAAAGCTATTGCATAGCATTTTGTTTTCAATAAAATGTATTAAATTAAAAAAAAATAACTAACATAATTTTTTTTAATTATTAGAAAAGGCTATAGCCTTTTCTTTTGGAGCGTTACTGATACGCTAATAAAAAAAGACATGTGGCACTCGAGAACTGCTGCGGCAAAGCTATTGCATAGCATTTTGTTTTCAATAAAATGTATTAAATTAAAAAAAAATAACTAACATAATTTTTTTTAATTATTAGAAAAGGCTATAGCCTTTTCTTTTGGAGCGTTACTGATACGCCAATAAAAAAAGACATGTGGCACTCGAGAACTGCTTCGGCAAAGCTATTGCATAGCATTTTGTTTTCAATAAAATGTATTAAATTAAAAAAAAAATAACTAACATAATTTTTTTTAATTATTAGAAAAGGCTATAGCCTTTTCTTTTGGAGCGTTGCTGATACGCCAATAAAAAAAGACATGTGGCACTCGAGAACTGCTTCGGCAAAGCTATTGCATAGCATTTTGTTTTCAATAAAATGTATTAAATTAAAAAAAAATAACTAACATAATTTTTTTTAATTATTAGAAAAGGCTATAGCCTTTTCTTTTGGAGCGTTACTGATACGCCAATAAAAAAAGACATGTGGCACTCGAGAACTGCTGCGGCAAAGCTATTGCATAGCATTTTGTTTTCAATAAAATGTATTAAATTAAAAAAAAATAACTAACATAATTTTTTTTAATTATTAGAAAAGGCTATAGCCTTTTCTTTTGGAGCGTTACTGATACGCCAATAAAAAAAGACATGTGGCACTCGAGAACTGCTGCGGCAAAGCTATTGCATAGCATTTTGTTTTCAATAAAATGTATTAAATTAAAAAAAAATAACTAACATAATTTTTTTTAATTATTAGAAAAGGCTATAGCCTTTTCTTTTGGAGCGTTACTGATACGCCAATAAAAAAAGACATGTGGCACTCGAGAACTGCTGCGGCAAAGCTATTGCATAGCATTTTGTTTTCAATAAAATGTATTAAATTAAAAAAAAATAACTAACATAATTTTTTTTAATTATTAGAAAAGGCTATAGCCTTTTCTTTTGGAGCGTTACTGATACGCCAATAAAAAAAGACATGTGGCACTCGAGAACTGCTTCGGCAAAGCTATTGCATAGCATTTTGTTTTCAATAAAATGTATTAAATTAAAAAAAAATAACTAACATAATTTTTTTTAATTATTAGAAAAGGCTATAGCCTTTTCTTTTGGAGCGTTACTGATACGCCAATAAAAAAAGACATGTGGCACTCGAGAACTGCTTCGGCAAAGCTATTGCATAGCATTTTGTTTTCAATAAAATGTATTAAATTAAAAAAAAATAACTAACATAATTTTTTTTAATTATTAGAAAAGGCTATAGCCTTTTCTTTTGGAGCGTTACTGATACGCCAATAAAAAAAGACATGTGGCACTCGAGAACTGCTGCGGCAAAGCTATTGCATAGCATTTTGTTTTCAATAAAATGTATTAAATTAAAAAAAAATAACTAACATAATTTTTTTTAATTATTAGAAAAGGCTATAGCCTTTTCTTTTGGAGCGTTACTGATACGCCAATAAAAAAAGACATGTGGCACTCGAGAACTGCTTCGGCAAAGCTATTGCATAGCATTTTGTTTTCAATAAAATGTATTAAATTAAAAAAAAATAACTAACATAATTTTTTTTAATTATTAGAAAAGGCTATAGCCTTTTCTTTTGGAGCGTTACTGATACGCCAATAAAAAAAGACATGTGGCACTCGAGAACTGCTTCGGCAAAGCTATTGCATAGCATTTTGTTTTCAATAAAATGTATTAAATTAAAAAAAAATAACTAACATAATTTTTTTTAATTATTAGAAAAGGCTATAGCCTTTTCTTTTGGAGCGTTACTGATACGCCAATAAAAAAAGACATGTGGCACTCGAGAACTGCTTCGGCAAAGCTATTGCATAGCATTTTGTTTTCAATAAAATGTATTAAATTAAAAAAAAATAACTAACATAATTTTTTTTAATTATTAGAAAAGGCTATAGCCTTTTCTTTTGGAGCGTTACTGATACGCCAATAAAAAAAGACATGTGGCACTCGAGAACTGCTGCGGCAAAGCTATTGCATAGCATTTTGTTTTCAATAAAATGTATTAAATTAAAAAAAAATAACTAACATAATTTTTTTTAATTATTAGAAAAGGCTATAGCCTTTTCTTTTGGAGCGTTACTGATACGCCAATAAAAAAAGACATGTGGCACTCGAGAACTGCTGCGGCAAAGCTATTGCATAGCATTTTGTTTTCAATAAAATGTATTAAATTAAAAAAAAATAACTAACATAATTTTTTTTAATTATTAGAAAAGGCTATAGCCTTTTCTTTTGGAGCGTTACTGATACGCCAATAAAAAAAGACATGTGGCACTCGAGAACTGCTGCGGCAAAGCTATTGCATAGCATTTTGTTTTCAATAAAATGTATTAAATTAAAAAAAAATAACTAACATAATTTTTTTTAATTATTAGAAAAGGCTATAGCCTTTTCTTTTGGAGCGTTACTGATACGCCAATAAAAAAAGACATGTGGCACTCGAGAACTGCTGCGGCAAAGCTATTGCATAGCATTTTGTTTTCAATAAAATGTATTAAATTAAAAAAAAATAACTAACATAATTTTTTTTAATTATTAGAAAAGGCTATAGCCTTTTCTTTTGGAGCGTTACTGATACGCCAATAAAAAAAGACATGTGGCACTCGAGAACTGCTGCGGCAAAGCTATTGCATAGCATTTTGTTTTCAATAAAATGTATTAAATTAAAAAAAAATAACTAACATAATTTTTTTTAATTATTAGAAAAGGCTATAGCCTTTTCTTTTGGAGCGTTACTGATACGCCAATAAAAAAAGACATGTGGCACTCGAGAACTGCTGCGGCAAAGCTATTGCATAGCATTTTGTTTTCAATAAAATGTATTAAATTAAAAAAAAATAACTAACATAATTTTTTTTAATTATTAGAAAAGGCTATAGCCTTTTCTTTTGGAGCGTTACTGATACGCCAATAAAAAAAGACATGTGGCACTCGAGAACTGCTGCGGCAAAGCTATTGCATAGCATTTTGTTTTCAATAAAATGTATTAAATTAAAAAAAAATAACTAACATAATTTTTTTTAATTATTAGAAAAGGCTATAGCCTTTTCTTTTGGAGCGTTACTGATACGCCAATAAAAAAAGACATGTGGCACTCGAGAACTGCTGCGGCAAAGCTATTGCATAGCATTTTGTTTTCAATAAAATGTATTAAATTAAAAAAAAATAACTAACATAATTTTTTTTAATTATTAGAAAAGGCTATAGCCTTTTCTTTTGGAGCGTTACTGATACGCCAATAAAAAAAGACATGTGGCACTCGAGAACTGCTGCGGCAAAGCTATTGCATAGCATTTTGTTTTCAATAAAATGTATTAAATTAAAAAAAAATAACTAACATAATTTTTTTTAATTATTAGAAAAGGCTATAGCCTTTTCTTTTGGAGCGTTACTGATACGCCAATAAAAAAAGACATGTGGCACTCGAGAACTGCTGCGGCAAAGCTATTGCATAGCATTTTGTTTTCAATAAAATGTATTAAATTAAAAAAAAATAACTAACATAATTTTTTTTAATTATTAGAAAAGGCTATAGCCTTTTCTTTTGGAGCGTTACTGATACGCCAATAAAAAAAGACATGTGGCACTCGAGAACTGCTGCGGCAAAGCTATTGCATAGCATTTTGTTTTCAATAAAATGTATTAAATTAAAAAAAAATAACTAACATAATTTTTTTTAATTATTAGAAAAGGCTATATAGCCTTTTCTTTTGGAGCGTTACTGATACGCCAATAAAAAAAGACATGTGGCACTCGAGAACTGCTGCGGCAAAGCTATTGCATAGCATTTTGTTTTCAATAAAATGTATTAAATTAAAAAAAATAACTAACATAATTTTTTTTAATTATTAGAAAAGGCTATAGCCTTTTCTTTTGGAGCGTTACTGATACGCCAATAAAAAAAGACATGTGGCACTCGAGAACTGCTGCGGCAAAGCTATTGCATAGCATTTTGTTTTCAATAAAATGTATTAAATTAAAAAAAATAACTAACATAATTTTTTTTAATTATTAGAAAAGGCTATAGCCTTTTCTTTTGGAGCGTTACTGATACGCCAATAAAAAAAGACATGTGGCACTCGAGAACTGCTGCGGCAAAGCTATTGCATAGCATTTTGTTTTCAATAAAATGTATTAAATTAAAAAAAATAACTAACATAATTTTTTTTAATTATTAGAAAAGGCTACAATAGCCTTTTCTTTTGGAGCGTTACTGATACGCCAATAAAAAAAGACATGTGGCACTCGAGAACTGCTGCGGCAAAGCTATTGCATAGCATTTTGTTTTCAATAAAATGTATTAAATTAAAAAAAAATAACTAACATAATTTTTTTTAATTATTAGAAAAGGCTATAGCCTTTTCTTTTGGAGCGTTACTGATATGCCAATAAAAAAAGACATGTGGCACTCGAGAACTGCTGCGGCAAAGCTATTGCATAGCATTTTGTTTTCAATAAAATGTATTAAATTAAAAAAAAATAACTAACATAATTTTTTTTAATTATTAGAAAAGGCTATAGCCTTTTCTTTTGGAGCGTTACTGATACGCCAATAAAAAAAGACATGTGGCACTCGAGAACTGCTGCGGCAAAGCTATTGCATAGCATTTTGTTTTCAATAAAATGTATTAAATTAAAAAAAAATAACTAACATAATTTTTTTTAATTATTAGAAAAGGCTATAGCCTTTTCTTTTGGAGCGTTACTGATACGCCAATAAAAAAAGACATGTGGCACTCGAGAACTGCTGCGGCAAAGCTATTGCATAGCATTTTGTTTTCAATAAAATGTATTAAATTAAAAAAAAATAACTAACATAATTTTTTTTAATTATTAGAAAAGGCTATAGCCTTTTCTTTTGGAGCGTTACTGATACGCCAATAAAAAAAGACATGTGGCACTCGAGAACTGCTGCGGCAAAGCTATTGCATAGCATTTTGTTTTCAATAAAATGTATTAAATTAAAAAAAAATAACTAACATAATTTTTTTTAATTATTAGAAAAGGCTATAGCCTTTTCTTTTGGAGCGTTACTGATACGCCAATAAAAAAAGACATGTGGCACTCGAGAACTGCTGCGGCAAAGCTATTGCATAGCATTTTGTTTTCAATAAAATGTATTAAATTAAAAAAAAAATAACTAACATAATTTTTTTTAATTATTAGAAAAGGCTATAGCCTTTTCTTTTGGAGCGTTACTGATACGCCAATAAAAAAAGACATGTGGCACTCGAGAACTGCTGCGGCAAAGCTATTGCATAGCATTTTGTTTTCAATAAAATGTATTAAATTAAAAAAAAATAACTAACATAATTTTTTTTAATTATTAGAAAAGGCTATAGCCTTTTCTTTTGGAGCGTTACTGATACGCCAATAAAAAAAGACATGTGGCACTCGAGAACTGCTGCGGCAAAGCTATTGCATAGCATTTTGTTTTCAATAAAATGTATTAAATTAAAAAAAAATAACTAACATAATTTTTTTTAATTATTAGAAAAGGCTATAGCCTTTTCTTTTGGAGCGTTACTGATACACCAATAAAAAAAGACATGTGGCACTCGAGAACTGCTGCGGCAAAGCTATTGCATAGCATTTTGTTTTCAATAAAATGTATTAAATTAAAAAAAAATAACTAACATAATTTTTTTTAATTATTAGAAAAGGCTATATATAGCCTTTTCTTTTGGAGCGTTACTGATACGCCAATAAAAAAAGACATGTGGCACTCGAGAACTGCTGCGGCAAAGCTATTGCATAGCATTTTGTTTTCAATAAAATGTATTAAATTAAAAAAAATAACTAACATAATTTTTTTTAATTATTAGAAAAGGCTATAGCCTTTTCTTTTGGAGCGTTACTGATACGCCAATAAAAAAAGACATGTGGCACTCGAGAACTGCTGCGGCAAAGCTATTGCATAGCATTTTGTTTTCAATAAAATGTATTAAATTAAAAAAAATAACTAACATAATTTTTTTTAATTATTAGAAAAGGCTACAATAGCCTTTTCTTTTGGAGCGTTACTGATACGCCAATAAAAAAAGACATGTGACACTCGAGAACTGCTGCGGCAAAGCTATTGCATAGCATTTTGTTTTCAATAAAATGTATTAAATTAAAAAAAAATAACTAACATAATTTTTTTTAATTATTAGAAAAGGCTATAGCCTTTTCTTTTGGAGCGTTACTGATACGCCAATAAAAAAAGACATGTGGCACTCGAGAACTGCTGCGGCAAAGCTATTGCATAGCATTTTGTTTTCAATAAAATGTATTAAATTAAAAAAAATAACTAACATAATTTTTTTTAATTATTAGAAAAGGCTATAGCCTTTTCTTTTGGAGCGTTACTGATACGCCAATAAAAAAAGACATGTGGCACTCGAGAACTGCTGCGGCAAAGCTATTGCATAGCATTTTGTTTTCAATAAAATGTATTAAATTAAAAAAAATAACTAACATAATTTTTTTTAATTATTAGAAAAGGCTACAATAGCCTTTTCTTTTGGAGCGTTACTGATACGCCAATAAAAAAAGACATGTGGCACTCGAGAACTGCTGCGGCAAAGCTATTGCATAGCATTTTGTTTTCAATAAAATGTATTAAATTAAAAAAAAATAACTAACATAATTTTTTTTAATTATTAGAAAAGGCTATAGCCTTTTCTTTTGGAGCGTTACTGATACGCCAATAAAAAAAGACATGTGGCACTCGAGAACTGCTGCGGCAAAGCTATTGCATAGCATTTTGTTTTCAATAAAATGTATTAAATTAAAAAAAATAACTAACATAATTTTTTTTAATTATTAGAAAAGGCTATAGCCTTTTCTTTTGGAGCGTTACTGATACGCCAATAAAAAAAGACATGTGGCACTCGAGAACTGCTGCGGCAAAGCTATTGCATAGCATTTTGTTTTCAATAAAATGTATTAAATTAAAAAAAATAACTAACATAATTTTTTTTAATTATTAGAAATATATAGAATTATAGCCTTTTCTTTTGGAGCGTTACTGATACGCCAATAAAAAAAGACATGTGGCACTCGAGAACTGCTGCGGCAAAGCTATTGCATAGCATTTTGTTTTCAATAAAATGTATTAAATTAAAAAAAATAACTAACATAATTTTTTTTAATTATTAGAAAAGGCTATAGCCTTTTCTTTTGGAGCGTTACTGATACGCCAATAAAAAAAGACATGTGGCACTCGAGAACTGCTGCGGCAAAGCTATTGCATAGCATTTTGTTTTCAATAAAATGTATTAAATTAAAAAAAAATAACTAACATGATTTTTTTTAATTAATAGAAAAGGCTTTTTTTGGAGCGTTACTGATACGCCAATAAAGGGGAAGAAGGATTAAAGTGGTGTTACGAAATACGTGAACAGCTCCTAAGAGTATATGATTTACTTACAAAAATGAAAAGAAAACTACAGCTTTTATACATAAAAATTTTGGTATTGGTTTCATAGGCTTTAAGTCCTCCTGTAACAAAAAAATCAATTATTTATATTATTTGGATTTTTTATAATACATACCTTATTTGCTCTATAAAATAATACAAGACAGTACATGGCTACAAACTGTGAAATGTTGTTTATTGCCACAATATAAGGAAACGCTACATTTCCAGCAAAAGTACCTTCTCCGTAGACACCACATAACTCGCAAATACTACAAATATAAAATAGTTATTTGAGTTTTAAAAAGATTAGCCTAGCGGTTACTGTAATTTGGAATTTTGCAGAATTAAGCACCCTTAATAGTTGACATTAAACTGTTTAATAATAAATGTACGTTGTCAATAAATACAATCAGTTTCGTCAATGTTATGACGTATAATTTAACTCTCCACCTAACTTCTATTTGATGGCAAGCCTGCACGATTTTACAAAGGTACTGTATTTAATTTATTTTGACAATGTTCATAAATGGAAGAAGAAATCGGAACAAAAGGTAAGTTTTACTTTTCGGACCGCTGATAACCAAAAATTTATCACTATTTATTTAAGCAAGCTAAAAATATACGTTAGCAACTGAAAGCAGTGTTCCCTTATGTACATACATATGTACATATTTTTATCTCACATTAATAAATAAAATCTATTAATATATGATTAAGAGCTTAGACCACGTTTAAAATAAATTAAAATTATATTAAAACTAATTAGATCACCAATAATTATGGACTATGGTACTAAATTTAAAACTGAAATGTAATAAATTTGAATTTAAAATACTTACACTGATATGAAAGTGGTTATTGGGCGCACCACTGTATACTGCAAAATACCATGTTTACAGTTGTGTATAAACTCTCGACCCATAGACCATGGTCGCATGCAACACATGGGAAAAAAGTGATGTACTTGAGGTCTATACTCCATTGTTGCTTCTAAATCCATGCCTAAATTTAAATAATTCAGCAGATACACCATAAAATTATAGATCACATATGCTTCATAGCATTCACGTAATGAATCCGCATAGATCGAATGTTTTGGAAAGAATAAACCAATCCACTAAAAAAACAAAGGCATGCAAGATGTTAGCATTTATTATTATTAGAAAAGAAGAAAAGTTGGTAATTGTTTCTACTTACCGCATTTAAGGCGTATATAGGCACCATCCATAATATCCGTATAATATGCTTCTGTAGAATAGGTTTCGTAAAGTGAATCACATGCTGTATAATATGCCAAATTGATATAGGCACAGCCGACAAAACAAATAAGCCACCAATTAATATCAATTGATCACGTCTTTGAAAGCCATCTTTGACAGAGTTTATAATGAGTAGTGGTACCACTATTATTGCGAAAATTCCATAGGTAACAATAAGCAAAGGTCGTATCCATATACGCCACTCCTCACAGAATCTTCGCAAAGAATAATTCTGACACATATTCTTTCTGCTCGCTTATCACCGCTACGTCTGCTACACAAACTATATACTTTGTGGTCTGCTATTAGCACTGCTGGCGATATTGCTTTTATTTGTTTTTGTTGTAATTAAGCGATTATATTCCTCTACATAAAAAACTTAATTCCTTGGGAAGTCTTGACAACAAAATAACTAAGTCGTGAAGAATATATTTGATTTTTATGAAATGTCAATATTAGCATAAATTTTAATAACTTTTATTTTGTTATTAGCAATTTAATAGGTGTTAAATTTCTAATTGGTTGGCACTGCATTCGTTTTTGTTTTTTTCATTTTACTTCATACAATGGATTTTTTTCTCAGGCACTTTTGTACTAATCAATTTTTTCTCTATCACTTTTACTGCAAAAACCCCCAATGAAATACATTTTTTATGAAATTTTAAGTAAAATTGTTATCTGCTAAATGTTTAAAGTAAAACACAGAATTTATTATAAGTAATAAACAATAACTTTGTTTGTTGTTTGGATGAAAATATTAAGTTTTTCTTCGCGAGAATAGCGGAATATGAAAAGTTTTACTTTCGTTAAAATTTGTTATGAGCTGTCCATACAAAAAGAGCTGCCAGTTCCCATATTAATAAATATAAAAAACACAAAACAAAAAGTTCCATTATCTCAAAAAATAGTAACGAAAAAGTTTTACAAGACTCCTTCATGCAAATACACGTGGGTGTACAAAAACGATTCACAATTTAGGTATACGCAAATAAAAATAAAACATAATGAAATCATTTCTTACGAAGGGTCTTTTTACATATTACGAAGCCTCTTTCTTGTCATTAATATTTAGATTCGAGCCGTATAGTAAAACTAATTATAAATAATAATATCCAAGTAAAATTCAACTCACTCTCATTTTGCAAACCTGTTCCGATAGGTTCAGCCGTTCGAAAGTTATGAGATGTTTACATACTCATATACATATACGCGCATACGGAAATCACCGTAAAAATTGTCAGTATAGCTTCCTAGAACCTTAAGACATCAGGATGTAATGAAAAGTCGATTTTCAAAACTAGCTGAGAAATCAGTTACCTCGTATTTGTTGTGAACCGACCCCGAACCACTTCTTAAAGACTTTCTGCCAATAATGGATTGAGGATTTTAGATATGTAAATTTATAGTTCAAAAATGCCAATCATAATAAAACTCTCCTCATGCACGCTCATTTACGGTGAAATATTTTGTGCTCACTTTCGTGCAGTCCTACGTTATTGAAGAAAAATGTATTCCATGCATGATAGGATAACCGTAAATTTAGTGCATTAAAAATGCCTTAAAGCTTTGTAATATCAAAAGTATTGGCAGCTCTGTAAAAGTGAAAACTAAACGAAAGTAAATTAAGTGTTGATTTCACTAGTATTCCCATGGCAGATCAACCAGGTAAGGGGTATTACTTTGTGGTAAGGGTCTTAGAACAGCTGACCATGTGTATAGTCAGTCTGCCTCACAATTTCTTAAAATTCTTTGTGTGGATTACCCTAGAAATTTCTTTCTGAACCAATACCATTGTTCGTTCATCTGCACTGTCCAGAAGTTTTTAAGATTACATTTTGGAAAACATGAATTTATCTATGAAAAGTATAACAAAGTCTCTTCAACTAGTAATATTAAAGCAATTGAGACGAAATATTAATAAAATCGCAGTTGACGTGAATGAAAATGTCCTACAAAAAATCAAAGATGAAGAACTTAAACCAAGAAAACATCCCGGAATTATAAAATTCAATCGCATTGAATTGCCATCTAATATACAGAAATCTATTAAGTATGTTGTTGGTGATTATCCCATAAAAGCTCTGATGGAGGATTCTCAGAAACTGAATCAATTAATTTTTTCACGGCATCCACCCGTTGAGGTTGAGGAAATGAATGCGAAAATAAAGAAAATAATAGATGAAATTGATGCAACAATGCCTCCAGAACAATTAAAAACCCTTGATGATGAGGAACGCAAAAGATGGCAACAACGCAAGGAACAATTGTTACAAAGACGTCTTAGGGAGAGGACATTTGCTTGGAAGGCATCAGAATACGGAAAGTATGAATCTGTTGTCTATGCTGTGGCCAGAGGAGCCCACGAATTCGGTGGCTTAATGCGCATACTACAGGAGATAAATATACGAGATAAAAAATTCATACCTCGAAGCTATTTCGATTTCGGTTCAGGTGTTGGTACGGGAATGTGGGCGGCAAGTAGCTTGTGGAAAGAATCAATATTTGAATATTTCAACGTGGATAGCTCAGCATATATGAACGAGTTGTCGGAACTGATTTTAAGAGATGGCAATGAAAATAGGCAAATGACTTTGCGCAACGTTTTTTATAGGCAATTTTTACCCGGCTTAGAGGTAGGACAATTTTTAATTGAAAACTACGATTAGATTTTTAAAACTATTATTTGTAATATTCCAGACAAAATATGATTTAGTAGTTTGTTCTCATTCATTGTTCGAATTACCCAGTTCGAGTGAACGTTTGAACGTGATATTAAATTTGTGGAAGAAATGTGGTGACTATTTGATTATTGTTGAGGAAGGAACAAGGCGAGGTTTCGAATTGGTAAATGAAGCAAGAGACTTTATCCTCTCTTTGGAAGATCATAGCTTAATAGGCCATGTTTCAGCACCGGTATGTATAATATGAAATTTTAGTAAGAAATGTTAGGTCATTAGGCAAAATAAATGCATTTGTTCCACATGTTTACTTTGGGAAAATAGGACATCTATGTACCTATGTAATATGCTTCATACTTTGATTTAGATCATGATGCAATCATTTACATATGCGCAAAAAAAATTTTGTACTTGCAGTGTCCTCATGACAGCATTTGTCCACGCCTATTAAATTCTGAGGATCGTACACCTTGTAATTTTGAAATTAAATTCGTGCCAACGCATTTGAATAAAAATTCCAATACAACGGCTACCGCAAAATTTAGTTATGTTGTGCTCAAAAAAGGATTACCCGAGGATAATACACAACTATGGCCCAGACTTGTACGCCCTACCTTATTGCGTTCTAAACATGCCATTTGTAGAATGTGCACATCAGATGGCAAACTACAAGAAATAATATTTACAGAATCCAAACATGGCAAGTATGTAACATTTATTACGAATATATTTTTCTTGTGTATTTACTAAGCTTGACAACCGAACCGAATATCTGTACCAGTGCTAATTTTTTAAATATTCGGTATCGGTATTTCAACTATATTGAAACTTGAATACCACGTTTCATGTAGTTAAAATGATCAAAATTTCTTGAAAGTTCTTTTAAGGAATTTTTTTAATAAAAAAAATATATTAATGTTTAAAACCAGAAAACAAAGAAAATTCCATAAATTATATGTATATTTATAATTATTATACTATTATTTTAACGGAAACAGTATTTGAATCCGGTATTTCGCAACCGAAATGAATTACGATATCGGTTGCCAATCTTGATATTTACTCATATTAATAAATTAATCATTTCAGACCTGCCTATAGATGTGCAAAAGCCAGCCGTTGGGGTGATCGCTTACCTATAACTATTGGGAGCCCATTCGAAACTATAACTAAAAGTAGTATAATAAAAGCTAAAAAAATACAAAATGATACAGCTCAGTTAGAAGAATCTTTAAAAGATGGATAATGTTAAGATTAGTTAGTTGTAAGAATGGTAATTCGTCCCTGTTAAATATTATTGTATTTATCAAAATATAAATGGGCCATGAAAATGACCCGAAGCAAAAAATAAAAGCGTTCTAAATTGCGAGTCCGAATCGCTTATCTAGGGTTTCTTAAGTCTTTGGGTAAGGGGCCAACTTCAACTTTTAACATAATTTTTTTAATATGATTATTTGTTGTTAAAGCAGCAATACACACGCTTTTAAGATTTTCAATGTCTTTTATGTTTTAAAAGATATCGGCCTGTCAAAAATTACATTTATTGTACATACAGCCTTTCATTTTTATTTGAGTTCTATTTTTTAAGCGTCAACAGTAAAGCACAACCTGTGAGGATTTCCAATATCATTTATGGTTTAAAATATAAATTTCTTTCATAAATAACACTTCTTGTCACACACTGTCTATTTTTAAAATTTTTTTAAGCGTAAAAAGCAATACAATCCCTCTGAGAATTTTTAGTGCTGATTACGGCTCTATGTCCTATGCACCCTTTAATTTTTAACCTATTTGAAAATGTAATATTTGTTTCTAAGTCGCCAATAGTAATTCACACCACGGTTGTCAGATTGTTTTTAACTTTTTCATTTAAAATTTTTGCTTATAACATGTTAAAACTAATGTTTTTAATTATAGTTGTTTTTTTTTAATGAAGAAAAATAAATTTACTATAGAACTTTCAAATTTGAAAAGGCCGTTTTATTTTTACAAACAGAGACGCTGAGGTTACACAGCAACAGTTAAAAAAAACTAAAATATAACGTATATTTTGTACGCACCAATCAAACAACTGTGAGAAGTCATTATGGCTCCGAAGTTCAAAACGTTTACTTTTAATTGGTCATAACTCATACACAACAAATATAAACAATATGGATATCATTTCAAAGTGCTCTAAAACATCATTCTGTTGGTATACAGCTTTTTAAATCCATTAACCTGGCGAAAATTCGATAGACCCGTTCGAGAGATATGTATAACTTTGAATATATGTAAATATGTATGTACAGTACGAACGGGATAAAAAAACTCGTATAATACTGTATATATAGATTATTTCAGTCCCTCAGAAGCGTCGCTGTAAAACTGATTAGTTAAATTTTTTCCCGGTTAGTGATGCAAGGTACGTATCTTGGATAGGTAGAAGTTTCCTATATTCATAAACAGTATAGCTAGAGAACGTTGCTCAAAGAGTGCTTCAAAGGTACAATTGAATTTACGTTTTGCAATTAAATTGTTTAAATTACCTCAAACTATATTGATAGAGGAAGTCTACATTAATAAACTACAATTACGTTTACAGATATTTCTTTATAATATTTTAATAACATTAACGATGAACAGTTATAAAACTAGTTACAGTTTATAGTAGCTATAACTTGAACACGTACCAAATGATCAGAAACAATTTAAAACTAAATTCTTAACATAAGAAAATTTATTTATTTTATTATTTCAATTATAATGTAAAAATAGTATAGCATCTATAAGATTGCCAGTTAACATATAACGTTGCTGACTTTCTGAAATTTGCTGCTGTATATTTTTTCTATAATTCATATTAACTACGCAGGGAACGCATTGATACTGGAGGGCTAAATGCTTTAAAGAGCCATACATATGGCCCATTCGATTCCACCACAAAAATGGCGATTCATCGAGGCTGCAATAAACATCGGTACGATATCGTTTTAAATCGTTTTCCACACTATTTGGTATCGCCGTTACTGGCTGTTCTACCGGACTTTCAGTCAAATCAAAAAATAATTCCAAATCTGTGTGAAAAAAATACTCTTTTATATTTAATTAAGAAAGTAAAAGTATAGCATACTCGATTTTTTCATATTAGTATTTGTAGACTTCGGCCGATTTTGTGATGATTTGGGTGAGGAAACATTTGGTGAAATACCTTGTGAATCAATTATTTTATCGTATTTCTCTGTTAAAATTTCCACACATTTACTGAAATCGTCTATGGTTATCAAACGATGAAATCTAGGATCTAATAAAGCTGAAATAGTTAAATGGTTATCCAATAAAACCCTGAAAAAGTAAGTAGAAAGGAAAATTTGTTAATATCTAATTTAAATGTTAATTTCACAACATTCTTTGTTTCATCTATCGTAGATTGTCTAATTTCTATTGTCGAAGTCAAGTTCAGATTTCGACACTGCACACATTTCTTTAATCTTAAAGTCACCGTTGACGAAAATCCTACTTCGGCACACACAATCTAAGTGTTAGTCTAGTGCTTAAGTTTAGTTTCTTTAAATGTCGAAGTTTTTAGTACTCTGATCCAATGTTTCATGATGTTGACTTGAAAAAGATGTTATCATACATCATTAAACACGTAAAAATTGAAAAAAAAGAACGCTGATGAGATAGTGTAGCGAACTCGAAATCACTACTGATCCATTCTGCTAGTCCCAATATTAATTTCTTAGTAAAATAATTTGAAGTTATAAAAATTCTTAATAAAAAAGAATATGGTAGTCAAATTTGAATTAGAGTCAAATAATACTTTTTAACTTATACAGTTAAAAAGGAATCACTTCTAGGTTGACGTTATTTTAAATTATTATTTCAGATTAAATGTTCTTTCACCTGGGTAGACTTCAGTGTTGAAGTCAGTTGTTTTTTGCAATAATGTCTCAAACTGTCGAAATTAATGGACATGAAAAAGCCTTTATCTCGGTAGATCATTATAATTTCAGCACAAAAGATCCTTTGGGTAGCAGTGCACATGTATTTTTTATAATTCGAAAATGTCTACATATATATAATATGGTACTTACAATTTATGCAGTGTATTACTGATTGTATTTTTATTGATTTCCACAAAATTATCATCACTTTCTTGTACAGCTAGCTTTTTAGTTAAAACCTTAGATGTTATTGGGGAAAGCATACTACTAAGTGGTATATCTTCGCCTTTTAAAGTATCTAATGTTACCTATAATTAAATTACAAATTAAAATTTGACTTATAAAACACATATCAAGTACAAGAAATTAATAGGCTTACAGAAAGTGTATTTAAAATTTCATAAACGCCTTTAGCTGAAGAAACTAAAACTTCCACTTCTTCGGGCCAGAACAAAGTTTCTGAGAAAAATTTCAACAGTTCATAATAAGTCCAAGGATAATCATCACTTACTATGGGAATTTCTACATCCTGCAATTTTTTATATATTCGATTTTATTGACAAAAAATTTTTATTTATTATATAACCTTTGAGGAAATTTCCACATTATAACGCAATATAGTATCTTTGATTTCTTCAACAATCGATGTTACGTGTGGTAATGCAATTACATTTTTAATACAATCATCGACAATTTTATCAAAGGATAATATATATGGTATATCTGTTAAATTATAATAAAATAAATACATATATACGTATTCATATATGTTTTAAAGGTAGCACCTACCTTTGCTACTTAGAAAATGCTTTAAGTAATCTTCATTGTCGCAATTTATTATTGCCGCTGTACAGTTTTGCAAATTAAATTCTTCAAATAGCGATTCTAATGCAGTGAACTTATTATATTCCACAGTACAATAGATTTGGTTGACTAAATTATATTCAGGAGCATCAGTGGTATAGTTGAAAAATATTGATAAAAAGCTTTTCTGTTCCACATTAGTCCACATTTCAAAGCCCAATGAGTACGGTTTTATTTGCGAATGGATTTTTATTTGTTCCGCTAGACTTGTGAATTTATCACCGTGCAATTCTTTTATATTTAATTCTATCTAAAAAAAAAGATTTTAAATCAAAATTAACATTTTAGTGTATTAATTATGCATTTCATTGAAATGATTGATTCAAATGATTAAGTAATGACCAACTAAATTCCATATACATATATTATAACTTCTCTATAACGTAGACTCTTATATGCAAGTTTATATAATTACCCTTTTCATTGAAGGTATTGATGCATTGCCACAAAGAGAGCGTATAAATTTATTCATACTGGGATCATATAAACTCTCTACGTTTCGCATACCGTCAACAACCAGATTTGTTAAAGCCTCTTGCAATTGATAATTATCACTGTGCGCCAAATTATTTCCCATGTTATTGGCATCGGTACTATGACTTTTATTACGATCCGTGAGACGAGTATTTACTTTAACCAAATCACTTGTAGAAGTTTTTAAGTCATTGGAGCTGCTTATTTCGATTTTAGTAAAATGATTACTGTCAACAACATCGTCATCTTCATATGTCATAGGAACAACAGTTTCGTACAGAATCGAATGATCATCGCTGTCACTTAACATTGTGTTTGAATAGGGATCATGCATCATGGGCGTTGGGTACTCAACTTTTATTTTTGGTTTTCTTCCCACGTTTCCAGATTCACGTTTGATTTTCATAACACCGCTGTTGAGAGTAATTTTATTTTGAGGTTTACGTGGTGGAACATGAATACCATTCTCCTGTATTATCTGATTGAAAACATCCTTGTGGCGATATTGCAGATGGGCGCGTAGGTTTGTGGTGTTGCCGTGATTCGTTAATACTTTATGGCAAAGAATGCACACAACGTTTTGTTTTGTTATGATGCAGTTGTCTTCATTTGTTGGAAACCCAAAATGACGCCAATATACACTTTTCATTTTGGGACTGTGTAATTTAGCAAATTTCAACTGCGATATATGAGGAGTCACTGGAGAATCTTGCAAAGGATCGGACATTTTTTTTACAATATTATCCCTTTTTTATTTTTAAATTGTCAACAAAATATCTGATAAAAAATATAGATAATTCTTTTCCAGCAATCGCGTCATCGAATTTTATCAATATCGTCAGTGCTGTCAACTTGATAATTAAATAAATTTAGCATAAAATCAGGGCGCATCACCTGTCTAGTTAATGTTTTAACGATGCCAGCAATAAATATCTCAGCATTAAAGAACAACGTCGGCAAAGTAATGGAACAATGTTGTTTGTCGTATCTATTATGTTACACATATACAACACGTATTTATGATAGCTCAAAATAAAACAAAAAGTTTTTGTGCATTTTATATATCCTACCTTTTTTCCTGAAATCTTAAAAGGCTTCAAATTATTGTCGGCATACGTCAAATCACTGTCCGATTTACTGTCATCAATATATTCAAGATAGTTATAAAGGCAATTGAAAAAATTTACATACATAAATTAGAGAAAAGTGCTATTGGTCATGATAGAATTGTCAGGTGTAAACGGTGAGTTTACTGGTTATTTCTTGTCACAGTTGCATTTTTCGTAACTTAATGAACTTGGATCAGCGTTGCTCAAAAGCTAACAATAGTACTTTAGTAGTCGAAAATGGTTTTCAATATTGCGAAGTTGGCTGCACTTTTCCTTTTTAGTTCGTTGTTGGGAAGAAAAGGTTTGTAAAAATTCTCTGCAAGTAATATTTTGTAAAAAAAATTATAATTGATAATGTTTGCGAAGAAACCTGGTGTAAAATATCAGGAAATTGACAACACATGAAGACTGCATTTAATCTAACCGGTATTTTAAATAAGTAGAAGTTGCGAAAAAAACTAGATATTAGAACACGTGGTGCATGTTAGAATGAGTGCCGTTTTTGTGTGGTTATGCCAAAGAAAATTGTGCTTGAATTGTTTAAAGTGAGTACTAACCGTTGTGCTTCCTTTACAGACTAAACAACAAAAATGGGTAAGGGAAATAATATGATTCCAAATGCTCATTTCCACAAGTGGTGGCAGCGGCATGTAAAGACTTGGTTCAACCAACCTGCTCGCAAAATCCGCAGACGTAATAATCGTATTAAGAAAGCTAAAGAAGTCTTCCCACGTCCTGCTGCTGGTCCCCTCCGTCCTGTAGTCAGATGCCCGACCATTCGTTACCACACTAAATTGCGTGCTGGTCGTGGTTTCAGTTTGGAAGAATTGAAGGTGTGTCAAAAAAAGCAATATATTAAGGGACCAATTATTATCGATGTTTTGATTTATTATAGGGAGCCGGACTTACTGGTGGTTTTGCTAAAACTGTTGGCATTGCCGTTGATCGTAGACGTAAGAATAAATCTATCGAATCGCGTCAACGTAACATCCAACGCTTGAAGGAATACAAGAGTAAACTAATTTTATTCCCCATCAACGAGAAGAAGATCCGCAAGGGTGAATCTACTCTTGAAGAGTGCAAGTTGGCTACCCAACTTAAGGGCAAGATTATGCCTATTAAAAAGGAACAACCAACTATTGAATTTCGTGAAGTTACTAAGGACGAGAAGAAATTTAAAGCTTTCGCTACTTTGCGCAAGGTAACGTAAAAAAGTTTTACATCTATTATGGGTTTTTAATTAATTTTAATATTTTTTTTTACTTTAGGCTCGCTCTGATGCTCGTCTTGTTGGCATTCGTGCCAAACAAGCCCGCGAAAATGCTGAAAACATTGAAAATGAGAAGAAGAAGTAAAGTAATAGTTGTCTTTAATAAAACCTTAGTTTTTTAATAAACAAACTTATGTGTTATTTTTTTAATTAATGTTTTTGTTAAATTGAAATGGTAGGTTTACTTAAAAAAAAAAATACAAAAAAATCGTCTATCACAGTGCTGTCAAAGACCAATACCGAATAATCGAACAGCTCAGTCCGTTAAGACGGCTTTTCCAGTCAAAGTTTAATACAGATGGGAGAAAGAATAAGAAAATATTTGTCTTTGTCTCTCCCAGATGCGAAAACTTGCGAAGTAAACTTTGACTGGAAAGCCGTCTAATTCGATTATTAATGAAATTCCAATCTTTGTGGTCTTTGTTGACCACGGTGCTATTTCCCAAAAACATCTTTCTTTCGACAAAAATACACGATCTTCAATAAAGGTTGGTATTTGCTTCCCTCATTTTGCTTTTTGGTCCGTTTTTATAAACAGTGTTTAAAGCTAAAAAGTAGTTATTTTAAAAATTTCTTAACAAAACAGGCAGTTTGAAATTCAAACTTTGAATTAAATGAAATTTTTTCTCGAGAAAAACCTTTCCTCATGCTTTTTTTTTTTTGTTTAAAAAATGTTTTTAATATATTTTCAAAAACTACTTTTGATGATGGTTTTTTAGCTAGTCTATATACATACATGCATGCATATTTTTCAAAAATATGGTTTAAGGTCTACTGATGATTTGGCATTAGCACCAATGAAATGCATGTATACCTTAAACCAAAAAACCTGCAAATATTAAAAATTAATACAAGTGTTTAACTACAAAAGCAAAATTTATTTTATTCAGGGCTGTACACTTGACACAGATGAATTTATACAAGTTTAACATAGCCGTATACTATTGTAAATAACATTGATGACTAATGTTACGTTTTGTTACATATATGTATAAAACAATGCAAACGTCTGCAAAGTAATTTTTTAGTTTTCTTTCATACCCATAATTACTTTGTTAAACAATGTTCTTTCGCCAACGACCATACCACGCTGAATACACCGGTTCTCGTCCGATCACCGAAATTAAGCAGCATCGGGCGCGGTTAGTACTTGCAGGGGGGAACGCTTGGGAACACAGCGTGTTTGTTGGCTTTCTAATAAAACTTTTTGATTTTTTGTAGTTTTTTTTTATTTAAAATTGTATTTAAAATATAACTTTTTTAAATTAAAAAAACAGCAAATTGTTTATTTTATTTTCAAAAATGTCAGCTTATTTAAGTCGTGTAGGGGCCACAATAAATATTTGAAAATTAATGTGTGTTTATAACAGGTTCACAATGCTATTGTAAGTTTATTAATAATGTTTTTGCGATTTCTGCTCACTTTTTTACAAGTTAATATTTATTGAATAATAAAAGACGGAATTCATAAAACAGAAGCTTTAAAGACAATATTGATATTTTTTGGCACAACTCCTTATTTTTTTTTCTTTAATTGCACATAAATTTATATCTGTTGAAATTTTTCAATTAGTTGCATTTTATGTCAATTGATTTATTAGCAGCAGCGGTATTCTTTTGTGTATAAATACTGCCCTTTGCCATATTAGATTGAGGCCCTTTGCATAAATCTTTGTTATGGCCGTAAGATTTATATTTGTGCTCAATGCGTAATGCACATTCCGATCCTTTGGCTAGATTTCTTTGGCCTTGACAGAAGTCGGGATTCGCTCCATTCCAAGTAACGTAATCAGCTCTTTAAAAATTATAAAAAAATGTGTTTAATAATTATACATTTGTTGTTAATCCAAAGGGATTATTATTAGGCTAAAGTTGGTAGTGTTTTTTTTTGTCAGAAAGAATTGAATATGAGTCAATATTCCAAAAGAATCAGGAAAAAATTTACATTTATTAATTTCAACTCGCACGGCAGAGCGGAAACAGCATTGTTTTTCGGGTACCGCTACACCCTCATCATCAGTGTCCATGTGTATTTCCATGTACATATTTATCACTTTTTAGGTATTCATCACGAAGAATATTTAAATTTTACCTTCACTAAGGGGCCATTATTTTGTAAAACGCTGCGATAAGCATTGAGAAATTTTTATCAACGCTAAGCGCCGAGTTTTACAAGAAAAGGACTTAAATTAACGTCGTTTGTTTTACCTCATGTGCCATTTTTCCTTCTATTCTTTGTTTTTACTTAAAACAAACTTTTTGCTTAAGTACCTTTGTGTTTTGTTGTTGTGTTTCTGATTTACATATTTTATAAATTTCAACTAGTTATGTGACAAAGTACAGCAAACACTTCAAGGCTCAAGCCAGCAGCTATTTGTTTATTTAATGTGTTTATTTATAAACTAAATTCGTTGTTAGTCTTGTCGTTTGGGTTGAAATTAATTAATGTTAATTTTAGCCTTGTTGTCTTGCAAAATTTTATTTCATATCCAATTCTTTCTTTCTTGGTTAAAAATTTCTAGAAATTTAGCATAATAATAATAACTTTGAACATTATTAATTTATTTCCTTTAGCACTTACAGCAATAAACCTTCATTTGCTCCTTTCGCTAAACTGGCATTGGGACCATTTGTTTGTATGCGTCCCATAACCGATTTGAAATCCTTACACAACTTGTCTGTTGTTACATCGGTATGGTGTCGATGAGAATGCCTTTATTAGAGGTTTTATTTTCGATTTTAGTAAAAAAAAAATACTGCATTAAAATTTATACTAAATATTTTTAATATAATAACATAAGTTGATCTACAAATCGTAAACTCTGCTTTAAAGTAATTGTTGTTAGTACTTTTTTCATTCTAAGATATACAATGTTACATTTGCTTTTAATAGTTGGTAAGTAATTAAGATGTAGTCCATAAGGAATTACTTTATATTTTTGCTGAGCTTTTATGTGATCATAAATATGTACATAATTCTCTTTATTAATAAATAATTTTAGATGTTAGAGTTTATGATTAGTATACGATTTAAAAAATGATCTAATGAGTCAATGAAGTAAAATAGGCATGCAATAAAAAGTTTAGATATACATTTCCCTTTTGTGGTTTCTGAGTAAAGAGCGAGACACAGATATGGCATATTAAAGCATATCCTCTCTTTCTATCGCCAATGCATACTTTGTGCTAATATGTAATCTGTAATGCACAAGATTGTGAATAGGGCTACTATAGTAACTTCATTTCTTTTCAAAACTTGACTATTCCACATTTTACTCGATTTGAGAAAACACTTTTTCTTTTTGGGAATGAAACTATGTATTTTACCCGAAATTTTGTTGCATTATTATAGACGACATTGTCGTAGTCATTGCTTTGTACAGTATTAAGAAATTTAGCAATAATATACTTTGAATAAATGCAATATTTGGAATAATCAAGTTTTGTTATGTGTACCAGGGGAATGATCGTGTTTTGATTCAAACCACTGTGGATTAATCTTGTTTTGCTGTTACTAATCATTATTAGAAATCTTATTTTGAATTAAAATAACCCGAGGTTTATCTTTAAATAAATTAATAAAACATTCAGTTTTTATTAATATTGATCTTTTCTATTTGTCATTTTTTAGGTCAACATGTTGTGTTGCAATTTAAAGTAAAATAGCTAATTAATCATATTTAGTTCCGAAAATGTATATTTGAAATGGTTAATGTCATTTTGAAGTGTAATAATCTAATTTTGACCTTTTCTTCTGCTGTAGTTATAGATATTTTACCCAATTTTACTTTCCCTGAGTTTTCATTTCAATGTTACCAAATAAAAAAAATTAAATAAAAAATCAGTTCTGCCGAAAGTGGATTAGTCAAGTTTTGAAAAAACCTCCTCATTTATTACTGTAAAAGTCTTGTTATTGAAAACCGAAATAACGCGTTAGTTTTCAAAAATGTTACCATTGTATTGTCGCCCACTGAATTTAGAAAATTAAAATTTTCGTTATTTTTTTAACACATTTCGCAACATAATTTGCAAAAAATAAATTTGAATTAGTAGAAATTAGTTTGATATTTAATACAATCCTAATTATCTAACTATATACTAATATGTATCTATGCATATACTTTTCGCTATTTAAGAACAAGTGCATTTAAAAATAATTTACAAGACATATACATACATAAATTATATAAATAAAAAAAAAACGGTTATAAAATATATTATTTCTTTAGCAAAATACTGAAAAAATCAAATAGCCTACTTTAACGTATCAGATTTGTCACGAGAATGCGGGGGAAACTTATCCCAGATTAAAGTTGCTACAGGGTAACATCCACGTATGAAACCGTTAGCGCTTATTTTATTATCCGTGCGATAACGATCTAAAATACTTTTTGTGGTCATGGTAACGGTTGATAATTTTAAAGATGAGCAAATATTATTTTTCGTTGTATCCATTTTATCTTCAATAATTTCCGGTTTTTCGTTGATTATGATGCCTTTGCGTAAACTATTCACTTCAGATGTTTTTAGCAGGGAGGTTATAGGTCTGCTATTTTTTATTTTTTTATATATATTATAAAAACAAAGCAATACGAATATGTTTATAATGAATTAAAGGTCAAAGCAAAATAAAAAAGGATTTCCAAAGAGATTATAGCACGCTGCTTTTTGGAAAAATGTTATGTGGTGAAAAGATACCGGCTACCATAGAATAGGTGGGTAGTTTTTATAAAGTAAACTCTTACCTGCTAACATGACCATCTTTATTTTGAATCGCTTCAAATTCTTCCTGCTTGCATGCCGAATTTATTGGAAAACTTTGCTTCGATGTCCTTTGTATTTGTTGTTCTTCCTCATCTTTCACTATTTGTAGAATTTGTATAGCACGATCTTCAGCATAGTTAACGGACTCCAAGGCCATTAGCAATATGTGATCAGCTATTTGAGGGTATTTTGCTTTGAGATGATGTTTAACTGAAAATTTAATAAAAAGTTAATAAAAATTTAATAAAAATTTAATAAAAAGTTAATAAACAACTTGTTGCTCTGTGTAAATGAGTAGAGCTTAAAGCTTTAAAACTTACTGGCCTCTTTTTCTTCTTCAGTATATTCTTTGGGACGCAATGGTATAATTTTAATAAAATCTTCAGTCGTGTGCCCGGCATAATTGCCCAAGTCATGTTGTGGTCGATTATTAAGTTTTGGTGGGGGAGCAAAATCTTTCCTAACATAACCTAAAGAAATCAGTTTTTCGGAAGCCTTTTGCACGTTATTATCAGCATTAGCCAAAACATCTAATAGCAAAGTTTCATCGGCTTTAGGAAATATAGTTTTCATATATCTAAACAAAAAGAAATAAAATCAATATGTCTTTATATAAAACTGTATTGTACAATTAGACCTTTTGGCCATTTGGTCAATTCAAGGCAATCTCATATGAGTCCTTTTTTATATTATTTTATACATAATTAGTACATGCATAACATTGTTGATGGTAATGAAAAAAAAATTAAGTAACAAATAATTTAAGTGTTTTGGTCTCTTTTTTCGCTGTATTAAAGAGGGTAACGTACATAGTATGTGACAAAAGTGGACATTTCTATGGAAATCCCCATATGTAATACATTTTATATATCTACATAAACTAAAAACAAATTAAAATTTGTTAAAAAAAGAAATTGTTGCCAATTTCAAAATTCGGAAAAAGTGTAGAAACACAACCAACGACGGACGATACCAAACTTCAATACAAATTTGACATCGACTTACCGATCAACTGCCAGCCATTGGAATACATTTTATTTTTTTGTCGGTTCGAAGTATTTGCTCCACAGTAATCCGCAAACAATTGCCTGTTCGCCGATATCGAAAGAAAATTTTCTTTCGAATAAGTACATTAAAAAAAAACAAAATTTTAAGAGTTGTTTTTGTTTCAAATGTAATAATACGAAAGAAATGTTTCTTTCGATATAGATGAACAGGCAGTTATATTTTTTGAACGGTAAACTAAACATGTTAATTCACAATAAAATACAAATTTCATAAATTCTTAAAAAATTGCATTGAATTAATTTGTAAAAGTTATTGCAATTTTTAATAAAAAAAAAAATAAAAATAAATCAAAGAAATCGATCAATGAAAAAATAATTAAAAAATTAAAGAAAATGAAATGGTATATGAGGTATTATTATTCGGCGTGCAATGGAAAGCCGTCCCGTTGCCGTTGCTTGTTGTGTTCCTACACTAATTGGGTAAAAAATCTCTCGGTTAAACAATTTTAGTGGCAAACCTCAATTTCATTTTTGGCGATGAATGCGGTTTAGGTGAGCTACGTATTTGATCACCAAAACGTGGTGACACCTGATATGGTGGCACAGCTATATGGCCCATAATGCCGTGACCACTACTATTTATACTCATGACACTACCAATACGCCCTGATGGTACTGGACTACTCGTACGCGAATAGCTGGCGTATTCAACACCACGTAACTGTGAAGCAGTATCAACACGACGTGCTGGTGGTGTCATATAAATGGCCGAGTTGCTGTGGAACAAATGTCGTTGAGCTGGTGGGGTGACAAACGGTCCAGGCATTGTGAGCGGATGTTTTTCGACTTGTAAAGCACTGATGACAACAGCTTCGCGATTATAATACCTTGTAAGGTTGTCGGGTTTGTTTAATCCAAAAATTATAAGTACAAGAGTGCAAGCATGTCAAGATGGGGTAAATGAAAGTTACAAATTCTGGGGTTAGTAAGTTGTTGAGTAAAAAATTTTATTTCTTGTACTAATTAGCCTGTTAATCAATATCGGGATAAATTTTTTTCCGCATAACTAACTTTCTGTTTCGAATAGATAAATTAAAATTTATTAAAATCCGGTTGATTTGCTTTAGCACGCTTAGGCTTTATTTCGATATCGATTGACAGGTAAATTATTTTTCTTTTTTTTATAATTATTCTATAAGATTTTACGAATAAGTTTAAGTTTCATTTAACATAAGAAACATAAAAATATTGACTACCAAACGGCTGAACCGATTTATGCAGATTTAGTTTATTTCTTTGCGTTTTTTAGCCGAATTGGTGTGTAGTGTTTATAAAATAGTATTCAAGAAAATCGGTTGAGCGATTTGGCAGCTACGATACCACAAACACAGGTGTCGGAGGACTTACGAAATTCAAAATTTATTAAAACAAGAAACTATAGTAACTTACTTTTTTAAAAGTAATCGTATATGATTTTCACTTGCGGTTGGAAATATATTCTGAATTTTATTTACTACCGCATCCGTTTCAATTTGATTTGAAAATGATGTTTCCTGTATTGTAGAACGTCTAGACATATTGACAGTGCGCGGAGCTTGAGCATATTGAGTTTTAGGTGCAGGTAATGGCGATTTATCCTGACAAAAATTAAAATAATATAAATTAAAATCGTACATACAGGAATATATTTATAGTCGGGTGTTTTATTTTAGAGGCGGAGAAATTAAAATTGACAACAGTATTTTCTGTAACAGCTGAATTGGCAGCTCTCGGCTGTTTTGGATTAAATTTTGTTTGTCAATTCATTGTAAAACACGCACGCCGGAGCGTGTAAAAATATCAAAAATTTCTCGATATTTTCAATACCGATATATCGCAATTTTCTTGAAAATTTAAAACATATATATATATATATATATATATATATATATAACTTCCACTTTGTCCGTTCCAAGAACGAATTTGATTCGACAAGCAGTATAAAGTATTAATTCATCCACTAGTTTGGGAATTACCCTTAAAGCTGCCGTTCTCAAAAAAGTTCTACAAAGACTGTGTGCTTCAAAAGAAAATCCCTTTAACAATAATACTAGATTTCCATTTTTAAGGAATCCCTTTTATTTCGGTGGTTATTTTGCATTTAAATGAAATAGCCCACATCAACAATGATATTCCGTATGAACACCGGTCTGCTTGTCAAAACAGTTTGGCAACAAAACGTTATTGTCAAGTGCACCAGAGATTCAGAACTTTGGCTCTCTGACCAATCAGTTTAAATAATATCTTGATAACTCACTTTCTTTCCTTTAGAGGAAATCTGATTAGAAAAAATTTTAGGTAGCACTTTATTCCGGTTCTTTCATTCAGCAAATTTGCATAGAATTTCCATGTGTCGCTGTCACGGCAGCAACTATCTTATTTCTGTCTTTAACGAAATTCTGTGTGCATTAATACATTATACATTAAAACTTACATTGATCAACTGTGTTCTGGAAGATGTCAATAGTGGACTGGTAGACATGTGATGAAGACTTGAGTTTGGTGTTTGGAAAGCTCTTATTGCTGGCATATTGTTAGTTGGATAGACATGATATGGTGAACCTCCTGGTCCATGGAAGGACTGAAAATTTAAATACATATGCACATTAATTTTTTTACTGCAAAATTTAAAATAATTAAATATTAAATCAAATATACTCACATGCATGGCTATAGATTCATTTGAACAACGTTCATTTTGTAAAGGACGATAACGTGAACGGGGATCCTCAAGTTGCATTGCCCTCGTTATGTAGTTGATGTAGTAACTGAAACGGGTTAAAATATTACTTTATTTGATAACGTAAGCTGAGAGAGTATCGGTTGTCAGGAGCTTAACAATAAACATGGGAAGCAGAAATGAAACGCAACATTTCATGGGAAACTTGGACGTAATGAAACAATATCTATAACTACTTGAAATCAAAATTTGTTTAGAGGAATAGATCAAGCTTGCTAACGGGCAGCTTATAAATTATTTGTTAATTGCAGACGGTCAAATGCTAACTAATATAGTGGCAGTTATTTTTGTGTAACAAAAACCTCTCCCGGAAGACATGTGGCGTTGGTGATACCCTACAGCTTAATGATGAACATTTAAAGAATGACGATAGGAACCTATAAGACTCTGGACTTCAATCTGGAGTGGTTATTGCTGAGGATCACTTGGTGTTGTTAAATCCGAATTCACGAAAGAGATAAGTTAAATATGTACTATGTTCGTTTAAGGATGGTGGCAATTATCGCCTTGGTGATGGTGAAGGCTGATTGGCTTCCAAACTTATTAAACAGTGCGGTTGGTTGGGGGTCACAAAAATAGTTGACTAATCGGCTCTGTCTGGCTTATTGTTTATAGTTTAACAAATAATAATGTGACAGCACTGCAATAAATGCACGCTTAACAATCACTATAGTTTTGCAATAATATAGGGAATATTTTTACGATAAAGTTCATAGTTATTGAAATCACATGGCCCAATTTTGATCTATTCCAAGAAATGTAACTCTGGTCGCATAGAAAGCATCATTTTATGAAATTGTTCTTAAAACTAGCAAATCGGACAGAACTGTCAAAAATCTGTCGCACATATTCAGTTTTAATCCACATTATCATACTTTTTGAGCACATACGATTTTTAAGACAGATCCAACAAATCTGTGCTCTGTTCTGATTAGATATGAATTGAACTCTTTCATTAGCTACTTTTAGACACACATACATAAGTATTATGTATAAGTACAGGCATCTATGGTCACACAAACGTGCAACTGAAGTCAAAGATTCGATACTACGATGTGTTACGAGAAAGGAAGGATGGAAATCTTAAGGTACGGTCACACTTGGCAAAAATTTGCCCAAAAAAACGTAACCACTATTTTTGCTTAGAGTTAGTGTGATTTAACATGATTTTTATATCACAAAATGAACTCAGTTATGCCGCAAAATGCTACTTTTATATTATTTTTAATAAATGCGAACCCATATTTTAAAAAATAAAGGAATTGAAGAAAATGCAAATTTATCTTGTCTGTTGGTCACGTTTTTTTTTCGACAAATATTTGGCAAGCGTGACCGTACCTTTACTGTTACTGTTGTTAAAAAGAAAAGTTTGGACGAATATTGAAAAGTTACAAGCAAAACGCGGGAAAAGTCAAGGCAAGCCCCGAAAAAATATTCTAAGCCTAAGCAAAAGTTAACTAACAAATTTATTTGATTTTTTCTTCTAAAAACTAGTCCTATGCATTTAGCCTTGACATTATTGAATGTTTTTCATAAATAATGTACCAGGTTTTATTGAAGATTATCTGAAAGTCCTTTTTTTGTATACTCCAGTTTAGATTTTTCTTGTACGTTCACAATTTAATTTAATATTTTTTTAATACACCCAAATACATATTTGTACATACATACGTACATAGCATGTATGTACATGCATATATGTATGCACATATACATATGTATGCATGTACATACATGTCTTTTTAATATATAAAAATCACGTGTCCCTGTGTTCGTTTACGCTAATCTCCGAAAAAGCACACCCGATATCAATAAAATTTCGTGAGTGTTTATGAATTGTTCCTGCTTTAGAGGCTACCTGTGGCAGGATAATGTCTTCCCATTACGTATCAGTATACTTTTTAAATAAAAAAGGCTTAAAATTAAAGGTTTTATGTACATTATATATGTACATATGAATGTACACAATTAAACTTATCAAATATACATAGAATTTTATATTAAGCTTTTTTCAAGTACCATCTTTGTTAATTAACCTTTATCCCACTCCAATGGCATTTGTCCTTGTTTGTTTTGAAATTTGTATGTACATACATATTTTAAAATTTACATACTGGAATGCTGCAGCTATTTGAATTAAGCATACAAGCAATATCATACACACACATACACACACACACACACACACTCACTCACACATAATACAACCATTCCTGCAAGGAATATACAAAACACGTACGCCACTTGAATGAAACCCTAAAGTATCAAGGAGACAAGTAGTACTTGTTTGTTCGTTGTACTTTTTGCAACGGCCTAATTTTTAAGGTTAAATCACGTAATGTAATGTCAGATTATTCATATTAAAGTGACTGCCTTAAAGTATGCGATTGTTATTCAATTTAAAACAATTCAACAATTTAATACGCTACATAAAATACGCACACACACGCGTACGTATTTTTAAGATTTTACGAACGCCATCTTAAAAAAGCAGTTAATGTCCACTTACCAATTTCCGGTCGTCTGGTCATATTTGCAATCCCACCCAGGAGGTAATTTTTGATATTGTCTACTACTAGAATCGGCCATGATAAAATTATTCAAGTTTTTATTTTACAATACACAACAATTAAATGTTTATTTTATACAACTTTTGGTAATAATCGTATTTAAGAAGTTCTTGTGCTGTGGCTGTTATACTCCTTCTTTCCTTAACTTGCTTGAATTTATTATTTTTCCCTTTAAACAACAACCATCAACCCCCTCCAATGTTACTCAGTGTAAAATAACGCAACGTATTATAATTATAACCACCGCAAGTTGTTCAACGTCATGAGCTTCACAAAGCACTGATTTCAATTGCCAATGAACATTTTCAATCCACTCTTCAATCTTTTTTGTTGTATTTTCGGTTTTTTTTTGAAGCATGCAGTTTCATCTCTCTTAAGTTTGCTAAACTTTTGCTAAAAACGAATTTTCATATAAAAACAAAACGGAGAAATACATACATACATATGCATGTATGAATATATGTGCATACATACATACATATGGATGTGTTTAAGTATGTATGGATGTGTGCTGTTATTATGCTGCGTTGTTGACATATTAGGGGTTGATGTCCAAGGAGTAAACAAGCTTCCTGTTACCACCATTGAAATACCCTTGTTTAGTTTGTTGTAAGTTTTTGCGTCTCTAGTGGAATTTAAACAAAAAGCAGCAAAAAAAATCATAACGCCACATGGTGAAGTTACATGCGCAGTACTTTGTTTTGTCGGTCTTAACCCATCCTGAGCTGAATTATACACATGCATACATATGTATTTATACTGGGACTTGAAAGATGATAAACATGTTATCCAATGGAATATAAATACTGATATTATTAAAAAAGTACTAATTGACTAATCATACTAGGCTAGTTTTCTTGGGGCAAGGAAGAGGAAGAGTATAACGGAAAGTAATTCTATTTCATCATTCTCTCATAAAATAGAAAACTTGCCTAATGTAAATCCAGTCCAACAAAATCAAATTCGTACTGGCGAATCGTCTCGTTCAGACGTTGTACGACTAATCGAAGAATTTCTTTCTTTTATTTTATCGAACAATCAACAATAGCAAATTGCGATTAACGAATAATCAAACAATTTACGTAAATTAATTGATTAAAACTTATTTCTTAGTCAAGTTTGCGTTCTGAAATCTCAAACGGAAAATTTACTTAAAACAAACTACTTCGTTTGGGGTCACTTTGAATCTCCGAACAATTTATACGTATTATACGGGTTGAATGTTTGTTACGGAATTCATAATTTATGTTGAAAAACTTTTAATATGCGTTAAGAAGGGGGTTGGGGGTGTGTTGTGTTAAAAACGCCAAAATGGCCTTACGTAATATGTGAACAGCGCCCAACTGTTCAAGTCAAATTATTGCGATTTGTTATTAAAGTCATTTAAAGTCTTTCTTTAATCTTTTTGAAAATGTAATATAAAAATCAATGTAAAGTTATGTTTTAAACGAAATACTTAAATGCGTTAGTATAAAATATTTTACTTACGAAGACTAAAAATGTAATTAAAAAAATTCAACGGAAATGTTAATATACAATAACAATCACATACTTATCCATGACTGGTGGGCTAAATTTGTCAGTTAAACAAAACTCAAGGGTTTTACATTAAAACGTTTAGATAAACTTTCGCATGTTTCTAATTGATTCGGTAAATATTGAATACCACCAACGTCATCGACAGCTTTCATATTCATAGATTCTTTATCGCCAGCAACAAGTACAGGTTTTTCGGGATTAGTCTAAATAATTAAAAATTATGTCAACCAATGAACAAAATATTTTGTAAATAAAAACACTTACGGGTGCACAACCACGTAAACGGCTATTAAAATCTGTCATCCTCTCTTCGAAATCAGGAGCAAAGCAGTTGGGGTCAACAGCAATAAATACTTGGCCTAAATCTGCAGCTGAATTGGCACCGGCATGAGTCCATTTACGTACTTTGGTAGAATAATTGCCGCCAGACATTACACCGGATAAGATATCAACCAAAGCCCCCAAACCTTTGGAAATTAGTTTTTTTGCGGTATAATTTACGTTGCAAAAGCTTTTTTTTGGTTAAAAGAATAAAACTTACCATAACCTTTGTAGCCGGAATTAATTTCAGCACCACCTAAAGGCATTAGACAGGATGTTTGAAAGGCTAATTCTGGATCGGTAGTCTCATTACCCTCTGGATCTTGCGCCCAACCATGCGGCAAAGCTTCTTGCTTGCGACGCTGTATTTCAATTTTGCCTACTGCCACAGCTGTAGTGGCCATGTCAAGTAAAAAGTGGTCATCTTTTACGGGAACACCCAGTGATAAGGGATTTGTGCCCAAGGCAGCCTCTTTGGAGCGTGTTGGTGCCATTAAAGGAGAGGTGTTGGTCATGGACAAGCCTACCAAACCCTCTTTCATAGCTCTCATAGGATACCAGCCAGCCATGCCGTAATGATTTGAGCCCTTAGCGCAAACCCAGCCAACACCAACTTGTTTAGCCTTTTTTATGGCTAAATCCATACAAAAATTGCCCACAACAGCGCCTAGACCATTGTTACCATCCACCCAGGCGGTTGAAGGTGTTTCCTTGATAATGGTAGGAACAGCGGGCCCATTTGTTGATTTAATGCTCAAATCATTTAAATACATTTCCAGACGATTCATGCCATGACTAAAATGACCACGGTAATCGGCTCCTACTAGTAAATCGGCCTGTTTCTCTGCGTGATCAAGTGGCACACCTACTGCTTTAAAGCAATCTATCATAAAACGCCTGGATTCCTCCACTTTTACAAGTTTTGGTATCTGCCCTGTCGACATATTTCTTCGAATCAAATTTAAAATATCTACAAAAAAAATAAAACCGAACTTAAAAAACTTTTCAAACTAACGCCAAACCATTCGCAACAACTGTTCTCAAACAACTAAATAACAATTGAAATTTAATTATTTAGCCAAACTAAATATTGTTTGAATGATTCCAGAGCAGCAGCTTTAGGGAAGAGAAATAAATTATCTCCAATTAATTCAAAAACTTGCTCAATCAAAGAGAAATACGATTGACAGCAAAAATTAGATAACACGAGTATCAACAAACAGATTAATAAAGATAGCTTTTAACTTGAAAATTCTTATCAGAAACTACAAAAACAATACAAAAAAATTCTGTCATTAAAAACACTTTGTTAATAAAATTTCGAAAATAATATGTATGTATGTACATATTTGTGTATGCACATAAATAGGCAAATAATAAATTAGTAAGCAAGAACAAATATGTGTGTACATAACAAAAATATATTAACAAAATGTTTTAAATAATTATTAATAAAGAAACACGAGCATAAGCCAGTAGACTAGCAAAACTTGTTGAAATTCAGAAATACCATCAATGGAAATTGTTTTATTAAAATTATTACGAGTATCTTGTAAACTTTTGTAAAAAAACAATAGCAATTATTAGGTCCAATAAATTTTACCAACTAGCCCACCACCTTCTAAAACTCTATCTCCATGTCTTTGCTAGGCATCTAATATTGACCTTCATTTGTATTTAAAATTATTTATTTTAACGGATAAGAATCAAAAATGAATATCTGAGTGTTGTTCTTGACATTAAATTTTTAATGACATAAACGTACATACTTATGTATGTACATGTGTATGTGGAGAACGTTAATTAAATTAAAATTTACCCTTCCAATAAACCAAATAACGATCTGCTAGCAAAAACGTGGTCATCTAATAGAGCTTTCATAATATCACGATTAATAAGCGAGTATGTATAAATTTTGTTGCAGAAGACGTTAAAATGAATAGAAGTAACAAATAAAAATAAACAAAAAATAAATAAATGTAAGCGAAAATGCGAAATGCATTGCGCTAATAAAAAAAATGCATATACAGTAGAATTCGTTAATGGAGAACTCGGTTATTGCGAACTACATACATAAGTACATACATAGGTATGCAATTCCAAATTCCCATCGTGGAAATTTATTTACTTATTCAGGAAAATATTAGTTTGGAAAAAAGAAAGCTATTTATATTGCACTGTTTTTATAGTGCGAGCTTGACATCCCCAATCACCTATTATTGCAGGCAGTAAGTGCAACTTTAGATTTCTTGTTCCGAAAAAATAATTTTAGGCGACTCGTTTTTAATAATTTTTTGTTGTCAAAAAAGTGGAAAGTTTTGAGCCAGTGCAAGGCGAATAAAAAAATTTTCGGTGACAGTACGCAGTCGAGTGTATGCAGAATAATTTCTAAAAATTTTGTAGTCTTATGGGATGTTAAATTTCTTTAAGTTTTCACAACATATTGCTTTCGCTTTCTGCTGTTATTTGATTTTTTGTTATACATACTTATATATTAACGGAATTTTTGTTTTGGGTTCGCAGCTGTCAAAATTTGATTATGTACTAAAAAAGCACACATTTGATTCAAATGAAAATAAGAAAAGGAAAAGAAACAAAATTCTTTATAGAACAGAAAATGCAACCAAACACACATGTGAATATACAATTTTTCTTTTGTGCTTTTTGACAGCTTCCAACCTAAAAAGCAGTGTTGTAGCTTCGACACTACCTGTATTATTCTGCCATACTCAGTATTATATATCTTAAAAAATCAGACGTTATCAACTATAATATTCAATGGTTACTGAAACTTTTCAGTAATTGCAGACCTTGATTGCGGATATCGAGTTTGCACTGTATTTGCATTGTATTTGCATTATCAACAACATTTAATCATATGATGTACATACATATGTATAATTATATATGTACGTACGTTGATGAAATGAAAAATGAAGCATTTTATTGGAATATAAGCACAGGGTATACAAATATAAACATTTATCTGAATATACATATGTACTTATTTATATTTGTTATATGCGTGTATGTATGTACATATATACATATGTATGTATGCAATACAACATATTTACCTAATTATTATTATTTTTAATACTAACCACATTTAAGGTCAATTGGCGACAATTGATACGAGGCATAAGACCGTTTGATATATAAAGAGGCGACCGTTAGATTTGATGTTTTCATAGTGGTGAGTATCTTAAGTGATGTCATTATGTTATTCGTAACGGTATTATGGTTTCGTAGTTTTCTATGACAGCTGTTTATTTTTTCTTACTTTACACTTTTGCACAGTCTTCTTTTTAGGCACATACACATTCAACTTGGAAACTTGTACCCGTTTACAATGAGTTCGATTTGATGCAGCTCCCTGAAATCTTGTTTTCTCTTCGTCAGGGATGATAAATGAGAAATTAATTTCGTACCGACCAGCTTCTACAATAGTTATTTTTTCCCCTTCCTTGAACAAATTTTTTATATACATACATATGTATGTATGTACCTACGTAGATATCGCTCAACTACACAAACAACGCGATAGCTCGAAAAAAATTCGCTCTTCAATAAACGGGTTAGTTTTTAATTTACACAGCTCAATGGAAAAATAATCAATTCTTCTCTCAAGAGGTGAGTAGTTAAGATTTTTTTATTTGATTTATGACGTTGTGCAATACATGTGTTTTTTGATACCACCGTTTTATAGAAATTCACTTCTTGCGTTTAACAAAGAACCGAATTAATAATTTGGAAAAACCTATCTGCTGTCAAAGTAAAACTTTACATATTTTGATTTGATCACCACTAGATTTTTAAATATTGCAGTTTGTAAAAAAAATGGTTTGTTCCAATGCATAAACAATCCATATAAAGGAGAAAACTCAGGTATATAAATAAAAATAAATAAGTAAAATATCAGATCTGCATTCACCTTGAACAAGTGCCAAAGTCATTTCAGAACTATAACGACTGAATTGAGTTGACATATCAAACAAAAACAAGGTGGTACAATTTGCAAATCGTACCAAATGTGAAACGGTAGTACCTTCGTAATTTTATGTTAAATTGCACCAACTTTATCATCTCTGGCTATTGTTTTGCTGTTTTTATTTTAAACATACAAATTTATTTAAGAACTGCAATAAGATTTTATACTCTAAGCATAGGAATAAATGTTGTGTTTAAAATATCTAATAAATATAACAAATAATCACTTCTTAAAACATAATCAAAATTGGAAACCTTTTTTAAATAACACGGAATCGATTGCAATTGCCATTAACCGTAAGTGACACTAAATTTGCAAAACTAATTTTATTCAAGTGCATGCAGCTCTACAACAACATATTTGTTGTACATATGCTGTTTGCCAAACTCTATATAAAAAAAAAACAAGCAACCTTATTTTATATATTGAGATTGCACACAATTTTAGCACAAATTTTAGCTTTTTTGTTGTAAAGTGCATGTCTTGTAGAAATATACTTTGATACAATAGATGACAAAGCTTGCGTAAGTTTGATTGATATTACACTTGGACCTAATATACGCCAGTTAACGATTAGGTAAATGTGCGTTATATTTTTGTAACTGCTAGCAGAATGGAAACTTATGTACGTTTGCCTGCCACTATTTTTATCTGAACGTTGTACTGTCGACAAACTAACTATTTGAACTGCCTTGAACTATTTGGTATTTGTTTCTTGCCGGAATTCTTGCTCACTTCTAGCAATTGAGATAAGTATTCCATGTGTAATATACAAGCGTATGCACATACATACGTATGTACATAAATATTATAGTCAAGAAGCAAAATAACTAAAGTGAAACTCATAGTTATCGTTTTTTTATCTGTTATGCTTTAAGACCTGCGCAATAGGCCAGATTACAGTATTTCATTGCTAGTTGCAGAATAGTGTTGCAATTTTTTTGCGACAGAAATGATTACTTAGAAACTGCATACCTATTCACTTATTAATTCATGAAACCATCCACAATTGAAATGTATTCCCGGTCATCTATAAGGATACCAGAAATTTCAAACCTATGAAGAGATCGGTATGAAATTACATGCACCATATGCGCCAAACTAATAATGTGCTGGCGATTTGCCTCGTTCAACCGACCGTATCTTTACACTTATTTTACTTTTAATATTTATGTATATAGTATATTGAGTGTATATTTTTTTATCTCTAGGTAATCAACACAGTATGTCAACATCTAATTATAAAATTACTGAGGTGGAAGGAGATTTGTTTAGTGCACCAAAAGACTACAGCTTGGCGCATTGTGTGGCAGCGGATTTGGGCATGGGAGCTGGCATTGCCGTAAAATTTAAAGAAGTTTTCGGTCAAATCGATATTTTACGCTCACAAAATATACAGACTGGGGGTGTAGCAGTGCTTAAAGATAATGAACGATTTATATACTATCTAGTAACCAAAGCTCAAAGTTGGGATAAGCCAACCTATGATAGTTTAAGATCATCTTTGCATGGCATGCGTGAACATATGGTACTTTTTTAAATTAAAATTCTTACATTAATTACAAAATTTTTTTTAAAAAAATTCCAGCGTACTAATGATATACACAAATTGGCCATACCAAAGATTGGATGCGGGATAGACGGCCTTGAATGGGACAAGGTGAGCAATGAATTAAATGGCGTTTTCTCTAAAGAAAACTTGGAAATTGTAGTTTATAATTTTGTACCTAAGTGAATTACACCATCTCTACAAATAAATGCAATTTTATAAAATGTAGATACCCCATTTGCGATAATGTATTAAAATGTTTACAGTTTTTGAGAAAGTAATAAGTACACGAGTGCAATCACCTTTCATTATAAAAAAAATTTAATAAATTGAGCTTCTTAAACTTAATTTTTAACGCATGCCCATATGTATAAAGCTTATAAAAAAGAGTGGTTAAAATAATAAGAACATTCTATACATCATTAAATAGTTTTTAGTTCAATATTACTTTGATTTGTTTGTTATTTGGGTAGTATCCAGTGCCTTCCTCTTTATTTTGAAAATGCTTTGCATTCTTGCTGGCATACTGCACAATAGAACATTTGATTTTAATATCATTGCAACAGTACACAATAATTATCAATTTTGTAGTGTGCTGTTTCGATAATTTTTGTAAATAATTTAATTCAAGGAAAATATTTGAGATGAAAAGAATGTTCGCCTCTTATTCACGATAATGGTGATTGTTTAATTAATAAAGAAGGAATAAAAGAACAAGACATTAACTAGTTTTTATATAAATATTTGGATTTAAATAATATTTAAACAGATTTTGGATTGACGTAGTTGTAGATAACAATGGTTACAAAATCGGCTCCAAATATCAACTCAATTAAATCCTTAACTTTGGGCCAAGATAGCCCATCCAAGCCACATCCGATTCTGGGCATAGCCAATTTGGTTACATTGTGTTTCAACTATTACGTATATACATATGTATGTACGTAAAAACAATAAGTTTTGAATATATTAACAAACTAAATTTTTTAAAACTCACCATATGTTCCCGCATTGCGCTCAAGGAACTATGCAATGCCTGATATGTAGGTTTGCTCCAACTAGTGTGTTTAGTGACTAAGTTGTATATGAAACGATAATTATCCTTTATGATTGCTACTCCTCCGGTTTTAACGTTTTGTTGCTGCAGCACATTAATGCGACCAAACTTATTGCTAATTGGAAATAAACAAATTACGTATGTATGTAAATTAATTAATTTATGAAGTTGTTTTAATAATCTTACCGAAATTTTATCGCGATTCCCTTTCCCATTTTTAAATCTGCCGCTACGCAATGTGCCATTGAGAAACTTTCATGAACTGAAAATAGGTCTCCATTTACTTCTTTTAATGTCCAGTTCATGTTGGTGCAATTGGAAATATTTGAGCTTCTTTATTGTTTTTCAATGGGTTTGTGGTTTTGTTAAATTGAAATTGCAATAAATGATTGCGCTATTCGAATTTTGTTTTAGCACTGCCACATAATTTATTTCGTTTTGTCCCCGAATCTTTTATCGCACGGCCAAAAGAAATGATGTTACCCTCCGTTTCGACTACAATTAACTATGTTGACTTATGTATGTATATTACATCGAATGTGAAAACTGTGAAAATTTCAGATGTTTATAAAATGCCGTGGTGGCTTAACGCGCCGTTTTTGAATGAATATATTAAATTTGTGTTATTCTGACAATCAAACTGTGAATTTGCCTTGCTATTCAAAGCGTATTTTCAAATCCGCCAAAGGATCGATTTTATTATCAATACTTGCCCCAGTACTTAACTTGGTTAACGTTTAATTTAAATTGTAGTCAATATAAATTGTACGTGTAGCAGTGCCCTAGCTTAATATGTGAACAGACCCCAAATAACTCACATAAAATAATTTCAGTGATGCCATATTTTATTTATTTTATTTTTGCAAATAGCTTCCAGCTGTTCCTTGTTTTCATTTGATCTCATTAGACGTACATATTTTATTACGTGCAATTTTCTAATATAGTTTTAATTTTATGTGTTAACTTTTAAATATATATTTAGATAAATGAGTTTTCTAATTAATTTGATTAGAGCTTTTATAGATAAAATGCTAGCGTTACTAACTTTTGGGAGTAAAACAATCAAAAACACCTTGAATATTTACATTAAAACCAACACAGGTCGTACATTGTCGGTAAATTTAGATCCACAATGGGACATAAAAAACGTGAAGGAAATAGTTGCACCACAGTTAGGGCTTCAGCCTGAAGATGTCAAGATAATATTTGCTGGGAAAGAGCTTAGCGATGCGACAACAATTGAGGTTAGAATAAAATTTCTAATAAATCAAAGTTTGACCTTGTTCGTGGTTTTAACAGGAATGCGATTTAGGGCAACAAAGCATATTACATGCCATACAGGCGAGACCTGTTCAACAAAGAAAGCTCTTATACTCAACTGTGCCCGAAGAGGAGCCAACTGAGGAACTACCTTCGAAACCACTGTGTGAAACTTTGATAGACTTGCAATTGCAAAGTGAAGAAAGATCAAATATACCAGAAGAAAGTAAATAATATTCATATTTAACCATCTGCTAAAGAATTTTCGGAATCACACCGCTCACAAAGTGAAATAAGTAGTACCTTTTTCAATAGAAAACTCAAAAATAAGAAAAAAATTGTTTATGTGTTATGCCTAAGTAATTCCTTGCCTAGACGGCTTTCGGCCGGGTTTAACGATTTTCTCCACCATGGTATATCCAGAAACGGCGCTGCATGCTAAAGATTTCTTGCATAAGTATTTTCTCCATTGTATTTCTTAAAACGGACCTGCTTCTCAATCTTTTAAAATAAAAATATTGGCCGCATTCGTTGAAATAATTACGTCTAATCAAAACTTTGTAACAGAATCTAAGGCACTTATTTTTCAATTTATATTGGATAGGGTATTTATTTCTTAGCGGTGTAGCTAATCTTAATTTAAGCCGAACTTTTAAATAAGAAATTAATTTTAGACCGTGAACGTTCCAAGGCTCATTTTTTTGTGCACTGTTCCCAATGCAATAAGTTGTGTAAGGGGAAGCTACGAGTCCGTTGTTCTCTGTGCAAAGGCGGTGCATTTACCGTTCATCGTGACCCAGAATGTTGGGATGATGTGTTAAAATCACGTCGAATACGCGGACATTGTGAATCGTTGGAAATTGCTTGTGTTGATAACGATATTGGGGATCCTCCGTTTGCTGAATTCTATTTCAAGTGTGGAGAACATATTTCGGGGGGTGAAAAAGATTTTGCTGCTCCTCTGAGCTTAATCAAAATTAATATAAAAGATATACCCTGCCTAGCATGCACAGATGTAAGGTAACTGACTGATAAATATTTTTTTAATTGCCTGTTGCAAAATAATTTTTAAAATACTTTCATTTCCTTTCAAACATATACACTTTAGCGATACTGTTTTAGTTTTTCCTTGTGAATCCAAACACGTTACTTGTATTGAATGCTTTTTGCACTATTGCCGTTCACGTCTTATGGAACGTCAATTTATTCCTCATCCTGACATTGGTTACACATTAACCTGTCCTGCTGGCTGCGAAAATTCTTTTATCGCGGAAATCCATCATTTTAAGTTATTAACACGTGAAGAGTATGACCGTTATCAGAGATTTGCCACGGAAGAATATGTTTTACAGGCGGGAGGCGTGTTGTGTCCACAACCTGGATGTGGTATGGGCCTGTTAGTTGAACCTGATTGTATAAAAGTAACCTGTCAAAATGGTTGTGGAGTAAGTGGAAAATTTTTATTAAAATGTCTTTAAAAATGAAAATGCTTTTTCATCACTAGTATGTTTTCTGTCGCAAATGTCTACAAGGTTATCATTTGGGTGATTGTTTGCCGGAGAATGGTACTGGCAGTACTAGTGCCACATGTGAATATGCGATTGATCCAAATGTAAGTGAAAAGTTGGTTGAAGGTAGACACATTTTTAATCCAGATTTTGAATTTAGCGCGCTGCTGAGGCACGTTGGGATGAAGCCAGCAATGTCACCATAAAAGTTTCAACGAAACCCTGTCCTAAATGTCGTACTCCTACAGAAAGAGATGGCGGTTGCATGCACATGGTCTGTACTCGAGCTGGTTGCGGCTTGGAATGGTGTTGGGTTTGCCAAACTGAATGGACTAGAGATTGTATGGGAGCCCATTGGTTTGGTTAATTTTTTTTAATTTTCTATTTTTTCTGTGTTAAATATTGTAAATAATTTTGATACACATAACTTTAAGAACAATTTACTTCACATTTTACAATTGACCTTAAATAAATTTGAAAAAAAATTTTAACATTGGGAACTGTAATTTATACGGGTTTTAGAAAGAAAATGTTAAACCAGACACTAGAAAGGTGGAATGCATTAACTATTCAGCTGTGAATACTGACCAACTTTGCTTCAAGTCTAAGGCGACTTGGGAAAATTAATAGTTTGATTAACGATAGCAACCAAACTTCACCTGGGTTATTAAAAACTATACATTTCAGATCACAACTGACAATAAAGAATTGGCAATTTTGGGTGCCAAAATGGTATTTGGTTGCCATGCATAATCGATATATACATATGTAAGTTCGTTTGTAGAAATAATAATCTTTGTATGGCTCATTTTGTTTTTGAATTATTTGTAATTAAAATAAAACACCTTTTACGATACTTTTAAAAAAAATCAAGTTTTTATTTAGAGTATATGAATTTGATTTTAGTTTGTATTCATCTTCAATATTTTTTAATATCATTAATACAGTACAAAATAAATACTTCAAGTAGAATGCATTATTAATAATTCATATATACAATGTATATTATGTATGCACATATGTATATTAACATTTTTATTTTATTTATGTGTAAAAATTATTGAAAGGATTGAAATAAGTCATAAGATATTACAGAACACACAATATTTTAAATTTGAGTAAATAAATTAAATTAATACATAAATATTAATTCTAAAATAAAGTGTAAACATAGTAGATGGCCAGTGTGTATATCTGATTTTGAAATCTTAATGTAACAAATCTTTAACATAATTAATTACTGGTCCTGAAAAAATTTTTTATTTCTTAAAATTAATTTTTAAATAATATATTCGATTTTCACAAGTATACAATTTGTTATATGAAATTAAAACTGAAAATCGTCGTTGTAAGAGAATTATACACGGAGTTTACTGATGAATGTTTTTATTTTTGATCAATCAGCTCAAATTTTTAAGCGTAATCACGTCCTCCTTCCAATTTTCTCATCTGTATTTAAAGAAAAATTAGTCATTGATTTTATTACACAAGAATCTATTACATTGAAACATGCAAATTAATTATTGATTAAATTTGTAAGAGTAAATAAAATAAGTGTACTTGCTAAAACCAAAGTAATTTATATTAAGCTAAAGTCTTTAAAATTTTGTTAATTAAGAATTGCACATGAGACAACTTTCCAAGGATCAAAGCAAATTTAATTAATTCCAACCTACGTATGTATGTATGTAAATGAAAGCTTTGTTCATACAAATCATTTGTGGAAAAAGAATACGAGAATTATTATTATTATTATTATTATTTGTTTTCACTAGAAGATAAATTCATTAGGTTACGTTGTGTGTGTTTGTGTGCGAGACGGACATTTAGACCGATTTACAATGTGATTTTTTGGATTATATTCAGTTCTGAAAATAAAGTTATGAAAAGAGTTATTGAGAACAAAGGGATAATAGAAATGAAGATAATGCATAAAAAATATGTATGTTTTGTTGGAAATGGTAAAAAAATAAATATTAAATATGTATTGACAGCATTGATCTATTTTCTTCTTATTCATTTTTTTAGAATATTAAAGAAGTTTTTTGAACCACGCGCATTTTAGTCTTAGGCTTAGTTAAAATATAGAACGATATATGAAAGTCTGTAGCTCATCCCACTCTTCTCTCCCAACACACCTATAAACTTAGGATTTCTGGAAGAAAACTTTCATATTGTGAACCGAGACTTAAAAGAAAAATTTTCTTTTTCAATAACCGGGAGCTAGGTAACTTTTTCAACTTAAAAATGCTCGCACTTCTTTAATAATGAAGATATGTATATCGATGAAACTTCAGATCGTCGCGATTAAGTTCTTTATAGACATTAAAAAAGAAAAAAAATTAATATTATTAACTAAATTTATGTTTAAATCGTTTTACATGCGACAAATGCGCGAGTCAATGACCAAGTATTCCGATACAATTTCTATTCGTTTTCATCAACAGCCTATATCGTCGTAGATTCTAGTTTTATTGTTAAAGATGTTCTTCTTTAAATTTTCTAATTTTAAGAGTTGAGTGAGTACTCTACCTGCAAGTGGGGTTCGACTGACTTCTTGGTATTTCGATATTTATTTCTTTTTGGACTTGGAACATGGCAGATTGACTTATTTTAGGTTTCTGAGTTTTATTGATTGGTGGTGATAAATCATTTTTTGTAATTTAAATAATGTATTTTTGATATATATTCTAATGTTAAATCACAATTTTAATAAATTAAGAACTTTTATTTAAATATAACAGAAACATAAAAATATAAAAATCAGAAGTTCTAAAGGAAACTCAAAATTTGGTTACTTTTGGGATAATCTTGGCCGTGCAAAACCGAATGCATGAGGAGTGATTTTAGTTAAATTACAATTTCAACTCTGAATTTATTTTAATTCAAATACATCCACGCTTTTAATATTAATTGCACTAATTACACTAAGCCACCAGCACACATTTCAGTAAGAGAACAAATTAATAAATCCTATGTTTTATCTTGATCATTTTATTTATTAAATTATTAAAATTTTTTAGAATTGAGTATACTTTTCTTACTTTTAATTTAGCTACTTCTTAAATGATTTAATTTTATTTTGTGTATATTCCCCTTACTCTTATATATTGCGACAAAAAAGCTGATTAAACGCAAAACATAACCTCATTGCTTCATCTCTGGCTACATAGAATAACTACGGCGGTCATTTCAACAATTTCATAACGCATGCTGAATTAGATTTATTAAATTTGAAATTTTGAAAACCTATCCCAGCCTAATGGGAAACCTTAAAAAATCAGGCGAATTAAAATAACATCAAAATTAAATTTTTTTGTGTTTATTAATAAGTTATTGTGTTAAAATTTTTATTGTTTATATAATTAAAATATACATATGTATAGTGGCAGGAAAGAAAGATACTCAAACTTTGGTTTGCGACGAAATTCAGGTCAATATACAAGTAAATCATGATAATTAGGAACCTTTAATGAAAAAGAAAATATAGTAGTTTTAAGTGAAATGCAAACAACTGCCAAAACTGATATATGTATGTACATATGTATGTAGTATATCAAAAAAGCAAAATTATGCTAAGGACAAAAACCTGAACGTGATTTAATACATGATTCAACAAAATATTTTGAAAAATCTAAATTATTTTTATTCTTAAATTTACTTAACTCTACATATGTATTTTTTCGTAAATATATACTTTTGTGTCTTATTAAACTATTTGGGATTAAGATTAAACTCTTTTCATTCTCTAATTAATTAACTAATATGAAATATAATTGAATTACTGTTATTTTTTAATGAATGATAGCTTAACCCCTGTGGTATTGCCATACTGAATAACACAAAATGGCAACTTTGGCATAATGTTATTAAACAAATAGGCTTTGGCTTTTTAAAATGTTGCATACTTTTTAGAAATGAACACGAATAATAACGAAATGCAAAAAAGCGGCATATTTTTCATATTCAAATATTTTGAATGCAGTTGATAGACTAGGTATGTATGTATGTTACTCTTACTCTCTATAGAAATTGAATTTAGAATCTGTGTGTTTCTCAGGATGCCAACAAGGTAAATAGGTACGTGTTAATGCATTTTACCTAAAGCTATTGAATCAATTATATAAAATTTTTAACTACTAAAAAAACTAACACGAAGGGTCTTTAAAGTGAGACTTTCGGTAATAATTTGATACTTTTTAGAATATAACGGTTCCTACGCCAGCAACAACTTTTTTCAGATCAAATAAATGCTTGAATAAGCATTAGACAAAATTATAATTAAATTAGATTTAATTAGATTAGATTAGATTAGATTTGACAAGGATGTTCAAAGGAGGAAAACGGAAAATCGATTTTTTTTTTGGATTTGTGTTATATCTTTTTAATTCATAAAATTAGAAGACTTTAAAATGGTTCATTTCTGATTGCACTCTTTTTAAAAAAATATTTGAAAAAGGAACTTATTAATGCGGTATTTTTTGGTGTTCGATTTCAATTTTTTTTGAGAAAATATTTTTTCAAATGTATTCTTTGGAAATGTTACTAACCCAATAGCTAATTTGTTTTGGACAAAATTTTGTTGACTGAGAATTTTTTGCAACACGATTCGCTCATTTGATAAAAATGTATGTATGTACATATGTACATATGTATATGCATACATACATATATACATATGAAAATAAAAATTTTTGATAAATTGTGCAGAAATAATAATAAAAGACAAGGGCCATGGTAGAATAATACAGGTAGTGTCGAAGCTACAACAACGCTGCTTTTATGTTCGAAGCTGTCAAAAACCACAAAAGAAAAATGGCAAAATGGTTGCATTTTCTGTTCTATAAAGAATTTTGTTTCTTTTCCTTTTCTTATTTGCATTTGAAACAAATGTTAGTGTTTTTTTAGTAGTGTGGGTGTGTGTTGGTAATACATAATCAAAATTTGATAGACTCGAACCCAAAAAAGGACATTAACGCTTCGACACTACCTGTATTATTCTAACATGAAAAGGGTGTTTAGTTTTTAAAATTTATAATCGTACTGTTCCCCAAAATTAATATTTTACATACCTATTCAATAAAATATTGTGCTATTAAAAAACAATTGCAATTCATCATTGAACTTTATCCAAATATTTTTTAGAAAAACTGGATACATGTATGTATATATGTATGTATGTATGCGTGTATTACATACATATGCATGTACATATGTATGTATGTAGTATATCAAACCTTCTTGAAAACAAATAAAAAGTTAAAAAATATCAAAGTTAAAAACAAAATAATCAACCAATTGTTTTTACTTTCTTAATATACCGTTACTACGTAGGCTAACTTTTTTCAACTGTAATTGTAGTTGTAAGAGGTTTGTAGAAAATAAATGTAAAAACAACAACAACAACTATATACATTTAGTACAGAGTGATGCCATACATATGTATGTATATGCAAATGTTTTGTTACCGTTTATCGTCACCGCCATTGGTGCTTTTTATGGGAATTGCTTAAATTTAGTTGTTAAAATATCTTATCGCACTTTTTCCCAAAATTAATATTTTACATATTCAGTAAAATATTGAAATTAATTATTGAGGGGTATAGCTGTTGTTTCTGTTAATAGTTAATGAAATAAATAAAGCGAAACTATTTCCAAGGACATACAAACATAGGTACATTTATAAAAAAAAATAAAAGAATTGCTGTAAGCCCGTTTTTGTAACACTATAATCTAAAAATCGAATTAAACAAATACAAAATGAGAGTTGTCCGAACAAAATAATTTCTATCCAGCTTTAAAAACAGCAGAGTTAAATAAAAAGTATGTATGTATAAGATTTCATGTTGGTATATCAATAGTATATCGTCAGCTCATTATTGGTTTGGCGCACATGCCGAAAAATCGGAGTGGAGAAAGTTTACATGATAGTTTCTCAAAAAATAGCCCGAAGGCAAATTTTAATATTTTGTTATTTCTTATACTAAAGCTCTTTTATATAAAATCGTTTTTTATTACCCAATTTCTAAGAAAATAAACACTATTATGATTTTTTTTTATCTAGCAAATTCAGGCCAGCAGAAAGAAATTAATTTTCATGGCATTATCGTATGTAGATCAGCTTCATTCAAAGGGTTTTGCATATAAAGAGCAATATGTAGTAGATTGTGTAATAATTGGTATTCTTGATTAGTCTTGCGAATGTCGAATTATTTTTTAATGACATTTTTTAATAAGCTCATTTAATTTATTTTATTAATTTTCACATAGACCACTTTCAAAGTTATGCACTCACCTCACGTTCATCGGCTTGTGTCCTGTATTTATCCGATGCTTCAGTAATCTTGGCAGCAGCTGGTTTTTCCAAAATTTGTGTATAAATCAAAGCAGCTGCAATGCCTCCCAAAATTGGACCGACCCAGTAGACCCAATGATCCTCCCAGTTGTTAGTGGCAAATGCAGTGCCCAATGTACGAGCGGGATTCATGCTAGCGCCAGTATAGTGTATAGTACCCAAATGACCCAAAGTTACAGCCATACCAATGGCCAGGGCAGCAGTATACCGGGAATCTTAAAGAAACAAACATTTTAAAACCTCTTTTTATTTCAGATTTATTTTTAGTCCTTACCGGGCCTATTAGGATCGCAGGCACCAAACACGGTCAACACTAAAACTAAGCCTAAGAAAAACTCAATACCAACCCCCTGCAGTTCAGTGATATTGGCAGCTAAATTGGTATGACCCAAACCATTATAATAGGCTTCATCGAGTAGAATCTAGAATATGTAAAAAATGTATGTAAGTATGTACATACTTATATATTTCTCGTTTCATTCACTCTTTACTCACCCTCACGGCTAATGTACCCGCAATTGATCCCAAGCATTGGAATATTATGTAGAGTACAGCACGTATAACACTGATACGACCAGCAACTAACATGCCCAGTGTCACAGCTGGATTTACGTGTCCGCCACTTAGATGTCCAACAATCTACAAAGAAGAAAAAATAGCGCAAAAATAATTTTAATTTTTACCTGCACAATAAGCAATGCATTTTGAAATGCAAGTTCCACTACTACACCTATTCCTCGATTTACAGGATAGACAACGTGTCTTGGTAAGAAATTTTAAATCGAACAATTAATTTGATTTAATCCGTAACTTCTAGTTAAATAAAACTCAAAAAACCTGCGTTTTTGAAACGCTGGTGTGGTCCCACCCATGCTACAATTATTACCAGCTAGGTGCAGTCCAAAAAAAGTATATTGTATGATGACAGTTTAGTTACTGACTGTCAAATAAGAAAAGAACTTTAACATTGTTGTTTTGACAGTCAGTAAGTAAACTCTCAGCAAAACAAAAGCTGTCCGAATTGATATTGTTAAAGATAGCTAAGCCGGAGTTTGTCTGAACACGCATCGGCGGCTAGCTGTACAACCTCTGAAGCTCTCGTCTGTTCGATGGCTCATTTATCGACAGCAGATTTGACCGGCTGAGGAGATAAGGTAAGGTCACACTGGGCGACGCGGTATGACAGCGGAACCATGCGGCATTTGTAGTATATTGCAGTGAAACTGCAGCGACGCAACACAACCGCAAATAGGTGAGTTATTGTTGGAAAATTTCATGAAAAAAATATCCTGCCCGCCGATATTGTTTTCCTTATTAATAGCATACTTTCCTGCTCTTTACAATTTAATAAAATATCTGATGATTTCGCTCAAAAATAATCAATTTTGAATTACCAAAGTGAAACCTCTAATTGTTTTGAAAACCACGTCACAGTCGTGTTCTGTTTCATCATTAATTGATATTAACTATAGATAACACAGTGAGACAAAAAAAAACCTGGGATGTGATATTATTTTTCTAGTAGCTACTGTCGAGTAGATCAGGAACCTGTATTTGAAATTTCCGGGACACCCCCAAAATCCGGATTTACGGTTAAAAAACCGGTTTTTGTACCTTTGCGCACTTATAAGCCTGTAATTTTGTTGATAATGATCTGAAAAATAATATCACATCCCAGGTTTTTTTTCTTTGTCACACTGTGTTAATGGAATAATAAAATTTGTATAAAATGTTTATAAGTTTATTTTCATGAAAAGTTAAATAACTCAGTCAATAAATTATCTATTTTTAAACCCAAATATGCGTTGTAATCGTAAATAAACGTACTTTTTGAATAAATTCAACAGTATTATAGTTTCTTAATAAAATAATGTATAAAAACGTCACCAAAGTTGAAAATTTTTTGAAAAATCTACAAAATTTGTGTTTGCTCGACAATAACACCCAAATTTCTCAAATTTTCTTAGATAATATGCCATTCGAAAGATCTCAGTTTCTTCTTTCCAAATCTAATAAGAAATTGAAAATCAGATCATTATGAACAAAATTACAGGCTTATAAGTGCGCAAAGGTACAAAAACCGGTTTTTTAACTGTAAATCCGGATTTTGGAGGTGTCCGGCATATTTCACTATTGGAATCTAGTTTTACTCGACAAGCCCTACAAGAAAAATAATATCCGGTCCCAGGTTTTTCTACTTCATTCAATTTTGTAACACTGTGTAATGTTATTTGTTTAGAATTTTAATATTTAAATTTTTATAATTAAAACAAAATTATAAAAAATCCAAATGTAAACGTTTCCATTAACTGATTTTTCGATAGTCATATTCAAGTGAGCGAATATGTACAGTTTTTACATTTCCGACGATTTTGGAAAACTACAGTCAACAATTGTCAAACATTAAATTGTGTCGATTGCATTTAAATTGATGTCAAATAACCATTAAGGATTAACAATTAGTTAATAACAAAAATAATCAATTCGATTTGAATTACAAATTTGAAAAATGATTGGCATAAAATGTCGTTAAAATCATTTGTGTAATTTAATTGTTACATGTACTTACAGTGATGGCCATAAAAACACCAAGACCGAAAGCCAACGCCTTAAAAGTGCCATCTTCGGGTTGCGTACATGCACCACAAGCAAAAAAGTTCAATATTAAATTTCCTAAAGTAAAAATCATAAAAGGTAACAACAAGACATGATACGTACATATGTAAATGGTAATCATATTCAAACAACAACAGCACGACCGATTGAATTTGTAAAAATAAAAACACTTACCGAGAAATTCAGCAACAAGTGATTGCCATAAACGAATTTCTTTCATTTTCAGCTCATTAACGCCTAATGTGTAATGAAATTTGCCAGCCATTGTGTCTGCTGCTTCGTTTGAAAACAAATCAAATTCCTGACTTTTTCAGAACTGTAAGAAAACAAGAAAATAATAGAAAAATTAATAAATTTTTAATTTAATATACATACATACTAGTATGCACACAAGTCCATAATTATAGCAATCATATTTTTTGTTTTCATATTTATGAATTATGAAAATTATTAGCGAATATTTTTAGTCTTAAAAATTGTGTGCCTAATTGGAAATATAAAAGAAGTTTCCGTTAAATATTTGTGAATATATAAGAGCGGATTTTATAGACATATGTATGTATGTAAATATACTATAGCAAGATCTGAATACAACATTGCTAATAATCTTGCATACAAAAACTATATAAATCGCATTAAATGCAATATAAAAACGAACCCTAAATCTTTCTATAAATTTGTAAATTCCAAGCGGCGCTCTTTAGGTTATCCTAAGCATTTGAAATATGGCTCCTTGACTGCTGATGATGATGTTTCAATAAGCAATATATTTCCTGACTTCTTTTCAACAACTTATTCTACCAAGTCTTATGATACCACAACAACTTATCCTTATGCTACAACTCATTCTTGTGGAATTTACTTTCCGCTTTTAAATATTGAAACTGTACTTTCGAACTTGAAGTCGTTGAAAAACTCGTTTAGCCCAGATCCCGATGGTATTCCAAGCTGTATCCTTAGAAACTGCGCAGCATCACTGTCCGCGCCTCTTACTGCATTATATAACAAATCTATTGAATCGTGTTATTTGCCATCATTGTGGAAAAAATCGATTATAATACCCTTATTCAAAAACGCCAGTAAAACAGATGTACATATCTTATTATTATTATTAATATTTATTTAATGCAAATTTAATTTACAGAAAATTTATATAGAGAAAAAGACTGGCTGCTAGGTATCGCTAAAACTAATGCTATTCCAAAACTCATTGAAAAAATTCTTATGTGTATCATCAAAATTTCATAATATCAAATTTCTTCCCTTCTACGAGGGCGGATTGATATTGAAGCTACCTAGCGTTAGACAAAACAAAAACTTTTTTTAGAAATTGTGATCTGTCAAACGTCAGCTGTTAAAATTTCACCCAAATTCATCGATTAGTTTATTTGTTGTAGTCGTTTGAAGTAAGCAACTTTTGTGTTTCTTGAAAAATGGAAAAAACTGAATTTCTTGCAGTGATTAAACACTATTATTTGAAAGGGAAAACGGCGAAAGAGACAAAAGAAAAGCTCGATAAATATTACGGTGAGTCTGCTCCGTCAGATTACATGGTAAAATATTGGATTGCTGAATTTAAACGCGGCCGAACAAGCACTGCAACAATACCATCAACAGGAAGGCCAAAAGAGGTGGTTACTGAAGAAAATATCAAGAAAATCCTCGATATCGTTATGAATTGACGTGAGATTGTTGAAATGGTAAACATATCATATAAACGTGTATTCAACATTTTGCATGAACATTTGCATATGAAAAAGCTATTGGCAAGATGGTTGCCGCGTTTGCTCAGTGTCGAACAAAAGAGTGTTCGACAGACCACTTCACAGCGGTGTTTGGACATGATAAAGCGTAATCCTGTTGATTTTTGGCTTCTATCAATAACTGTTGATGAGACGTGGGTCCACCACTACACACCTGAAACCAAAAATCAATCGCAACAAAGGGTGGAAGCTGGTGGAATATTGCTCATCGATTATCTTGAAAAAGGATCCACAATCACAGGAAAGTATTATCGTGCATTATTGGATCAATTGATTGATGCAATCAAGAAAAAACGACCACATTTAAAGAAGAAAAAAGTGCTCTTTCTTCAAGACAACGCACCGGTTCACACAGCACTAGATACGATGCTAGAATTACGTGAAATACACTTCGAATTGGTTGATCATCCACCTTATAGTCCAGATTTAGCTCCTAGTGACTTTTTCCTGTTTCCAAACTTGAAAAAATGGATCGCAGGAAAAAGATTCATCTCAAACGAAGAAGTGATTAATAAATTTTTACAACAAAAAAAGGTACTCTCTTAATAATATAACGAATGTATCCAAGCAATTTCTTAAAAATTAAGAAGAAATGGATAAACTCAGATTTGAACTCAAACCAAAAATTAATTTCAATATTTTAAATTCTTGTAATTAAATTAGCAAAGAAAATTTTTAAAATTACAAACTTTAAATGAACAACATACTTGCGCTATTTAAGTCAATTAGTTCGTAAGTATGAACAAGTATGAACCATTGGTTTAACTCCCTCCCGAAAATACATACTTTAACAGATTTTAAAATAAATAATTTCATAATGAATCGAATATAACTACCACTTTTTTACATTTTCATAATTATCTTATTTAAAAATAGAAAGTTATATGTATTCTAGTTCTTGCTAATTAAAAATTAATTTTTGCCATTAATATTAAATTGTTATTGAAGCCTTTGACTCTGTTGCCATCAATTCTCTAATGGTGTAAAAAATTGCAAATTAGCAAAAAAAAGACCTCAGAGCAAATAATGAATTGATTAATTATTATTCGCAGGCAAATGCAACAAAAAATACAAGTATAAATTACAGCATTCTGACATTAAAGCAAATGAAAAATGTGTTAAGAGAAGTTTCCCCACAAACCCCCAGTATTTTGTTTTTGTATGGTTTTGTTTAAGGTGGCAATTACAATAATATTTTTTTAACAGTCTGGCACATCTGTGCATGCACCAGAGATGGGAAAAGTACATGCTTTGCTGTAGTTGGAATACAAATTACTAAAAGCGTTTTCGCATGTATATTTTTTATATGAAATACTTTAAGTCATGTATTTGAAATAAAAAAATACAGTATTTTAAAAATTTGTATCTAAAATACAAAATACATAAAAAGCCTTTAATCAGACAACAGCCTTTTATTGGGGAATATATAAAACCTGCTAAAGAATACAAAGTGTGGATTCGTAAATGCATCAAGTTTGCGTCACCTGTCTGCATGCAAATTATTGCAACAATTAGCGATATTTAAAGGGAACCAAACACAAACTCTTAAGCTCAAAAACGTCATAGTCTCAGAGCTACAAATTTATTAACCAAGGAGAATACACGTTTTATGACGTCAGAATTTCTAGTTGCGCAGACAAAAGTTTAATTATGTCTGCATGATGTCGTAATCTTTAGATTTATCATTCTTGCTTTTGATAGCTTAAAACTGCATTTGCCTGAATTCACTTAATTTTTATTTACTTTTTAATTATTATTTTAATTTTTACTAGTACTTCTTATGGCCACATACCAGGACTAGTAATTAAATGTTAAACGTTTTCATAAATACATACGATAAATTACAAAACAAAAAAACATTCTAAATAAACAACTTAAAACTTCTTAGCTCTCTTACTTAGCTCTCTCTTATTACAAAGTATATATAGAAAATCCTTGTCTCATTTGAATACAAAAGCGAATTTGATAAACACACCCAACTAGAAGCTGATACATGCATGTGTTGTAAATGTGCATGGATTAGTAGCAACTTTAAACGCTTGTAGCTCCAAAAATACTGAACCGCTTTAAACAAAATTAAGATTGTGCACATCTATGTAAAAAAACTTTAAAACTATATACAAACATAAATTTTTCCAATATCGATTCAGTAATACGGGCGTAAAAGAGATATCAAAAAAGGTGTTTATCTATTAATTATATAGAAGATCGATTGTAAAATCATTGCAATGAAAATAATTCACGCCTCCGAAAAACAACGTTGTTTCTGTTCTGCCTTGTAAGTAGAAATTAATTAGAGTTAAAATTTTCTCTTGTTCCTTTGGAATATTGTCTCATGTCCAATTCTTTCTGACTAAAAATGTTACGAACATTAGCCAATATAATAATAACTTTGGATTAAAAACCACTGAAAATAATTTTTATATAAAAAAATTAACTATTTCTGTTTTTCACTCAATTAAATAGGGTAACGTACGTGACAAAAAAATGAATATATTTTAGTGGAAATGCCCATATGAAACTTTTAAGCGCTAAAGCTTTCGTTTAAACTGCCATTTATTAAATGCTTTGATTCAGAAATAAATTTTTTGCTCGTTTTACTAACATGTCCTTTTCTACTTTCTAAACCTTTTTAATAATTTATAAGTATGTTTTATAAGAACACTACAATAATTTCTCTTGTGATCCTTTACAATTTTAACTCAGCAATGAGGGGTATAGTTGCAGGGACTGCAATCTGAATTTCAAGAGTTCTTAAAACTAAATTACAGAATCTTTATTATCTAAAGTTACACAAATTTATTATGCTGCATATTATAAGATTCAAATGTTTTGTAAATTTTCGTCAATCCATAATATCGAGATACGTTGTTTCTATTTTAAGCCAACGGTATGCAGTAGTATGAATATATGTGCTATGTGCATATCTACTAAATCCGATTGTTCATTCAGATGAGCAGCTGATTAGCCAACTGTGTCCTATTCTGATACTGGGGCTGCCATCTAAGCCATCAGACTGACTTAGTATGTATCACATTCATATAGCGAACAGAAGTCCGCTCGCAGCCGCACCAACTAGGAGAACAGACTCTGCAATCGCCTCTCACAGCTCGCCAATACTTGACGGCTGTCAAGAACGTTGCCCTGGGACCACCACGTGAAGGTTTGTGAGTCGACTTGAGGTGTAATGTATAAGGATCACCATGGATTCAGCAAGTAGAACCGATCAGAAGCATTGTATTATCATTACGTCCCCTGGCGCCAAAAATATCGTTGGATCGGCCACACCCATAGAAGGCGGACTAACGACATCATAGAGCCGCCATAAACTGGAACCCACAAGGGAACAGAAGAAGGGGACGGCCAGCTCATACATGCAGAAGAGAGATTGGGACCAAAGTAAATATCAGTAGTAAGATTTGGAGAGAAGTGCAGGCGTTAGAGAGATGTGCAAACAATTTATTGATGCCCTATATTCCTTGTATTACATACGAGTAAGTATCTACTAAATCCACATACGTTTCTAGGCATTTTTCCCTCTCATAATAATTTAATAACGTTCAAGTCATAAATAATTATGGATACGAAATTTCATGTGTGAAAATTTATTTCTAAAACTGATTGTATCAATTAGTAATGAAAAGTATAGTTTTATAGAATAAAATGAGACAGCAAAAAGCAATTAATATCTAATTTTTATTTAACAAACAAAACAAAAAAGCGATTGTTTGCATGCACATAACTTTTTTTAAAAAGTAATTTTTGAATAACTTTTCCAAATTTTACGTGACAAATTTTAAACAGAGTAAAATTTGAATTTGAATGAAGTGTAAATGAAGTTTACACAAGGTTCTCAAGCTACTTTAGATATGCGATTGTTGCTGAAAATGACCCAAGGAAAGCTTGAGCCCAACTGTTACGTCTTAGAAACGCCATGATGAATAATTGGATCATTAACAGCTGCTTATTGCAAACAATTGAAAAGAAATAAAAATGCTGCAAAATAAATAATTTAAATTTGCTTAAATAAATAGTTTTGCTTCTACTAAAAAGTAAGGACAACACAGAAATTGCAATGGAGTTTTTCTTGGCGGGAATTTTCCATTTTTATTTTAAAATTTAATATTCACAACATAAAAATGCACAGCAAAATACTCCAATAAAATGATAAACCTGCGACGATAGTATTTATATTTCAACACTAAGTCGACACTGGTTCAAAAAATCTTTAAACCTTATATTGAAATAATTATGTAATTAAATAGTATCATGCGATTCAAAAATTCAACTACATATGGTTAGCTGAAATGCAAAACCACTTTGCTAACTTCATTATTATGTATTTATTATATGATATAATAATTCGACGTATGTATAAGGGCGGATTGATATTGAAGCTACCTAAGTAGGAAAAAACATTTTTTTCCAAAAACCATTTATTTCTCAACATAGTCGTCTCCTTTTAGTTCAATACACTTAGTAAGAAGATATTCCAACTTTTTTATACCATCTGAATAATACGATTTTGGGAACCCCTTTTTTCTTCTTTAAATGTGGTCGTTTTTTCTTGATTGCATCAATCAATTGATCCAATAATGCACGATAATACTTTCCTGTGATTGTGGATCCTTTTTCAAGATAATCAATGAGCAATATTCCACCAGCTTCCACCCATTGTTTCGATTGATTTTTGGTTTCAGGTGTGTAGTGGGGGACCCACGTTTCATCAACAGTTATTAATCGACGCCAAAAATCAACAAGATTACGCTTTATCATGTCCAACCACCGCTGTGAAGTGGTCTGTCGAACTCTCTTTTTTTCGACACTGAGCAAACGCGGCAACCATCTTGCCAATAGCTTTTTCATATGCAAATGTTCATGCAAAATGTTGAACACACGTTTATATGATATGTTTACCATTTCAACAATCTCACGTCAATTCATAACGATATCGAGGATTTTCTTGATATTTTCTTCAGTAACCATCTCTTCTGACCTTCCTGTTCATGGTATTGTTGCAGTGCTTGTTCGGCCGCGTTTAAAATCAGCAATCTAATATCAGTCCATGTAATCTGACGGAGCAGACTCACCGTAATATTTATCGAGCTTTTCTTTTGTCTCTTTCGCCCTTTTCCCTTTCAAATAATAGTGTTTAATCACTGCACGAAATTCACTTTTTTCCATTTTTCAAGAAACACAAAAGTTGCTTACTTCAAACGACTACAACAAATAAACTAATCGATGAATTTGGGTGAAATTTTAACAGCTGACGTTTGACAGATCGCACTTTCTAAAAAAAGTTTTTGTGTTTGTGCTGCCATCTAGCGCTAGATAGCTTCAATATCCGCCCTCGTATTTAATGAAATTTGTATTCTAATTTTATTTCTTTATTTTCGTTACTTTATCGCATTTAACAAATTAATTTGTAAAACGGCGTTGCATTATAATATAAAAGTGCATAACTCTCTTGATCAGCTGTGCATAGAGCTGTGTAGCTCATGAACGAACGAATGAAGTGATCATTTTACTGCACGATTTTGGTTCAACAGTGTACCGTTTGATTTTGTAGATGAGTTAAAACTTGTTTTCGTTCGTTCGGGTGTCTTTGTTATGTCAAATTCACTTTCGTTCATGGATCTTTTTTACGATATGTTCTTTTGTTTCATTTGAGTTTTGATGAATTAATCAGAGTTATTTTAAAAATTAAACATACATTTCTTTTTAGCATCAACAGATAGAAAGTATAGTATAGATTAAGCTAAAATAAAATGTCAATTATTCTAATAAAAAAACAATAATTGAAGTTAACTATGATTTCATTTTTTTAATAAATTATTTAATTTAATTACATTATTCAAATATTTACAACCGATTTTCTTAAGAAAATAATGAGTTAAAAAATATAATTATTACTGTTGTGTCGTTCAATTGAATGATTGAACGAACGGGTTAATTTTGTGTAATTGAACGAAAGTGACCGATCACTGAAATGAACGATTTGGCAACAGCTCTAGCTGTGGAGGTAAACACAACATCTTGACTAAATGTAGCGAAAAAAATGGCAGCAAAATGGCCCCCATACACACTCGCAATGGTCGCGTTCATTACAATGGGTCTTCACGAAGCAATATCCATTGCGGCAATTGCCAAAATTGATTGTGTTCATGAAAATTGTTAGGTGTGGACCACGATTGCCATAAGTGACATTGATTGCTCAAGTGATTGCTTGAGCAATTATTGCCCATCAATCTGCTGTTATTTCTCTTTTCTGTAGTCAGTGCACTTGCGAATTTGAATTTAGAAAACTAAAAACTGCATTTTTATTTAAAGAAAACACCTAATGGAATGGAAAGCCGAAGAAATATTTAAAATAATAAATTTTTATCGACAATTCATTCCCATCTTTATGTATATAAAATTATAGCATATTTATACAACCTCTCAATATGAAAATTTTGAATTTGCGACGAAGCAATTTTACGTGTTCTCCACCTAAAAGCAATCAGCAATCGAACTATCAAAACTCTGCTGACGTTTTTACTTGTTCCCAGCAATGAAATTGCTACGTGAAGACCCATTGTAATGAACGCGACCATTGCGAGTGTGTATGGGGGCCCCGCTGAAGAAATGCAAGTCTCGTATGTTATTTCTAAATAATTTTATTTTTGTTTGCTATAAAATCCAACAAAGGGTAGAGCAATAAAATATAATTATATTGTTTATGGTTTTTTCCTTTAGTTTTAGAGATTTTATTGGTAAATTACACCACAATAAATAACTTAAGGTTATACAAATCAGTTAAAACCATGAATACAATAACAAGTTTCCGTTTATTAAATCTATAATTAAATTCCAATGAAATAATTATAAGCCAAGTATTTCCTGTAGAATATTTAAAATATTATTATAATTAGCAAATTTGTTAAATATTTCATAATGAATTTCCTTATAAGTTGGAAACAAATCAGTGATAGACAGACAGACATTGTTTGCATGTTGGAATTCACCTGATTTTTTTTTCAGGTCGATTAAAATGTATTTGGACCTAAACAAATGCCATTTCTGAAAATGCTGCAATTCACATTAATCAAGTAAAGAATTATAAATAATTTTTTTTTGTAGGAATTTTTAATTATATAAAATAGTTAATAAAAAAATCGACAAAAATACGTAGTATTTTAGATAAATTTGAGCGTTTCATGATTATAATTTGCATTTAATGATTAAAGGGGGGAGGGAAAAACACCTGAAAATTACACACTAAGCACGTGTGACTAAAAACTTCTGCTAAGATACTATGACGCATTAATAAAATAAAGTAGTTGCATTAAAATATTTAAAATGCTCATTTCAGAGACACATGCACTTTTTTTTCATTTCATTTTCTTAACGCTCCAGATTTTTCTAAACATTAATCATTAAAGTTTTTCTTAAGAATGAAACACCAGCTTGAATTATAATAATAAAAAATAAACGAGTAGTTAGTTAACTGACAAATATAAATTGCTTAAATATTTTAATACGTATCTGATTTAAGCTTTAAGCTTAAATTCAAAAAAACTATTTCAAGTGAAAAATTCGTTTGTACGTTTGTAACATGCCATTTTTAGAACTGGGTCAATAGAATAAACTAGTCAATGATGTGTTCACTACAATCATGTATTAACTGACAAACATTTTATGATTCATTTGCAGTAGAAAAATAAATGGTGGGATGCTCAAAAGTTTTTTTTTCTTATTAACTTTGATAAATATCAGGAATTCTCTTGGTGCCCTACATGGACTCTACTTGAGTTTGCTTTTGGTAAAAATCTTTTGGAACAAGTTGAGCTTTGAATAACAAAGATCGTTCCAAGGACTTATACAGCGATTGTCCAATTTCGCCTTGTATCGTGTATCGCTTATTAAATTATAGCTTGTGATCAGTAGGTTTTAATATACACTCGAATATATATTCGTACACTCTTGTATAAATTGTATATAGTCCTGTAAATCGCAAATTAAATTTAAATTTTGTGTTCTCCTAAAGATATATTCAAGTCAGATCTCCAAAAGTAGTAGCGATTCTACAACATTACAAAATTTGTTGTAAAAATACCTGAACAACTGTCAAAACTTGTACATAATCGGGTGGCACTGTTAGCACAGCTGAACCTCTAACAAATGTCAAACATCATGCAAAGCTGTGGAGTTTGGTATCAGCCATGTTAGAGCCCATTTCCATGATCAAAGTTTACTTTGACAAAGTCTTTTAAATTTTCTTGTAAACTTTGTTTCGCTTTTCCACACGCAAAGTTTACTTTGAAAAATTTTGTGTTCGTTTGCTGGAGAAACATGCAAGCCAAACACACACACATGCAACCAAATACAAGTATGTGTAAACGATGAACGAAGTAGAAAGCAACTTCGCGAGTACAGCAAAGTGTGTACTCACCCCCTTTCTTCTTTCCCTTAGCACAGTCAAACACAAGACTTTGCACAGTAAACTGTGACCGTGGAAAAGGGCTCTTACGAGTATATTATCAACACAAATTTAATTTTACATAATTGACATTTAGTCAGGTAAATCAGCTGTGTTATCGCTACTACCTTGTTGATCTGCCTTGGATATATAGGCCACTATATTTTATAAGCTATACGAAAGCTCTTTAACGCTTACTATTAGGCAGTGAAAGCAATTAGCATTAGTTTGGTTAATATTCAACTAAGTTACAGACCTATAAGTGCATAGAGGAACGAAACCCCGGTTTTTTACCCGTAACTCCAGATTTTGAGGGTGTCCAGGAAATTTCGTATACAGATTCTTGATCTACTCGACAGCACCTACAAGAAAAATAATATCACTTCAAAGGTATTTTTTTTTGTCGCACAGTGTAATACATGTAGTGTCGAAGCTACAATAACACTGCTTAGAGGTTCGAAGCTGCCAAAAAGCACAAAAGATAAATGGCAAAAATTGTATATTCATTCACATGTGTGTTTGGTTGCATTTTCTGTTCTCTAAAGAATTTTGTTTCTTTGTTTGTTCTTATTTTCATTTGAAACAAATGTGAAAGTGTGCTTTTTTAGTACATAATCAAATTTTGACAGCTGCGAACCCAAAACAAAAATTCTGTTAACGCTTCGCTACTGCCTGTATTATTCTACCATGGCCGCACATATTGAATTATCTTATTTTTCGATATTTTAGTATTTCTAATTATTTGGGTTCCACTGTTTACTATGATTATCATTTTTTTTTACATATATACATATGTTACATATATACATCTGTACATACATACATCTCCATACACGACTATCGCTGTAAAATAAAAATCGTCAAGTAAATAGTAGTTTATTACCAATTTTGATAATCAGCTTGTAAATAAAAAAAGTTTAAATAAAAATAAGATAAACGGCAATCAATGATTTCAGTAAAGTATCGAATACGTTGAAAGTATATTTTCAAAAAAAAAAAAATAAATAACAAACAAAAAACTAAACTGAAGTCACCCAAAGACATTTATGGACATTAAAACCCCATAACAAATTGGTAAATAAATATATTTTATTTTGTTGTTTTGTTTTTTTAACGAATAATGACATAATTTTGTTTCTAAAGTTCAGACTTGATTAAAGTAATTTAAAAAGTTTTAAAAATAAATTATAGAAAGAGATAAAGCAGTATTGCAACATTTTGTTTTATTCTCATAACGCGTTCAAGAACATCTTTTTTTTTCAATTATAGGACAATATAAAACGAAATTACATTTGCTTTTACTTGTTCAATAAATTGTTTAAATATATAAAACAATTAAAAAATTAACACAATTATTATTATTATTACTATTATTTTTTGTGCTCAGCGTCACATTTTCAGTAAACACAAGTGCGCTTCACTTGATCTTAAAATTCAATATTTGCTTAAAGCATTTGCTAGAGATGGCTACCAGTCACACGTGATCGCACTTGTTCGTGAGTAAATTTCTCCAGTCATCTGCGACTGAGCAATTAAAAGATATCCTATCTTTATTATCAGGGAATTAGTCTATTAGTCTGGGGATCGTAGGTTCGATTCATGCCTAGACCCTGCTAGACTTTTTTTATTAGCAACTTTTGTGAGTATTTAAACATTTTTTTAATGTGTTTAATTTAATCTAACGAAAGTAACCGGGACTATTGCAATAGTTCAGAGCTCGAAAAAATCAAAGTGGGGGTCTGATCGTTGCTTTCGACAACGAGCTATGCGATCACGTATTTTACGATTCCATTACGTGTATACAATAATACTCTGAAATATAATTGTGAAAGTTCTGATATGTAATATCTTTGGAAAGTTGAGAAAAATAATTTAAAAAGTTCACACATTTTGAAAATATTTAAGTAAAAGAGAGAGAAAAAAATTTTTGTTGGAGCCATAAATAAATAGCTGTCCCATTAGCTTGACGCACATAAAAAAAGTTTGATTTGGCGCCTTAAGATATCTAAAGTTTTACAGCCAGGACCGCTTTTTTTTAAAAATGGAATTAATTTTTTCTATTAAATTTAATAACAAAAAATTAAATAAAGAATAAATTTAATTCGTTAACAAAATTTATTTTTCGAAGAACCTGAGTTTTCGCAATCGTGAACCAGCACGATCGTGAATGAAATGTTAATCTCACGATCTCCATCTCCAATATTTGTGCACATAACCAAAATATAACTTTTATTTGTGCAAATTATTATCTAAAGCAATTAAAATACCATTGAAATTATGAGAGAAATGTATTAATTTTCAAGTTTATTTTCATACGCTTTGAGAAAAGTTTTGAAATATTTTTGTACTGCTTTTCCTTTGTAATTTTAAACTGGGATCGTACAGTGGGGGAAATATGAACAAAAATGGAAATAAATCAGCCAATTTCAAAAGGGGGCGTTCGATGTTAATAAAATTGCACATTTCTATAAAGGAAATGTAGTTGAGCTTAAGTTTTCCACGCATAAAATAAATGGACTGGGGTAAAATTTCCTGATGATCTGCATTAGCAACAGTGAAATACGCATAACACCCTCAATAATCTATTTCAATTTGTTTTTAGTAACACAATTAATATTTTACTGAATATGTAATATATTATTATTGAGAAAAAGTGCGATTATAAATTAAAAAACAAATAAATTTTAGCGATTCCGATAAAAGACACCGATTAAGATAAAGAAAAAAAACATGTTCAAAGTAAACCAATTTCATTGCGAGTGTTTACATTTATGTTACACGTAAAAAAGAAAACATAAAAAGGAGTTTTACCAAAAAATCAAAAATATATACATATATAATTTGTTAATTTATTTGTTTGTTAAAGAAATTTTTGAAATGAATTTTTTACATTTATATAGGAATTTGTAATTCCATGACTCCTAAAAAAGTTTAAAAAATTCCAAAATGGATTTTTCCCGTTTTTTTGTGTATTGAAGTTTGACGCAAAAACTTGTTTAACAAGCAGTTGTTTCTAAGCTAAATTAGTCCTTTACTGTCAAAACAAAAACAAATGCTTTTCCACGGGCAAAATTTACTTTGACAAAGTATTTAAAATTTTCTTTTAAACTTTCTTTCACTTCTCCAAATGCAAAGTTTAATTTGAAAAATTTTGTGTTTTTTTTTGTTGGATGGACATGCAAGCCAAACAAACGCACACACACACATACAACAAAATACAAGAAGAAGAAAGCAACTTTGCGAATACAGTAAAGTCTGTACTCACCCTTCTTCATCTTTTCCTTATCAACATCAAACGCAAGACTTTGCAAAGAAAACTTTGTCCGTGGAAATTGGCACTAACTACAAACTGCCAACAAACAATGCTTTTTTGTACAGCAGCTGGTAATAATTGTACCATACTATACATTGAAGACATAAAGGGTTAAAATGTTTCAGAAAAACAAACAGGAGGCAAATGAAATTTCATTACAATTCTCATGAAAATACCGATCGATATGGAATGCTGTAATTTGCCCCAGTCTTAAAATTTTACTAAAAAAATTTAACTTTCCTGTACAGTGTTATTGATTGCCCTCTCCACCCCTGGATGTGATTTGTAATATGTGAAAAATCCCATTAAGTATTGTGCCTACAACATTTAATTACGAAAGGACTAAGACAGACCCAGCATTTAAAAGTTATCCAGCAATTAGCCACACTTTCAGAGGAGACTATAAATACATTAATCTAAATTTATTATCGTATTATTTGTCATTTTAATAACATTTTGCTTTCTCACTATCACACTTGCACGTATTTTATTTTTGACAAGTCTTAATACAAAGTATTATAGTGTGAAAGGCTCTTTAGACTTTGCGATAGCAGTTTTTCTATTGTGCCTTTAGTCTAATTTTTTATAACAGCCAATACCTCTTTTACGCACAAGTTAACCATCATATTTTCTATGTATTCAAGAGATCTTTAACTAAAGAAGCAACGATTGAACCACTATGGTCTAGTCCAGATAATTTTTCAGATGTGCTTTTCCCGCGGTATACGGTGAAATTCCACACATTACAACTCATATCACACAACTTGAATAATTTTATACTATATTTGTGGCTTTTCCTGGATTATATTACTTGAATAAAAGCCTTCCACTGTGCGAAATCATAGTTTCATACACAGAAATTTCTTCACCTGGCGTATATATTTCCTGAATTTTTTATATAAAAGTACATAAAAAATTGGAAATTTTATTAGCTGTTTTATTATCAGCAACATGCCAATTATTTAAAATCAGACAAAAACGATTGTAACTCATACCAATATTGTGAAACAACGGATGATAAAATACCGGTTCTATTCTCCAATAGTCTTCAATATTAGGATATTTGATAATGCCAGTGGTAATTATCACACCTATAAACTTTTTCATTTCGGTATGTGTGGTATTTGATATTTCACTCGACACATATATTTATTTCTGTGTATAATGCGAAATAAATAAATAATAACGAAAAAAATTACATGAATCATATGTGATGCACAGAACGTTTAATTAAAAAATAGTTTAAATATTGCTCCATGTATCACATGTGATGCACGCCATTTTTACGAAATTATTACTGTGGACGTACGCTATAAAAAAAAATTTATATGGGGACAGTCAAAGGGTTAACGGTACCTCCAAATAAATCACCCTCTCCTTGCTTTGTACGGGAGTGTCACGCCCACTTGAAACTGAAATCAGCATACTGTTCCATCTTATAACGCACATTTCCGATAGACAGGCCAGTTGGTAGAGTGCTAGAATAACAATTTGCTACTGCCGGTTCAATTCCCTTGGGTTTTTCTACAGACATACCATAACAAGTCTCCGCAGATTCATTCCGCATCCCTTACAAAAAAGTGATCAATTTTAAAAGTATGAATTTTTAGCTAAACTTTCCAATGCAAATTTCTTCAAAGTTTTTAAAGCAATGTTGTCAAATGTCTATAAGGAGGCAGGTCCCAATTGAATTTACTTTCTTTTCCACAAGCTAATTGTAGTGCATACTTTTATTAATTATTACATTACAAGTTCCATTGCCCATGACAGCAAAAATGCCATAATATTTAACGTTATGCCACCACACACGAGTACACTCACTCACATCCATTAAACAGACAATTAACAGTCAAGTGTAAATCATGTTGTCTTGATCTTGAAAATAAACAGTCAACCCTTTTTACAACAGACATGGAACATGGCAAACATGTACTTACGAGTATAATTGCATATTAAATAAATAATAAAAACCATTCGCACACTTTTCATTAAAGACACGCAATCGATCACGTCCCGCAACCACATTAAAATTAATATAAATATTACAAATATTTGTGCATGAATAACAAACTTGTAGAGTTAATTTTAAATTCATTATAGAGAACGATACCGTCCGTCCTCACTCCTTTATATTTTAAATAAATTGTGGTTAATTATATTTCTGTACAGAAAGATGCGTATGTATTGTAACATAATATGCATAAATATTTCTAACTCAATAACTATGATTAGCTAATTAAAAAACAATAGATGTAATTAGTAATTGTTTTTAGTTTTTAAATAAATTAATAGAAAAAGAAAACATCAGTGACGTGCTGCGAGATTTACAGTACTGTGCAGAACAAAAGCAACCAAATGGGTGGAAACTTAAAACTTTTATTTTTGTATATTTTTAAAAATAGATGGGAGAAAAGATTCGCATATTATATTTTATTTGCTATCAAAAACTTAATTATATATGAATAGGAGAAGTTTAAATATGCACACAAATTATTAAAATATGCATGCAAATATTCCAAAAAAATCTTTAAAATATGCTCAAAAATATACAGCCGAAAAAACACACTGACTAATCTTTTTTAATCAGTTTTATTTAAACAAATGTTTATTACAAAGTATAATCATATGTTTTTTCAAGTTTTCAAATTGAAAGGATCTTCGATTGTCGCAAAAAACTATCGAATATACGAGTATTGAAATATATACGTTCAACATCACTCAATGTTAAGCTTAGTCTAGACGATATGTTGAATCAGCATATTTATGGCGAAAAATTTTTCATCAGTGCCAACATATCGTGTAGACACAAAAGTTTTTCAACATACGTACATATGTTGAACCACATATGATGGGCATTTGTTAACGATACCAACAAACGTATGTTCTCGATTATACCATATCGTGCAGACAACATATTTTTAATTTTTAACAAATTTCTGTTGATGGTATTGTTGCAGTGCTTGTTCGGCCGCGTTTAAATTCAGCAATCCAATATTTTACCGTGTAATCTGACGGAGTAGACTCACCGTAATGTTTATCGAGCTTTTCTTTTGTCTCTTTCGCCCTTTTCCCATTCAAATAATAGTGTTTAATCACTGCACGAAATTCACTTTTTTCCATTTTTCAAGAAACACAAAAGTTGCTGACTTCAAACGACTACAACAAATAAACTAATCGATGAATTTGGGTGAAATTTTAACAGCTGACGTTTGCCAGATCGCAATTTCTAAAAAAAAAGTTTTTGTGTTTGTGCTGGCATCTAGCGCTAGATAGCTTCAATAACAATCCGCCCTCGTATATAAAAAAAATTAAAAAAAGAATTGCAGTGAAAAGAATTTTAAAGCAAAGAAGAAGTTTTTGGACAATCGAATCATTTAGCTCCATTTTACAATATCCTTTATTAAATATTTGTTAAAACAAATGACACACAATTTTATTTCACAAACATAAAATGAATATGCGAATATTATATGATGGGGCAACTCAATTCAACTTTGTATGAAAAATTCAACCGATTGCCAGCTCAGTTCAAGTTTGTCCGGATAAAATATAAAATTAAACCAATTCAAGCTGAGAGTTGTTTGTAGAAAATATTTTCTCTCTCTCAAGAAGAGAGGTGTCAAAATACATTTAAAAAAATATTGTCCGGAAAAAAATTTTGATCGGACAACATCGGTGAATCTACCTTTACAGGATGAGTCAATCCATATAACTGTTGAAATGGTGGCCTATTGAAACTGAAACGTCTTATTGGAGAACCCCGTAGTATTAACTTTCAGGTTCAAAAACTTTTAAGTACCATCGAAATAATTAGATAGTGCTGGCAAATTCTACTATGTACTTTTCATTACTCAATAATATTCAATACTTTTCATAGTCTTTATCTGCACATTGAAGTAGTTTCTTCAAAAATTAAAAATAGATCTTCAACTATTATTGGTTTTGTATGCATTCTATTATTAAATAAAAAATAAATGTAAAGCTAACTTTTAATTTAACGTTAACAACAACTTAAGAAATAATTTAATTGTTCTCAACAAAAAAATTATTTAGTTTTGATTTGATTAAAGAATCTTACACCTAGTTGTCTTTTTATACAGTGATGTATTTTTATCCACTATTTTAGCCACTCAACTTGCTTAAAAATACAACTCTGAAAGTATCGAGTAACTACTTTGAGTATTGAATAAGCAAAAAAACAGGAAATACTCATTACTTTGCCAGCACTATAATTAGAACTATAGAATGAAATCGTACTAGAATTACAATGCTTAATTATTTATTATATACATTCAATGCTCTTTAAAAAGGTTACAGAAATGTTGCCATGATTTAGTAATTTCCGGTGATTTAATAAAATTATTAAACTCTCGTGAAATTTATGCAAACGATAATTCCGATTCTATCGGCGATAATACAGATATAATACTTGAATATATTTAAATAATTATTACATCATGCTTGAATACAAATATTCTGTTATATTTTCGATTCTTTAATAATAAATAAAACGTTGAATTTTTTAGCTTTTATTTTTTTGTGATTTAGATTTTTCTGGCCTTTTCAAAAAGCCGATTTAGCCTCTTTTTCCTCCAGCTATTGGCAACACTTTTAGTGTGTAACAAATACTAAAATAGTATCAGTTCTCTCTAAAATAAAAAAGTACCAGAAATATTGGTGTGCGGTTTGTTACTTTACTTGTGCACAGTACTCTATGTAAATAGTATTCTTCGAATTCGAAGTTTCGGCTGTTAAAAATGTGAGCAAAATAAAATAAATATTTAAATTAACAGCACATACACTTTTCATTAAAATTTCTAGTGCAAACATGAAGGAAGGAACAAACAATTTGCAACTTTTGTCGGCTGTGGCGTAACTTACAGTCACAGTAATAATAAAGATTATTATCACTATTATCGCACTTGTTCAACAGCTCCTACACACTTTAGCTAAAAACTTACGGCACTGATTCCAACACATGTGAGCTGACAATGATTATTTACATGCATACATATTTACATACACATGTACATACATACAGACATGTATACCTGTGTAAATTAAGGCTAAATATGTGATCTAAATAATAAAATCCATTTTATAATAAATATTTAGTGAAACATTTTTTATTTTAATTTAGAAAACGACTAGTTTAGCTGTAAAGCAAGCAAGCGGTCTGTGGTCGGTGATAAGATAATCACTTCACTATTTTTAAAATACGTACATACATACATTCATAATCTAGTACTCGTACATGCACGTCTTTCGTTTAAATGCCATTAGAATAGAATATAACAACAATCTAGATGTTAAAACTAAGAATTCTACTTCTGACTGACTGACACTCACTTACAAATTCGCTTAATTTAAACATGGTGATTGTTTTTGATCACGCATTTAGATAAAAGTGCATACGCAAACTGTCACACATAATAATTTCTTTCAGTTTACTACAGAGCGCAGTGGTTTAAGACCCCGTTTTATTTTGGCAGCTCGTGAGATATTCGAGATAACTTAAGCGGCTATTAGACGATCATACTTGGTATGTGAGAATGGTATGACATGTAATAGCAACTCGGACATACCCAGTATAAATTTCATTTGAATTTTTGCAGGCAAACGGTAACGAAGAAGAGAACTATCTTACTCACACTCGAAAAAATTTTGAATTCACGCTCACTAACGAAGTTTTATAAATCACGCACGACATAGCTAAAAATATTACGCAAGCTCACCGTCAAAACGAACGCAAGCCAATTGAGTTACGTACTTAGTTTGGTCGCTCAATCAACTTGCCGTAGTAGCTTCCCAGCGGTAAAACTGGTCATTGATTACACATGCACTGGAAGATATAATGTATTATTTTTCAAATCAAAACAATGCAATCATTTGGAAACCAGAAGGTAATTTGATTACACACAAAAATTACACATTGATTACTAAGTATATTACCACTTCTTACGAAGAAGGAATGTATTGTTTTTGCTTGTTCATTGCGAATTCATTACTTTCCTAGGACATGTTCTGTGTTAACAATAATGAATTCTGGAATTAAAAATTATATATGCTGTACATTACCTTTTCCCGCTGGGTTGTTTTCACAAAATTGTTGTGCTTTCGTTTGGGCATTTCTTTTTCTCTTCGTTCTTGCTCACTTTATTTATTTTTTGCTATTTGAGTCATTAATTTGTATTTATAGTTGTGCAATAGAGCAATGATTAAGACACTTGACATCTAACACAACAACAACTTTAAAAACACCAGTTCAATACTGACAGCAGATATTTAATTTCTTTAGTGTTTGGTGTATTCATGATCCAATAATAATAAGGTCTATGCAACTCTACAACAAACACAACAATAAAAAACCCACCATCATGAGTTTGTCAAAAACAGCACGCACAAAACTGATCACGTACAAGACCAATGCTTGTTTAAAAGGTAAACAAATAGAAAACAACAATGGCGCCATAAAAATGTAAACAAATTTTGACAACTTCATGATGAAAATGGTATGAAAGGTAAATGAGCAAAAAATAATCAGCTGACCATGCATAATAGACCTTATTACAGTCGTAAAGCAGCTCTGGGCGAGTAAACAACAGGCGTCGTTGGCAATTATTTTTTAAGTGCAACCAGGCCACTGTTAGTTTATTGGCCTTCGAGAGTTTTGCGTCTCACTCTCGCACGTGTTAATGGTCTACCTCGACTAACTGTATAGCGCTACGGTTCTTTGTGGAATTTTCCATTACCGAGTGCAAACGGTTTTAACAAGTTAATACTGGTGGAGACTCTAGGAGTGGATCTTAGGAATTCCACTTTCTATACGAAGGTATAGGTCGCTTGGCAGTTCCTAAGGGAAGCACCTATTCGTGGGATACCCTGACAATTTGCGTACTGCTATGCCATTTTTTATTTTTCAAATCAATAATAATAATAGACCTTATTATTGGATCATGGGTGTATTCAATGACTTCTAAGTGTGGATATTTTCAAATCATTATTTGTAATCCGGGTTGCCTCCAATGACATCGTCATGTTGAAGTAATGAGTTAAAATGCCAAGATAGAAGTGGTGAAAAATTATACACTTCATTTGGAGGGCTCAGAGCCGAAGTGTACCAAGATAGGTTTCAAAGTCTACTAGGTTAATGGGGCAGCCACCATTCAAATGGTGGTTCACTGGGGCCGACAGTTCGGTGCCGTTGTGATACCCTAGAGTGAGTGAGACAAGAAATTACTGCCCCGCCTCCTCTTCAAACCAGACGGTTTCTTTTGCAAAAGCGGATAGTTCGAGTAGCCCAATACCTGCCAGATTATCTAGATCTGACAAAGTATCAGAGCCGAGTATCTTACTCCTTACGCTGATCAGCGCAGGGCATTGACATAGAAGATAAAACACAGTCTCCTACTCCTCTTCATCGTTACAACTACTGCAATAGTCGTTGTAGCTAAGACCCATCTTTCTGGCATGGGTCCCAATATTCTAGTGCCCAGTTAGCACTGCTACTAATAGTCGCATCCGACCTTTCTTGAAGCTGAGTAGATCACATGTCCTGCTCAGGTCGTAGCGGGGCCACGTTGAGCTAGCCACTTGGCAGGTACCATCGTGTTTTTGGGTTTAAGTAAATGAACTGTCATTAATTTCTAGAAAATGAGAGCCATTAACTCAGGGTTTATTACCGTTACCTTAGGAACGAAACACTTTTTTACTTAGTCCATTATAGAACTAAATACAGTTAAAATTTGCGGAGAATTTCGCTCTAGTTTTGAAATTTTTCATATTTTATGATTTGGTTCACTTCAGCTCTGAGCCCTCCATTTGTTTGTCAGCATTTTAACTAATTCCGCTGCCATCAATGTTTATGTGCTCGTGTACTTAAAAATTTTCTGGCAATAAACGTGTTAAGTTTTTTTTTTTTTTATCTGTTTTTGCATACGGACGTTAAACTTTTGTACGATACGAGATTTGTAAATCAAAATAAATGGAATATCTCAACGTGTAATTTTAATTTAAAGTGAGATCATGTTTACGACCACATTATGGTAATTTAAAAAAATTTTAAATAATTTCTGAGATCATGTTTAACTTAGAGGAAAATCATTTTTTTTAAACAACAATTGCAAGGAGAGTGAAATTGAGAAAGGATTTTTTCGTTTTCAAATTGTTTTAAATGTACATACACTTTTTCTTATGATGAACTGGCTTCCATTGGATATACTGGCCAGGCAACTGGCTATCTACACGGCGATTAGATTGAAGGCTACAAGTTCATGGGCGAGAATTGACTACGAGCATGCCAGGATTCTTAGATAACATCAAAGTAACCCTACTGCACACCAAAACTTTATTTTGATGCGCTATTTCACACAATATGCTGCATTGTATCGCCTTGACGGATCGGCCAAGGTTTTTACTGACGGCTTTTTAACCGGGGACAAATTCAATGTAAAATTTCCTCTTTGACTCCAGGACCGCTGTAGTGTCTTTCAAGATAGCCAAGGTATAAGTCTGCATTTAGACAGGGAAATATTTGGAAGGGAAACATCTATGTAGTTTGGTTTCATATTACGGGTGGGGAAGAGAGCATCGTTTTTTGTGTTCGGCACTCGGCGACACACTTTGTGCACATTTTCTTCGTTGACATTTACTTTGCCTTTTGCAAATAAAAAACAAATTTCAACTACAGGGTGGCCCAAAATTAACGAAGGGGTTTGAATTGCTTATAACTTTTTTATTATAATTTTTTTTCTTTTCTTTTCAGTATTTTGTAAAGAAGACTTGGGGAATTTAAAATGGAGCAGTACTCAAGTGAACAACGTGCCCAAACTGCAAGGGACACAATGGCTCTTTTACGAGACAGCTTTGGTGAACGAATTATTTCGCGTACAAATGATTTTAATTGGCGTCCGCGTTCACCGGATTTAACCGCTCCAGACTGTTTTCTTTGGGGTTATGTGAAAGAAAAGTCTACATTAATAAGACCAGAACCATCCAGCAAATAAAAAGCAATATACCCGACGAAATAAACAACATAACACCTGAAGTTTTGCGAAAGGTGATGGAAAATGTGTTGGAAAGAGCACGAATATGCGAAGCAGCAAATGGCCACCACTTGCGAGGTATTATTTTTCATAACTAATCTTAAAATAATCCCCATTTATATTCTGTATAAAAAAAAATTTATAATTATTTCTTAAATAAAAAAGTTATAAGTTCGTTCATTTTGGGCCACCCTGTATAATAATGGAATGTTGCCGACAACATGTTCTTCTGTGTGAACGCGAATGAAAAAAAGGAGAATTCATGATGTTTTCCTTCCAAATGTCCGCCAGTTTAAACTCTGTCTTATAGGCTTTCTATATCTATATATTCACCGATAGTAAGGCGGCCATCGCCGCTATAAATAGTGCATACTCTGTATCCTTCGTGGTTATAGAATACCGGGTATCTCTTTATGCGATAGCGAGACATTCCAGAATAACACTAATCTGGACTCCAGAGCACACTGACTGTCCTGGTAACTCTATTTTTTTTTTCTTTTAAGAACAAACACAAACCGCGAAATTTACAAAAAAAATGTCATAAAGGGTACACAAATGAGCAAAAAAAAAACAACCGAAACTTATAATACATGTACAGGGAAGTAAAGTTTGAACAGTTTTCTTTAAAAAAAATTGACTTAGCAACAAAGGAAATCGTGCTAATGGGCCAAGTAATGAGCAAAATTCAAAAAAGTCGACAAAACCCGGTTTCTGGGTTAAATTCGATTTTAGCGACCTATAAACCTCTTCCGAAAAATCATAAAAAAGCACTTTATCCTAGAAGCTTTCAAAAAATGCTGGGACAAAAAAAAATTTGAGACACACTACTGTACACGTAGGCAGACATAAAAATGGGAAAAATGTGTTCAGGATGTTTTTGATGAGAAACATACACGAAATTATCAAAGTTTAAGAATTATACATGCCAAAGGTGAACATCCGTGCAAGTAACTCGCTGTCTTACAATGATCTGGCGATGCTTTTTCTGACAACATTGTCAGACAAAAATTGGCAGTTCAAACGATTTTAATATATTTTTAACACGTTTTACCAACAAATATTGTACAGAGCTTAATTTTTGAGAAATTTCGAAAATCAAATTGTGTTGGACAGAGTACGTAGACTTTAATATGCTGCTTACTCGATATATTTCCAACATCTTTTCTATTTTCTCTAGAGTGAAATATAAGAATTATTATTTGTATTTGGAACACTGCACCAAAATGTAACGTTTCCACTTTTCCAACAAAAACACATTTTTTAAAACAAATCATTTTTCTTCAATGGATTCTATCAAAATCTGAAAATGAAATACCAAACATTGCAACCACTGCAACGTTAAAACGTTTTGAAATAATTCTATCGCAGCAGAACGTATGAAACGAAAATCAAAATCAAACTTTGTTTGTTACTTTTTCCTGCGACGCTCCCTTCACATTTCTAGTTCAACAACTTTTCAAAAATAAATCGACTGCTTGCAAGAACTAAATACGGAAATAATTTATGTATTTTTGGGGGTTTTTAATTACTCTTGAACACATCCATACATACATACACACAAACATATATTTACATAAATTTACATGTATTATTTGAACATTAAAAATAATATTTTCTATTTCTTTACATTGATGATACACAACGCATTATTTGATAGTGGGATTTTATGACACCAAACGCTTTTTATTTCATTTTATATTTACAAATCCACACCCACAGCGACTGCAGCACAGTGGGGCAGAGTTAATTTATTTTGAAAATACTTAAATGCGAAATAAGATGGGCAATTGCATGTTTTTTTCTTGTGATCCCAGGAGGGTGGAAACAAAATATTTATCTGTTTAACAAATTTTTATAAAATTTTCACATTTTACTGTGTACGCCATTTTTTTCATATTTCTATCTTAAGAGCATATTTGCAGCATTTTACATGCTTTAACATCACATATTTTAATATTTTATTAACCTTTTTCTTTTTAAACGGCTCACAAATGTGTTTGACACGGAGGCAAAAAATCGGTTTTAAATGCTGATTAAGGTCGAGTAGTCTGTTCAAATTTCAGAAAAATGTTGAGCAAAATTGACTAATTTCGTTTCAAAATTTTTACAATTAGCAAATGATGACAATACCACGGTTTAGAAAAAAATGTATCGGTTTTATTGCCTTGAAGTACGCAGCATTGTTGTCCTTATGCAAACAAAAACAAAATGTTTATATATAAATGGCCTTATTCACAAACGATTAATAAAGTTATTGTAGGTTTAATGTTGCATTTTTATATGGGAAAACCGGGTTTAATGTACACATTAACTTTATTAAGCGTTTGTGAATAAGGCCAAAAGTGTTTAAGTTTTCCATATCTCTATCTGACCTGGCTCTTGCTAAAATTGTTTATGTATCGTCACACTCTTGGGTATTTAAATGCCCATTAGACAGGAATGGCTTAAAAATTGTACATGTACAAAGCGCCCTTCTTCAAACCTTAAGCACGAATGCTACTGTGCTATTCCCTTATAAATTTTTTTTAAAATAAATTCCGTCCCACTGTGAGTTGTCGTTTGTCTCAAAAAAAAAACATCTTGTAAAACTGTAACGTCTGGCGTGCCTTGGTTTAAAATAAAAATGATCTTGTACGACCGTCTAGTTGTCATCAGATTGTTCTAAAAATTATTCTATTTCTGTAAGTAAATCTGAAAATATTTGGATCTGATCATGACACCTGGCATCAAAGGAAATTTTTTTTAAAAAGACTTTAAACAATTGACTGTACATACGAGTATATGTATGTATGTATGTATGTATGTATATATCTATAGCTGATTCAAAATTGAAAATAAAAAAATGTCCTGATTTAGTTAGAAAAAACTTTTCCCATTAGGTATCCATCCATGACTATGAACCCACCCACACACTCCTCGCGCACAGTCAAGAACTGAATTGCAGCTAATAATATTAAAACCTTACAGTGGCCAGCACAAGTCCCGATATTAATCTCATAGAAAATCTTTAAGAGTGTAAAAAGAGCTGACCGAAAACCAAAAACATAAATGTATCCACCGTCAAAAGTGGTAATATCGAACAAAGAACGCTGATGAGATGGAGGAGCGACCTCGAAATCACTACTGATCGGTTCTGCTGTCTGATGAATAAATTGTTTCATATAAAAAGCATGGTACTCTGTTCATCATTTCGTGCGAACTGCTGTCAAAAGTCCATATAAAAAAATGCATGCGAAATAATTGCAAAATAATATGGCCGAAGTTGTACTCTGTTCATCTTGTGAAAACGTACGAAATGTTTCTGACAGCATTATTTTTTCAGCCACAAAATGTTTCTGGCAACATATTTTTCAACTGCGAAATAATGTAAGCACCACAATAACTGATCAGATATTTCTTGACGATTTGGTTTCAATTTTAAGTTTGCTTCCCAGAAATAATTAAACTAATGGAAAATAATGTAAATATAATATAAAATGAAGGTGAGTGCTTTTTGCAGAACGTGTGTCTTCAATGAGTTCCTCTGCAGCAGCTGCGATTTGCATTAATTGATACGTTGCAGTACAAGCTCCTAAAATTATTTTGTTGTCCATTTGTTTTAATTTTTTTTTAAATAAACACATTTTTTTTGTTTTCATAAGAAAAACAATGTTTCTCATTTCAAGGCAATAAAACAGATAAATTTGTTATAAATCGTGGTGTTGTTGCCACTGATCAGTTGTCAAAATTTTCAAAAGAAATAATCAATGTTGCTCAACATTTTTCGTAAATTTGAACAGAGTACTAAGCTTTAAATGTTAATCAGTGTTGCCAAATTGTGATTTTTCGAATGTTGTGTACTGTTTAATCTCCCCTGTTGCACAACTACTGTATTTACGTATTTTAGAAGCGGTGCATGTAGCATGTTCTAATTTAAGGTTCTGTGCTACCTTTATTTTTAATTGTTGCACTTGGAGTGTCAAACTCATGTACAGTCTCTTCGAAAAATATTGAAACATACTAAAGTAAAGTGTGATATAAACATAATTTATTTTTAAACTTATGAAATTATACTGAAGAATTTATCAGCTCGTAGTTTGTATAGAGAAAAAAATATATGTATATCAAACAACGCTGTTCAATCCATAAGCGTTTTTATCTTTTACTACAAAGTTGTTTTTTTTATAAAACACATTAAAGAATTAATTAAATTTCTTATGTTATTTCAATGGAATTTTTCAAGATCATAAATAAGAGAAAAAAATAAACCATAATACGTGTGTATGTGTATGTGTGTACGCATGTGTGTAATTTCGGTTGGGGTTGAATAGATCAACCAACACCAACACGCCTATAAAATTTTGTTACCTCATGTTACAAATAAATATATGTATTAGAAAAACAAAGCCCATAAAAGAATAAAAGAGTTTTTTTCAGTTTAGATTTCTTATATCTATATACTTACTTATATAAATAAAAACATGCGTACAAAAATACATACACTCAAATAGGTATATATTTGTGTACAAACATACATACAGTTGTGTTTACAAAAATAGGAGTGATCGTACCGAAAAAAGAAAACCGATATTGTTCGACAAAACACACAATTTTGTCTCAGCTATTTTTTTCTTTCAAATTAATAATTAATCAATTCTTAAACTTCTTAAATTAATGTATTATTTAAGTTATGCCCACTGCACACCGTCATCGCCGCGGCACGCCCCTTTGTTTCCTAGAAGTTCTATTCCACTAAAGTTTAAATTTGAGAAAAATATAGTAGTTTAATAAATATTCCGTAACGCCCCTAATATTAAAAGCTAGAGCTGTGACCACTTACAACAACTAAAGACTATAATCCTACGAACATTATAAAAAAGACCGCAGGCCATTATCGATGATAGCTTGCGAGTAGTAACCATTTATTTTTGATAAAAAACAAAAGAAAAACACCTTTTTCTGAAATTAAAACAACAGTTGAGTTTGACAGCATGCCACGTCCACAATTGTCAATAGTTTAACCTAATTTTTTGGCTCCCTTAATCTGGATATATTAACTACAAAAAGGAGTACAAATTTTAAAAAATCGGTAACAAAAAAAAAATAGACTTTTGGCCAATGAAAAACGATTTTCAGCCACTGTGTGCCTTTGATTATGAATTAAACTTTTTACGGTTTGCTCGAGTGCTTTGGGCCACATTCCGCTTTGTGTATGACCACATATCATTATTCATGATTTTCTGATACATTCCTTGTTCCATTATTCCTTTATGGATCAACTCCGTTTTAAGGAAAGATATCCCCATATCATGGCTTTTGTACCACCGTGATTTGCCGTTCCGCTTGTGTATTTTTCGTTAATCATAATGTTCCCCTATTCTCCAGCTGGGGAGCAAACGGTCTCAATTAATGACTTCCAGCGGACTTTGTTGTGGGCTGTTTTTTTTTACTTCGCCGGTTTCAACATGTAAAAGTTTGCTTATCATTTTAATGACTGCCGACATTAGCAACACAATTTTTCTTGATTTCCAATAGTCGGCATGGTGGTGCCGACTGCAGTTAATACACTTTTTTCTCTCATACTCTAGAAATTTATTCATTTCTCTCCTCTCTTTGCAATTGTTATAAAAAATTAGTTATTTAACATGATTTTAGCCAATAGGCGGCACAGTTTTGTTTGAGTATTTTAAGAACCGCCGACTATAGGTGCACGAGAATCCTGAAGTCGGCAGCAGCTGTTACAGTGTTTGACAATATTATTAATTCAGACTTGTGTGAAGACACTTCCCTTAAAAAATCATTTGCATTATCACAAAAGTTTGCAATTTATCATGTTCGCTAAATCTGCTTTAAATTATAAATGATGTTAGGGCCTTTTGGATTTTATGTTACGATATATGTATGTATACATATGTACATACATAAGTATAAAAATATTTAGAAAAATATATAAAATATTATGGGCCTTTTTTGAAAGCAAAACAAAATGATTGCTTCTTGAAAATTTTGTTTAATTATTTAACCCTCCGCTACTCGCCCTTTTCTCAATTGTGATGAGTCCAGCATTGCCACAATAGAAAGTTAAAATTGTACAGAAGTTTGGCTAAAATGGTACGAAACCAAATGAAATAGCACAAAAAAAAAATCGATAAATTTTTTTTTTATTTTCATCAAAACATATTGTTTTTATTTAAAAAACATAAGTAGAGCATTATATTAGTACTATAATATGTAAACATATATGTAGACATATATTCCCAATTATTTCCTTACAAATATACTATCTAAGTACATAGGTATATCTATTTTATATATATATATATATATATATATATATATATATATATATATATATATATATATATATATATATATATATATATATATATATATCCATATGTATTTCAGGGATCACAGTTTTCGTACCGTAAAATTATCAATAGATTTTTGTTCTAAATTTTGTATTTTTGTACAAAAATAATACAAATATTTTTAAATAGTACAGATTTTGTACTATAATATAAAAAGTGCAACGCATCAAATTGATATTGGTAAAGAATAAAAAAGAAAAAATATTAAGTTAATTAATATTAAATTCAAAGTATGTTATAAAGTAATAAAAATTAAATGGCAATAAAAATATATATTTTTATAAAAAAATAGTTTAAAAATTCTAGAGCAAAAGAAAGTGGGAATCTTAAGGATGGTGATGAATCAAGCGAACAAAACTAAAATAAAAAATTAAAATTAAAAAATTTTAATAAAAAAAAATTTTGCTTGTATCAAGCACATCAGTTGCGACTAACGAAGGGTTAAGTTTTTAATAAAAAGTCTAAAATAATAATCAAACAAAATCTTCAAATTACAAGTTGGTAGTTTTTAAAACTGCTTTCGAACATCATATATTGACATAATAGAAAGTCTTAACACCTGGAGTTCTAAGTTCATCCATTTGAGGGATTCAGTCTCATAATTTTCAGCTGCTTAGTTTTTATTTTCAAACGTTTTGTTAGAAAAATATTTTTTTAATATTAAATAAAATGAAAATAAAACATATGTATGTGCATATGTTTGTACACACATACATAGACTGTGAATCCCTTATACAGTGATGGCCTAAAGGATAGACACATTCTGCATTTCAGGATGAGTTGAGGTTTTTCACAAAAAAAAAAAAAAAACACAAATATTTATTTCATGAACATATTATAGTTGTGCGATGAATATACATATGTATTTACTAAAGACAATAAGAAACATTTTTTAAAAAATTAAGAGCTCTAACTTCTTTGTAGCATTTTCTCCGATGTTGGCCCATTCTTGCATTCAAGCCGCTTTAAGGCAATTTTCGATAGAAATTGCACGTTTCCGGAATCTTCTTCCCAAAAGTGTTTAATGGGATTCAGATCTGGGAACTGCGACCAGTGTGGTAAAATATGTGCCGTATTATAAGCAAGTCAAATCTTTACATCATGTGCACAATGTTTTGCGAATGATGCTGGCAGGTTTAGTTTTACTGCACTTTTCTTTAAATTTTCCTTTAAAATGTTAAGGTATTCTGACTCATCCGTTACGCTTTCAATAAAAACTAGCTCCTCCACACCCGCAGCAGGCACGCAGCAACTCATCATTACACCCCCGCTGCCATACTTCACTGTCAGTAAAATATTTTTTGGGATATATGCGGCAGTGGACTTTTGCCACACTCTAGTAGGTCTTTTCTCGTCCGAGAAGAGAACCTGGTCCCAGAAACTACATGGCACATTTTCAAATAATTTTACGTAGTCCAACCGCTTTTTTGCATTAATGGCTGATATTAAAGGTTTACTTACGTCTAGCTATGCGTGAGTTATACTCAGCCTCATGCAGCACTCTCAGTTTCTTTTTCAGAGATTTTAGTGGCAACCTATCGGAAATCGTACTATTCTGTTTCATGAATCAAGAAAACAAGATTCCGCACTCAGCCGTACAAAATAAAATTTTACTGCGCATCTACGTCATCATAGAATACAAATCAGTGCTTGTTGTAAAAAGTGTAAGAGATTTTTGGCATAAAACTGGAAATATGGACAGAAAAGACATGCAGTCGAGTAAAACTTTTGAGTTTGGGCTTGAAGCTACTTGAAGAAGGCCTTCCTCGGGCTACCAAAGTTTACATTTCCGCCTGCTTTCCATACAAAAATGTACATTTCTTAACAACACATACTATTCTATGTCTACGTCACAACACAACACAATCACACATAACAAAATAACGGACCTGCGCAATGCGCAGGCTTGTTTTCTTCATTCATGATTCTGTTCTGCTAGTGCAATGATTTGCTTAGTCTAATGGTCTTATTCACAAATGATTAATAAAGTTAATGTGTGCATTAAAACCGGTTTTCCCATACAAAAATCCAACATTAAACCTACTATAACTTTATTAATCGTTTGTAAATAAGGCCATTAATCTGCTTTGAATAGAAATAATTTTAAAATTACTAATCCTTTGCAGCATGTCCGGGATTTGAACTTGAGTCAAGCCAGCAAAATTTCATTTAAACTATATTAAAGTTCAAATAAATTACAATATTTTCGCCACTCATTTTAAAACATGATTATAGCTAATTTTTTGCCAAGCTTTTATTAAAAAATTTTTAAAATAAAGTTAATTTAATTTTTGTAATTGATACAAAATCAAAATCCGATTTTCCATCTCTGCCTTGAACAACCAAATTTGGAATCTCTCGCTCAAAGAATATTTTTCGTTGATGTTAGTAAACAGATTACGATTGGTTTTTCTTACTTTCACGAAAATCAATAAACAAAATTATACACAAACCAAAACTCAAATATTGAAAACAAATGGAAGGGCTGGAATTTTGTTTCGGTTCAATACGTTTTGACCACTACTGTACATTTAAGATGATCACCATCTCAGACAAAAAAAAATGTTTTTGTGTTAATAAAACATAATTAATCGCCAGCCATATTGTTCTTCATAGGTATTGTGTAACTTGTAAAGTAAATTGAAAACCTTCAACTATCTTGTGAAGAAGTAGTATTTTTAGTTATGACGTCCTTGCAGCAAATGATCAAATATCACAAAAAATCGGGGGTTTTACGAAGAAATACATAGTTTTTCTTTCATTATTTATTTATTGAAAATGTAATTTACAATACAAATATAATTCAGTGGCGGCCTTCGCCTCTCGTTATTAGAAAAATACATCGAAAGGTTTGTATTCAAATAGTGATATGTAGGAAAACATACAATTTTGTGAGGAGGGCAAAGACTCGTTTTGTTCTCTAATTATTAAAGTTTTGTTATTTGTTATTTTTTAAATCTAACAACAGCTTTTATTTGATCTTAAACTAGCATACCTTTTAATAATCAATTTATTTTCAAATGAAAAATAAATGAATGATAACTTTTAAAATACTGGCAGTAAATAGTCCTTAAAATAATCCTTTTTTCTCTGCAATTATTGAATTTATTTACGACTGCGTTATCACCGGAAAGTTCTTTGGATTATTATTTGCTTTTAAAAAAATTTTTTTTTTAATTTTCAAAATGTTTTTTCTTTTTTATCTTTAACACTCCTCGTAAACGTTATTTATTACAAGTAAACTTGTGATGCGCGCGCTTTGGCTTTTGAAATTGAACTACTTGCGACGAAAATTCGTAAAGCTAAAGTCAACAACACAACACGAATGCTGGCAACAAATTTATTTAGACGCAGCACGCATATGAATTGTGTACGAGACGTATAAAGAAACAACAAAACGAAAACAACAGCTGCAAAGTGGATAAAATGCAGCAGCAGTGGTAGCAGCTGCGTTACAAAAGCAGCAAAAATTATTGTTGGTCAATACAGTTATTCTCAATAAAAACAGTAACAACACAACACAACAGCTGAACAGTTATGGTTAGTGCGGGTGGTGAGTACTTCGGGAGGGGGAGGGTGATAGTTTTGTTTTTATTATTTACAAGTTTTGAAAAAAAAACCTAAAACGTGATGAAAATTATTAAAAAAATAGTTACCTGATGTCATGGAATTGAATTCGATTTTATGAGCAATTAAGTTTAAACCGAACGCGATCGTTTTAAGAAATTCTTGTTCTCTAATAAATCAAAGACAAACCGAATGATACGATAGATTAGTGGAATTGATTACAAATTGATTCTGTGTTGAGATTTTAGACACATAATATAATACAGGGTGTCCGTCGGGAAGGTATACTACTTTGTCTGTTTATAACTTTTGATTAAATGAAAGAGAATGGATTTTATATTGATAAATGTTTTATTTAATGTCGACAATTATGTATGGGATACAATATCAGATAACTGTCCGCCTCTGTTAGCCTCACAAATGCGAGGCCTTTTGAACACATTTTTCATTACTTTCTCACACATTTCACGCGGTATTTTATTAATTTCATCACGGATATTTTGTTTGAGTTGCTGAAGTGTTTCTGGTTTGTTTGCATAAACCTTGCTTTTCAGATATCCCCGCAAAAAGATCTCAAATAAGGCAACCGTGGAGTCCAGTCAACATCACCATTTCATGAAATAACTTGTTGAGGAAAGAGGTCTCGCAATAATTCTATTGTAAGGGTGACTGTATGCGATGTGGCGCTGTCTTGTTGATACCACATGTTAATCAAGCCTAAAGCATGCAGTTGTGGCGTTAAAAAGTTTTCCATCATATCATGATATCGCTTCCCATTCACAGTTACCGTTACGCCGTCTTCATTTTCAAAGAAGGAACGTCCAATGATTCCTCCTGACCAAATTGCACACCAGACTGTCACTTTTAAGGGATGCAAAGGTGACTGATGAATAATTTGAGGGTTGGTTTTACATTGCCCGGAACCAACCGATTATTCTGTTTATTCACATATCCATTGAAATGAAAATGTGCCTCGTCACTTATTATGATTTATTCATGAAAATCGGTGTTGTCATGGGCGAGCTGTAACAGCCTATTGGCATTTGTACGGCGGCGTAAATGGTCTTGTGGAAGAAGCTCTTGTGTCAACTGAATCTTAAATGGAAACAAATGCAAATCCTTGAGCAAAATTTTGGCCAAAGTTTTTCTTTGAAGACCAAGCTCCTGAGCACGGCGTCGAATTGAGGTTGATGGATTGTTTTGAACACTTTCTTGAGCAGCAGTAATGTTTTCAGCCGATCTTGCTGTACGTTGTGGTCCGTGCTTGGGCCTATCATCTACAGACCCTCTTTCTTCGAAATCATTCACTACACGATAAATAGTGCGTTTCGTAGGCACGTTGTTTCTCCGAAAAATTTCACGTAAATTTCACATCGTCATATTAATCGATGATTCATTTTGATAAAATGTTTTAACGATTAAAGCACGTTGGTTTATCCAATATTTTTCAATAATAAATTTGCCACGTGTCTACTTTACGGCTGCCAAATATGAACTATCACGACTAATGTTTACCAAAATGGCGGCAAAACAAAGTAGTATACCTTCCCGGCGGACACCCTGTATATTTAATTAATTGAAATTGCAAAATAAACTGGATTGTTAACCGAATGATGATGATGATGTGAATAAGATTGTGTGCAATGATTTCTAAGCCACAAAAAATTTCTTTCAAGGTAATTAGAAATACCGGTTAAGGTTTTATGACCTTTCAAGATTTGGATAAAACTTGGTCATTGGATTTGGTCAGATTTAATTAATTTAGCACTTTGCAAGTTTCGCAACAAAGCGCAGTGACTCGCGTCCGCAGTCGATTTCAAAACGAGTTATTTCTCAAAAGCATTGAAAAAATAATAAATACTTTTGGACTTCTGCACGAAGGATGATTTAATTATGTATGTATAGTAGTTACCGGGTCTCTTTTTGATCCTTTACGATGATACCAATTTCTAATGCGCTGAAAGGCATAAGATATTCATTCGCCACTTGTTTTATTGTGAGTGTTTTAATTCTGACCACAAGTTGCTTTAAAAAGAAACATTCATTCAGTACTTTTTTGTACATGCACACATGCGGACACCAAAAGTCATAAAAAATTCAGAGAAATTTCAATGGAAATTTTTCAAAGTTAAGCTTAACAATATAAAAATAAGAGTTGAAAAGAAAAAGTTACTTTAAGCCTTTAAAATTGATATTAATTTATGTAAGTATATAAAATAAATAAATTATTTGAGGTATTGCTTACAAAAGGTGATTCATTGTGAGGCGCTTTCTGTTTCTGCGATCTGAAGGGACTCGGAAATGCCATTACATTCAAACAAAGAAGCAGGAAGCTAGCATTACACGCGTGGTGGTGTTCCTTTACAGGCCAGCCCATTCCACATAGTTTTATGGTCCAGGGTATCAAAAGCCTTTTCAAAGTCTGAAAATATGTATGTACAGAGGATATCAAGAGATTCTACAGACTATATAATATAATATACTATAATTCTTACGGCCATTATTACAACTTGCCGTTAGTTGAAGGTAGGATTTTGTCTGCCCGATAAATAGCTTCGTATTATTACAACTTCCATTTTTTATAGTTATTATCAGGGCAACCAAAAACATGCTCTAAAAAAGGGGTTTTATGCGCATAAGAAATACTCTTAAAATGTAAAACAATATGCTCTAAAAAAGTTTTATTTTTTTAAAAATTATAAAATTTTATTTAAAAAACAATAAAAAAATAAATTAAAAAATAAACACTTTATCGAATTCATTAATATATGTATGTAATTTGTTAATTTTTGGAACATTACGTGTGTAATACGACATATAGTACATACATACTAATTTATGTAAGATAAAATATGAACTAAAATTTACTTTGTGAGCAAATTTGTACAAGTATAAGTCTGTGAAAAATATTGACCTAATTCATGTTGGAATTGCAATAAATTACGGCGTGTTGACTTATATTCCCAAAAAGAAAGCTCTGGATGTTGTTTCTAAAATTAGTTTTATAAAAAAAACTTCTTTCTACATCCGCTGAATTCATTTAAGACAAAACTTCGCCCTTTACAAATAGCTAGAATATAGTTATAAAAAAAATTTTACGCAAACATGCTCTTAAAAGTGAAATATGCTCTTAAAAAAGTAAAATATGCATTTATGGGCGAAAAAATGCTCTTAAAAATAATCTTAAAAGTGAAATATGCTCTTAAAATTTAAATATGCTAAAATATGCTCTTATGGGTAAAATATGCAAAAATATGCTCTAACAAATCGATGCCAAAATTCTTAAAAAGTTCTGAAACGGATAAATAACCACCTTATATGTTTGTAAGACATCCAGCAAAAAATATGATATAACATATTTTTGGTTGCCTTGGTTATTATTATTAATAATAATAATATTTAAGGGATAAAAAAATTATAAATGAAGGTTTTATAATGCAAAGCCATTTATCGGTCCGACAAAATCCTGCCTTTAATTAAAGGCAAGTTGTAATAATGGCCCTTAGGGTGTTGACGTGGTCAACGCACGATCTATGCGACTGCTTCTTGCAGTCTAAGGTCAAGCTCCAATGCGCTCACAAGATGGTTGTTAATATATGTGCGATAACTTTATTTAGAATAATTCCTCTCCAGTTCGAAAGATATTTTTGTTCGAAAATGTGTTTTATTTTTATTACTCCCGCGAGCGCTCTAAATTAAGCGGCAAGTTCCCGGGATGATCAGCTAAATCGTTCGTTACCCATTCTTTTTTTTTCTTGTATATTTGAAAAAGTTCCTCTCAACAAAAATAATTTTCCACTGTCTCTTTTAAGCGGTAAATCAAAAGTTACTTCAGCCTAACCCAATAACATTTATAGATTTATCAGTCCGATAACGTCACCTGATTCTACATCATAAATCGCGCCTTTCAATTTATGATTTGAAGTGTTTAATGATAATAATGTATGATAAATTGATAACATAATCCAGGTGCTGCAATGAATTCAATCATTTTACAACAGTTCTATAATGAAAAATCTGTTGTATAGTACTTTATTGGACGGACGAATTTGTAGATTTATAAGCTTGAGTATGGTAATCTGTTCATCCTTTCGTGGGAACTGCTGCCAAAAGTCCATATAAAAAAATTCATGAGAAATAAATGCAAAATAATGCTGCTAAGGTTGTATTCTGTTTATTTTGTGGAAACGTACGAAATGTTTTTGCGAAATAATATAAGCATTACTTTATAAGCATTATTTCATACGGAATTTTAAACAACAGTTCGTAACTTTTTTTAAGCTATTGCATTTAGCTTTTATCACGGGCTTTGGGCGCGGCGACCGAATCACGAAATTCCGTAACGAAAATAAAACCTAACACTAAGTTTGTTTCTTAAGTCTTTTGTTTTTAAGTATATGAATCGCCAAGCGTTTTTTAACCCCTAAAGTATGCTATTGATTTCATTAACATACAGTATTGCCAGAACAGATTTTTACATGTAGGATAACACAAAATGGCGTACTTACGAGCAATCGTGGTTGACAAAAAATGATATACACAAACAAACAGACAACTCGTAGGTTTTTGAGGTATTGCATAGCTTTTATCGCGGGCTTTGAACGCTGCGACCGAATCAAGAAATTCACCACGCTCAAAAAGTGTAACTTGAATTGATATCAAAGAAAAAACTTGAATTAATATCAAAGAAGAACAAAAATACTGCATAAATAAAAAATAAATAAATAATTATATGTAATTGCACAAGTTGATAAAAAAATGCTATGTAATAGCTTTGCCGCGGCAGTTCCCGAGTGCCACACGTCTTTTCTTAGTCAGAAACAATTGGATATGAGACGATATTGATTTAATTTTTAAAAAAATACTTGTATTTGGACCAAGTGGTATATAACTTGAATTTAATTTTCAGATGAAGCAATCATAAAAATTCTGTTATTTATTATAATTTCCAAAAAAAAAATATTTTAAACGTAGCTTTACAAAATCATTAGAGCAAAAATAATTATTTAATTACAATTTGTAAGGTACTTTTCCACATATTAATATATAATTACAAAAAAATTGGGTTTTAAACATATCGGCTAATTATCCGCATAATATAATAATTGGGGTATTCACACGGTGTCCTATCATGTCATATTATCATAATGGCTTATTATTTTATGACGTCTTAAAAAAAATTGTTGTTGTGCTTCAAACAAAAAAGTCCTAAAATAATAAGACTATTTATGCTGTGTTTTTGTTTTGTCATAACTAAACAGCAGAAATTTGAGAGAGTGTGAGAGAAATTACACACTGCTTGTTCATCCTCGACATATTTTTAAATGAGGGGTTGTTCACAGCAGTCATATTTTTTCGTGATATTATTTTAAGACATATGACTTTATGACGACCGTGTGAATACCCCAAATATATTTTATTATAATATTGCCTCTAACATTACATTCCTTTGCAGCTCTGCTCAATGCACAACACAAAAACTAACTTTAAGCATCCAAACACTTGAGGTGAACAAATTGTTCCGTTGCTGTATACTAAATATTTTTATTACTTAATTGAAAAATGTCGACTGGTATTTAATGATTAATAAATGCGCAGCAATTGAACTTCAAAATTCACAACAAACAAACAGTCTTAAAAAAAAAGATTTTTAACAAAAATTTCCCCTTTTGCAGTTCATTTGTTTGCAAACTTAATTATTCATTGTTTATGGAATATTAATATCGAATGACTGTGTGAAAAGGCAAAAAGAATAAAGATTTAATTGATTAAACTAAATATTTAATGGATTTGTAATCGAATATTACCAACACATACACACAGACATGTGGAATATTTTGGAAATAAAAAAAATTAAATAAATTTTTGTTGAATAATATTTAAAAAAAGTTCACTCAGCCGAAGAAATCAGTTTAAAAAACTGATTTGCGAATTTGTCAAGAAATAATTTAACCTTATCTGCATGGTAGAATAATTCAGGTAGTGTCGAAGCGTTAACGGACTTTTTTTGGGTTCGAGTCTGTCAAAATTTGATTATGTATTACTAACACACACCCACACTACTAAAAGAACACACTTTAACATTTGTTTCAAATGCAAATAAGAAAAGGAAAAAAAACAAGGAAAGGAAAAATAGAACAGAAAATGCAACTATTTTGCCATTTTTCTTTAGTGCTTTTTGACAGCTTCGAACCTAAATGCAGTGTTGTTGTAGCTTCGACACCACCTGTATTATTCCACCATGCTTATGTGAGAGAGAGAGAGTTCCATCGATTACTATTCATTCACTCTTAGCTCGGTTTTGCAAAAAAAAAAAAACCTAATTTTGTTGCACACAAAATTCTAAACTTTTGCACAAGTTACAAGTGCTGTGTTGCATCCTATTTGTAGTATTGTGTAAAATTTCATGACTGTTGATATTTTTCATATACATAAATTATTTGTGATCAGCGTTGTCATATTTTTTGCAAGTTTTTTGATTTGCTAAAAGTTTTTAAGTTTTTCTTCTCAAATAAAAGTCATTTGAGCTTAATCTTTATGACAATTTATATATGACAATACAACAGGCCGTTAGAATAAGTTCTGTTTGGCCTTAAATAGTATTTTATTATTTAACACTTTAGAAGACTTTGTGAATTGGCTAACAGCCTTATTCACAAAAAATTGTTATTGAAGACATTGTGCTCACATTAGTTAATAATCAGTTTTAGTCTTATTAGCCAGTAATAAGAAACCTTATTCACAAACGTTTAATAAGGTAAAATTAACTATTAAGCGATTTTTTCAGTTTTGTGATTGTGTGTTAGCTACACTGTGTTATTGGAATTGTGAAATTAATTTCATATAAAGGTTGTTTAATCAATTTAGATTAATAGCATATTGCTTATAATACACAAAAATATAAGTATATAAATTTATTAAGACGTCTTGAAATGGCATTGCCAATAATATAATTTGATAAAATATTACAAAAATATTCAAATACCGAGTACGTTGCAGTTTTTTATTCACCACTAATTTATTTGAATCATTTATTTGGAACATTTTTGGTGGTTCCAAAGTGCAAAAAATGGAATAAATCATTAAAATAAAACGCAGCGACAACTGGGTGGAAGAAGACAAGGCAAGTATCAATATTTCAATGATCAGGTAAAGTTATGCATTTGCGTGTCTATAAATACGTACACCAATTACTTCATAAAAAATTTACTTATTTTACAGCTATACTTTGCTCAAACCTACCGATTGTCGAAATTACATTTAAAACAACAATATTTTTTTTAATTTTCACACATTCAAACTATCACAACTGTTTTTTATTTTTAACAATACAAAAGACAACTTATTAAACGGATAAAGGAGGGTGGGTGATGACTACAATAATTTTTTTAGTTTATTAGTGTCTAACTGCAGCTTCATAGTGTTATTAAACGTTTGTGAATACTACTTTAACGATTTTTGCTTATTAGTCTCTAATAAAACGTTTGTGATTAAGGTTGTAAATGTTTTTTTTTTAAATATGTTTTAAAACATTTAATTCTTCTATAGATTAGTTTCTCTTCAAAATTTCTGGCAACGCTAAATGTGTTGGCGAAAACTGTTGCCTACCTTTAGGATTCGTTGTAAAACAGACACTGGCTTTATAAGTAGCCACTGCTTTCCTAATAATTTCTTATTTTAATTTGTTTTTGTATTTATTTTGTTTTTGGTAATTTTCAATTTATGTTGCTTTCTTTGTCACTTGCTTGTCGAGTCTGCTTGTTTGGCTGACTGGCTAGAGTGTGCGAAAAAAAGTTTAATACATAATTCCTGTGGCCGACGCAATCGGCCATATTCTTGTAATTAAATATTAACAGCCATATGCATAAGAACTTACAGTAGGTTTATAAACCGCTTTTAAGCAAAATTCAATAAAGTTAAATTCATAAATGATTAATAGACTTTTAAACGTTTAAACGTGGTTTCTTTCACCCTTCTTTAAACCAAAAATAAAAGGAAACTTTCCCATTTTGACATTTTGTTAAAATATATATTTACATTTTATAAAAACATTTTTCGGGAATATTATTGAAAAAGTGATATAATTAGTGCTATAGATTCGATAAACACAATTCGCCTAATAGGACAGTACTATTAATAAAAAAAAATTGACTAACAAATTCAAATATTCATAAACACTTTAGCTTAGATATCAAATTATCGGCAACCAAAAGCGTACTAGGAAAGCGCAAATCTATTCTACATCATTAGATTTAGTAAAGGAAAATACCGCGTTGGATAGCAGTGGAATCAATCAGTAAGTTTTAAAAATTTATATGTGTTCGATATTGGAGTTAACATTGCATAAATGCAAAGAAATACCAAAAGTTTTGAGGCAAGAACTCGTGATTCCGGGCCATCAACTTAAAGCAGTATATTTGAAATATAAAACAATATTAAAGAAATGTATAAAAATCTTCTGGAACTTCTGCGAAGTTGCACTTAATAAAAATAATTGTTAAGAAACATAAAAAATAAATAAAGACAATTTATGTGGCTGCAATAGTTGTGAGTACCTTCAGGCGCTATATTAAAATTTGTTAACACACAAAGCTAGCGAAGCAAGTATTGTTATTATCGCTCTTAAAAGTATACTTCAAACATGCGGCTATAAAGCTAATAAAAAGGTCTAATAGTTAATTTAGACTTATTGAACATTTATGAATACTCTTTCTTATTGTTGGTTTACAAAACAAGAAGTGTTTAATAACTAAAGTGAATTTAAAACATAAAATAAGTAAGTAATGGTAAAGTAAGAAAACAAAAAAAATTGGTTGATTATTGAGTTCTTGTTACAACTTTGATATTGTTTAAACTTTTCATTTGTTTTAATGAAGGTTTAATATAATATCTCCAGTTGTTCTAAGAAATATTTGGGTTAAGTTCCCTGATGATCTGCATTAGCAACAGTGAAATGCGCATAGGAACAAGCTATCAATCAATCAATTGCAATTTGTTTTTAACAAAATGGTTAATGTTTTACTGAATAAGTAAAATATTAATTTTGGGAAAAAGTGCGAATAAAAATTTAACACTAAAATTTGAAAGATTCCCATAAGAAGCACCAATTATAAAATAAGTAATTTTAATGAATAAGGCCATAAGCATTTACCTAAATATATGCGATAAAATACAAAAACAAAAGCAATCTAAATAAACAACTTAGCATCTTATTAGCTCTCTTTTGTTTACAAAGTATGTACAGAAAAAGCTCTCTGTCTCATTTCTATGCAAAAACAAAATGTAGAATTAAACACACGTGCATGCATTTTCTATTTTTCAACTTGAAGCTACATGTGTAATAAGTGAGCACTGATTAGTAGCAACCTTAAACGCTTATAGCTCCCAAAATACTGAATCGATTTCAAGAAAATATATATTGTGCACATTTGTGAATAAATATCTTCAAAATGATATAAGTTTTGTCCAAATCGGCTGTATGATATGAGCGTAAAAGGGATCTAAGAAAAAATGTTTTTGCCTATTAATTATATAGATAGATATTCAAAAACCTTTGGTTTGTTGGAAGTTTTTTAACTAGTTTATATACGTGCATTTCGTTGGTGCTAGAGCCAAATCATCAGTAGACCTCAAACCATATTTTGAAATGTTTTAAACCTTTTACCTTATACAAAAACTTTAAAACTTTTAAAAACTTAATGAGAATTACAAAAATTACAATAGTATAAGCATAGTAGGTTTTGAAACTTATTCGAAAATCCCAACAAACAAATTATATTCGATATGAATCTATTTTATTATTTTTTATAGCTAATATATATGAGCATTCAGCCAAAAATGTTGGGTGCTTATTCATTATGTAGAATCACTACAAATCCGAATGATTTTTTGGGCGATTAAACAAATATTTCCCAGAAATTTGGCAATTATTAACTATGAACAAAATATCAAATATCTAAGAATGTTAAATCGCCCAAAGTCGGTGAACAATCACCCAATTTTTGTTGGCAACAATTTTCGGGCGAATCTTCATTTTGGGCTCTTAAATCAGTCAACCAGTGCGAGCGAGACGAAAAACTCTTGAAGGCCAAACAACACACGCAAGCCTGACCGCACTTAAGAAATAATTACGATGACGCTAGAGCTGTTCTTCAGCCCAGAGCTGCTTAACGCCTGTCTGTGAAAATTATATTGCAAGATTCCATTCGATTCTTAGTTGCAAGTGAAGCTAATTAAATTATTAAAAAAATTCTTAATTAAATTTAGTTTTGCATATCGCAAGCCGAGGTATGTTGCGTCGTTTCGGTTTGCTTCGTTTCGAAGTTGCGTCTTTTTAAAATTTCCGCGATTTCGTTGTTGCGTCGTTTTTGCTTCAGTTTGCGTCGCATGGCTTCGAACTTGCGTCGTTAATAAATGTTTGTATGTACAAAGTAAAAATAGAAAAGGGTATTTCCCGTCGAAGTCTAATGCAAATTTGTATGCGAAAATTGTCTACAAGTTTGTTTTCGTTGGTAGTTTCAAATTACATTTGGTAAAGTGAAGTCTTTTATTTTAATAAAAACTATTATCACACAAATAATAATAAAAAATTGTAATTTTCTATTGAAAAATAATTTTTAATAAAATTGAGTCTCGAAACGAATTAAATGAAAATTAATACAAATGTATGGAAAACGGTGATTCGGTTTGCGTCGTTTCAGTTTGCGTCTCGTTTTTTCCGGTCCCAATTAGCGACGCTAACCGGCGTATGAGTGTAAATTCTTACTTTGCGCCGGGTTTCCACCAACGAGGCCCTTAACTATTTTATAAACGATAAGAAGATAAAAAACATGACGAAGCTGTAGCATAATTTTCGACAATAAACGACGACAACGACAACGAAAAACTAAACTGGCAACGTTAATTGGCTCACATTTTGCCAAATATTTTATCAATAAAATGTCTATTGTTTTTGCAAATAGTTTTTGTATTTGTTGCAGACGCCATCCCATCCCATTAAACTCGCTTTGGCGAATATTACCATAAGCCACACACATTCTACATTCATATGTAGATGTTAATAGCTTTTGTGGCAATAGTCAGTTTTATTTTGAACCTCCATTAGATAACATTATCTAATGAAAATGATCGTAAGAATGAAATACGTTTTATTTTTGTTGCTAATTAGTTTTCCCGCGTACCATTCCATGACAGCCGATAGCGTAAGAGTGTTTCGGGGACCTGCTTTTGATGACTACTCAGCGATGCTGCGTACAGCATTGACCAAATTAAATGAATTAGATGGTGGCTTCAGTTACAGGTAAATATTAACAAAATATTAAAAACAAAACAAAATTAAATTAATTATTTTCTTTTTTTTTTTGCTTTTATGTTTTAAGGATTAATAGTGTAAAACATATTACTGGTGTTTTAGACAAAGGTAACGCCGATCTGATTGATAAGAAGGATAAGATCAGGAATTGTGATATCAGCTTTTTCACGAAAAATCATGGGCCTGGCTACAATATGCTATTTGAGTGTTGCAACACGGAGATATTAGTAGTGCGGGACGTCGATATTTGACGAACACAATTAAGGCGTTCGTGGGATATGTTTTGTTTTATAAACATACATACATACATACATATAAACATATGTATTTATCTGTGTATATTTGAACTTTATATTGTGCTTTAAGATTTCAATAAAAAAATTATATGATGATGACCAAATATTTTTTTTAAATAAAAAAAATTTAATTCTTTAAAAAAAAGTGTTTTCTTCGCCAAAAGAGTTCTGTGTATATTTGAACTTTATATTGTGCTTTAAGATTTCAATAAAAAAATTATATGATGATGACCAAATATTTTTTTGAAAATAAAAAAAATTTAATTCTTTAAAAAAAAAGTATTTTCTTCGCCAAGAGTTTTTTTACACTTTCCCATTATGGGTTCGTTTTACCACACAAGGATCAATGCAGCATATCCATCCACTCACCTTCAACCATAAAATGTTGCAAGTTTTAGGGGTTTAAAGAATAATTAGAGATGTGCTATTTAGTAATTAATCGTTTAATCAAGAGTCATGATTAATACACAATTTTTATATAGCAATTTGAATTTTGATATGAATAATTTTTTTTATTCAATTTCATGACCTGCCTAATGCCATTTTCTTTTCTGAAAAAAGTATAACATTTCTTTTACTTTTTATAAAAAAATTGCTATTCAAAGTTATTTTAAGCCAAAAATTTTGCATTGTAAGTGATGATACAATTTCTAATGAACTCAATATTTTAGAAAATCATTATATTGCAAATTTTCAATAAAATGGGCAAAAAATTTTGCAGTTTTTTTTAGAAAGGAAAATGCCAAATAACGAATATACTACTAAAGGTACAGCCAGACGTGGCAATTATTAAACGAACTAAGCGTAACCATAAATTTTGTGAACACAATTGCGGGGAGTACACGCATGACACATGACATATTTATGACATAATTATGTATATAAAATGAATTTTAATAATATAAAAATATCGATCTATTCGCGCATACTCATAGTCGTAATCAAAATATAATTTAAGATTTTAAAACCGGTATTTTCTAGACATTTTAATTCAAATGAACTTTATGATTATTTGTATAAAGCGAAAAAGAGTGAAAGATATACATACATATATTGGTTATACTTTTCTTGTCTACTATTTATGACGTCCGACCGAGATACAATAAACAGGGTAAGACCGTCCCAATAACAATCACAACAATACATACAAAAACTATATATGTATGTACGTTTTGTTAGTGTAACCAATATTCAGTTGATCAAAAATAGTTGACTAGAAAAAACGAAAGGATGAACAGCAAAAAAAGTTTGAATTTGTATGTTTCCAAACCGTTTTTGTTTTTAATTAATTTATTAAATGTATTTATTAATTTAGCGGGCCATTGGTGGGCAAACCATAAAGCGGAAAGTCTATATCAGCGTATCGCACGGTATCTACAAGTGCGGCACTAGTGCTGGCAAGTATACCGCCAATAGACCTATTAGTGTTGGAAAGAAAAGAAATGTATACCCACACCAAGCATATTTAGTGTGACAGAAATGGCCCACTTGAAGACTCAAGGGAAATTTCGGAGATAAGGGAAAGTGCCAGAAACAACCCAATAACCAAATGGCAAGAACGTTGGAACCAAGAGGAGACTGGGAGATGGACTTACAAACTGAAAATAATACGGTTAAATAGTTCATATTCCTGATCACTAGTATCCACCGTCAAAAGTGGTAAAATTGAACAAAGAACGCTGATGAGATGGTGTAGCGACCTCGAAATCAGTACTGATCCGTTCTGCTAGTATGATGAATAATAAAAATTGTTCTATATATAGTACTCTCTTAATAAAAATAATGAATTTATCCAAAAATTTTCTAATAAAAATTAAAAATAAAAAATTTGAATAAATAAATGGGTAAACTCGGGTTTGAACTTGAGCCAAATTAATCGTTTCAATATATAAAATATTAATAAAAGTTCGACTAATTACTTATAAACATTAATTACTGATCCCCAATATTAGAATGTGGATAGAGAGGCTGCGACATGGAAACATGGAATATTTTATAAACCAAGCTATGACAGACCATGACAGTTTCAACAAATACCTTCACAGATTTAAACTGAAGGACACCATCAGTTGTGATCTATGTGGGGCGCCAGAGGAAAATGCAAATCACATACTTTTCTAATGCACAAATTGGATGGATGAGAGGCAAGCCTTGTATAGCAATCTAGGGAGAATCTTTGCTGCCGAAAATATCGTGAGCGTTATGTTAAACGATGCAGAGCACTGGAAACTATGCGAAAATTATATAAATAGAATTTTAAAGGAGCGATGCACCGTAGTTCCGAACATCGTAGGAATGACACGTACACAAACACCCACCCTGATGAAATGTTAAAAACGGTCCCAGGGTGGTGCCGGTGGAGATTTCGTAGGGCCACTAGATGATAGCGCGCTATCACTACATGCAACAAAAAAAAAACATACATACATACATATCGTTGGCTTAATATAGAAAAGACGTATCTTGTTTTTTTAATTGCGATTCTAAGCTTTTCTTGTCTATTTGGAATTGTAGTGTCAGAAAAGATTAAAAACGACGTTTAGTAAAAAAAATTGAGATACGTCCTTTCTATATTAAGCCAACGATATGTATGTTTATATATATGTATTTATATTTTCCCAAATAAAAAATTAACTCACCGTTTATGCAGAATATTTTTCTATTAGCTAGAAGGAATTACCGTTAGAATGTACGTAAAAATTTACGTACATTATGGTTCTAGGGTTAAGATTCATCCTTCCTTCACAACATCCATTGTGGCTCCTGCTTTGTGTGCGGTTGTAACGTCTTGTTGAAACCACATATTCACCAAGGCCCCGCTCATTCAATTCAGGCAGTGAGATGTAGTTTATCGTGGTTCTGTAGCGTCTAGTTGATGTTAATTCCTTCTCAGCGACATTGGCAGCCGCATCCGCGGTATTCTCGACAGAACGACAAGTCAAGTGGCCGCCACGCCCTGCGCTTAATCGCGATTGAGATGATTAACACGACAAATGTACACTTGGTTTTACTCCAGTTTATAACCGTATAAACCTATTTATAAAGCAGATGTCAATGCACTATTAACCAAAACTGATTATACGAGTACATATATATGTATGTCTAATAACATTCTAAATTTATCTATTGTGAAATTATAAAAACGTGCCTTATAAATGGTTAAGGGTAAACAACTTAAAACTTTCGACTTTGACTGATATTTTTTAATGAAAATTCGTCAAGTGAAAAACATAAAATACATTTTATTAGATATTTTTACCCCGATACCGGAGGCCAATAAAAGTATAAAATATAACAATACATACAATTGAAATACTAGGCAAACAAAGCAAAATCCAAATTAGATATTATAAAATCATATCCAACAATATGTAGTATGTATCACCAACTCTAATGGAAATAAAATTATTTAACTATTAGCACTTGAGATCAGGGATGTGCACATTATATTATTAATTGCTCTATCTACAGCTTAAGTCCATTTGGGTCGATTTTGCTTGATTTGAAAACAATCTAACTTCTTTCAATATTTATTCCAATCATTTTCATCAATAACGACTTGTGCATGCATGCAGTTTTTTGTTTAAGCGAGCCGTTATCTCTCTACATCAATCGATATTGTTAAATTTTTGTCTCATTTTTCATATCGCAAATGTCTGTCTGTCACTTATGTCAACATACGCGGCTTTTATCTGTATTTCGAAGCCGGCAAATCAAAGCTATAAGTACTGAAGTTGCAAAGGCTCTACAGCGTCTTCATTAAACTTAATCTTCCAAAATTGTTTTAGAAGTGTTCCACGCTTTAAGAAACGATTAGAGCCCTTTAATCACACTATAGTATTGTACATACATATGCACCTTGTTCTGATATAAGTAGTTGACTAAACGATCCCTTTCAAATTCCGTTTTTATGTATTATTAAATTTTAATGAGACTTCTCAAAAATATGTTATAAATTTGGTTTTAAAAAATTATGCAGCCAATTAAAAAATTAATTATCAAAATACATATGTATGATTAAAAAATAAAATATTTTTATTACTTATTCTTACATACATATATATTTTTTCGACCTTTTGTTTTTTAAATGAATTTAATTTATCTCGAGCAATAAGTCAATTTTTTATAAAAAACGTTTATAAAATTTTATTAGATAACCGATATTTCACCACTTCTTCCCTGAAGAAGCCACACAAGGAAGTGGCGAAATATCGGTTATCTAATAAAATTTTATAAACCTTTTTTATAAAAAATTTACCTATAGCTCGTGATAAATTAGATTCATTTATATTTTTATTACATACAATAATAATAATAATAATAACAATTATTATGATTATTTTGAATCATATTATTAAATGTACAATTTGAATGAAAATAATTTAAAAATTCTGTATTTTCCAGGTACTCGTATGTCAAAATGTCTGGGTATTAACGATATAACGGAGAACAAGAAAATATTGCGAATATTATTTGGCGAAATGATTGTTACATTTCTATTGGTAGCGATTGGTGTTGTCAGTTGCGCGGTTGGCAAGGAATGGCAACCAACTGAAACACAAATTGCTTTTACATTTGGTTTAACCGTTGCGACTCTGGCACAGGTCTTTTTAAAAGAAAAACAAAACATGAGGTTTATCCATGGTACCATAAGGAAGAAAAAGCCTTATTTCCTGAATGAATACATAATATGTATGTACATATGTATATTGAATTTATTTGACTTGTTCAACAATAGTGTATTAACTCAAAATTTTTAATTTTACCCTTTTTATAAAAAAAACATTGTTTTTATAAATAATATATTTATATCAGTCAACTGTAAAAACTTCGTATTGTTTTGTCTACATTTTGGTAGCAAAATGGAAAATTAAAAATATGAATTCAAAAAGAATTTTTCTTCCATTGAAAATTTTTAAATTTTGAATTAATACAGTATTGTTGGACCAGTGTGATATGTAAATGTCATTGTTGTTGTACTAACAGATTTAGCTTGCTAACATAATCATGGGTTTATCAAAAACTATTGTTGTAACTTTAATTTTCTCAGACTTTTAGCCATATTAGCGGTTGTCATCTGATCTATGAAAAAAACGATGAAATGATTAATCTTTTGAAATCAATCTGTTTGTGAAACTTTGTTTTCTTTACATCTTAGGCATTGTGTATGTTTAGCATCTTTGTAGAAAATGTTATGGCATTTATTTTCGTAGAACATATCGCTCCTTTATTGAAACGTAGTCATATCTTAAAAGCCGTGATTTTTGAGTTATACAAAATGTATACAAATATCTTGTTTACTCAACTCTTGAGGGTAGAATAATTTTTTATTTTTCCATTGATTTATTTGTAAATGAAAAATTTTAAACTCGTTTTCTGGAAACGAATCTTTTGAGATATGACTCCGTTGAAATAAAGGAGCAATATTAACCCTCTAACTCCGTCTCGTAACCGTATTTTTGGCTTTATACTAACAAATCGTAAAAAACACCCCGAAAAAGGGGTAGGGCAGGGATTAAATGCTCTACAAAAATGTAGGCCATAAAATTTTACTATATATGTTAAAATATACAAGAACCCAAAACTTAACGCAAACACCAAAAACCAATCAAATTCAAAATTGCCCATAAATAATTAACTTAGTTGTTGTGTGTAGTTCATCCCATCTCTGACGAGAAAGTTTGACATTCAAATACCGAATGGGCTAAAGCTTTCAAGGTATAAGATAATCGAAATTGCTTTTTGGGTGTGGTTCTCCCATGAACAAATAATTATATTGTTATCCAAACTAAATATACATGTGAAGCTCAATTTTAATACGACCATCAGAAAAAGTTTCAAATTGTCTTTCATTATTTGATTACGTTGCGTTTTTTATAGTGATTTTCCACTAAAATTATTTAAATAAAAAAATCGTTAATTAACGTTCGAGAAGAGAATTTCTACTTATTATGTCAAACACACAAGTGGCAGCTTCTTGTACATCCACTTATCAAAAGAAACACACGAGTACGGCAGCATTCTTAAACATATGTTTTGTGTTTTTTCTTCTGTTGTTGACTTGCGGTTGTTGCTGCCAGTATTTGCCAATAAAAATTATTGTAAATTAAACATTTTACTTAATAATTAAGAAATTACATATATCTAACATTGGAAGATGAACATTTCAAAAGCAACTGGAGAACAGAAACTACAATTATGCCGCACATATTTTCGTGCTGGCTTCGCTCTCTTACCATTTCTGTGGGCGGTGAATTTTTGTTGGTTTTTCAAAGAGGCCTTTAGCAGACAAACATATCCGGAGCAGCCACAAATAAAAAAGTATGTACTTTTATCAGGCCTAGGAACATTTGTGTGGACAGTGGCTTTAACGGTATGGATTATTATATTCCAAACACAACGTGCTGAATGGGGAGCAACTGCAGATTATATGAGCTTTATAATACCACTGGGAAAACCTTAGTTATGCACACGGACATACATACATACGTATTTCTTTATTTTAATGCAAACAAACAATATACATAGAAAATAATTTGATTAAGTAAATTTTAGAAGATAAAAATGTCAAACAATTTTGAACGCATTATGGTATAAGCAAAGTAGTATTGGACAAATAAATGGTATTTTATAAATCATAAAATTAGCCTAGTTTTGATGTAGTACATTTGATCAACAGGTCTACACCAGAACGTTAGGTTTCTATAATGAAACCGAGTTTTCGCTGAGTGCTCGCGGAAGCTGTTTATTGAGATCTTAGGTACATGTTGCAATAGCAGAGAATGTACATACATATGTATGTATATCAATGATGAAGTAAAAAAAAACAAATGAAATTGAAAAATTTTCGGCAAATTTTTCACTTTTGCGGCTACTTAAGCGCTACCTAAACCGTATTAAGAATCATTCCTAGGGAGTTCATATGTTCCAAAAAGTTGTTTACTGAGGTCTTAGGTACACTTTTGTAGTTGTTTTCTTGAATTTTTAACGGTTTGCTGCCTATGGACCTGAACATTGGAAAAAATGTAAAAAAAAATATTTTGTTAATTTGCGATTTTCATCTTGAAGATGAAGATATTTTTATTTTATATGTTCACAATTTTTGTTCTTTATGACAAGATCTATAACTTTGCTTCAGAGAGTAAATCAAAATTCTAAACGATTTGTAAGATACGAGCCTGAGAAAATATACGTACTTTGCAAAAATGAGGCCACAAATCTTTGGGGGCCCATAAAAAAGTGCATGACTTTGGGCAAAACTGGGAGACACGGTTTTCTTTTTTGGTCTTTTGTCACGTAGTGGTGTCCGTATATGGTTATTTTTCCATGACTTAAGAAACTACACACAGGGTAATGTTAGGTTTTGTAGTAATAGGAAAGAATTATCTATCGAATGAAGTCAAATTCGTGGCAGTTAATACAATTTATCCATGTTTTACGGTCTTTAAAAACACTTTATATTCTTTTTTTATTTATTTAAAATAACTTCTACAAGTAGTAGCACTGCTTCGTTCTACTTTACTTTGGTCCCAATTCTTTTTAGGTTTATTTCAGTTCTGGTCAGATGGTTAAAGATATTTATTGTAAGAATGTTGTTGCTAATTTCTATACAAACATTTGCTTAAAACATATTTTATAGATGGTGAACTGGGCAACAACTATTTCTCTTTTGAAGAGCTTTAAATTAGAGTTTTAAGTGATTACCTTCCTATAACACTTAAACTGTTCTTCATATATGTATGAAAAAAATGAACTCACCTGTTTAAGATGGAAGTTTTCATTCGTGCCACTGTTTTGAAGATATTCCAAAGTAATATTTTTGGTTTTTATAATTCATTCTTTGGTATAATAATAACTACCGGACGCACGAACCGATTTACAAACATATTCGAATTGAGTGAAAATATATTTTTTTATGTTGAAGAAGATTAACTCCTTGAGGCACTTTACAAATTTACCAAGAATTAGAAAAGGAGTGCTCCACACAAAATTCAATATATGTATGTAGTATGAACGGGACACAATGACACAGTAATGATAATTATTGCGCGAATCGATTTATATATTGGAATTGAATTAATTATTATAAGAAAATATGATATTTTTAATTAAAGAAAATGCATTTCTTTTTCTGCACTTCACACACATTGACAGCACTAGAAACTCTGAAATTTATTAGGACACGAACGAAATAAAACCGATCGGATCTTATTGGCACAAATTAATCAATTTCGCGTAAATTTTATGTTTATTTTTTAATACACCCACATTTTATTATATTTAATTATATCTTGTTGTACATAAACATTTTAAAATTTTAATATTACATATTTACTAAAATCTGCTTAAGCAAATTGCGCACACCATCCATCCAACTTAACGAAAAAACTCAAATAAGACAAAAATAAAAATAATAATAAAAAAAGACAAAGCTGCGAGCATATTTGCAGAACAGGAAGCTCTTCCAAACACTTCTATGGATTTGACTGCATGCAGAACACAATGAAATGAACACGGACACAAATAATAAACAGAAAAAGAAAGTGTGCAAACAAGTTTTAAGAATTAGAAGTAGCAAGCAGCTTTTAACTAGATAAAGTTGAAGCTTACCCATGCTTAAAAGCTCCTATTTTATACGAAAGCTTTTATTTGATTAACGAAATACGTACTAAAATGTTTTGGGTGGGAAACGGATAACGAAACAAAAGGAAATGTTTATTCATCTTTCGTCAAGTTGCGATTTTATTTGTATACATTTTGTTAAACTTTTCCACAATAATTTATTTAACTTCATTATTTTAAGATATTTAATTATTGAGCACTTTTTATTTGCATTTATCATACTTTTCTGCCTTTTCTTTTTTCAATATGACACCGATTTGACAAACCAATCGCGCACGTCCGTCACAAATTCCGCAAATAGACCAGCAAACGAAAGAAATACCACTTTCTATGAGCACGAAAATAACTGATTGCTTTTCATATAAAAATGTTCTACTCATTTACAGCGTTACCGTTGACAAATTTCAAAAAGGGTAACTTGCGAAAACGGGTCTCAAAAGGGGTATTTGAAAAAAAAATTTTGCACTGTAAAAGTGGCCTGACATTTACAGGAGCAATTTTTTTTTGCTTTTACATACAATGTATGCATTTTGCAGTGGAAAATTTGACAAGCACACTGTGAAATACATAGTGTGTAAAGGCAGCATTAGCACTTTTAAAATATTTTGGCTTGAAATTGTGGTTTTCAGCGTTTCAGATGTTGTGGGTAACTTTTAGAGTTTGAGAGAGTAAATTTTGACTTTACTCTCACTAGTACAAATTTGCCCAAAGTTACCTGGAACACACCTTATATTCAAGATTATTGACAATAATAAATAATAAATTCATTGACACATATTGCAGCAAATGTCAAAATTATGTTATGTCCAGTGAAGACGCATCTTTTTCGTACTTAGCAATAATTGCGGTAATAATTGTCAACAGTTTTTCATTGACAATTATTGCGAACATAAAACGTCATAAGCCGTTTGACATTTCCTAATAAAATAAAAAAAAAACGCGCCGCAAAACAAGAAGAAGAAATATTTTGTGAAAAAAATAAAATAAATTATTAAAAGATATTAAAAAGGTAAGTTAAAAAGAAAATCTTTTATAAAATACATAAAAATACAAAATTTCTTATTTCAGGATGAGTTTTTCAGATGAAAATTCAAAAAGTCTTTCAGTTTCTTCTTCTTTATTATAGAACCATTCTGTTTGAAATTTTGTAAATTGTGTGTTAACATAAATACGATTACCCACAGCAAAGCAATAATCAAAGCAATAAGTAATATTGTTCCGTTATTCTGCCGGCGTTATTGCTTTATTGCAAACATATTTATTGCTTCAGTCGTTAAGCCAGCTCTGGGCTGCAGAACAGCTCTCGCGTCATCGTAATTATTTCTTAAGTGCGGTCAGGCTTGCGTGTGTTGTTTAGCCTTCGAGAGTTTTTCGTCTCGCTCGCACTGGTTGACTGATTTGCCACGGATAACCGTATAGTCTTGCGGTTCTTTTGTGGAATTTCGTTGACAACCACGTTGCTACTACTTCCTATGTGAAGGCATAGGTCGTGTAAAGTCAGTCACAAAAACATTTTTAAAATACTGCTAATAACAGCATGGACATATCGACCCCTGTGCGCGATATTATCGTATGTTACAATAACTAAAATTTACAGGAGATTGTTTTTATTACTATTTGTATTGCTATTATATACTACAAAACTGTTACATACGATATAATGTGCATTGTATTGTCTCCACAACTATTATATTTATCGCTATAATATTTTGTCAACAGATTAATTAATAGATTTAGAACCGCTTTGCATAAAAAAATCGATTTCAAAAAAATGTAACATACGATAATTTCGCGCACAGGGGTCGTTACCGGTTTAGTTACCGGCGCCATTTTTGTGCAACCTTATTCTGCAAATTTACTTTATGGAATATGTACTAATACATAAATAAATAAATAAATAAATAATTAAATAAATAAATAAATAAATAATTAATAAATAAATAAATAAATAAATAAATACATAAATAAATATTTATTGCCAGCCAAGACGAGGGTTTATAGATGACAACGAATTAAAATGAATGATTATCCTTACTTTTTGGCCTACTCACGCCTAAAGTTTTTGCTGGATTGATTTATTGAAATGAATTATTTAAAGGTGGACAAAATTTTCTTTCTGCTTCGATTTAATTTTTTTTTTAATTCGACTATTTTGTCGATTGCAAACTAAATGCGAATTTTTAATACATTTTCTTTTGAATCGAACAGTGCCGAAATCGCACCTAACAGAAGTCAGATGTCACATTCGATCAAAAGTAGCCATGACTTGACTGGCCTCCTGTTCTTTTGTTCCGTTTTTTTATCTCCAGCCATGCCCACTTAAATAATCGTATTTTTATTTAATGGAATATCAATTATTCAATAACGATTATTTATTATGGGCAAATTTTGTTGCATGCAAATCACCAATTTCTCGAATATAAATCATTAGAATTGATTTTTTGTCCGCATAAAAAAATAACAAAAAATAAAAATATGACAATTGACAGTACACGAAAATTAAGCCGACTTTACTATTTATTGGCCATTGAAATCGTTTAACAGATTTCTTTCGAATCCAATTAAATGCAATCAATAATTTTTTGGGGGTTGCTCGCAGTATACGATCATTTGATTGTTACTTTCATGTGTTATCGAAACAATTAATTTGTGGCTTCATTGTTTGAATAAAAAAGAAAAAAAAAACAAAATACAGCCACAGATTCTGAAACATTTATTTGATACCCACCCAACAACCTTCAAATCAATGATTCACCTTTTTTGTCAAGCAACATAATCAAAAGCTAATTGTTAAAGAAGGAGGCAGGCAGACAGGCAGGCAAGCAGGCACTTGTAAAAAACTTAAATCATCAATTTTAATTTTTTAACAAATAGAAAAAAACCTTAAAAGCCAAAAAATCTAAACACATGTGCCAGCGGCTTTTGTTACAAAAATAGAAAAAAAATCGACAAAAAGATGGACAAGTGTCTGTCTGTCTGCGTTTAAAAATAAAAATTCCGCGTGCTCTGCGAACTTTAAAATTTCAAGTGACTTAATTTGATTAATTGTGGTGGCAAGTTTTCAAAAATGTTTTTATTTTATATTTTTTAAGCAAACAGGGGTTGGGTTGTATTTCTTACAACTCTCATGCACATAACACATTGTTTTATGATTTCAGTTTATGATACAGGACCAAGTCTTGCTTGACTGTTCGCATTCTATTGTCCTTGACACAATCATTGCAACAGTATTACATACAACAACAACAACAACAACAAAAAACGAACAGGTTTTAAGTGTTTTGTTTAACAACACAATACAAACGATTAGGTGGAAGGACACGCATCCTTTTTTGAAAATTTTTGTGTGAATATATTCAAATTGAAATCTTTGGATTTGGAAAATCGAACACATGTGTTTCTATCCATCAAGGATTTTTTCAGTGGGAAAATTTTCAATTTCAATTTGGTTGCGAAAGAATATTGTAAATATTTTGAAGTTCTCACTACTTACGAGCTAGCAAGTTCAAACTCACACTAGACAAGTTTTCTTGTGAGAACATTAGGGCGACTTTAAAGGAAAATAGAGCAAAACCTGATCAGCTAAACTTGATGTGTGTGAACCGGGAAAGAGTACGTCATCATTAGCGACCGCTTTTGAGATTAAGTGGGATTTTATTTTTATTATTGAGTTCCATAACATCGATGTGTCTTTGGTCACAAACTTTGTGATCACCCCTTCATACAGGTAGGTCGGTCAGAAAAATCTTCATAGTTTCCTATAATAAACTGGTGGTATCTTTGACCACAGTAGCCGTTAAAGCTATACGTGGCTAACCCCAGCTTTTTTAAGATTCAACCCAGAATGTATTAGATAAAAATGCGAAGACAAAATTTTGGATCCCTTTTTCTCCTTGGCTTGCCAACCGATTTTCTTAATTTTTTTTAAGCAAATGGTAGATATTGTTGAGCTTTACTGACCCAACTATATATTATTTAAATCGGTGCAGTATTAAAGTAATAAAAGACTCCTAAAGTTGACACCACTACAAATGTCAAAAATACACACTACATAGGAGCCTCTTATTCCTTTAATACTGAACCGATTTAAATAATATATAGTCGGATCAACAATGTCTATCATTTGGTAAAAGAATGAAAAAACTCGATTGGCAAACAAAGGAGAAAAAGGGATCTAAAAATATGTCTATGCCTATTTATATATAGATTAATTGTCGCTAGAATATGATCGATTACGTCGGCCATAGGAAAGAATATGCATGTTTTACGAATAAGCAACGCGATGACCTCATTAAAATAATTTTAGAAGATATCATGTTAACAAAGGCAAAGCTTAGACCGGAACACTTTGCTAGTGTTGTGGAAAAAATAATTGGTTTATTTCCCAAAAAAAAAGAGTCCCAGGTATTATTAAAAGCGATATATTAAAGAGTACATATTATAAACTGATTTCTTTCTGCATTATTACTCGTCAAAGAAAAAAAAACCCATCAGGCAAGCACTATTCCAAATATTTTAACTTAAAGACAAAGATTAGAAAGAGTAGTCCATCTGCGGAAAGATCTCTTTCAAGTGAAGTACGTGATCCATTAGTGGAAGAAAATTTTGAAGTTGACGAAACGCTGTCGTTATGTTTAAAAACTTCGCTTCAAAAAGATGCCAGTAATTGGGATAAGGTTATTGACAAATGGCAAAAAACATTTACATTTCGGAAGAAGGATTTGGCAAAATGCTCAAATTCTGATTTTTTGCAGTAGTGGCCAATTTTAAAAGACTCCAGAGCACCATTTCTGGTATGTAAAAAGATTTTTAACACTAAATTCAAGGATATATAAATTTTTATATTTTTTTAGATTAATCTAGATTTCAATTTTTTGATTTGTCCACAAAAAAAGATAATCTTTTAAAAACAAAGTGGGATAATTTTAAAACCAAGATAGTAAACTACTACGATGTCAACATACGGAATCAGCAATCAATAGATTTCTGAACAACAATTATGGGCTTTTATTTTTTAAATTTAAATTAAATTATTTTATTTAATGAATTATTAATGAGTTATAAATAATTTATTTCATAAATATAAAATAAATTTAAATTTAAATATGTTTGAATAAAAAAAAATGTGAATTAAATACAATTAAAATGATCTGTTTATAGTGAACACTTTTAAATTGCATTTAAATTGCAATAAAAGCTAACGCTTTTAATTTGAAATTAAATGTGTTAACTTTTAATTTAAATACAAACATTTTTAAATTAGCTTAAAAGTGTGAACTTTAAAATCAAAAGTGCTTAAATTGTATTCGAGAATGCGCATATTAAAATGTAAAGTTTTCACTTTAATATTCAAAGTGCTAACATTAATAATTTACATTTTTAAGTGTAAACTTTAAAATTTAATATTTTTCAATACGGCTGGTTTTCATACATGAAAATTTTTAATTTGAAAGTCCCTTGTACTGGATTTAAAGTGAGTTTCAAGTGTTTCTTTTCTGAGTGCAGTATTAATTTTGTGTCAACACAGAATGTCTTTTACAAATTCGAAAACAATAGTCCTTTCGAAAGAAATAATTAAAAATGCCCACCACAGTTAAATTTTTATTTATTTTAACAGATCGCTTAAGAAATTTCAATGATTCGTCTGTGATTAAGAATGAATGTACATACGTAAGTACACACTCCCATGCATACTTTTGTATATTCACATAAACACATACATACACACATATTTAGTATTAAAATTTGTAATTTGGAATATTAGTTTTGCTAGTCGCGTAGAGGAACACGTTATTGAAGGAGAAAAAAATGTTACTATGATTGTCTACAAATACAAAAACAATAGCACGAGAATTATGATCGTCATCCTGCCTGCTTTTTACTTAACACAGATTTTTCTTTTTAAGATACACGTGCATGGTTTAGCCAAATTTGTTAAACAGAGTGAGAAGGAATTGTTGGTACAAAAATATATTTAACATTTAAAAGGAGATAAAATACTACAATCGTAGAAGAGATTTCTTTTAATTGGGGGGGGCGCTATTCATACAGGAGACGGTTCACACTTTCCGTTCTGCTGGAACCACATGTCGCCAATGTCTATATCGCGCAGTTCGGACCAAAAGAATTTCGTTAGCATTAAACTATAGCATTTGCATTCTCTTTATTTATATTAGAGTTCGCATAGTGGTCGAAATTCGACCGCTAATTTAAACATATACGTATTTTATTTTAGTTACAATCATTTAAAGAGAGAAAACTACCTGATCTCTCATTTCCTTCCCTATGGAAAAAACAATAAACGAAATAAAATTGCATACGAACACGCATGTTTGAGTTTGAACCAAGCCTTACATAAGTGAATGCACGTACTTGTATATTTTTAGCATTTGTAGTGGTGTCAACTTTAGGAGCCTTTAATTCCTTTAAGACTGAACCGATTTCAAAAATATATAGCTAGGTCACTAAAGCTCAACAATATCTACCATTTGGTAAAATTTGGTATAAAGAAAATCGGTTGGCAAAAAAAGGTGAAAAAGGGATCTAAACTTTTGTCTTTGCCTCTTTATATATAGATTTGGTTTGCTTCTTGTCAACTCAAAATTCTCTAGACTGCAACAAGCACCAACAACTGCTTGTTAAACAACAATAAATATTTTGTTTTCGGCTCTGATTTCAAATTAAAAAATTTATTGAATTAATTATTAATTCAATTAATTAAAAAATTATTTGAATAAATTAAGCAAATTAATTGAGTTAATTAATTAAATGGAACTTGTAAATCAATATGAAAAAATATCGAAGTTCATATATTAAAACAAAATATTTTTGTGCAGGAGAATGATGGATATTATAAATAAATTTAATGAATTCCACATATTTATACAAAATTAATGTGTAATAATTTTTTTTAATAAATGTTAATGCAATTAAAATGTTAATTTAAAAATTATCTTACTGCTAAAAGTTTGACAATATCTTTTTCCAGTTTATTGAATCTCTAAGCCCTTACTTGTGGATCTGATGCGACTAGTTTGGGTGGGCTTGTAGCTTTATTGTTTTGTTCTGATTGTATTTCTTTTTTGTGCTAATGTGTGCGGCTGGCGGGAAGTGCTTCGACATCCTGAGGATGGAAAAATAAACTGAGCTAGGCGGAAATCCTGCCAGATCCACCGGCCTATAACATAAAATGGTTTCTCCTAATTGAGCTAGATAAGAACGATATAACTCTACTGGGAATTTTTTCCGAGAAATTATTTCTTGCCACCCTGTATAAAACTCTTAAGCACTTGCATTCATTTAATCGTTTAAAATAACGCACACATGCAGGTAGAAATTTTAGTTTAAGAAAATTTGGTCACGCTTCAGAAGCATTTGAAATTTTGAAGAGAAATCAAAATACGAGTACAAAATGATAATATTTTATCTACGAAAATGAAATATGTATTTTAGTATTGTCAAGAGAGACATGAAAAGATTTGATATATTTTATTGTTTTTTATTTTTGTTTTAAAATTCTAAATAAAAGAGAATGGAACGAATGAACCTTTTTATCAGTAAAAACAACAGTCCTTGGACTAAAATGCTGTCAACTGGACATTTTAGGGAAAACTCAAAATGTGTTCAAGAAAATCATAAAAGCCAACTACAGTTTAAGATTAAGTGAGTAAAAATGTTAGAGGACTAGAGTTTGCGCAAAGAAAATAAATATGCGGTTGTTGTTTATTTAAGAATCACCATAATTTATTGACGAAAACATGTCAAATCTCAAGGGGTTTTTTTCAAAGAATTCATTTGAAATCCATTAGATACATGTATCTACATAGATAGAATCGCATTAGAATTTGAGTGATAAGAAGTTTGTCACACAATTCTTAAAGTAATTTAGAAGAAATACATAATTTCGATACTGTGCAATATGGCAGACGATGAAGTGCCAGGCCAGACAGCCATTGAAATGAAATTACAAAAAAAAAATGAAGACAAGTAAAGACTGAAACTTACCAATTAGAATTTCAGAAATGTTTTTCGGCCCAAACTGTATTTATCTAGTGGGACAACAACTCAGAGCGGGCATTGAGTCAGGAGTGAGACTTGTATCGCTTGGCTAGAACTGCGGGCAAAATGCGATTGACAGCGATGTCTTGCAAATGTCAAGGTAGTTAATCTCAACGTTAAGTGGGGTACACACTATCGAACATGAGTGACAGTTTTGCTCAAATTTTGGCTTGATCGACAGTGTGAACAAACAAATTTTGTCAGTCAACAGTCAACTACAAAAATGTTTGCGGTTGAGTGACAGTCAGCAGCCGTATTGGTTTTTGACGGATAGTGTGTACCAAAAAGTATCAGTCAATAGATATTTTCGTAGCATAAACTACAAAACTTGGAAGCGGATAATAATTTTTGTTAAGGAATCTATATATTTTTTTATGAAATGCAAGATTCTGTAAGATATGAAGATAAAATAGTACGAAAAGTTATTGGATAATAAGAAAAAAACTAAAATAATTGATTATAAAAAATTTTCTTTAGCAATAAAGCCCATCCAATTTTCATATTTTTTTTATGTTTGTGTATCCAATTTTTTTCGATTGTCTGGATAGTCAAAACTATCATTCAAAACTGATGAATTTTTGACTGTCACCAAAGTTCGATAGTGTGTACCACACTTTATCTATGATAAGAAAAATGATTTGGAGCCGCTGTGGTTTAAACGTGTGGAGCGGGGACGAAGGAGAAACCGGTCTAAGAATAGCATTTGACTGGAGAGACCACGGATAGAGATGAACAACGATGATATACAATGGCGCAGAGAAGAGGATTTCCCTCTTGATTTCAGTCAGGAATAAATCCTCCAACAGCAACTCGGAATTTATAAGGATCACGCGGAAAAGTGATGTTGCTATTCTGTTTTGTTTTAATTCCACTATCTCGCTTCATCTGCAAATTCAACTAAGTTAAATTTCGAATTGAATTATTTTGAAAATCTTTAACATTGAATTTCACATACGCAATACAGATAAAATTATAAAATCATTAGACAAACAATTAAAAACACAAACAAGTCTCATGCGCCCAAGTAAAACAAAATTTGAATAAAATTTTTTATTATTATTTTTTTTTCTTGTACAACATGTAGGCAAAATGTACTTGCATTAAAACAACAACAGAAAGCATCAAATAACAACAAATCACTTGTGGAGGTCGTGACATACACATGTTCCTTGAACACATGAACTTTTCACACACCGACCGCAAACTCTCGATGACTTCTTTGCCGAACGAGCACTGCAGAAGATATTCATCATTAATCTGTGATTCTGTAACCGTTAATGATGCTGACACGAATTTGAATATTGTTTATGCATTTCGTAGTCATTGTAAGGTAAACATGCTACAAAAACCACTTCGAAAAAAAAACAGAAAAGAGTTAAAATACTATTGTAAAGGGTTAATTTAAATTGTAACATTCATGCACAACAGATTAACAAAGGACAAGATTTTCCTAATAAAAAAAGAGGATGGATAAATCAACCACTAAAATATGATAATGGGAAAAAATAAATAAATATTGCATTCTTGCCTAAAATGCATGATTGTATTTTGTGATAGTTTCCTTGTCTAACGAAAAGGGTTAATTTCCGCAGGACATACTTAATTGCTGAAAAAGTTAAACCTAATTTGCAGACTCATTAAAAGGATGAATGAATATTATCAACAAAAAAAATAAACTGGATTAAAATAATCAGGTTGGATGTTTGCTTTATTCTTTATACTCTTTAGAGAGAGATAAGGATACATATTTCTACGATAATTTATTTGTGTGACAAAATGGAGTGTAAACATGTTAAATTTCATGGAATTTTTATGAAAATTTTATATGTATTTTTGTATTTCATGTGAAGTAACACTTCTTATACAAACACGTTTTCTTACACTCCTTTTACGAACGTAATACCGAAACGATTTTGGAAAGGATTATATGTTTTTAAAGGTTTTTTTATATAGATGTGCACAATCCTAATTTTATTGAAATCGTTCACGAAAAGAAAAAACAATCACCCTTATTCTAGTTGTCAACATCCACGTCACGTCAATACAATATCAAAAAATTGGGGCTTATGTACTCGCTCTCCAGAACAATTTTGTGCTACTGATAGTCTATTTCGGTTCTCTAAGGCCGAGAAAATAACATGATCCTGTCAATAATATTCAGTAGTTTTCGACAACAGGTAGACAGACAAGCCCCAATTTTTTTAGTATTGTATTGACGTGACATCGATGTTGACAACTGGAATAAGGGTGAATAAAATAATTAAATTAAGTTAATGAATAAAATGTAATATAGCGAAAAAAAAATCACGCAACAATCACGCTAAATATACACTCATGCACGCTCACTCCGATCACGCGTAATTCACGCTAATCACGTGTGATGGACAGTGCTGCCACTTTAACCCAGCAGGAAAACTGGTCATTGATTACATATGTAATAAAAGATATAATGTATTATTTTCCAAAGCAAAACAATGTGATCCTTTGGAAACGAGAAGGCAATTTGATCACACACAGAAATTACGCATTACTTATCACGTATATTACCACTTCTTACGAAGAAGGAATGTATTGTTTTTGCTTGTTCATTGCGAATTCATTACTTTCCTGGGACATGTTCTGTGTTAACAATAATGAATTCTGGAATTAAAAATTACACATTCTCTACATTACTCTCTCGTTTACTATTCATTACCTTTTCCCGCTGGGAAGCTTTACAGCTAACTGTCAAATGATGCAAGCAGAGAGAGATGATGAGAGTTATCAATAAAATAAAAAGAAAACTGCTTAAGAATTGTTGGCTTGTCTGCAGAAATACACAGGGTCTTGGCAGGAATTGATCCTCACATCCCCAGACCAATAGTCCAGCCCACTTTCAACTAGTCTGTGGGGACGGACTAGAGTAATCTTAGACTATACTCGTAAATAGCTGGAATATTGAGCTATCTGATATGAACAACTAAATACCTCGGGCTCATTCTTGATAAAGCACTCATTTAGAATCGTAAAACTTTCTAAAATTCCAATTGAATTCCTGTTTATTAGTCACCATCATAAGACCATTACCGGTATATAACACCCCAGTATGGTGCTTCAAAACATACCTGCGGTTGTATTTGATATGATATTCCGTCTTATTTGTGTTCTGATCGCCGGTGCTACGAATACCTGTCCAACATGTGCCATGGCTGGTATTCCGTTCAAAACTCTTATACTTATGTATGTATATGTTAATCAGAAGGGGGAGTCACTTCGAAAGCAACTCTTGCATCAGGATAGTTGACTAAAGCAGCTTCCGCTGGCATTGCACACGAACTCCTATATCCTTATTTCACAGAGCTTATAGCACCAAAATGTCTCTCATGCTTGTTTAACTACCACCTTGAAACAGGAAAATCAGGATACTGGACACTATTTCCATGTTGACGATCCTTCCAAACTTGTGGACTATTTGGTTGTTTTTCATAAACCAGATCTGTCAGTAGATTATAAATAATTATATAAATACATATGTATGTAAATATGTACATATGTATGTATATAACTACTTATATATGTGCATATATTGTAAATTGTTCGTTTATACACGCATTTTATTTTGATTCTTTTAATGAATTCTTAAGTGTTTCAATTCAAATTTGTATCGAATTCATCACAACATGTATCTACGTAATACGCTCTTGCTGTTCGTTTCCTTTTGTTGTATTCTGTAGAATATAGTTTTCGTGCAGGGGTGTTTTGTTATTTTGTTCATTCCACTTGCACAAGCAACAAACTCATCATGTTCGATTGTGTTGCTTTCATACACATCTTAGAGTGGTGTGTTTTGATACAATAGGCTCAGGTGGCTTATATATATATATATATTGGTGGTGGATTTTTGTTATTTTTATATGTGTATTAGGTTGGGAAGCAGTGTTGCCGGCACCAAAAAATATTAAAAACAGGAAGTCTTAAGTGATATAAGTGTTTATCTCCCAGAGCTGTCAAAATTTGTTTACTTTTAATACAAAATTTTTAAAATAATTTTCGTTTTGCGTTTACTTAACTGAATTGTGTTTCCGAAAAGGAAAAATATTTCCAATTTTCAAAAGAAAAATATTAAAAATAAAGCAATTGTTTGACATCGCTACACGGTTTTTCCAAAAACAAAATGTGAGTGATTTTGTAACGTTATTGTTGTTCTAACATCGAGTATATTTGTTTTTAATATATCTTGGCGGGAACTAAACAATTATTTTAGAGAAAATTATAAAAAAACAAACACAAAAAATATGCATAGTGTTTATGCAATGTGTGCGTCAAAACCGGGTTTCCCACACAAAAATTTAACAATAAATCTACCATAACTTTGTTAATCGTTTGTGAATAAGGCTATAAGTGTTTCATGTTTCCAAAAATTTGTAGATGCCAATACAGGTTGCACAATTTGATCGCTTTTATGTAACATTGAAGTGTTTTTTATAGCTAAAAATAATTGGATAAATGTGTGCACACCAGCCGCTGTGACCATATGCATAATTCAATATTAAAACTTTTCTGCCAATAAATTATTTTTTAAATAAATATTATTTTAAGGATATCAAAACAAGCAATGCTTATGTGTAAAATATCACTATGAAGATACTTTGCCTTCTTGTCAGCATTATTCAGTTATTTCCGATTCATGAAATTTTGAAACAAGAAATTCACCACGCTCAAAAAGTGTAACCTGAATTAATATCAAAGAAAAAAAATACTGCATAAATAAAAAATAAATAAATAATTATATGTAATTGCATAAGTTGATAAAAATGCTATGCAATAGCTTTGCCGAGGCAGTCCCCGAGTACTACACGTCTTTTTTTGCCCTTTGTCTTATATGTGCAGTGTTTTAGTTTGTAGTGATTTTTTAGTTTAAATAATAAAGAATTAAAATTAAATAGTTTTTAATAAATATATTTAAAAAATTACAGCTATTAATATATGCAATTAATTTAATTTTCTCTCTAATACTTTTAATTTATAATTTTGAATAAAATTATTCAAATTTAATAAACAAAATTCATAATATTTAATTAATCTAATCGCACTTCCCCAATAAAAATAAAACAAAAATATGTCCTTTAAAAATAACCACAACGGCAATGTTGTCTGTGCGTCTGTCGTGTGCTAGTGTGTGTGTGTGTGTATCTTTCCTACAATGTGTGGTTGTTTTGTTTATTGTCATGTGCATTTCACTTGGCAAACTGGTGGGTTTTTATTCTACACCAACAACAGCCAGCAAGAAGAAGTGTAGTATCATCATCATCACCGTCGTCATTCATCCATACACAACATCACCGGCTTGAATGCAATCAAAAATAAAATTCTCCATTCGTGTTTGTTGCTCGGTTAAGTACGGTTGATGTCTATTGACTGCTGGCGCGAGTGATACGGAATCAATTGAAATCTCATCAATAGTATTTATTTTCTTGGAACCGTTATTTATTAGAAAATTATTGCAGTGCTTTTTGTTTGGTTTGGTGTCAACAATTGGAAAATTGTACAAGAAAAAAGGAATTAAAATAAACAAAGTTTTCTTTTTTTAAATAAAGTGAAGCAAAAAATTAATTGAATTTATTTAATTCAATTAAAATTTAACAATTTATTGTGCACAGTGTTTGATACTCAGTTTCTTTTCATCAAAAAAGTTTGCACTCAATCCCTTTAATAAACAAAATCAATTGTTGATATTATGACTCAGTAAAAAACATACACATAATAGTTTAATTGTTGTGTCTAAAAAAAACTTCAAAGCGGCAAAAGCAAAAACTTAATTTATTTTACATATAACAAACGGATACAGTGGTTTAAATTTTAATTAAAAATGGCCGACGAAACGTTACACACTATACCGTTAGAAAACAATATTGATGCTCATATTGTGACATTATTTGAACGTCTTGAGGCCATACGCAAAGACAATCAATGCAATGCTTTAAACAATCGCCTGTCCAGCACACTGCAGCCCAAGAAAAGCATGCACGCGGAGATTAGGACTTTAGAATTCTGGCGGTGAGTTTTAATTTTCATAAGAATTTTTTTTCTTTAATTTTTTAACTTTAAAAATAAAAACTCTTTTAAATTAAATTTTAATTGAAAACAATGCAGCTGTTTTATTTTTGCCTTGTTGTGTTATATTTAGTATGTATTTCTTTATTGTCTTATCGAAAGTTACAAAGAATTCATTGTTTATTTTTGTTGTGGATTTCTTCTTTGAAAGTCATGTTTATTTTGAATTGAATATGATGACACCAACGCTTTCAAGATATTTTACGGACAAGACAAAAGTAATAAAAGCAAATAGAAATAATATGCAGATGTTTTTGTTTTATTTTTTATTTTTTTTTAAAGGAGCTTAATTGGGGTTTAACTGTTCAAGTTTACACTCAAAGAAAAACTAATAAACATTCAAATTTACATTTTACAAAAGCTTCTTTAGCATGCAAGCTTCAGTAAATATTGTAAGATTTTGAACACAGCGTTCAAAATAATAGTTGCAGGACGATTTTACATTTTTGTTACTTTGGAAGCTTCAAAATCATGAACTATTAGTATGAAGTGTCAAAGGTAAAACACAAAACAAATGATCATGCAAGCCATTGCAGACAATCAAGCCGAGCCAGAATTATTGACGGGGCGCCGCGGCGTGGGCTTGACAAATTTTGTTTCGGTGGCGTCGCAACGGCAGAATTTTCGGCGACTTGGTTTTTTTTTATATATTTTGCTAATAAGGGTTGGAAAAAAGTAGCGGTGAAAGTATTCAAATTCGCGGTCCTGTCGCGAACAAAATTTTACAAACTCGACGCAAGCTCGCATCGGCTCAAAATCGACTCTCACACTTCTGTAAGCTGGCGACAGACAGTTGGTACAACTCGCTTGATAAACTACAGGATTGATTAGAAGCTCATTGACAACTTCTTGCAAGCAAGTCACCTTAAGTAAAGATGGCAAATAAAAATCGCACACATTGTTTTTTGCAATGCGGTCAATGTCTTTGATTTGAATATTTAGAATTAAGTTTCGCATTTCTGCGGCACAGCGCTTTCCTAGTCCCACTATCAAGATAATGCAATGTTTTTGGAAAAATGTCACTTCAGATCATTGGAGTTCTTTTTCTCTTCACTTATTGAAACTTTCTATTTAATTACTTAAACAAGTTTAAGGCATAAGTACAGTAATTTAAAAAATATTTAACAATACTATTTTTTATTAATGAGTTCCGGGGTAAAAATGTGATAGATCCTTCACACGGACACTTAAATTCGTGCTTTGCTCTCTTATGCATGCTTCACATGTCCAGTCATGATTAAAACAATGTACTTCGTCATAGAAAATTTCGAGAGCGAATGAATCACTATGTTTTAATGCCAGAGCATACACGTTGGGACCGTTGGTACAACTTGAGGATATTGTGCCCAAGATTGCAACGTTTGTGGACTGGTTGTAAGAAGGTGTGTCTTGTTTGCACGCAAGATCAAAAAGTTAGTTTGTGTTTAGACGCGTCATGTCTTATTGACACTGGTTCTTACTTTTTTTCTTTGAACTTTCATTGTTGTTCACAGGAGTCATGTCATGTTGACGACATTTACTTGCAAATACCTTCATGCTTAAAATTACGAATGAGAAAGCAAAACATAATGGCAGTACATGCATGTGTGTGGTCGTTTCTTCTCCCCTTGTCGCTGTCGCCAATAAAGTAGCAATAATGTCAATAGGACATGACTTTTCTAAACGCAGACTTATGTTTTTTTGGCACGTTCTACAACTCGAATGCAGCGTTAATCAACATATCGCACAGCCTTATACGACATTTCTACACACAAAATCTTTTCAATTGTCCTTTAAACTTTCTTTCTTTTACTTCTTCACACGCAAAGTTTACTTTGACAAATTTTGTATACTTTTTTTACAAGAACATGCAAATCAAACACACACATGCAACCAAATTCAAGTATGTTGTGTAAACGAAGAAGAAAGACACTTTCCGAGTACATCAAAGTCTGCACTCACATCCCCTCTTATTTGCCATCCAACCATTAAACTCAAGACTTTGCAAAGTAAACTTTTCCTGAAGAAAAGGAGTATTATTTTCACGGTGACCAATTAGTAAAAATCATTCTGGGCGAATTTTATTTGCCATCTTTACTCAAACAATGACATGTTTGCAAAACGAAGTTGTGAATGACATTGTACACAAAAATTGTGTATCTTGTGGGCAAAACGCGCCGCAACTTGATTAGCAACTGAGTTGTACCAACGGTCGCAACATCTATGGCTTGCTTAACTCCAGCTTAAATGCGAAAGAACTTTTGATCCGAATATTTATATTAAAAACAAAAATATAAACTCTGAAATTTGTTGTTATTTTCAATGAAACTTTTTTTTCGCATTAGAGGAACCGGTCGTCCCTGTTTTTTGCAATTACCGTTAATTGTTTTGGAGCCTGTAAATATACACATAGTTGCCAGACTGTTAAATAAACTTAATTATGGTTTTGTAAAAATTTCAAATAAATCGTTATATTATTTTTCTCCTTATACTTTGTTCAGACATGCATTCTTAATTGAGCCAATATTCGGTTTACTGACAAAATTATTTAAGTGTTCAGAAATACCTAATTTAGCTTACTCAATAATCTTTTGATAGTTCGAAAATAAAATTGTTTTTATTTTGGTCGTTGAAATTTGTTTTGAAAATTACAAAAATGGAAATAAATTTCTATACAAAAAAGAATTTAATATCATGTACTAGAAACGTCGAGCTGTTGCGTTGACGTACTCGGTTCAGGAGACGGAGAACACGATGATGGTGCACCAGGATGCAATGCCGTTGATGAATTTGGAAGCATATGCATAAATAAAAATATTTAATAACTATTAATAATAATAACAAATATTAAACAAAAAATAAAACAGGAAAAAAAGTATTTTCTTCTAATGAAAATGATTCTCTCAACTGGTTAGAATAAGACTTGCAAAAAGACTCGAATTTATTATTAATTTTAAAAAGAAAATTATCTTATTTCTTGCTATATTGGTAACTTTCAAAAATTTTAAGATATAAATTCTGCGCTCCCTGACAAAACACATATGTACCATCTATGCTGTCTAGTGCCAACTCAGCAAACAAGTTTGCCTTGAACCCACCAATAATTTGGTGGACGATTCCATATTGTGGCCATTTGGAAAAATTACTACGATTATAACGAACTTCGGTTCGTGCTGTAATTAATTAATCTCTTATAAAAAAAACTTTTTTTTTTAAGAATTTTAAATAAAAATTTATGTGAATTTATGCGCTTAAAAAAATCGCAATTTTGTATCGGTCATCTTATAATTTATTGAAATAATTGTTCATTATTATTTGACAAAGCAATTAGAAAAAAGTGAAATATTTTAATAAATATTTATCATGATTTATAAACATATTGAGCAAAAGAAATATTTATTATTAGTATTGCTTTTTTATATTTCTTGAAAAAAGAAGTATTTATTAAGAACAAAATTGCGTGGTTCCGCCTAGTTGGTTATAACCGAACTCCACTGTATAATCCTAAATTAATTTACACTGTAAGAAATTGCAACACTTGTTAATTAAAGCTGTCTACCATTCTATACTTTCCATTACAGATCCATTATCAGTGAATGTTTGGCATCATTCTTTTATGTTTTCATTGTTTGCGGTGCAGCGGCTGGAGCTGGTGTGGGTGCCAGCGTATCGTCGGTATTGTTAGCTACTGCCTTAGCTTCTGGTTTGGCCATGGGCACCCTAACGCAATGTTTTCTTCATATATCGGGTAAGAATAATACAAAAACAACAACAGCAAACTGCATAAAAAAATTGCATTTTAAACTCACATTGTCAAATTTGAAGTGGGGTTGTGTTGTGTGTTTGTATGTATGTACTTATGCATGTATGTGTGTGTTTGTATACATATATTTTAACAGCATATAAAGTTTATATTATATATAAACATATCAACAAATCGTGTGTAAGAGACTAAATGAGACCGTGGAGCAATCATAACATACGAGTATTTTTTAATGCGTGGGAAAATGGGGAGAAAAGTTTTGACGATTTTTTTTTGAGGGTGACATGTACAACAACACAAATGATTGTCTTCAAGAATATCAAAACTTTAGTTGTACATATGGGGAGATATTTTTGTTGTTTTTAAAATTTCAAACATGTGTTTTCGATATATTTTTTTGTATTTGTTTTGGTGCTTGAGTTTAAGAAATAAAATTAATTGTTTCGTTAAAGATTATCCAGTTATGTTGTGAAAACAAATGAAATGATAAAAAAATAATTGAAAAAAAATATAAAAATACCTTTAGTTAAAACAAATATTATACATAAGTATATGTACATATGTGTATATATGTAAATATATACCCACATATCTTTAGGTGAAATGCAAAAACACGTAACTACTCTTTTTTAAATTTTACACGGTAATGAAAAAACTAAATAAAATAGTTAATGGGGCTGAAATCAATTCTCTTTATTTTCATCTGTGATTTGGCTGTTTCTTATGATAGAAGTTGAACAAATTTTAGGGACATACCTACATAGGTACGCTTTGGTGTAATACACAGATATCAATAAGAATCACGATTTAGATTTTTTTTAGTTACGTGGTTTTGCGTTTCAGCTAACGATATGGGTGCATGTATCTGTAAATTGAATAATTTCAAACCGTGTGATTTCACAATATGTATGCATGAATACACTTTGCTTGTTTTTGAAATCAAAATCACTGATAAAAAAATTAAAAATATCCAGATTTTGCAATAAAAAAGTTTTCAGAAACCGCCAGATTTTAAATCACCCGATTTATAGCGCAGCCAGACGACAACGTCAATCAATATATAAATAGGCAGAGACAAATTTTAGATCTCTTTTTTTCCTTTGTTTGCCAACCGATTTTCTTCATTATTTTACCAAATTGTAGACATTGCTGAGCTTTAGTGACCCGATTATATGTTATTTCAATCGGTTTAGTATTAAAAAAATAAAAGGCTCATAAAATTGACACCACTACAAATGCTAACAATACACATTGTACATGCATTCATTCACTTATGCAAGTATTGGCTCAATTCAAAACATAAGCAAAGCATTGAGAGTGTTTAAGTGTATTTAGATACAAGTAAGAAGATTTTTTATAAATGTGCCTTTGTATGCAATTTTATTTCGTTTATTGTTTTTCCCATGGGGAAGGGAATAAGTAATTAGGTAGTTTCTCTATAAATTAATATAGCTAAAATAGGCATACGTTAAAACTGACAGTCGAATTTCGACCACTAGGTGTACTCTAGTTTGAATTAAAAGCGCACTAATGTGACGTATCAAGTAATTTTCTTTTGTAAAATTATACAGCCGTGGATATACATATGAAGACTCGAACCCTGCTTTGGTTTATTTCCTTATAGGTATTTCCATTATTATTTTTTTTAATTTAATTAAGTTTAATCTTTTGTCAACTAAGCCGGTTAATAACGTACCCACGCACATACTTCAAACTTTATTAGTTTAAAAATTTTGTTGTTTGGAAACTTCTTATAACACTTGACTAAATTAATAAACTTTTGTGTTATTCTAACATCCAGCCTTCCACTTACTTTTATATACTGCCGACAAAAAAATAAAAAAACAAATGCAATTACATATTACCTTGTAAAGTTGCTTGTTTTTAATAAAATATAAAAAATAAATATGTATGTATGTAAATAGTAAAACTTTTTTATTCTGTTAACAGGTGCTCATATAAATCCAGCCGTTACATTAGCATCCTGTGTGATACGTAACATCTCACCAATGCGTGCTGCCATGTATATAACAGCACAATGTGGTGGAGGCATAGCGGGAGCTGCTTTACTTTATGGGTAAGTTGATAAATAAATAATAAACTACTAAACATATGAAAGTGGGTATTTGTTCATACATACTTATGAACAAAATAAACTTTCATAAACACATTATAGCTACAAAGCAAAAAAGGAAACAAGAAGAATAAAACATCTTTCAAACGAAACTCCAACAATGAAATATAATTTCTTAGTCAACTGAAAATACGTACTTCATATGTATGTGTGTATGTATGTATAATAAAAAAACAAAAACTTTGACCTCAAAAAATTTTAACGAAAACGTTTCTTAGTCTGTTTATGTGCTTCCATTTATAAAAATTAAAAAAGTTTTCTTTATTTTTGACAGTAAGTAAAATTGTTTAAGTAAATCTGTAAAAACACAATCTTAGCCACAAACAAGCATCTGTTTTAAAATGTTCAGCCAGAATTTAAAATGCATAAAGAATACCGAAATAACCGTTATTTTTGTTTAGCATAAGTGATAACACTGTTTTGTTTACTTTTTCTTACTCTCCTTTGTTGCTAAAGCAATTACCGTTAATTGATGATGTTTAAAGAGTTGCCAGAAGGTGATAATAATTATCTCTCAACAAGTGATTTTAACCGCAAAACCCAAAATCTTTCAAAAAGTCCGTAAAGTTTTTATTAAAAGCATTGAGAGAAAGAAAGAAACAAAAATTTTAAACATTTTGTTTTTGCAACAGATTAAACCGAACAAGCAATAACAAACTATTCTTCTTCTGAAATACATAATTTTAATTATACATACAGTGGGCGACAATACAATGGAAATACTTACAAGCATTAATTTATTCGTTTTATTCGTTCTCAGTAGTTGAAAGACCACAACAATTCTTAAGCAATTTGTTAAGTTTTTAGTATTTCATTAACTTGCAATTTTTAAATCTATTAATAGAATATTACAACATAATTAACGGAATACCGAAAGTAGAAAAGCTAACTGCCAGGCCCACTATGTCGATCAAATTCTTTCTTTCGTACAATAACATTTAAAGCAAAAACAAAATTTTAGAATTTGTTTTTGTTTTAAATGTAATTCCTCTTAGAAAAATTTATATTTTTATGTCTTGTAAAAGGACTTGCTATGGAGAACTGAAATATCGTAGTACAGCTTTAAAAAAAAGTTTGCATTGTATTGTCAGCCACTATATCTAAGTATTTATTTGTGTACATACATATATTAAATTATGTTGCCCTGTCAATGGCTTTTTTTAAGACAATCATCAAAATTGTTTTGCTTTATTTATCTTATATGTAAAATAAAATTATGTCGCCTGCGGCCTTTAACGCCACTACTGTGTCTGGGTATCTGTTGTGTTCTGGTTTCTTTACGCATTAATCCTTAAAGTTAAACTTAATTTTGCTTTCTGCTTGTATCTTTTATATGTTAACAAAAAATAAAAAAACGTACATATACATAAATTGATGCGGTGCTGCATGTACTGTTACATATAAAGATTATTTTTTTTATTTCGTTATTATTGGTACAAAAAAATATGTTGTAGTAACAATTTTTTTTTGTATGATTTTGGCAGCTGTTTTTTGTTTGTGCCAAATGTGCTACTTTCATTTTATTCCAGCTTTTTTTTTGTGCCTTTTATAATTTTTGTGGCGATAAAAATTTTGTTAAAGAGTAAAACCAAAACTACTGCATTTAACGCACATATGTATGTACATACATAAGTATGTATATTTTCATAAGTACAAAGAAAGGGTAAAATGAATGGAGTAGAATATTTGCTGTCTCTTTTTTATATTAAAACCGCAAATATTATTTTAACTTCCGTTGTGCCAAAAAAATAATTGAAATTCTTTACATACTAAAACACTATTTTAAATCTGTTGTTTACCTTGTGCATATTTGGTAAAATCTCAACAGAAAAACACTGTCATCCTTACACTCTATTTGCATCCTGTTTGTTGAATTCCTAACTAGGATTTCTATGAAGGATAATAAAGTATCAAAAAACATCTGCCTATCAAGATAGGCAGAAGATTTCTTTAGAAATGTCAATGATTTATTTTTCTAATGTGTACACACAGGCACAAACACATGCATACATACTCGACATACATACATACATATGTATGTACATATTAAAAAAACTCAACTTTCATTTCTTTTTCATAGTTTTGTACATACAAAAGGATTTCTTTTTTTCCTTGTAATATCCTGTTGAAAGATTTTCTATATTTGTGTAGGTGCCTTATTAGAAACTCAAACTCCATTATTTATGACATGCGTAATTTCTTTCTATTTATTGTTCTATGTTGTTGTTCTCTATGCCACTCGCTACCTGCTATTGTGGATCCTTGTGCGTGTAGATAGATCTTTTTTTTGTGTTTAGTTTAGTTGTGTAGCTGCTTATTTCAGATTTTAAAATCGCTGTTCTACTTTAATACATTTGATAATTGATCAAGCATGTCTTCTTTTGAAAGCAAAATTTTTTTTCTTGTGCCACTGCGTGCCATCTGTTACTCTTTTTATGCGTTTCTTTAACCATTTATTTACAGATAAAAGAATTTTAAAATGTATTTCTTTTTTAGTGTTATTTACTTTAAATGTGTGTATGTGAGTTTTCTTTTTTCTTTTTGTTTAAATTCAAGTTACGCTGACCATTTAATAGAGATTATTTTTATTTTTTGAAATTTTTAATCTGTTGAAGAATATAAAATTATCAGCTGCCAATTTTATTTAAAAACAGAATTTTTGTTTATTTCAAAACAGCTGTTGGTGTTTTTTAATTAAAATATTTATGTACAGTGGCCAAAAAAAAGACGTGTGGTACTCGGGGAGTGCCGTGGCAAAGCTATTGCATAGCATTTTTTATCAACTTATGCAATAATAATTATTTATTTATTTTTTATTTATGCATTATTTTTTTTCTTTGACAATAATTCAAGTTTTTTCTTTGATATTAATTCAAGTTACACTTTTTGAGCGTGGTGACCGATAAGAAAACAATTTTTTTTATTTTATTGAATAAATGAGAAGTTAATATCGTTTAAAATATTTTTATTATCTTATTATTCAGGAATTTTTATCATTGAAACTATAGGTTTATGGTAACTGAAATAAGAAACATAAGTTTGAGACTTGATATCCTCTAAATATCTCTAAAATACCGCTTAAAAACCTACGAATTGTCTGTTTGTTTGTGTATATAATTTTTTGTCAACCACAATTGCTCGTAAGTACGCCATTTTGTGTTTTCCTACATGTAAAAATCTGTTCTGGCCATACTGTATGCTAATGAAATCAATAGCATACTTTAGGGGTTAACATACGCTAGGCGATTCAAATACTTAAAAAACAAACGACTTAAGAAACGAACTTATTTTTTTTATTTTCGTTACGGAATTTCTTGATGCCGCGTTCAAAGCCCGCGATAAAAGCTATGCAATAGCTTAAAAATAAAAACAAAAGAGTATTCGAAATTATCAATATTCTTAGAATATTAAATGTTCGTTACTGTTTTAAAAGCAAGTTGCTTTTCTTTTTCATCGCATCGCTTCTTATAAAGTGTCTGGCGTACATTTTACTATCGCTTTTGTATATTCGGGGTCGATCATTCGCTATTCATTCATATTCTCTTTCGCTCTTTTGAAAAGGAGCTGTTGGGTACAAGTCTAAGCTAAAATGTCAATGTAAATGAAATGGATATGAAACAAGTTTCGGTTCGAAGTCCTTGCCTAGAGGGGGCGAACATGTTTGGCTTGAGACGACTTGTTCGTACTCGAGATGCTACATGTCCTGGGGATCTGACTTGTTTTCAGGTCATTAGATGTTTGAACGGATTTGGCAAAATATGTATGTACATACATATAGTAAAAATTAGTATTATGCTTTCAGTATTGAGCTCGTACTTTTCAAGAAATTATTGAGTTTGATGTCAAGTGCTTTACACGCAACTATTGCGCAAATATTTTATTAAGCTCAAAAAACTTGTTTTCACGAACACTCCCAAAAATAAATCCATATGCCTTCGCCAGGGCTCGAAGTGTCAACAATCTGCATGATAAGCGCTCGCTCTACTACTCCGTCACTCAGAGAATACTTTATCTTATTTATTATATTGTAAAGTAATGCAGATGGTGTGCAGTTTGTATTAAAAAAGAATATGTTGTGCAGAGACTTGTAAATTTCAGTAGCAAATGTTGGAGCTACATATATAAATGCACATTTGAGCGACTGACATGCGTCGTTATCTTAAAATAATTCATAAATCGTAAAAATAGAATTACATATGTGAACCCATAGTACCCATAGTTGTATTTCTTTGGGATTGATGAAGGATTGACATTCATTATGAATCGAATCTGCACTGCACAACCTGCTTGCTCTTGTCAGCATTCCATTTGGCAGCACGTTGCTTGTAAAATATCAACTGCTGCAAAGCTCCTTTAAGACTAAAACACAATTAATACTCCCCACATGGTTGTCAATTAAGTACTTTTTACTTTAAAAAAACGTGTATAAAAAAAGCAAACTGAAAGTAATTTATTTTTTCCTGTCTTTAATGCCAAACATGTGGTATCCTGCTTAAATTGTATATTCTTACAAGTATTTAAGATTTTTTTTTAAGAAAACACTTGAAAAAACAGTACATACATGCATACAACATACACACATAATAAAAACATTGAAACACTAAATAAAAACTTACGAAAACTTACTTGTATTTGTGTGTTAAGCACTTGAAAAAAGAAATCCTTAAGATTTAATGTGAGGAAAACCAATTTTATTGTTTTTCTTAATATGCGCACAACAACAACACGACTTGCATATAAAATACTAAAAATTTTAATTCAACGAATTAAAAGACAATATGTATGTACATACTTATAAGTGATTATTTAAGTGTTTCCCTTTGCAAGTGCTATCAAATAACTTATTTTAGAAATTTATCTTTGTTTTATTGCCGGTTAATGAAAACATCAATAGAATTTACAATTACATACATACTTTAAAGTTTGACTAAAAGTATTATGTATGTACTATGTTTTTCCAAAAAAAACTACTAATAAATGAAATATAATATCTTATTTCGCATGTACTACGTGTACATATAATAAACATAATACTTTTTGTTAGAATCAAATTTTTATGTTTATTTGTCTGAGCACGTTCCAATTTCACCGCCAGCAAAAAAATGTAAAAAAGAAAATATTAAAAAATCCTTTTTTTCTTGGTTGGCATTAACAACAGACACTACCATAATTATCAAAGAATTTTTTGTGGGTTCTTTTTAAAGTTGTTTTTATGTTGTTCTTTTTTTCCTTGGCCTCAAATCCACTGACCAAAAATCACGAGCATACTTTTGTTGTTTGTTAATATGCAAACCGCGCGGTAGGTTCAACATGTGCGCATGTGTAAATTCAACCACTAGCGAACGGCGCTTGTCTTTTTGATTTTTTCCTGTTTTGTTTTAAGCTTGTAATCAAACAAAAATAATATTTCTTTGAGTGTGTGTGTGTGTGTGTTTTATTTTTCATTATATGCATTTCTTAATGTAATTCAAAGTTACTAACCGATATACCCACCCTACATAGCAGTTTTAATTCTAATTCTATGCCTCTAATAATAAAAAAGGCTTTAATAAAATGCCCATTAATTTTGTCTTAGAAATCAAATCGTTATCTATCAATTATATAAATAGACAAAGATAAATTTTTAGATACCTTTTTCTCCTTTGTTTGCCAACCGATTTTCTTCATTCTTTTATCAAATCGTAAACATTATTGATCTTTAGTGACCCGACTATATATTATTTAAATCGATGCAGTATTAAAGGAATAAAAGGCTCCTAAAGTTAGCACCACTACAAATGCTAAATATACATACGTACACGCATTCACTTATGTAAGTATTGGTTCAAGTAAAAATATAAGCAAAGCAATGAGAGTGCTTAAAAGCACCTACATATACATATATACATATATGAGTACTTAGATTTTTGGATTTTGGAGACAGCGCATTACATGTAGATATATTTTGGGAAAGAGGAAAGTCAATTAATCTACCAAACAATAAGCCTGTTTTTTTTCCAAATTTATGTGAATTTTTAAATAACTTAATGCCTTTTTCAAACTCTTCAACTAATGTTGAAAGAATATTTAGCAAAATTAATCTTAATAAAACCAAGATAAGAAATTCATTGGAAAGAGGAATCCTTGAGGAGATTATTTTGTCAAAAGATTATCAGCCCAATTATGAATAAAAATTCCCCGGGAGATTTCTCCCTTTTCCCAAAAAGGGGCTGTTCACATTTTTGTTCGCATATTATATGTGAACAGTCCCTTTTTGAGAAATAGGAGAAATCTCCCGGGGAATTTTTTATTTTCATAATTGGGCTGTATTTAAAAAATAATTCATCTGAGTGTTGCAATGTTAGCATTACAATAAATATTATAAAAATACATAACTATGATATGTATGTATAGTATTTTTATTTTGTAATTACCCAATTTATATCAATATCATATGTCCTTCTTTCGTACTTTACATGTAAATCTTTATGTTTGTACGCGTATAAAATCGAAAAAACTAAAATGGCACTCGGGGACTGCCGCGGCAAAGCTATTGCATAACAATTTTTATCAACTTATGCAATTATAATTATTTATTTATTTTTTATTTATGCAGTATTTTTTTTCTTTGGCATTAGTTCAAGTTTTTTCTTTGATATTAATTCAAGTTACACTTTTTGAGCGTATTGACCGATAAGAAACCAATTTTTTTCTTTTATTGAATAAATGAGAAGTTAATAAAAACCTACGAATTAAGATTACGAATTGTGAGCGGGAGTAAACGTGAGTGTGCGCCCATTAGTAAATTTGTAGCGTAGTTTTTTCACTCACGCTGACGTGAGTAAACGTGAGTGTGCACCCATTAGTACATTTTTAGCGTAGTTTTTTCACTCAAGTTCACTCTCACTCAGTCACGTTCACTATCACTCACTCACGTTCACTATCACTCACTCACGTTCACTCTCATCACTCACTTTCACTCACGCTCAATTGTTTTATACTTACATTCATGCACGCTCACGTGATTGAAAAAAAACATAAGACTTAAGAAACAAACTTAGTGTTAGGTTTTTTTTCGTTACGGAATTTATTGATTCGGTCGCCGCGCTCAAAGCCCACGATAAAAGCTATAGCTTAATAAATAATAAAATTAATTGGACTCTACACATGAATTGCAAGTTTATGCAAAACTGTATAATAGTACTTGTATATGCTATGAATTTCTATTTCAATTAAAATATAAAACAAATCATATAAAAAAATAACGTTTATTTTGGAAAATACTCGTATATAATAATCTGTTTCGACACAAAATCTCTTCAAATCTTGCTTTGAATTGCATAAAATGTATTTGTTGAACTGTTTTAAGGTCTATATTGAAATGAAATTTTTATGGCTTGAGTTCAAATCTTAGTTTACCCATATCTTCTTAATTTAAGAAATTATTTTTGGATAAATTCATTATTTTATTAAGAGAGTACTTTTTATTTGAAACAATTTATTTATTCATCATTTTATTGCTTTTAATAAATCTGTTGAATTGTTAATTTTTAAATGAATGATTGTTGTATAAAACAGAAGATTGACAGAAGAATGACGACTTTTTTTTATTGCTGACAATTTTGCCGATTTTATTTACAAAATTTTACGATTTTTCTAAAAATATTACTGGCAGCCCTGCATGTGATACTCATTTGATAGAACTAGTAAAAAATATACACTTCATATGTTTGTTAGAATTTCTAGTCGCTACTTTGCCATAAAAATGTTTGCTGATGTTAAAAGAAACATGCCAATGAAAAACAGAACAGATTGTAAAAAAGTATTTTTTGAATAGCGCTTCCTTCGATTCGTTAACGACGTTTGTAATGTTTTCTTATACCCTTAATGCCGAAATGATTTCGGCATATTACAATTTATTTTTTCAATTTTTTCTTAAAACCAAATGCTGGTCATTTTGTTTTCTCCTTCACTTCTCTTTTTTTTTCTTAACCCCTCCGTGTTCAATTTAAGCAGACAAATTTTCTGATATTCAAGACGATGATTTTTAAAGCCCAAACGAACGGATACTTGAAATCAAACATGCATGTAAAAAGCATATTGAGAAGTCATCATCATGGTGTCTTTTACGAAACACTGCCTTTAAATATGAGCGTTGTTTTTCTTTTTTAAACACGTGTTTAAATTTTAAAATTCAGGTTTGGGGTTTTTATCATCTGCTTAAATAAACGAGTTTAATTTGATTCACCGAAAAAACCACCTGCTCCTGTAAGACATTCGTAAATGACGAAACAAAGAAAGAAAAAAAAGCGAGTTAAATAAAAATAAAAAGGGGTTTGTTTCTTTTTTAAATTATGTATAAAAAAAACAACAGCTCAAGAAGCTACAAGAAATATACATACATAAATATAAAACTGGACTTTACTCAAGACTATAGAGTTAATGGAAAAAATATTTCTTAAAGATTTTACTAAAGATTGTTCAGAATTCTTGCACAAACGTCCTTTAACAGCAAAAGTAAGAAAATTAATTTTAAAAAATGAATAGCAATTAAATAAGGTAACGTAAATAATGTAAAAATGTCAACTATGAATTCTTGAAAGTACAAAATATTATTTTTTGCCTTTATCGTTTAATACTCTTCACATAAATTTCTTAACATTTGTTCAATATTTTATTGCTTTCATATCTTACACAAGTCCTTAAATAAACATCACACTCTTGCATAGAGTGCCATTATTATCCATCAAACTTTGTTCAAATAGTCTTATCAAAATATTGCCAAATGATTTTTTTTATTGCAAGACAAGGCTCACAATGTTTTTTTTTTTGTCTTATACAAATATTTTCAATAACTCATTCATTCATTCATTTTCACATATTTGCCACTTAATCCTTTTGATCAATAAAAAACGAGTATAAAGCAAAAATTATGTATTGAGTTTTAAGACTTGTGCTTGGAAGTGTTTATTAAAGGCATTTGGTCTTTTTAAACGCAAAATGTTTGCTACTTCAACTATGAGTATCATTAATAATAATCAATTGGCTGTCAAAAGAATTTTAGCACGATATTTTCTTTCTACCCCTTTTTTATCTTTATTGCAAAACATTTACTTCAATATTATTGTTTTTGTCTATGGGCACAAGTCCTAAGAATTCGAGAATTTCGTTTTTTTTAAGTCATCAATAAAAAATTAAATAACGAATTGAATATTTGTATGTATCTATGTATGTTTCATTAAAATCAATAATCCGATTTTCATCAACTCTGCAAAACTCAACACAAAAAAAAATAAACTTTCAATTAAGCAAATAAAGGGTTACATTTTTTGGTAGATTTCATCAAAATATAAAAAAAATAAGGTCAAATGGTTCTTTATGACAAATGCCAAATTTATGGGCCTACTTTTAGTTTGCTAGTTTTGTTTGTTTGTTTGTCAAACTGCCTGCTCGTTTACAGAATGAGTGTTTGGGCAAAGAACGGAATGTTTAACCCTTCGTTAGTCGCAATATTTTGCAATTGAGATTATTCGCAATGTATCAAATTCATATTAATAAAGAATAATAAACAAAAAGTCGCATTTGAAAATAATCTCTTCACTTTTTATTTCATAAACATAAAAACTATATTAAATTAAAATGGCCTTATCACAAACGATTAATATTGTAGGTTTAATAATGGATTTTTATATGGAAAACCGGTTTTAATGTATACATTAACTTTATTAAGCGTTTGTGAATAAGGCCAAAAGTATTTCAGAAAGTAATAAAAATAAAATTGTGGTAAAAATACATTTTTATAAAAATAAAATTTAGATAAAAAATATAAGGTCGAATAAAAAATATACTAAACTAATATATATAAAAAAATAGCTTAAAATTCTAGAGCAAGAAAAAGTGGGAATATTAAAGAAACAGATAAATGAAGCGAAAATATTCGGTCATATGATGGAAATCGATTGATTTGAAATCGCGCGATTTTACAAAACAAATCATTGTCAAATACGTGTGCTGTAAATCGGACGATGTAAAAGGTTTTCGAATAGGGATGATATGATTTTGAAGTGACGTTTCGGCCATTTTTAATATGTCATGATCTGTCATTTGTTTTTCATTGTATTCAGTAGTGTTTACAACAATTTCATAATGGAGAGATATACGCAACAACTAAAACTGGAACGACTTGAAAACGATAACGATTTTTTTTTAAGAAAATCAGCTTCTCCGATGAGGCTCCTTTCATCTGAGTGGTGCGGTAAATAAACAGAACTGTAGATTCTGGTGCGAAGAAAATCCACAAATTATTCATGAAAAACCATTACATTCACCTAAATTAACAGTTTGGTATATTTTTTGGTCTGGTGGAATCATTGGGCGATACTTCTTTCGAAATGAAGCTAGTAACACCATTACTGTCAATGAAGAGCGGTATAGAGCGATGATAACCAACTTTTTATGGCCGAAATCGGAAGAAGTTGATCTTGACAACATTTCGTTCCAACAAGACGGGGCTACGTGCCCCACAGCAAATGCAACAATTGAATTATTGCGAGACAATTTTGAAGATTCGATTATTTCAAGATATTGTGATATGGAATGGCCTCCAAGAAGTTGTGATTTAACACCATTAGACTATTGGGGTTATTTGAAGTCATTGCTCTTTCGAAATAAACCAAACTCTCTTCAAGCTTTACAAGTCAACATTGAACGCGCCATTCATGACATACGACTTGATTTAGTGGAAAAGGTGCTCGAAAATTGGGTTCAGCGAATTCGTTCCTGCAGAAGAAGTCGTGGAGGCCATTTGAATGACGTTTTCTTTAGAACTTAATTGTATCGATTGTACTTCACATTAAATAAAATACTTCTGAATTTCCTTAACAATAAGTGTGTTTTTTCTTTTAAAGAAATTATATCACTCCTATTGGAAAACCTTTTGGTAGAATGGGGCTTAAGTTTTAATAAAATATTCTAAGTCTCGGTTCACACTATGAACGTTTTCTTTCAGAAAGTTTTAGTTTATGGGTGAGAGGGAAGAGAAGATTGGGAAGGGGTGCGCTCTTTTATGTTCTTTGAAATTCTCTTGCGCTTGCAATTCGTAATTGTCAACCTGAAGTTGGCAGTAGCTTTATTTTAGGTGACAGCGAAAATGTGTGTACAAAAAAAAATAATAATATAATTGAAATAAAATAGTTTATCTACTTACATATCGTCATTTTAAATGCAAACGAACGTAACTACACTTTCATTTCTTTTGAAGGAGAAGCTAAAAACCTTATAAAGTGAATAGTTATAAAGTATTCTTTGCAATTCTCTTAATTTTTTTGTAATATATATTTATATTTTTTCGAACAAGAAAATACAGCAATTATTTATTTGTTACCAGTGAGTAGATACACCTTTTTGCATTAAAAAATACATGCACTTGTATTTACTACCGTTTAAATGTCTTTAATAAAAGGGCAGTAGGAGTCTAAAATTAACATGCAGTTTGACAAGACGATCCATAATCATTCAGAAACTCTATTTCGAATATGTAAATAATTGTGTAGTTAAGTCCGTTTGCAATTAGGATTACGATATATACCAAATTAAAAACAAAAATTTATCTACAAAATGTAAATGCAATCAAAATAAATAAATTTTTGTAAATAAATTAAAGTAAATGAATAAGTTAACCTTTTTGTTTCGGAAATGACAAACAAGGAAAAATAATGTGAAAGTAAACATGTAAAAAATCTTGAATTGCATTAAAAAAAGTTTCAATGTGTACACACGAATGAAAGTTTAAAAGAGAATTGGAGAATATTTCAGAAAGAAAACTTTTACAATGTGAACCGAGGCTAAACGTTGAAAACACTAAATAAGAATCAGTTAAGCTTTTGAAATCGAGTAATTTGACATCAATCGATTTCCTCCATCACATGCCTGGGGGCAAATCACGGCATTCGATATCGAGATACAAATTCCAAAAATTTTGTATGGGATTTTACTCGATATCGAATGCTGTGATTTCCCTCCTGATTAAGATACATGAAGTTTAAAAAAAATATCATCTAACGGGAAAAGTTAGTGATTGTATCAATTACATCAGCTGCGACCGACTAACGCAGGGTTAAGAGTGGTTTGTGCAAACTTCATTGATTTCATTGATTTATGAGCAAACTTAATTGTACGTACAAGTTTTAATAGATTTATTGGCAATTTTGTTAATTTAAAAAAAAAATCAGAAAAACAACAACAATGTACTGAAGAAGACAAGAAGAAGAGTTTGTCTAAAATATCAAATTAAGAAATAGTGAAGGATAAATTTTTATTTTTACTATGTAATTAGAAGACTTTAGCAAAGCAATGTTTACTTTGCAAAGTCTTTAGTTTGTGGGTGCGAAGAGGAAAAAAGGATAGGGCTGAGTACTGACTTTGATGTACTCGCCTTGTTCTTCGTTCGTCGTTTATACAAAGTTGTATTTTATTCCATGTGTTTGCGTGTTTGGGTTTGCATGTTGATCCAACAAAACAAGAAAGTAAACTTAGCATGTGCAGAAATGAAAGAAAATTTAAAGAAAAATTTAAAAGACTTTGTCAAAGTATACTAAGCGTGCGCAAAAGCGGCCTAATTAGTAAAAGGCAAATGTATCCTTCACTATTTTTCAACTTAACTTACATTATAAATTCTTCAATTCATTAATTAAATTGTGTAATTAGTTTTTTTGAATAAATTCATTATTTTTTATTAAGAGAGTACTATTTGGAACAATTTATTATTCAACAGACTCTAGCAGAACGGATTAGTACTGAGTTCGAGGTCGCTACAACATCTCATCAGGGTTCTTTCTTCGCTTTTAACACTTTTGACGCTGGATACTAGTGACTAGGAATATCACTAAAAATATTTGCTAATATGCAGGCAGGTATACAAAAAGCACTTAAACACGGTTTAGGAAGGATAATTACAGAAAATGTATATTTTTGGGCGGGTTAAGTCAAAAAGCTGCGAACGTTGATTTTTTGTATGAAAATAATCTTAAATTGCCAAAAATTTTGGGCATTTATCTTAAATGTGCAGATACAAAAAGGGCGCTTAAAGATGCATTTGTATGGGAAACGATTAATTTTGTGCAGTTAAGTCAAAAGTGCTTTTAAACGAAAGGCAGCTAAATCAAAATTAGTGCAATGTAAAAGCAATCGAAAAAATAAAAAAAAACATGCACACATGATATCATCATAAGTATATAATCAATATCCATGAACAATATTGATTGAAAATAAATTTAAAATTTACTTTCAATTCATTCGAAGGGTATAAAAATTACTTTCAATTGGAAAATTTGCGAATAATTTAAAAAAAACCCTCTTATGTTAATTTTTTCGAATTGCAATGGATGTTGAAATAGAGACAAACAATTATTGTGATCTTTTAAAACACTTTATGGGATATAATAAACTTATTGCAATTTTAGAATATTTCACAGGGTTGTAATTTGCATATTTAACATATTAAATGAAATATTTCACACTTGAAAATTATGATTAGACGAAATTGAAACATCAACAATAAAAAAAAAACTCATTGATCATTAATTTTCTGCTTATTGCAAAATAAACAAAAATGGAAATTTAGCAAATTTATATTAATACATCACGCACGCTCCATGAAAAATTATGCAAATGATTTAAAAGAAAAACTTGCCTACAATATTAAAAGTAAATGATTGGTTGGTTGGTTCATTTCTCCCTCTCATACTTGTTGGAAACAGCAAAATGTTTACGAGTGAAATAAAGTTGCCAGAATTTCGATTGGAGAAACTGTGAATTGGCGCGCAACTACGAGTACTTAACATGTGTGTACAGAGTTTAATAATGTGTTTCAAATTTGCGAATATAGAATGAATCTCTGTCTGCGACGTTTTGAGCAAGATTCGGCTTTTTAACTGTGTTATTTCAAAATCGCGTAAAAAATTATCTTGTAAAAAAAGGATTGGGTGTATACGTAACTCCTCGATGTGAATCATTGAATTTTGATTCTGAATATTGCGTGAGCCAGCCCTCAAAGAGTGTGTGATAGTTAAACTAACAGATTACAAAATCAATGCTTTTATTCAATTTTCTAATACAAAATCTGTTGTAATAACACACAATTTTCTTTGCAAATACCTGTTGTATACACATATACATATGTACATACATACAAAATTTTAATAGAAAATTTAATCCATATGTTAATTTTTTTATTGTACTTTTTTGAAATTCAATTGCCACAATTGTCAGAAAAAAATCTTTGCATATGCCACAATCAAGGAAACTCTTTTTATAAATAGTAACGAACGGTTAACAAGTTGTAATTCACCCACATTTCCCCCCACCCCTGAATAACAACAGCGCATACCTTTTTTACATAAAAAACATTTGGTCATAAATTTTAACATAAATTTGAATGCGCTCGCTGCTTTGTGTTACACATTCATACTTACATACTTACTCGTACTAGTAACATATGACAGGAAAATAAATATTTATTAAGAGCATCATGGTACGTGAAATAAGTGCAACAAACAAAATAAATAATAAAAATTAAGTGACACTTATAAAAAGTGTCACAAGTAATAAAAAAAAGTATCACTATACCTACGAAAATAACAAACATTGGGTGTGATATACGAGTACAAATATCCATACATATGTACGTATGTATGTATGTACATCAAAACCCGGCAATACAAAAATAAATAAATTAAAAAAGTGAATTTTTTTCAATAAAACCGCAACCCCTATAATTTTATAGTTGTTATAATAATTGCTTTAACACACATTCAATTGCAGCAGCATAAACAAACGCAAGAACAAAAGATGCGCGGCGGGGTTAATTTAATTTGTGATTTTTATTATTTCTTTCAAAGTTTAACAAAATGAAAATGTAACAAAACCACCATATTATTGTTGTTGCTGTTTTGGTTTTGGTTTTGCTTTTTTTCTCTAAAGAGTAATAGGGAAATAATTTACATGCCGTTTATAAGAGAGTACAACTACATACATACAGACGTACTTTATTTACATAACGGTAGTTTACTTGTAATTCTGTTTGGATTTAATGCCCTCTGCTTTGGGAATAATTTATGGTGTATTGGGTTTTTTTAAGTAGTATTTTAAGGCTAATCAATTGATAGGATTTCCTTTTTTATGTTAATAAAAAACTTATTGTTAAAAAGGTCTGTGTCATTTGAATATAATCATTCGATTTTAAGAGGATTTTATGAGAATTTTGTTTGTGATAAAAAATATAATAGATTTATGGGACATTTATCGATATCAACAAAAACTTGATGGAAGATAAAATACCACAAAATGTTTAATTGATTAAATAAAATTCAATAGAGAAAATAATTGTGATTTTGAACAGATCATGGTTTAATAGATTTATTTATTACAAAACTAAAATTTGCATAATTGATTTGGCGTTTATGTGCAATAATATGAAAAAAATAATAAGTCGAAAAATTGCATACAGCAATGTTTTATGGTTAATTAAAAGTTTATATGTACATTAGGGATGCCAATCCCGAAATCCCGATTTTCGGTATTCAGCGAATGCCAAATCCCGGGATTTTCGGGCTTCACTCAATCCCGAAATTGCTTACTAAATTTGTTTTGCCTTTTTTTATAAGCAAATTCATCATGATTATCTTCCATATACACCGTGGGAACACAATTGAACTTTTGTATTTGTTTGTTTCACTGTCAATGAAATCGAAATGAAACTTTGTTATTCTTTATAAGCCCATCTAACAATTATAAAGAAATTTTAATGTGAGAAGTATTGAAAATAATTTAAGGGAAATAAATTGCGAAAAAAATATCATTTGAAATGCACAACACAAAAAGCCAAACGGAAAGTTCGCCGTTGTTTTTTTTCTAATTGATTCTTTTTAGATTTTTGTATAAGAGAAATGAAAAGTCATTATAATGATCATTTTCGTATTTCAACAGTTATTGATGAAGTCAGCAAAATTACAAAAATTTGTGAAAGTCTCCAACTACAAACGAAGTTTTGCATAAATATGTTGAAGAGGAGAAAGGTAAAGAACTTTAACTTATTTTAGACAGCAAAACTAGGTGGAATAATCTTTTCGACATGTGCAAACGATTTCATGAATTAAAATTTCCCATGAAGAAGTCTTTAATTTATTTTAAGGAACAACCAGTAACGGATGATGAATATAAATTAATCCCGGCGAAAACCAGTCCCGAATGGCATCTTTAATGTACATACATATTTCTATTACATATTTACAAACATATATACATAAAGATGTGTGCACCTACACACTCGTATATACAAAAAAAATGTAAATTTTACAAACTAACCCAGCATATAACGCTATTAGATCTTACAAGCTCGTAAAGTATACTACATAAAGGAGTAGAAGTAGTCCAAAGGCAACCCAAAGGTATTGGGAAACCATGGTCAATTCAACATTATTAGAGATGCATCACATACTCCAACTTTGGATCAAATCGGACTAACATATATATAACGTAACGCTGAATTCACCCATTGTTCCGTTCAAAATTTATGTCGGGATAAATTTTTTTCATAATATATGTATGTAGATTTACGCAAGGTAAACCAGTTGGTACAACCAAAACATTTATGTTCTCTGACTGTCAAACAAATTCCATGCATAAAAAATATTTTTTATGTTTTTTTTATTGAGTTTGACATTCAGGAAATTTATCATCAGCTGCTTTAACGGGTTTATACAATAACATGAGTTAAACCAATTAAAGTTGAGATTTGTCCGAACAAAATCCTTTCTATCGCTCAAGAAGACAGACCTCAGACTACATATGAAAATAAATTTGTATGGACAACATTCTAATGTAATGTCGTGGATTATTTCAATCTAACAAGCACTGTATACGTGTTGTATACATATGTATTCCGTTTTGTATGGTCTTTAACATTTCTTCAAGATTCATCTGCACCGAAAATGCCACCCGGCTTTTTATATATGTATACTATGTATTTATTGGCCACTAGCGATATATATTTACAACAAATTTTGTATTGTCGTACAACCGCTACTACCTGGTTGATCTGCCCTTGCAGATAAAATTTTAGAGTTGATTGAACTTCAACAACAACAAAAAATATTTAATTTAAATTCCCACCATAATAAAAAGCAACAGCAGTCGGCAGGCACCCTTATGCCAGACTATTAACATAAAATTAAAATACTTATGTACATACTTGAAAAAGCAAACCCCTCGTTTTTAGTTACAAAATTAAACCTTTTCTTTGAAGAAAAAGAACTGGAGATATTTTAAGTAAATAAAATTACAAGTGGACCTATTCAAATATGATAATTTAACGCATCATTTAACATTGAAAATGCTTTTGATTTTAAAAACTAAATTTCACAGCTAATAAAATGAAAATTTCAATTAAGCAAATAATGAAACAAAAGTATTCTCTGTTAGAAAATTAGAAATTTCCCAAGTGTGAACAAATCATTGCCGTGACCAAATTTTTGATGTGGATTTCAAAAATTTTTAAAATGCCATTATGTTTGATAAAATAGTAAAATATAAAGTATACTTTATATTGATTAGCGTGAGCAAAAAAAAATAATAATTGTCTGCATACCCACATTAATAAATAGTATAAATTCTGTTGTTATAGTAGTTGAAGGCAGAGCACAAAGTCGATGGGTTAAAAGTTTACTTAAAGCCGCTGCCGAGAAATAGCTTATATGATGAGCCGCAGCCGATGTACATGAATAGCGGAGCCCCGACTAACTGCTGACTAACCCGACTTCTATTAATTATTAACACAAATATTATAATGGTAATAAATTGAGTCATAAAATTTTGTATACTTTGACTTTCAGTCGGAGCCGAAGTTTTATTAGTTTAGACGCCGATGAGAATTCATCAAGTTCAGTCGATTAAATGCAGAATTAGAGTCAAGCTTAACAGAGTGTTCTTCCACCGCTAATCATTCCATGTCTGTTCCTTTGCTTATGGTTTCGCTATATAGTAGATAGGAACAGTTTTACATTCTGTTCTGTTATGTATGAATCAGCTGTTTTGTTTCTGTTCAATTATATAGATCTATAGAATCTATAGAAAATATAATGCAACGTTAAAGGGCCTTACACGCTATAATACTTTGTATTAAGACTTGTCAAAAATTTGGAATGTGTATCACGCCACGTCTCAAAATTAATGAAATTTTGTGCTATTTAATACTGTACTTTGATATATAGTATATACTTTAACTGCTAAACATTTTAAAAGGCCTTCACGTTTGCCGAATACATGAAACTTCTCAACGGCCGCTTATTTTCTACTCATATTTTTCATTTTACTTCAGATAGTGTGAAAACAAAATGTAATGGTACGTTAGATTTCTTTCGCACAAAATTCAATGAAAATCTTTAGACTTGTATGATAGAGTGAAAGGTCCTTGAGTGACAGCCAAGAGTGTGCGTATGCATTAGTTTCTTGTGGTGTCAAATATTACACATTTTTGGTTAAAAGTCAGAAAATTTTGTTTTAATTCAAGATTTTTTAAAGATTTACATATATAATTTTGTCAAATAAAAAACAATGGAAGACGATAAGCTTTTTAGCAGGTCTGGCGTACCACCTCCGCTGACGACGCTTCTTCTGTCACTTTATTGTTTGGTATATTTCGCACACATTTATAAAATTAATTCATGGTTACAATTACATCGTCCACATCCGAAAGTTTAAAGTCCGAATCATACATATGTTTGTTTCTCTTTATTTTTGTTTATTCAAACAGAAGAACTTTTACGAAAACTTTTGTTCACAATTTCTATGTTTTTTTTGCTTTTAAAAACAGTTGATTCGTTTCACAGAACAAGTAATAAACAAATATTTTCTGCAGAAAAGAATGGCTGGCATACTAAGGCAACGAAAAGTATAAACTAACTAGGTCCCTATCGTTTATATATGTACATATTTCTCAACCGCCGCCGCCGACAAAAAATGGTCGGCTTCGTTCCCTGGCTGAAGGTCATTTTGAGGAAACACTTAAATTTTTGTTAGATGTTTCATTAATGTTCCTAAGGGAGGATAACCGTTTCGTGAATGTTATAATTAAACACAGCATAAAAAATAAAAATGGCAAAGTAATAAATTTTCTATTTTCCAATGTTATTGTAGGTATTAAGTGTTGAAATTCTGTGAAATCAAATTTTAAATTATGACAGTGTTTCATTAAATTTTAGTTGATATTTTGACACACACACACACCCAGCCACATACCGCCCTTTCATTTTATACATGGTCACATGTTTTTAGTTTTCAATTAAACGGACAAGTGCGGTTTTTGTTAAATTGAAAGAAAAAAAAATCATGTGAATAAAAATAATCATGTATTCTTAGACAGGCAGCTTTAAATTCAATTGAAAATCATAAGCGTGTTAAGCTGATTAATTGTTCTTCAAAACAAACGATCGTGACAATATACCGCTGTCTGCATGCGTAAGTGACTGTTTGCTTGCCTGCCCGCCTGCCTGGTTTGTTGAAGAGGGTTAATTTTGTTCCTGCTTCATAAAGTTTGTTGTTTCATTTTTTAATTGAAAATTAAGAACAGGATGTATTCTTTTTAGTTGTTTTTTTTTCAAAACGGTTCGAAAAAGGTTTCAATTACAAAATAACAATAACTTACTGCAACTTTTGGGAAGGAACGATGACAACCACTTGTGTATGATATGTACTTGGTTTTAATGTTAAATAAAAAAACTACTTGTTTCTTCTCCGAATAAGTGCAATAGAAATATCAAATGTCAGCGTTTTATAAAGATTAATACATAGCAGACAATTTAAAAAAATGAAAAAAATATTCTGAAAAAAGCTGTAAGGTACGAGTATCAAGATGAACCTGTAAAGTTTGGTTAGGCAGGTGGCTGGTGATTACTGAGAGCTTTTTTTACACGCTTTTCAGCTGAGATCGAATTTCGAGCTTAATAAATATTTTAGCATAATTACAAAAAGAATTGTTTTTTATTACAATTGTACTTTAAAAATGGCGTTATGGTAAGTCACCTATAGTCAAATTCAGGGTTGTCCATAGGTTTGGTTCGAGTAGCTGTTTTGTATGATTATGGCACGTTTAAATGAACCTTAACAACCATACCTAAATCAGAGCGTTGTGCGCCGCGTTAGCAACAGGGTACGTATTTACAATATATTCTAAGAAAAAACTTTACTCTGAATGTACTGCAAATACGCAATTTGTTGCTAACGCGACGCTCTGATTTAGATATGGGCTGTAAGGTGGATCCACCCATAAGATTTTTGTCCGCACAAATTTTTTCCATTTTTTGACGTCTCTCTTCTTGAGACAGAGAGAGAGAGAGAGAGAAATGATTTTGTTCGGAATTGAATTGATTTATTTTTATTTTTTTTCCGGACAAAATTGAACACAGTTGCCCCATTATAGTGTTTCAAAAGCGATTTTACAGCAATTATTATTATTATTATTTTTTTTACATAAATGTCCTTGGAAATAATTTCGCTTTATATAGTTTATTAGCTTTTAACAGAAGCACACTTTTCTTTTATAATTTTTTCTATACAATCTGTCACAGACTTTAATTTTTTATTTATATACAGTGCCAGCTCGCTAATCCGAATTAATGATTGTAGACCATGATTCGTATTAACGGGATATTCGGATTACTGGATGTGGTGGTATTATGTATTATAATTCACTATATTCGAAGCCAGGATTTCAAAACTAATTTATTTTATTTTTATTAATCAAGAATGAAAAATTAAAGCTTTTTTAAATATTATGTTGTTTTTTTCACATAATTTGTGATGTAGGTTTGCTTCTCTTTCTTTGCACATGCCTCCAAAGCCTCGTTCCCCAATTCTTTTAGCATCAACATATTGATCAACATCTGTTTGCATACCTCGTTCCTTTGCCCAATCTATTAAAGTATTTTAGGGCTGCACAGTTTCATGATTTTCTGTGTCTGACTATGAACTACTACACGGAGTATTGTCAGAGTTAATAATCCAGCTAAGAATAATTTCATCTTCAGAAATTTGCACGTCATTATTGCGGTGAAATTAGTTGGTTATTGTGCGAAAATCTTCTGTTTCTCCAACACAATGATTCTCAGGCAATTCTTGTTGGAGCAATGACAGTGAGATGTTAACATCTGAAGCCCATCTCTGAGAATGAATATGCTTCCAACTGACGCGAGGTCTTATTAAATTTTGTTATATGCCAATTGGATGTATGTTAGTTGCAGCACAGGCTTCTGCTGCAGTCTCTGCTGTTGTGTACAACATGTATTTACCTGTTGCTGTTGTTGATCATGACGTCTTGCAGCATGTTTGTTGTTGATGATGACCCATACCTTTGGAAAAAATATCTGCAGGAATCATTTTGAGAAACAATAAAAACGAAAATGGTTAAAAGGAGAGATAGATGGTGTTATGATGTGAACCTTATTTTGGGCAAGAACAAATTTGTGCAAAACACAAAAAAAATCTGTTCACACATCATAAGCCGAAGTTTTGCCGTTGCCTTTCAAAGTACAATGCATGCTTACATATTTTACGTATGTATGTATGTATGTGTTGTACAAAGTGAATTATGGGAATTTTTAGGATTTTTATCATTGACTTGACTTTACACTGTTATTAGTGGTGTTGTTATCCCTTTTCCCTTGTGTGGTAGTTGTTGCATGATTAATCTCATATTACCTGTGAATTAAATTTTAACCTTAAACAAATTTAATGAAAAAGGTTAAACATAGTGAGTGACCTTAATATGCAAATCACTGTCAGCACTTACATTGGACCAATTCACAAGAAAAAATTTATCAATTTATCATGATTTTGAATAATCCAAATCAGAATTAATTGATTAATCATTAGTTTGAATAAAATCAGATCTTTTGATTAATCAAATAATCTATTAATCAGATATTGATTAATCAGAATCTTTGAATAATTGATTAATCGGACTTCGCTAATTATTATGCGTATATTTGGTGATTTTGCATACCAAAATAATATTATTCCGTAAAGGGCCTTTCACACTATCATACACTCACAATATTATTACACTAACGGACTGTACGTTATTCAAGAAGTAATCCGTTCAGTCTTTTTTAAAAGAATAAACATTTAAAATTGTAGGCAATTTTACTTTTAACTGATTCTAACATTCATTACAAAAAACTAAGGACACATTAATACGAATTTTCGGTTACATTCAATATTGTCCGTTGTTTTTAAGTCCTGTTTTTTTTCATTGCATGCTTTATTTGTTTGTTTATTAATCGGTTGTGGGTAAGGCCATATATATACTATATCTAAGAGTACAACATTAAATAACACTAAATTTCATTAATTTTAAGAAATGGTGTGATACACGTTCCCAATTTTGAGCCTGTGTATGACAAAAAAAAAATCCCATCAGAGACGGCACGCTATTGGCAGCGAAGCAATCGACTATTCAATTTGCTTTTATGAAAATTCATTTCTGATCCAATGAAAAATCTTATCGTTTAGAAAAATTTCTAAAAATGGCAAATTCTTATGGTATGTCAAATTTTTTATCGTATTATTTGCCATTTTAATAACATTTGGCTTTCACACTATCACACTTGCACGTGTAATTACAGTTTTTGACAAGTCTTAATACAAAGTATTACAGCTAGAAAGGCCTTTAAGGAACATTTTCAGGAAGATATGTTACGAATAGAATTTCTTTTAATCTGCTAAATGCCTCTCATAGCTCTTTAAGCTTTTGTGATAGAGGTAGAGCTTGAAGAGTTTAAAAGATGCAATTGGAATTTAGCAGATTAAATGAAGTTCTATTCTTATTGTATCTTCATGCAAAATGGTTTTTAGGGAATGTCACACTGTTGATGACACGCTACATTTTTATGACAGTAGTTTGCAGTATTCAAACATCTTTCCAATTATGTATTATTTTGTATATGTTACGTTGGTAAAAAAAATACACCAAAAAGGGGGAAAAAAGTTACAAATATTTCCTTGTCAAATACGGTCCAGCCCACGGAGAATGGTCATCGTTAGTTAGTTCACCAACAAAGAAATATTTTGGGAATCGCCATAAAACACAATAATCTATAATATAAGAGACGCACACTTTTTGTTTATCCTTACAAGGTGTGACGCTCTAATGTGCATACAAGCATTTTTCCTTTAACCCTAATCATACCGAAAAAAATTATTACAAATCCTACCAACATGTGTTTTTAAGACACACATACGTGAAATTTGAAGAAAAACGCTTTAAATAAATAAAATCAAGTAAATTTATAACAGTTTTTATATCATGTTCATTACAAACATTATTATAACATTTTTGACAGCGTTGCTTAACTATACGGCTTAACTATTTGATATCTTTTGCGTTTATATGTTGCACAATTAGTTACATTTGGTGAAGCTTCTTCCTCAAGCCATAACACACATGTCGGTGGTTTATGTTGTTGCGATATGCCGAATATTTCCGTTACTACATTGACTTAAGCATCAAAATGTGTCTCACAGAGATACAAGTTGGTAATATTAGGGTTAAATGTATTTTTTTTTAATTTTTTTAGTATGATTTTAATATACTTATGAACATATGTATATGTACATAAATATGTAATTATAATTAATTATAAAATTAATTAATTTTCTTTGCAGTGTCACGGTACCCGGTTATCAGGGTAATTTACAGGCTGCCATATCTCACAGCGCCTCTTTAGCAGCCTGGGAACGTTTTGGTGTGGAATTTATTTTAACGTTTGTGGTTGTTTTGACATATTTTGTTTCAACGGATTCCGTTAAAAAAGTTATGGGACATTCAGCGTCCTCGATAGCAGCCGCTTATAGTGCGTGCAGTTTTGTCTCGGTAAGTTAAATGCAAAAACTGATTTTTTTCATCCTTTTTTTAAAATTTTTTTTATCATCTTGTAATTTATTTCGTTTCAAAAAAACACCTGCTGTTGTGGTATTTTCATAAGTTTTCATAATGTGGCCAGCAATTTACTTTAAAGATTTACTTGTATTTTATTTGTGTTTTTGTTTTGTGGCTGGTTAATATTGTGAGCTGGTAAAATCTTAAGGTTTCTTTCCTTCTTAAGTCTTTAGTTTGTCATATGATTTAATTTTCATTGAAGAGAGACTTCAAAGGCGGCTTCGTTTTGTTATTTTTTTCTTTTATAATATTAAACATGATGTTTTGTTGGTGACCTTCAAGAAAACGACATGTTCAAAAATTTTTATAAAAACTGCATTGATAATGACCTCAAGAAGATTCATGAATGTGACTAAAAAAATAGTTAAAGTAATCAATTTATGGTTAAAAGAAAAATTCAAATTGATATGTAAGAACCTATACGTAAGTGTAACGGCAAGAAACATTAAATTATTAATTTATATGTTTAATATGACAGTCTCTATCGCAAGCATGCAAACAGCGTTGCCATAACTGGTATTTTCCCCAGAAATTTTGTTGGATTTTTTGTTTGCGTGTGGTATGGTAAGCTATATTCAAAATTTTTATTCATTTAAGAAATATCTAGTAAAAATCGCCACGTTATAAGACTTATAACATCGTCTGCCTAGAATTTATTTCATGAAATAAACGTCAATATAGAGTGGCAACCATGGTAGAATAATACAGGTAGTGTCGAAGCATTAACGAACCTTTTTTAGGGTTCGAGTCAGTCAAAATTTGATTATGTATTACTAACACACACCCACACTACTAAAAAAGCACACTTTAACATTTGTTTCAAATGCAAATAAGAAAAGGAATAGAAACAAAATTCTTTATAGAACAGAAAATGCAACCATTTTGCCAGCAGTATTGTTGTAGCCTTGACACTACCTGTATTATTCGACCATGGTGGCAACGTTACCATTAATAAAAACAGTGATACCAAGTTTACCTAATGTAAAAATGTCTGAAATAAGCAAATAGCGGCTTAATTTTAATTTTTAAATAAAGTTTGTAAATACAGTGCACTCGCGGTTACGTGAACACTGCTTAATCGGAACACCTCAAAAAGTGAACAAAGCTAGAAAGGCTTATTACGCGAATAACGAAGATTCAATATACTTAAGCTAGAAATAATTTAAAACGTTAAGCTAAAGTTTTTCAGGTGCAGGAATCATCTTTTAAGATTTAATGCAAGCATGCAGTATGTGTTACGAAGTCAAAAGTATGTGCTATTCAAATAGTAAGAGGCAATATTAAAGTGTGTCAATAATACTTTTTCAGAACGAGAACAAGGAAAGAATTTTGTGTGCGTCAGAACTACCTAGATGATTTCAGACGTACACATATAATTTATAATGTATTAGTTTGAATGCACATTATCATTTGTTAAAGAACGAATCAAGATCGTTTATGAAGATGATGCAACTGAAAGCCATGAAATTTAACTAGAAGTAGATGTTGATGATGACTCTAGCTGCCTTCCTAAACGCATGTTGCTTTGCAGTGCGACAATGTCACGTATTCCCAAACGCAACCGCGCAAAGTTTGACAAAGTATAGCATTCCTAAAGTCAACTGTTTCGTAGCTGTTAACCAAATAAACGCAACTATCGCATTGTTTAAATTGGCAATGCTTTTTATAGACAATGCACTCGATTTGCAGTGTTATAAAGTATAATTGCTTGATTTTAACACTGCATTGACGATGCATACAGACGTTTTTCTAAAGCAGCCACTGTCATGGAAGTCCTTGGCAGCTGAGCTGACAACTGACAGAAATGTTTAGAAGAAGAACAGACAATGATAAAAATGACGTGAATATTATTCATTCATTCTTCGACGAATACAACAGAAAGCTGTGATGCAAATATATGATTCATATATAATTTTTTTAGCTGGGATACGAACAATTTCTTTCAAGATGCTATTAATTTTTTTTTGTAATACCTATCAATAAACAAGGAAAATTTAATAAATGTTGAGTTCTATTAGAAATACAATATATTTATTTATTTATTTATTTATTTATGTATTTATTTAAAAAAATTAGTCAATGGATATAATCCTTACAGACTAATAACAAGGTACAAAAATCATATTAAATTACATGAATTAGAATAAAAATTTGTAAGTTATGAATTAAGAAAAACAATAATTTAATGCTTTATAATATTAGAATTCAAAGAAAAATCAACAAGTTCAGACAAATAATTATATTGACGACATAATCTCGTGAAAGGATCAACCATAGCATAATTAGACCTACAAAACTTAATAACAAGAGGATTATAATGGCGAGTACTACGACAAGGAATATTAAATTTAACAGAATTTAAAAGAAATTCAGAGCAAATGTTACTATTGATAAGGTTTATCAAAAAAGAAACATTTAACATTGTACGACGACTTTTGAGAGTAGGAAGGTTTATTAATGCTAATCTGTTAGTATATGAAGGCAAATTTGTTGAGGAACTCCATCCAAGGCCACGTAAGCAGAACAACAAGAATTTTTTTTGCACAGATTCAATACGAACATTGTGAATGTTGTAGTATGGATTCCATATGATTGATCCGTATTCTAAGATAAGTCTAACTAGAGACACGTACAGCTGCTTCGTAATGTAAGGGTCAGAAAACTCTTTAGGCCAACGCTTTATAAAGGCAAGAACACCTCTAGTTTTATTTACAGCCAAAGTAATATGAGAAACAAAATTTAATTTAGGATCCAGCAAAATTCCAAGTTCAAGAAATAAATCAACCAAATCCAACTGATGACCTCCCAAGGAATATTTAACAGCAATAAGATTACTTCTTGAAAAACGCATGCATTTACATTTTTTTAAATATCTACATATTATGCTTGCAACTTAATACGGGAATTCGAAAAGACGGACAATTCACAAATGCAAACACCAACCGCTCTAATTAGTTCACATTATCGCGAGTGCACTGTATTAATATTTTTTTATATAAATATTTTTTTTCTAATCATTTTTAAAAGAACAAGCAAGCGCTTATTTATTAATAAAAATTAATTTTTGGAACAAGTAAAGCAAAAAGAAAAAGACAACTTTGCTATCAAATTGGCAAAACAAACACAAGATCATTTCAATTCCACTGCAGTCCTGAAAGGATATTTTACACTTTCAATACCGTATTTTAAACAACAACACATAAATGCTGATAATTCATAATATCTAGATAAAACTAACTCTGTAGCTATTTCAATATATAAGCATGTTTGTAGACCGACAGATTTGCACAGAGTTTCCCTGTATTAATAACAGAACAAAGTGAAAAAAAATTAAAATATTTTTGTATGTGTGTGTGTGTGTAGATGTACATCAATAGACCTGCAGCTGCATGTGGCTGTACAGATACAGATAAATATATATGCGCATGTGTACCTGCTCTTAAATAATAGAATAAAATGAAGAACGAATCTTAAAATTTTCAGTAAAATGAGAAACTGTGGGAAAATGTTTAAGCCAGCTGTTTACACACATTAATACACTTTATATGTATGTGCACAGATCCTTTTTAATGTTGTTGTTTATCGTATGAAATCCTAGTTTTTGTTTTTTTTACTAAAACCACCACAATATCATTTCTCAAATTACAGATGCCGTATTTAAATCCTGCTCGTTCATTGGGACCTTCTTTCGTTTTAAACAAATGGGAAAATCATTGGGTGTATTGGTTTGGTCCTCTAGCCGGCGGCATTGCGTCAGGTATTGTTTATGAGTTTATTTTTAGTGCCAAAAGAAATGCGCGTCATATTAAAGCTTCCATGGATAATGAATCTTCTTCAATTAATTCGGAGGATGAACTAAACTACGATTTGGATATAGAGAAACAAAATATGCATGGCAAATACCCGAGCACATTCCAAAGAGCGCAAACAGGCAACACCGTGCCAACACAAAGTCCGCCAGCTAATGCTGCTGCCAATACTGCAAATTTTTGTCAAAATTTGTATACAGCACCACCCAAGTTTGATCAAACTGAACCTTTATATGGCGGCACTCGTTCTATGTACTGTCGTTCCCCAACTCTGACACGCACCAATTTAAATCGCTCGCAATCGGTCTATGCCAAAAGCAATACGGCCATTAATCGTGATATAATACCAAGATCGGGTCCTTTAGTGCCAGCTCAAAGTTTATATCGCATGAATGTTCAACAAAATCATCATCAGCAGCAGCAACAGCAGCAACAACAACAACATCAACAGTCCTCCCATTTACAAAACCAGAACTTGCAAAATCAATTGCAACAAAGATCGGAAAGTATTTATGGCGTGCGATCGTCGACCAGACAAATGCAACAACAACAACAACATCAAAACCAACTTCAACATTCGCAAGTGGGACAACTAATGCCACACACACAGCAGCAGCCGCCTCAACAGCCACCGCAGCACCCCAATCAAGAAAATCCCCAGGGTTTTCAAGCAGTTTATGGTACACGACACAATCCAAATCCCATGGATGGCAATCAAAAGTTCGAACGACGCCCCGAATCTGTTTACGGCATGACAGTTCCACGCAATCGCGGTCAATCGGCCCAATCTGATGACAGCTCGTATGGCTCATATCATGGCTCCTCAGTCACCCCACCGGCTCGCATACCAAGCACTGAACCACCCATGTTATTGTATAATCCACCTCCTCAACCAAATCACAATCAAGTGTCTTCCACAAATCCCTCGGCCATGAGAACACAATCGGAACGTAAAGTCTCTGCACCCGTAGTATCTTCACAAGCCCCCTCAGTTGCTTCCAGCACGATGGGACAATATACGACAAGTCAAGTTCCAACTCAGGGACCATCTTCTTTACAGCAGCATCAGCAACAACAGCAACAGATGATGGCTCAACATCAACAGCAGCAACAACAACAACAGCAGGCACCTTCATCGCATGCTCAACAACAACAACAACACCAACATTATGGCATGATGCCCATGAGAACCAATTGAAAAAGGCTTTCTTGGAGCCCGGCTCTAACTGAAGTAACGAAAGAGACCTCGCTGCCAATTGTGATTGAGAACTGTTCGCTTAAGGAGAAAGAAGATAAAGACGAATGAAACGTAGCTTTGTGTTATACTCCATTTCGCATGTATCCTTTCTCCTTTTAAATTTAAATTTAAACTTAAAACTATCTCAAATACTATTAATGAGCTAAAGCTGTTCTTCTTAACGTTTCACTCAATTTTAAAAGATTAACTTTTAAGCTATTGTTTTCAATAAATTCTAAAGCTTTCATCTAAGTAAGAACAACTTTAACTCTATAGAATATCTCATTTAACTCAAATCTTACACAACAAAGTTCGATATATTTGAGTATAACTTCTAACAAATTATTTTAAATCTTTAATCTTTGGAATCTTTAGGGTTTTAAAGCCTATAAAACTAGATAGATTATAGCAATGTCCCGTGTAGGAATCGTAAGTCTAAATAAAAGAAAAACTTGTAGTATATTAAAAAATGCAAGGTGAAATCAAATTTATCTCGAACTCTTAATCCCTTTTAGTTTAGCTACTTTCTAGCATTAATCATACAAAAAAAAACGAAATAGCATTTCACTGAAACGTTATGGAATGGAACCATAAACCTTGCAAAAGTCAAATATTATTAGTTTAAACCATAGTTAACTTTAACCGCATCACTTGTCATTAATACAACTTAATTTCTCTTGTTTTTGCAATAACGAATTCTCATATGACATGTGAGCAGATCCATAACAAAACGTAATAATTCCACTATAACAATTTTAAAGATAAGCGAATAAATATATTATTTTTCGATCTTTTTGTTTTTTAAATATTTATATTATTCTTTAAATTAAGCCTGAGGTCACTTTTTTTATAAAAATCATTCAAATTTATATTGAGTAACCTCTTCAGGTGGAAAAAAATCAATAAACCATTTAAATAACAAAAATTAACAAATTATAAGTCAACAATTTCTTTTTCAGTTTTGGCTTAAAAATTGTTTGCCAATTGAAAAATTTTTTGTTTAAAAATTTTTTGCTTGAATTTTTTTTAAATGAGGAAATGAAAAAAAAAATTAAAAAAAAATTTTTCAATCGACAAACAATTTTTTAACCAAAACGGAAAAAAATTTTTGACTAATAATTTGTTAATTTTTGTTATTTTAATGGTTTATTGATTTTTTTCCTCTTGAAGAAGTTACCCAAAGGGTAACGAAATATCGAGATAAAATAAATTAGGATGAAAAAAGTGACCTCAAGCCTAATTTAAAGAATAATATAAATATATAAGCGAATAAATTTAATTGAAGTCAGTAGAATAGAAACATTTTTTTTAAACACTTGTTGTGGGTATAATAGTTTTCTAGCAATAATACAAATCATAAATAAATTCATTTATCTGGCAATTAATTTTTAAGTTATTTTGTTAAACAATTTGAAATAATTGCATTTTGTTCTGAATCTATGGAAATATAGCGTTTTGTTACGAACTACTTTTGTTTTTTGCCACTAATATCATAAGTTTATTTATAAAAACTGTATTTCATTATAAATGGTATTTATTACATATAAAACATTCAAGTGTTACAAAAAATCCACATTGTCTCCGTTATGGAAAAGTTTCATTTGATCTGAACCATTAATTACAGTATAATTATTGACCCTTGGTATGTTTTATAAATATGTTTATAATATAATCATATTTACTTATATTATAGATTTTTAGTATACAGAACTGGGTTCAGTAAGGGGAAAAAAGTAAAACTCAAAAAGTGGAATTATAGCGTTTTTTATGGATCGCCTCATATAATATTTTACACAAATTTCACTTAAACCAAGTTTAGACTGAACTCATTTTTTGTATGTATTTGTTTAGTATTCTCAAAAGTATTTTGCATTTTTTTAAATTAAAACTAACAGTATATTTAATTTTTTTATAATAATTTTAAGTTTTTTTTCTTAAACAGAACTGCGTGTAAATAGTGTTTCTATTAAATATAAATAAATAGAATTTTGTTTCCTTAAGACGTGTATGTAAAAATCTATTTAATATAGTTTAGTAATTAAGAAAAAATAATGTATATTTCCCTAAAAAATAAAAAGATAAATTTTCTTTATTAAAAGGAAAGAAAATATCGTTATAACTTGATTATTTTTTAAGTTAAAATTAATATTGGTTTTAGTTAACGACGAAATTAAATATGTACATACATACTGGTGAGATAACGGATACTATATCGTGTTTGGTTATTTTTGATATTCGTATACGCCAAATATGTACATATTATTTCACGAATATTAAACGTTCCAAAAAATACCTAAAGTGTAAACAAACCTTGGGTAAATGCAACCAAAGAATTTTAATTTGTAATAATTTTTATTGAAAAACGTTTAGTTTCAACTTAAAGTATTAATAATATTCTTTTAGTAAACTAAAAAACAAAGCAAACATTAAAAAATCAGCCCAGCCCGGAGCTGTTTCTATTTTTAGTATTTGTTACTAACTAACATTTTTTAAGGTTTGGAGAACAGTGCGAATATGTAATTGGAAATTTTACTTTTAGTGCCATCTATAGTTATAAAATTTAACAATATTAAAATACACTATATTTGTACAAGAGTTGTAGAGTCACCCTATGCTGTTTGTGGAGAAAAGATTTTGTGTGAAAAATAACTGCATTACTTTACAGCGCCATCTATAGTATTAACAATGCTACATTCTGCCATAGTTGCTGTCAGTACTGCCGTTTTTTGTTTACCTTTTATGTGTATGTAGCTGCATCTGCATAATTAATTTCGAAGAATTACAAGTGCAACCCAAGAACAAATAGTGTATGTGTATTTAGCTGCATCTGTATAATTAATTTCGAAGAATTACAAGTACAACACAAGAACAAATCGAGTGACTGACTCCCAATTGCCAAAAACGCTGCCAAACTTAACATGAAATAACTCAAAATACTAATTTTTTAACTACAAAGTTCAAACAATTTGATTTTAAAATAGTGCTCTGATACCCATTGCTGTACGATTATTATATGTATTAATTAGAATCAAATTTATTCGAATTTTGTTAACAGGGGCACTCGATATCGTTCGACATTTCCATTTATATTCTATTGTAATTTCGATCGATATCGAATGCCCCCAGTTTTACAATTTATGGAATGTAAAATTACTGCAAAAGCTCGATTAGTTATTGTAGCATCCGCAATGTTAGTCGAACTTATTAGCAATTCATGTTAAAACTTCTGGTGTCCATCGCCATCTAACAAGTACACTATTAATATCATACAGCGCCATCTTGTTTTCAGAAATTACATAAATAACCTTGCTCATATGAAAACCCGCTGAGTTGCCACCACTGGAACTAAAATCTGTTTCCAATCAGTGACCTGTCAAAGTTATTTTTTATTTGCAAAGAAAAATCAAATTGTCGCTGTGAGGAAAATTAACTCCTAGAAAATCATAAGAATTTAATAGCAAATGGATAAATCTGGAGCGACAAATATCTTTTTAAGTAACTTTAAAGAAATAAAAGTAGTAAATATTATTACATAAACAAATACAAGAAAGTTAACATTTAATAAACAAAAAGAGTTGTGGGGAAAATAACTCTGTAAAGAATATAAAACAAGGAAGGACTTTTTTTCGAAAATTTCTTGCCAAACAAACCAACACCTACAGGAGACTAAAATACAACGATACAGTTTAGATTGCAGGTTGGATTTTTATATAAATTTTTTACTTGGAAATAATTTAAAATCAATTAATTTGTGGTTTTAGTCAATTATTTATTTAAAAATAGGAAGCAAGTCTTTCTAAAGTACCACCTGTTTCAAGGAAAAGATGGAACCACCACATACATTTCATCCTTGTGATGAGGCTGTCATTGCTACAAACGATGATGCCAGCGATTGTAAAAGGGGTGCTGTACGTCTAGGCTACTGGAAGGATGATTATATTGGGTTTTTTGTGCGCAATCAAGATCGCAAGGCACCAGAGATAAATCGAGGCTATTTTGCCAGGGTCAAGGGCGTTGAGACGTGTGTTGAGAAGTTCCTGAAGGTCAGTTTTACTACTATTTTTAGTTCACATTTACAATGCAAAAAAGAATGCAATTATTGTGTTGGAAGCTGCTGGGTCACAATTGGCAAAGGGGTGGGGCAGGCGGTAAAAGCAAAAGTCAGTGTTTTTTCTACGAGAAATATTTATATATAAAGCAGGGTTGTGTGTATACATATGTATGCACATAGCTACATATTAACAATAAAAATTGTATGTTAAGGTTTGTGATGGTATGTTGCCGAGCGATATGGTGCATAGTCACTATCTTTTTGTATAATCAAATTGCTTTACTGTTTCAGTCGTTTGGCATTGAATTTGATTATCCTGTTGCATACATATATTATTTATATTTTTTAAAGGACTTAGGGCGGTTTTAAAAACGAATGTTTTTATTAAGATAAAACTTTATAGTGAGTGCTTTTAATAATTAAACATCTTGTGAATCTCAAATAATTTAAAAATATAGGGAATATATAAACGAATTCAGCTTTTTATTTTTATAAACAAAATAAACGGCTGTTTAAAAGTTCAAACTTCAAAAAATTCAAGTTAAAACAATTAAACATAGTCGTAAATAAACCACTTTCTTACCCATAACCTCCGAATACAAATATTTTTAATATTTTGTATTTTCATGAATTAAAAATATTGACAAATGCAATCCTCTAAAAAAAATGCTTCGAATGAGGATAATAGGTCACGGAACCTTTTACTTTTTAATGCCCAAGAGTGCTTCAAATATTTTGCTCAGAAAATCACGGATCTAAAGCACTTCGTATGGGTATTTAGCACGACAGCATAATTCTTCCACACGCTTAGCACGAAATGACTCGGTGACTATAATGTAGAGGATGTGGCTGTATAGACATGTGCACAAACAAAATATCGGCAGAGAAATAATACCTAGGTTTTCCTGGAAAACATATAGTTTTCGAACTGCTGAATATCAGTTTAATTGCAATTTTACTTTTGTTTGTTTATTGAAAACTAATAAAGACTAAATAATAATACAATGTTTTTTCAAGATTAATTCACTGTAATACAAAACCGTATTTTAATTACAAAAAAGTTTGTGTTTTCTGTGAACATATTTTTCAAATATACAAAGTGTGTAAAATATAAATATGCAACATTTTTATCAACAAAAAAATGATTAATTTTTGAAAAAATTCGTTGTTAGTAGTTTTTAACCCAAAGTGATTAATATTTTAGCTAAAAAGTTTGTAACATTTTTAGTCTGAAAGAATTGGACATAAGATTCCAAATATTCGAAAGGAACAAGGGAAAATTTTAACATTATTTCATTTCAACTTACACGGCAGAACAGAAATAACGTTGTTTTTCGGGAGTCTCTACAATCCCATCATCGGTGTTCATGTGTGTTCCCATGTATCCGCCACTGTTTAGGTGATTCGGTTGAATGCGTTTTAAATTTGTATTTATACAAATTATGACTCGAAAAAGGATACGAGAGTTATTTGTATTGTGGACATAGTTGGGTAAAATACATATGTACATGGTTTGCTGTATTTAAAATACAAAATACACCATTTTTATTCAAACCAAAAACTACATTAGATAAAAAACTAATCAAACAAACAATTGTTTCCTTTCATAAATATCAGATTTCTTGTTTCTTGTTGGAGAATAAATAAAAGCTGCTGAAGAAAACAATCTTTCTACAGGTCCTGATGAGCACAAACTTGCATTAAATTCTATGAATACTCTTTTTTATATTTGGATAGCTGTTAAATATTTATAATTCAAAAATTTTATATCAAATAGCTGTATATTTGGATGTCTTTGCTCTCGTCACTGAGGAAACTGGCAAGTTCCAACTCCAAATTTGATGTAATAGATTCACCATCATCCCAATCTACGAAAACAACAAAATCATCGTCTTTTTTAGTGGTCCTTCAACTTCTGATATTTCCAGGTGTCATTTTAAGTTTCCTCCAGAGTATAAATTGCAAGATTTTGGATTCTTTACTTACACATCATGTATGTATGTATTTAAAATACAATCTACTTCTACAGGGTGGCCCAAAATGAACGAATTGAATTGCTTATAACTTTTTTATTTAAGACATAATTATAAAAATTTTAATTTTAAAATACAGAATATAAATGGGGAATATTGTATTTACTGTATGTATTTAAAATACAAAATACTTACACGTCATGTATTTAAAATACAAATACAAAATACGTCTTTCAAATACTGCCCAGCCCTGATTGTGGAAGGAATTGATCGTTGTTTTTAAAGCAAACACAACCACCACGATCAATATTCAAATTTTGCCATCAATAATTTACGTTGAATTAACTCATTGATTCACGTTCTTTTTATCTCATGTACAATTTTTCTTTTTAATTTTTGTTTTTACTTAAGACAAAATTTTTTGCTTTGATTAATACTTAAGTATTATTGCCTTTTGTTTTTTGGTCAACTAGTTGGGTTTTTGATTTATTTGATCAATTTTAATTAGTTTGTGACAAAGTGCAGCAACAATTGCAAGTAATATTGTCTTATGTCCAATTCTTTCTGATTAAAAATGTTACGAACTTTAGCCAAAAAAATAATCATTTTGGATTAAAAACCACTAACGAACCCATTAAATTCATTAATATTAAAAAAATTATAAATTGAATTTTTCGCCTCTTATTTAAAGTTAATAAAGTTATTTAAAGTTAATGAAAAAATTTATATAGTTGCATACAGTCGCCGACAATAAGTACGTACATATGTTTTTGTCTATTTCTTTAGAAAACCGATGGCAACTGTCAGATAATCAACCTTGGCTGTGGTTTTGATACCCTATATTTTCGCCTGCGCGACACCACGCATCAAGTCAAAAACTTTATCGAGTTAGATTTTCCAACGGTAACGGCGCGCAAGTGTTATACAATTAAAAGGAATAAAGCACTGTTGGCCAAAATACACGACGAAGATGGTGAAGTGAGATTGAGTCCAACGGATTTGCATGGACCCAGCTATCATTTGATGGGCGTAGATTTAAGAAACATAGATGAAGTAGACAATAAATTACAACAAGCTGAAATTGATTACACGCTCCCAACAATATTTCTGGCTGAATGTGTACTAGTTTATATAGAATTACAAAATTGCAAAAATCTTCTAAAATGGATTGCTAGTAAGTTTACCAGTGCGGTGTTTGTCAATTATGAACAGGTAAAACTTGTATTCAATATACTTGCATAATTTGAATGTAAATATATATATATTGTTATTGGTTGCGATATTATGGACGACTTAGGTAAATATGAATGATCGTTTTGGGGAAGTGATGTTAAATAATTTGCGCTGTCGTGGCTGCAGTTTGGCCGGCGTTGATGCTTGCCTTTCGTTGGATACACAAATGGGTAGATTTATGGAATGTGGCTGGAGTGGTAGTCGAGCTTGGGACATGGTGCAAGTATATCAAAGTATACCATCCGCAGAACGTCAGCGTATTGAACGTATCGAAATGTTAGATGAGGGTGAATTGCTGTTACAGCTGTTTCAACATTATTGTCTTGTGGTGTCTTGGATTGGTGAATTGTTTCAAGATATTGAAATTACGTGCGTTAATGTGTAAACTTTCTTCCATGTGTAAAACTTACAATACAAAATCATATAATAATCATTAATTTGTTTTCTTTTGTTCTCTTCTTTTTTCACATTTATTCTGTTAACAGAGTGGAGAAGCGTATGTCTTCCTTGAACATCGATTAGAAAATAAAACAAAACGACATGAGTAAAATGTAAAACAAACCATGAAACAAGGCTGCACAATTCACAGACTTATGATGAAAAACTTTTAACATAGAAATAACAAAATAATGCTTTTTATTTAATTTCTATATAAAGCAAATTAAAAAAATATATATATCTATTATTTAATAGATTGCCTACATTATTACGTTTAATAAGTGTAAAATTATATTTATAAATGTCAATGAATGATAATTAAATGAGGAAAAATGGATGCGAAGTTTGCGCTTATAAAGAGCTTTAAGAGCTAATATATTTCTTTGTAATTTGGCCATGACATATGTATACAGTGGCTCAAATTTAAACTGGGGACAGTTGTTAATATTCTCTTTTCTTGGTTATTACTGAAATTTGCATTTCATATTTAAGCCCAGATTATTATACATTAAAAACGCTAAAAGCAACATTAAAATGCTGTTAGTTTTTACTTAAAAAGAACAACAACAAAAACCATTGTAATATAACGTCAAAATAAAACTGGGGGACAAACTGCAAGTATGCTTAGCAATAATATTTGTAAGTTGCCAAATTCTACAGTCCACAATATTATCAGACGGTACAAGCTTTCCAAATCCATCGAAAATAAGCCAAAATCAGGAAAGCAGAGGATATTTTCTGCATCAGATATGTGCTCCACAACTGGCCAAGTTGGCGTCAGAAAATCTTCAGAAACTCGTACTGCAATCCTGAGACAATAAGATATATTCTACGAAGTTATAATTTCACGGTAGAGTACCTCGTCGTAAACCTTTCATCAGCAAACAAAACAAATTAAAAATAATTCGTTTTGCTAATGTACACAAAGGTAAGTATTTTCCATTTTAGACGACCATTGTATTTGCAGATGAGTCCTAATTTAATGTTTGTCGTTCAGACGGATCATCTTATAGTGTGACGAAAATCCTATCAGAAGCTTCTTAAACGCAATCTCAGTCCTACTGTAAAACATGAGGATGGATTAGTGTAATGGTGTGAGGCTGTATGTCGGTTTTTAGACCAGAAAATTTGTGCATTATAAATGAAAATTATTTAAACTGGAAATTGCTGGCAACTTTCAGTATGATCAAGGTAACGATCCTAAGTGCAAAGCTCATAATGTGCGGATGTTTCTTCTATTTAACTGCCCTTATGTCGTGGCAGCTCAAAGCCATTCCGATTGAGCATTTGTGGGCTCAATTGAAAGAAAATCCAAAATATTGCAGCTTTTGCGGAACAAAGCTCAGTTGGGAAAAGCTATAAAAGATGAATGGGTCAAAATTGATCTAATAATTTGCCGTAAACTAGTGGAATCAATGCCACGTCGACTTTTAGCAGTCAAAACCGGCTAAGGACTGTCAAAACCCGTGATTGAAGTCTAAAAAAAATGTAATATTTTTGCAATAATTGTGCTTTGTCCCAGTTTCATTTTGACATTGGAAACTTGTTCTTTTTTTTGTTTTTCTTTTAATTTTTTATAATTTTTTGCTTATGTTTCAATTAAATTTAATTTAAAAAAATAAAATTTAAATTAATAAAATTTTTTATAAATGAATCTAATTTATCGCAAGATATAAGTAAATTTTTTTTAAAAAACGTTAACTAAATTTTATTAAAAACCCAATATTTCGCCACTTCTTTGTGTGGCTTCTTCAGGGAAATATATTTATTTATTTTATATTTCCCTGAAGAAGCCACACAAAAAAGTGGCGAAATATCGTTTTTTTAATAAAATTTTGTTAGTCTTTTTTAAAAAATTTACCTATAGCTCGAGATAACTTGGTAGTCACACGATCAAATTTTCATTCAAATTTTAAATTCTTACCAATACACTCACGCTTTTAAAATTTGACGAGAATTTGTTTTCATTCCATAAAGTGTTTCAAATTAAAGTCAAATATTAAAAAATATATTTGTTGTTTGTTTTTTCTGTTTCTATGATTTTGTTTATTTCCTTTAATAATTGTAGGGATAAAATTATTTTAAGTTGTTTTCTTGATGGCATCTTGCTAAAATAATTGTTTTAAATTTGAGCGCAGCTTACGTCACAGCTTTAAATTTTTGTGAATTTTGACATGCTGTATGTGTAAAAATCTTGAATGAGAATTGTAAAAAAATGTTGACGGTGTGCCTGCAGGATAAATTAGATTCATTTAAAAAACAGAAGGTCAAAGAAATATATAAGAATAAAATATTTTTGTGTTTGTCCCAGTTACAATTTGAGCAACTTTACATATATTTATTTATATTTTCTGAGTCTGTTCAAAAAAAAAAATATATTTTGTTTGTGAAAAACAAATGCTGTAATCATAAAGATAACAAGATTAATAATATTAAAATTTTAATGCTAATATTTTATTTATTAATTATCTCAATGTTCTTTTTTAATATATCAACTGTTGAAAAAATATTTATAAAATATAAAACACAAAGATTTAAAAAGTAACATTGATTTTTCATACGCTATATTTGTGCATTTTAAACTAATTGAGTACATTCGGCTTAAAGCATTCAACTGGAAAATTAATAAAAGTGAAACTCTTTTTTACACGATCAACCTTTGTAAATTAGTTTTTAGAATTTGGTGGAATATTTGCATAAACGAAAATAAAACGACTAATTGGCGTTCCATTTAAAAACCCGCGTTTTGGAATAGTTTGATTCTAAATAATTTTACAGGCAGGTTTTTCGTTCCGGTTAAACGCATTTTTATAAAAAAAAATCAAGTTAATACTAAAATAACCTTTTTAACTTCTAAAATGGGCAATTTGTATTTTAATTTAAAATATTTTCTTTTATAAAACGAATAATCAGGGTTGTCATGGAATCCAATGTAGTCGGAATTGGATTTGAAAAGACGACAAAAGAATACTTTTTTGTGATAATTTCAATGTAATCGGTTTTATGTGCAAAACAGATAGTAATTCTAGATTCAACATAAAACTGATAACATTGAAATTCATCACACAAAAATATTTTTTTGTCGCCTTTTCAAATCCAATTTCGATTTAATTAAAAAAAAAATTATATGTTTTCAGTTCAAAATTATTAAAGAGTATTTTGAAATGCTTCACTCCGATTTAAATAAATACTAAAGTTCCTCATTTTCGTGATAAATCAAAATTAATTTAGTTTTAATAAACATAAGCAGCCCAATTACAAACCGAAATTCCTCATGAAATTTTTCCTTTTCTCTTATTATGAATAAAAATTCCCTCATTTTACTTTTAGTCCGTTTTTATAAACCGTGTAAAAGGGAGAAAAAAATAAAAAGCTAAAAAGTAGTTATTTTAAATATATTTAGTTTTGGGTTTCCCTAAAAGAAATTCCCTCACAAAACAGAAGGGAGTTTGAGTTAATTGAAAACCCTTTCCTCATGAAGCAAATTCCTTGCGAATATTTTTTTCTTGAATAATCAAAATTTCAAATCCATAATTTCAAATAAAAAACCATTAGTATTTGTTCTTTATTTCAGGCTCGAAGGTCATACAAATTATTTAAATAAAACTATGTTTTATTAAATTTTTGCTATAATTTAATTTAAGAAAATTTAATTTTATTTAAATAATTTGTATGGCCTAGAGCCTGAAATAAAGAACAAATACTTACAAATTTTAAGTTCAAAGAAAATAAGTAACATATAAAAAACAATTATTTTAATTTTTCTAATAATTCCAAGGCGAATTCACAACAGGTGGCCTCGAGAGATCAGGTGACTTGAATTTTGGTTGTCAAAATTTTTAAAATTATTTTGTTTGTTTTCATAAAAAAGAAAAAAATATTCATATACTAAAATGTTTTTTATTTTAAATAACATGTTTTATGCAAAAAACAACTTCTTACAGACTTATTGGTTAACCCTCGCATATTTGAATTTATATTTTATTAAGAAAATAACATAACACATGACCATGACAAATTTTCAACTCTTGTTTTAATTTATTCATTCCGTTTTCTTATTTTCATCTTCTATTCAGCCATGAATTCATTCATTACTAATAGCAACGATTGTGACCCCATGTTATTGAAAAGTTCAATAATTAACTTGCACTTGCTATTTCGTATTTTTTTCTCAATCAAATTTGTAGACAGAATTGTTCAACAATTTTCAGCTTTGCGGGCCAAAAGTTTGAAAAAGAAACATTTTTGTGTTTTAACTCGATTCACGTACATCAAGTGATTCTACTTCTTGCAACCGGTGTTGCCACAACCAACAAACTTGTGTTACCAGAATTTGTTTGAAAAAGTAACCAAATTAACAACAAAGTATGTAATTAATATTTTTATATCCTGCTATTTTAATTTGTTTATAACGAACTTATATTTTAATATTATCTAATTTTGTACTTAAAACTGACATTAATTAAATCCTGCTGACAACATTGATTGCAAAATAATAAAAATAGAAAAATAGTTGAGAGGAATGCAACCTAGAAAATAAAGTTTTGATAAGAAGTTTTTTTCGAATTTAATGAACTTTCATATTTTTTCCTTTATTAATTTTTAAAATTTTTCGCTCTTTAAAAAATCTGAATTGATTGAGCCATCCAATACAACAAAGACTTACTGATCTGTTCCATTCATTGTTCTGCGTTTTCGAATAACTATAGGGTCGCACAAATCATAAGTTTAATTATTTCAAGGGGCAAATTACGGCATTCGATATCGAACGAAATCCGATACAAAATTTTTTGAATTTGTATGGAAATTTCGTTTGATATCGAATGCCGTAATTTGCCCTTAAGCTTGACTTTTCTTTCTTCCTTTCGCAATGTACATTTAAATTAAATCGGTTCGGCCGAAAACATAGCCGTTGCCCTCAATTAAGCAGGAGGGGAAGCCAACCGCAAGTTGGTCGAGTTCCTCCTAAATTTAATAAAAGAATTTTACTTTGGTACCTTAGATTGCTCCCTCACTTACATATAATCAATTAGTTGTTATTAGAGATGGGTAACGCTCACGTGATTAGCGTGATCACGCATGATCGTGATTAGTTTTTAGTTTTAATCAAATGATTGTGCATGCACATGCGCATAAACAGTTGACCGTGAGTGAGCTCGCATGAGTAGATTTTTAGCGTGATTGTTGGGAGTTTTTCTTTGCTTTATTGTAATTTTTTCCAATTAGTTCTTTCAAATTATTTTATACTTTTTTTTCGTAGTATTTCGGGAGTTTTCTTAGTTGTAACTAAATTTTTTTACCAATCACATGAGCGTGCATGAACGTGAGTATAAAACATTGATCGTGACTGAGCGTGCATCAGTTGATTTTCAGTGTGATTATTATGTGATTTTTTTTTTAGGTTATTGTAATTTTTTTATTTAGTTATTTTAAATTATTTTATAGTGTTTTTCCTAAGTGTGAGTTTTCGTGACTATGACTAACTTTTTTCACTCACGTAAGCGTGCATGAGCGTGAGTGAAAAGTTACTTACGATCCTATTTCTAGTTATTATCACTTTTAAAATCAACATTCCGCATCGGAAGCAAAGCGCCTTTTAAACACCCATCATACACAATAACTCAAACTCTTGAAAGATGACGATTTTTTATTTATTTTTTTTATACTAAAAGGTCATTGCGTGAACCGATTTAATTAAAATTTAACTGTAAAATGATTGTTTGTTGTTGACTTCTGAAGCAGAAAGAGAGAGAGAGAGAGAATGCCAGACATTGTGTTTTTGTAACAATTCTTTAGTTTCTATTCGGTCAATCTTCAAAGTTTTCAAGAAGAACATTTATGAATGAATCATTTAAGCATAAAACTCAATTGATATTTGTTTAATTTTTTGTTAAATTCCCTGTGTAGTTGTTGTTGTGGTTGTAAAACATTTGAATAATTGTTAATTAAGTTATAATGTGTTTATTTACGTCCGACAAGTGAAAGCGACAAATGTGGCATGCGGAACAAATGACAGATTTGCATTTTTAATCTTTAAACTTTGAAGCCAGCGAATTCTAATATACAATATTGTAAGGGATTGTTAATTGAACTAGAACTGTATGATGCCCTACACTATGATACAAAAGTTTCATCAATACTTTGTAGTTTGAGGGGAAAGTGGTATGGTATGCTAGTAATAAATATAGTAGTGGGAAAAATTTAATGACAGGACACCCGACTTGAGATAAGTGCATAACCTACTTGACACCAGAGGCGCTGCAACATTTCTCTAAAAATTAATATAACCCACAACAGCAGAGCTGTAAAAGAATTAAGCATTCTATTTTCACCATCTGTCTTCGCTCACTATTGCTTTCCCAAAGAAGATAACACACCACCTACTGGTTGCTGGTAGACAATAATTTCCTCAGTGTTGCTTCTCTTTAAAAAAGAACAAAAACCAAACTGTTAGCGTCCGAACGAACCTTCGGATTCGATGTCGAAGCTCGGCAAAAGCTATGTTCGGCGTTCCGTAAATATTACGCTAATCTCCTCGAACTTTAACGGCTTTTCCATAGTCAAACCTTATTTCAGCTGGGAGAAAGAAAAAGAAAATATTCGCCTCTCTGTCTCTCTCCCGGCTGTATTAAAACTTTGCAAAGTAAACTTTGGCTGTGGAAAAGCCGTCTTTATATACATTTTTTATACATGTTTATACATCATCAAAGATATGCAAAAAATGCAACCCTGTAAAATAATAAAATACGAAAAGTATCTATAACGTTGTCAAAAACGATTTTTATGTACGTTAATTTTTGTTTTTATAAAGTAAATAATTTTAATATACTAGATTACGCCTAGTGGTCGAAATTCAACTGCCAGCTTAAACGTATACCTCTTTTAGTTGCATTCGTTTAAAAAGAAAAAAGTACTTCCCTTCCCCATGGAAAAAATAAAAACACGAAAAAAAATTGCATACAAACACGCAATTTTATAGAAAAAAATCCTATTAGTTATATAAGTACATATGTATGTATTTAGATACTCTTAAACACTCTCCTTGCTTTGCTTATGTTTTACTTAAACCAATACTTACATAAGTGAAGGCGTGGACGCATGTATTTTTAGCATTTGTAATGGTGTCAACTTTATGAGCCTTTTATTCCTTTAATACCAAATGGATTCAAATAATATATAGTCGGGTCACTAAAGCTCAACAATGCCTACCATTTGGTAAAAGAATGAAGAAAATCGGTTGGCAAACAAAGGAGAAAAAGGGATCTAAAAATATGTATATCTTTGTCTATTTATATATAGATTGTATATATTTATATCAGTTACGAGTTCGACCTGAAAAAGTGCATTCGTCGGAAACTACAAGCTAAGATCTGAGGATTTCCGGTTGACAGTGTCTTCGAGCATATCGAACCCTGTGCGCGATATTATCGTATGTTACATAAACTAAAATTTACAGGAGACCGCTTTTATTACTATTTGTATTGCTATTATATACTACAAAACTGTTACATACTATGAAATGTGCATTGTATTATCTCCATAACTGTTATATTTATCGCTATAATATTTTGTCAACAGATTAATTAATGGATTTAGAACCGATTTGCATAAAAAACTCTATTTCATAAAAAGTGTAACATACGATAATTTAGCGCACAGGGGTCGATATAACGTTAATAAGCAGTGATAATTCATACATGAAGAGGTGACGCTCCTCACGATGCTCTCGTTCCGAAATACAGTGGTTTCCTATTTAACGAATCTAATTGTTGTCAGGCTTGTTCGGTAAGGTGAACTGTTCGTTATATCCAAAACTAAATTAAAAATTAATAGCGTCTATTATTTTTCATAAAATTATTAAAATTATAGTAATTTTAGATAAATATTTCATTAAAAATATGTATAAGGAAAGGAAAGTTTCATAAAAAAACGGAAATACAAAACTAATTTATTTAAAAAATTGGTTAATCACAGTATGTTTTACTGGAATGGTTATCATTTTTTAATTGCATCTTATTGAAGCTTCTCAAAAGCATTACATTTGTGCTTCTAACATTGTTTTGCTGAGACAACTAGAAATTTGGGCATTAATATGTGAATAATACAGCAAAAATTTACAATAAACTATACCTACATACATACATATATCTGCATGTCCTAATGGTAGTCAAAGGGTTAATCGAATTCCCTCATCTGTACTCTATGCCAAGTTGAAAGAAAAAAAAAGATTCTTTAGCACGAGCCAAAACCAAATCTTAAACATACGAACAATATTTGTGCCAGAGCATTAAGAGTGCAATAAAATATAATCAATAAAAGAGTTTGAAAAATTATTACTAATAATCAAACAATTCAAAGAGAACATGAGAATTCTAACTAGCGAGCACCCATTTAATGTGTTGTTAGCTGTTTGATTGGGCTTTTTATGCACCAGTCGCGGTATGGCCACAACAATATGCCACAACTTATGTTTAGTCTATCTATTAGCGTCGTCAGTAACGGTTGGAAATAATAACGTGTTGGAGTCGGTCGGAAGAAAAGTGGCAAAGTAATTGAATAAGAAAACGTTAGATATAGAAAGTTACATGCATACGCGCGTGTGCATTAGTAGTGGTGGTTCTTTAGAACAAAGTGCAATTGTATTGTAAACTATGAGAAGTCAGTTGGTAGTTTATTAACAAAGAAATAATAAAAAATAAAATCAAACACAGGTAGTTGTTAACAAGAATTCGATGAGTGTACAAAAAAGTTAACAAGAATATGCATGCGTTCTCATACACACATATGTATGTATATGACTACGTATAAGATATGTTAAAGTAAGCATGTGTTTGTTAACATTGTTAAGTGTGTATGGCAGCATAATACGAGTATTACGAAATTATGAAAAATGTAAACTGTAGAAAAATGTTGTTATAAATGTGGAAAACGTTGTTTAGTTTTTGTTTGTTTATTGAAATACATAAGAAAACAAAAGAAGCCGAAGCTACAATAAAACTGGGCTTAAAGGAAAAAAGCAGAAAAAGAAAACCTGAAATAATGTAACGTCATTAAAAAAGAGAGTTGGTTCTTTGTTGATTGCTTTTGCGGTCGTGAGTGTTTATGTGTTTGTTAACGTTAAAACGATCATAAACAGAGATGGAAAAATGCGTTTTTGAAATTATAGCTGTATGCCTAACACCCATTAATACAAAGTTCAGCTATGACCTCTTTTAGACCGAGATAGTTTACTTTGCAAGATTCCCGCTTGATCTGGTGTTCATAATAATTAAATTAGATTTACATATGTACATATGTGTGTACATATCATCACCTTAAATACAAACGGAAGTAACTACACAAATACTCGAAATATACTTCTTTATTGATTTTGTTTCGTCTTGTCAAACTACATGTTCACGGAAAATTGTAGACTCCTGCGATCAAAAAACGGCCCTTTTATTAAAGAAATTTAAACGGGAGTATTTAATAGTACGTGTATGTATTTCTTAATGCATAAAGGTGTACCTACATACACGCTTGCAAAAAAAAGGTGTTGCCTTGTCTTGTTCAAAAATAAATAAGTCTTTATATTATAAAAAAATTAAATTGATTGCAAGAAAAAAATTTATTATTATTGACTTTATAACGTATTTAGCTTCTTCTTTGAAGTAAATAAAAGTGTAGTTACGTCCGTTTGCATTTTAGATGACGATATTTATTTACATACAACTACATTTTAACCTTACGTTTTTTACTTGGATTGCTATTGAAGCTACCTAAGTAGGAAAAAGGCATTTTTTTCAAAATCCATTTATTTCTCAACATATGTAGTCTCCCTTTAGCTCAATACATTTAGTAAGACGATATTCCAACTTTTTTATACCATCTGAATAATACGATTTTGGGAACCCCTTAAAATACGCGTTAGTTTCGGTAATCACTTCTGTTCACTTTAAAAACTGCATGTGTGGTTTGTTGTTACTTTTTCGTTCTGTTCTGTTGCGGACTATTCTGTAGAAAATAGAATACAACGTCAAGTGACAGGCAGAGATTGTATTTATTAGTTTTTTGTCGTGTGAAATGTTAAAATTTTTTTGTTAAAAGTCAGAAAATTTTATTTTAATTAAAATTTTTAAAGATTTATATATTTTTGTCAAATAAAAAAGATTTTGCAAACATTTACAAAACTCATTCCTAAAATTACATCGTCAACATCCGAAAGTTTAGACACAGAACAAGTAAGTAAAAAATATTTTCTACAGAAAAGAACGGCACAGAAAGGCAACGAAAAGTAAATACAGTGTACTCTCTCTTAAGCGGACACCTAAGGGACTGGAAAATTTGTCCGCTTCTGAGAGGTGTTTGCTTATGAGAGAAGTACAAAGGAGTAAATAACAATTTGTAACACATACATACATATTTGTCTGTAAACAGTTTTATTTAAAAACAAAAACATATAAAAATGTTAATGTTTGTGAAATTAACATTTTTGTGAGAAATTGAAAAAAATTGTTATGTGAAGTACATACATATTACTTTGTGATACATATTTATATTTTGGCCTAAAAGGCTTTTTTTTACATTACTGAATAAATAAATATTCAAATGGATTTAAAAAAAAGTCAGAAATTTTAGCTTGGTGAGTTTTTCCTTTAATTTCAATATCTTGGAGATGCATTTGAAGATCATTAAGCAATTCAACACCGTTAGTTTTCTTTTATAGATAAATAATCTTCTTGGTAATTCTTAATTTCACTTTCTAGTTCATCTTCAGACGAGTTGGCAAGCTTTTGTTGGGAAACAATTAACATATCAGTACTAATGTATTCTACATCTTCATCATTAATGAAAACTTCATTATCTAAAGCAGACTGAGGTTTGCTGATTTTAAATTTCTTTGCTAACTCGCGAACACTAAGTTTTCCATTTTTATGAATTCCTGTAACATTTACTTTGTCTTTAATAGTCAATACTGCTTTAGACATAGCGATTCAAGAATGTATACAACAGGAATTTATAAATATCCGTATTTATTACGTGCAAGACAACAATCTGTTTGTTTTTGGGGTTCCCCTTTATACACAAACGCATTATTGTATAAGAAAAAGCTGTACGAATAAGGAAAAAATAAAAACAGTGTTACTGTCCGGTTATAGGGAACTAAAATGCCCAAAGGGTGGGAAAAAGAGTGTCTGCGTTCGGTTATGGGAGGATTGTCCGCTTAAAAGTGAAACAAAATTTTAAGTCCCTAAGGATTTTTTTGGGACTTAAAAAATTGTCCGCTTATGGGAAATGTCCGCTTAAGGGAGGTGTCCGTTAGAAGAGAGTACACTGTACTAATGAGGCCTTAAGTTTTGTTCTTCTCATTTGGTTTTCTAATTAGAATTTACGTAAACAGAAACAAGTTTTAATGGCTATTTCCTATTAATTTGATTGGGTTTCCCATCTCTGATCAATACTATCAAAACGTATCAACTGTCTATTTGTCTGTCTGTCTGTCTTAGCTGGCTAACAACTGACTTGCTGACTTGTTTTTTAAAGTGTTTGTTTAACAAAAAGAGAATATAACAAACTGAAAGAAACAAATAACACATTCAAATAACAACAATCATTTCTGCCTTAGTGATTTTTTCGGGGCGTTGTCATTAAGACGTTACAAGTTTTTCGGTTACGAAAATAAAAAATAAACTTTATAGAGTAATGTGAAACGTTCGGAATAACCATGTTCTGTTTAAAATTTTTGTTCTAAACATAGTATTTAGTTACAAAACTAAATATTGCAAAATATGTGCATATGAATAAGCAAATGTATGTGTGTATATTGCTAATACAGTGCTAACAAATCAAATATAATGATAAGATAAGGAGAAGTGATAAATAAATCCCCAAAGGCACACACATACACACACAAACACAATACATGTATAAAACTGGAAAAAGTTAAATAACGGTAAACATTGCGTTTTTCTAAACGCAAGTGTGTGATAATAATTAATTGGAGCATATTAAATAAACGGTTTAGCAAAAATTACATACATACATATTTTGCATTCTCTTTATTTTGTTAACACACAACAAAAACGACGACAAGCTTTGATTACAACTCGTCTGTAAATAAATAGCCGTCATTGCCGACTTAATTGTAGCTGTTTGTTATAAATGTGTTGGCAGCACCACCTGCAATTAAACGTATGTAAGTTACTCATTGGCTGCGTATTCACTTTCTGTTAAGTTTCTTATCGCTTTCATTAACTATTTCATTTTTGTTTTATTTTTTTTTTAATTAGTTATTGCAAAGTTTTACCCATGGATGAGTAAAACAGTACGTGTATTCAAATACATACACATGTGGCCAATCAAATAGGTATTATCTGCATACATAATTATTAGGAATTAATTATTAAGAACGCATGTTTTTCGATTGGATGCAAACAAAAATTATTCCCTAGGCTAATAAATTAGCTACGGCGAAAAAGAAATCCTATAATTGAAGAATTTTTCATTGAAGACTCAAAAAAATATTTATTTATTCGCATACGGCAGGTTGCAACAGAAGTGCTCTCTCTATACATTATTTCATGAACTTTTTGTCACAAATTTTTCATGTTCTAAATATTTTGTTTTCTCAGCGCCATTTTTAAATCGCTCCAAAGCTTTTCTATGGTGTTGATGTCGGCTAATTTTCTTACTCACTCTATAACACATGCTTTATTTTCTCAAGGGCAACCACTTACCAACTTGAATGAAAGTTTGGGGTCTTTGTCTTGTTGGAATTATATTTTTATATTTTTGGCATTTTGCGCCAGCAGTTGGTGTTTGTTGCAATATTAACACCACCTGTAAAATTAATACGCTTAATGCAGTAACAGTGGTACCTATTTTAATGCTCATTCATGTAAATTGAAAAAGCATGCATGCACACAAATTATGCATACCTATAATGAGTATTTTCTTTGAATTTTTTTTATTTAAATTTATTGTGGAATCTGAAATGCAATCTAAAAGTGATTCATACCTGAAGCCAGTGATGTCAGATAGAGGGAATTTTCCCTTGTTGTTAGTTTTTTTCTGGGAAATTTCATGAGTAGGGGAAAAAGGAAGCATTTCCGATATTTAGCGAATTGTAGAGAATTTTTAAAATTGGTTTCTTTTAATATCTAACATATTTAATTTCTTTAAATTAAATTAATATTTATACTTATTTATATTTATGGAATTTCGTACTAACCGAAATTAATTTAACTTGTAAGAAATGAATAAGTTGCACTTTTCGTATTCTAATTCGTTAAATAATACTGTTAAATAGTTGATATTCCTAGTTACTAGTATCCACCGTCAAAAGTGGTAAAATCGAACAAAAGAACGCTGATGAGATGGTGTAGCGACCTCGAAATCAGTACTGATCCGTTCTGCTAGTCTGATGAATAAATTGTTACAAATAAAAAGTACTCTCTTAATAAAATAATGAATTTATCCAAAAATAATTTCTTAAATTAAGAAGATATGGGTAAACTCAGATTTGAGCTCAAGCCATAAAAATCTCATTTCAATATATTTAAATTCAATTTTTAATAGAAGTCCTATAATTTGTATATTCAAGTGTGACAATTTGATTAGGTATTTATATTATAAGATCACATTTATTAGTTTTTTAAAAAATAAAGAAGACAACTTTGTCAGCGTATGTGAGCTGTTGAAAACCTGCATGTTTAAAAAATCTTCAACAGCTCTTGAGGAAACAAAAGCGACTTCGTTTAAATCAAAAGAAATTTATGTTGCATATTAGGCTAATTCGTAATATTTTAATCAGACGGAATTCGCCATGAGGCAATATTCCGAAGAAGATAGAAAAGTTAATTAATTCCAACCTTCTTCTTAAAGAAATTATATTTGTGGGTCTAAAAGTGTAGAGGAAAATGTGTAGATGCAGTGGAAGAGGAAATTTTTCGGCCATATAGGGATTTTTGTATATTTCTTCTGGCATCACTGCATAAAACTACCACTTTTTTTACAATATAGACATTTATTTAGCCAAACAATTATTAAAAGGTGACCATGTTATGTTAATTAATTAATATACAGCGGAATGGTCGAGTCCGAAAGCATCCTGAATAATCGAATTTTACGATTGAGTCAACGTTTTTACTGGGTTTTACATACATATATGTATGTAAGTAAGTATGTATAAGTATACCAAAAATGACTCGTATCGTATCCATTTTATATTTGCTAATTTGAAAGATTTTTCATCAATAAAAATTGTAGCAGATAACTAACTTTTCTCCAAGACTTTGTGAATTCCATGTTGCCTTTTAAAGTCGAATTTTGGCTCGATTAACGCTTTGCAATTTTTTTTTAACTAAATCATAAATAAAATATTTTGTTCTCGTACACCAAATAAAATCTTTCTTGAGCTGCCAATACTTTTCTTTCGAATGTCGATGCCATTATAAAATTGTACATCAAGCATTTCTCACATCTGAAACCCAAGACAATTGGGCATGTGATGGAAATCTATTGATTTCAAATCGCGCAATTTTACAAAACGAATCATTGTCAAATACGTTTGCTGTAAATCGGACGATGTAGTCAGATGTAGTTTAAGTTCTAATAAAATATTCTAAATTTTTAAGACAACAAACAAGAATCAGTTAAGTTGGTTTTAGCAGAATTAGATTTTTGAAATCGAGTGATTTGACATCGATCGATTTCCATCATATGCCTGAATAGTATACGAACAAGAGGTTCCTGCATATCGTTTCTTGTCAATGTTAATAAATATTTTGCGAACCCAGATAATTAAGGTAATCACAGTTAAACAATTGAAAGCAAAGTATATTTTTTCCCCCTTATCAATCCCGTATAATTGATGTTCCCTGTAATTGATTCATCAATTTAAAAAAACCTGCATATTTCGCATAAATTCACAAATTCTCTTTTTATCATAAATATAATCTAAATCGAATGTCTTGACCTATTAACCCTCACATTATAGATATTTTACCTCTTCTTGTAGGCAAAATTAACTACAGCCAAACAGTTGAATCGATTTAAATGATTTTTTGAATTTATCTTTTGGAAGACTTCCTCGTAAGGACAACTAGATCTTTCCTAGCGTACTCTCCCGAATAGAATATTTTGCATGGGACACGCACACTTACGCTCGCGAACTATTATTGACATACAAAATAATAGTTATTCGTTTTAAAATGAAATCATCTGAAAACTAAGAAGATAAAGAACTTATTTGGTAAATCGAAATCTACCATTTTCCCTTCTTAGTTCATATTTCAATTTGATTCCCACACTTTTTTTGTAATAATAATTAATTTGACCACAATTTGATGTGAATTTAGCATGGTCACTCTCATTCAGTAATTTGTTAAACTTCCTTTTGATATGCTCTTGCTTAGTAAACAATTTACATTTTGTTGGCCGTCCTTTCTTTAAACAAGTTCATTATTCTAGAAAAACTGCAAATCAGCTAAAATACAGTTTATTGCTCTTTATTATAATGTTCTGTTAACTGTACAGCAAGTCCTTGTAACAAATAAAATTACCGTTGAAGCAAAATCAATTATTTATGTTGTAAATAATGTTCCAATCGGAATTTATCATGTTCTCATAATTATTTATACACATTGGCGTAGATAGACCAATTTAGCGCCTCGCCAGGAAACTTTTGAAATTTTTATTTATTTTTTATTTTAATTCCAAAGTCTTTTATGTACCTAATAATAATTTTCTTAAATTTTATTTTATAATATTTTAGACTATCTAGGTGCTTTAACTTTACTTTTCTATAACAGAATTCTTTAGATAAAAGTTATACAGAATCTGTAAAACTCATTCTAGATTCATTGTCTGATTGCGAGAATTCCTTTTTTTAATTTCCTATAGAATCCAAATTATTAACGACTTTAAATTAAATTAGCAGATTATTTTTTTTTTTTATAAAGGTCAGGTCGACCTTTTTCAAGTGTTTACCCATTACGGATCACGAGGTAGAATCCTGTGACAAACGGACAGACATTTTAGCGTAAACAATAGTGTTCTGATTTTACACTTTGTGTGCGGAATCCTAAAAAGCACATGTCTGCAGTATGCAATCAAAATTTGTATGAAATTAAATTGTGTTAAATTTTATTTTTTTTAGAGTTATTTTATGCCTTTTTTAAAAAATGTTGCGCCATGGAAAATTCCCTGCAAATAAAGCGACTAGTCCAAACACGCATGTAAAGTATACTCCATAAAGGACCAGGACTAGTCCAAAAGTAACCCAAATGTATGAAGTAAACATGGTCTAATTAACATTACGATGTCCTAGGGCTGGGCCATATGGTCCAGGTTTGCAATACATCAGACTAACCCAAAAACTACTTCATCATATCGTTAAAAATTTACCATGCATAAGTAGCTTGTTCGGCACGAGTACTATTGTGAAAGCACGAACAATTGTCGTATAGCAATAAGTTCTTGCTTGAAAATTACATACATAGATACTCCTAGGACATCGCAATGTTACCATATTTTCTTCATACATTTGGGTTACTTTTGGACTAGTCCTAGTCCTTTGTGGAGTATACTTTACATGCGTGTTTGGACTAGTCGCATTATCTGCAGGAAATATATTTTTAATTTAAGCACATAAAAAACTTTCGGGGGGACTATATCCCACCACGTGGTAGTCTACCTACCCACGCTAATGCTTGTACAGCATCGAAACCGTGCTTCTTTTAAGGCTTACATATGTTGTATATTCACTATGGAGAAGTGTGTATAACTGCATATTATGTATAAACTAATTTTTATAAAAAGGACTCAACCGCTTACACTTTTTTATCTATGTATGTATGTACATACATATACTTACATATATGTGTACATATGCACATGTAAAATTGCTATTATTTTCTTGAAAGCTTCATGTTTTTTTTTTCTAAAGTATGCATTATATAATATTAATACACACACATGCATACATACATACCTACTATGTGTACGAAAATGGAATTATGTTTGCTGTTATTAGGGCAATTTATAAAAAGCCGTTCCCTTAACATACATATGTACGAGGGCGGATCAATAAGTCCGTGTGAAATTGTGTAAAACACGGTTATTTTTTTTGCAAAACAAAAATTTATTTTTCAACATAATCTCCTTTTAACTCAATACATTTAGTCCAACGTTTCTCCAGTTTTTGTATCCCTTCCAAAAATAGGATTTTTCGAGGTCCTTAAAATAGGCATTTGTTTGGTCAATAATTTCATCGTTGGAGCTGAATCTCTTTCCACCGAGCCATTTCTTTAGGTTTGTAAATAGGAAGTAGTCACTAGGGGTTAAATCCGGAGAATATGGCGGATGAGGTACCAATTCGGATTGAGGTTAAACAACTCCAAACAATCCTTTGAAGTTGTCACACGTTTACGTTTATGATCAATAGAGAGCAAACGCGGCACCCATTTTGCAGACAACTTTCTTAAGCCCAGCTGATCACTTAAAATCGAAACCTCGCTACCATATTAAATGCCTATGGCATCAACAATCTCACGCACTTTTACTCTTCGATCGGAAAACACCATTTTCGGACATTTTCGGGTGTAATGACCTCAATTGCCCGTCCAGAATGTTCATCAGCGTCATTTGTACTTGTGCGACCACAACGAAAGTCAGTAAACCACCTTTTTACCATTGAAATCGATGGTGCAGTCCCCATAGTATTTATAGAGCTTTTCCTTGGTTTGATTAACGGTTTTTTTTTGCAAAAAATAAATGTTTAATGAGCACTCGAATTTCAATTTTTATCATTTTTAGAAAAATACACGAGGTTGTTTGTTTTGAGCAGCTGTTAAACGCAAAGTAAATGACGACACTTGCTCAAAATTTGACATTAGTCTATTAACAGGTATTACTTGATGAGAACAGTGTTGCATTTCATATAACTACGAGGGAAGTTCGAAAAGTCACGGACTTATTGATCCGCCCTCGTATTTCCATATACAAAAACATGAGTATGTATGAATGTGGTATGTCCATTGTACAGCAAAATATACGTACATATCCTCATGCATACAAAATGTATCAAATACATTTGTACATGTACATATAGTATATGTACTGCCTATTACTTTTAGTTATTTTTTTAAGCCCCATATTGGCATCAAACCAGTTTTTCGATCACTCATGACAACATTTCTTAAACATGGTTAAGACATTTTGACCGCAACTTGTTTTGTTTAGGTTTTTGTTTTGATTTCTTGGCTTTAGTAGTTGTGCAGGAAGGTGCGGGAAGAAAGTGGTTGTGTTCTCACACAAATTAACAGTTGTTATTATTATGAATACTTATATTATTAACATGCAAATGTTAAATATACACATGCATGGAATAGATTGTATTACATATGGATGTATGTACATACATATATACTAGAGCACTGCGCAAGCATATTTAAAGATGTGTTTAAAAGATTTGTTTCGCTTGCAACTCTTCCGCAACATTACATTAATGCTGCGATGTTCATAGTATCGCAGCAGACAACGTGACTGGTCCGAACACGCATGTTAAGTATACTCCATAAAGGAGTAGTCCAAAAGTAACCCAAATGTATGTAAAAACATTTAACATTACGATGTCCTAGGGCTGAACCATGTGGTCCAGGTTTGCATTACATCGGACTAAACCAAAAACTACTCCATGTCCTTAGGATATGGACCACTCAAAAGTAGCTTGCTCGCCAAGAGTACGATCGTGAAAGCACGAACAATTGTCGAAGATCAATAAGTTCTTGTTTGAAAATGATATAGTGCATGACTGCATTAAATCGGACCATGTTGTAACTAGTCCGTTTCAGCTATAATGGACCACGTAGTCCAATATTATCTGCAGGGATGTATGTATACTGAAAAGCACAATTGGAAAATATATATTTTTTTATTAATGGACTGTGCAGAGAGTTCTGTGTCCTATAAAGGCTGGTACTGTGTTCAGTTTTCCACGCGGAATGCTGTCAAAATGCATGCAAAAAAATATGTGTAAAATTCGTGAAAAATGTTGCCCGGGTAGTACTGTGTTTTCTTGTTGATTTGGACAACAATCGACTCAGATGCCAATTGGATTGAAACGTGTATGAAGTGCTTTAAGTAGGTTGAGCGAAATAAAACTATCGTATTCACGATCATGCATGTTTACTTACTGTGGGATAGTGCAGGACTTTTAAGGGCACTATACATTGGTCAAAATGACATCAATCATTATGGTGGTATTAGTGAAAATTTTTTGTGCGGGTGACACCGAATATGATTGATGGAAAACTAAAGGAATTAGATTTTTGGCATGCTTGACGAGTGATTTTGATGAATGTATAGGTTTTACTCTTTATGCACATACACACTTCAAACGAGCTTTTAAACAAAATATAAAAATATCGGATGAAAGAAAACATATTTGGATGAAAAAAGTGCTTTGGATGAAAATCAAAAAATTAAATTAACTCTTTATTTCCTTTAGACCCGCTAATTTTGTAATGCTCGGAAAAAATTTGAGCAATAAGGGGAGAGGTGGCTCTTCGTCGAACTCAAAATGGGTACAAAAAGGGCAAAATTAACAAAAAAAAAAAGATGTGTTTCACTCGGGGACTGCCGCGGCAAAGCTATTGCATAGCATTTTTTATCAACTTATGCAATTATAATTATTTATCTATTTTTTATTTATGCAGTATTTTTTTTTCTTTGATATTAATTCAAGTTTTTTATTTGATATTAATTCAAGTTACACTTTTTGAGCATTTTGACCGATAAGAAAACAAATTTTTTTCTTTTATTGAATAAATGAGAAGTTAATATCGTTTAAAAACCTACAAATTAAGATTACGAATTGTGAGCGTGAGTGAACGTAAGTGAGTGTGCGCCCAGTAGTTAATTTTTATCGTCGTTTTTTCACTCACGTTTACGTGATTGAAAAAAAAAACAAAAGACTTAAGAAACAAACTTAGTGTCAGGTTTTTTTCGTTACGGAATTTCTTGATTCGGTCGCCGCGCTCAAAGCCCGCGATAAACGCTATGCAATAGCTTAAAAATAACTAATAAAGAGTCACTCCTAAAGCAGTAAAACGTAGGACTGACCCCCTTTATTTTTTCTTTCCGGTACCCTATCACCATACAAATATGGTGGTTTTCGTCCTATCTCTCCATTTTTAGCTCTTGCATTTTTTTCTGAACCTGTTAAATTTGGGGGATCTATCCCTTCCAAATCCTGTTATTAAGAAACTCCGTACAAAACTATCACATGCCTAATGTTCGTGCAATTGACGATGCACTATCACGAGAGATTCATGCCAATCACATCACTAGTGCACATTTTCAATACTAACCAATGTGTTTATTTTACAGAAGATCCAAGTGTGTAATAAACGTTTTTAAATTCTCAAATTAAAGAACAATCTTATTTGTATGAGAACATTTACACCAGGCAAAAAAATACTAATATAATTAATTTTGTACTAGACAAAAATTTTCTAGGAACTTCATTTAACTTATAAATATCTTGTAAATTTCAGTAAATATTTGTTAAAACCTCGTTTATGTATTTCACCAAATAATTGTCTAGTCTGAACCAAGTATTATAAAGGTTATTTAAAGAAAGTCACCTTTTACATTTTCATCGCTTAGTTAATAAAACTTTAGATTAGTTTTTGTTTCTTAAACATTTGCATTCAATTTCCTTTCTCTTCTTTTCACTGCAGATACGAACATTCGCAACACAATGAAAATTTTATGAAATTCCCACATTCAACTGCGACTAGAATTCACACACCATCCCAAACTACATATACTTTCACATCATAAATTATGGCCAAAATGACTGATTTAATTGTAACAACTACAATTGGAACGGCTACAACAGAAAATACACCTACAAGATCGGATGAGAAACGAAAAAAGAAAATCAAATATCGTGACAAAATGAAATTGTTAAATGCCATATTGATAGGATTAATTGTAGTTGTAGTAAATAAATTAGAAATGTACAGTGACAAAGACAGAGGGGCACAGAGTATCGGTGTGTTGGCACAAACACGCGATCCCAGGTTTTATTCCAGAGTGGGCGTTAATGATTTCAAATGGCCGAATCCAGGTGATCCAGATTATAGGTAAGTGAAAGAAGAAAAAAATTGTTAAATATGATTTCATTGCAAAGTAATAAACTAATGATGGCGAAAAAAGAGTCGTTAGTGAGAGATATTTTTAGATTTTTAACCGGCAAAGATTTTCTTGTTTTTTTTTTTTTAAAGATGGGATCGTGATCAGGTTCATGCACGCTCATGATAAAGCAATTTTACTCATTCACGATCTCACGTGAGTGGCAAAACAATTTCGTTATAATCAGAAAACTCACGCCCACGAAATACTTACGAAAAAAATAAAAAATAAAATAACTGGTATATTTATGTTCTACATTCCACTTTGTAGTGGAATTCAATTGAAATCACTTCAGTTTAAATTTTTTGAAATTGAATATTGAAATATACTCTACTTGTCCAGAACATCAAAAATTACAAGTTTACTTTTTATGTTTCACTACTTTTGTAGAAAATACCTGATAAATAAAAAAAATAAAAACTAAATGAAAAATTGCAATAAATCAAAAAAAAAAAAAACAAATCATAAAACAATCACTTTAAAAATTGACTCATACACGCTCACTCACGCTCAATTTTTTATACACATGTTCATGCACGCTTACGTGATTGGAAAAAAAAAACTAATCACGCATGATTCACGATAATCACATGAGCGGTACTCATCTCTATTTTGGTTTACGGAATTTATGTGGGAAATGCATACATGACAACTTCTCGGCAAGCAATTATGAAACTGGTAGAAAATTTTTAGCTGATGGGACAAGTTAGTGCACGAATCAGTGCACGTTGTCCAAGAACAACCGGGAATATTGCTGTTGTAGCCCATAGTGCTGAGGAAAATCCAGATTAGTCCATTTCTCGTCGATCTTTGGAGTTGGGCATTCCGCAAACGACATTATTTTGGAAGATGTTGATGTGGACGACGTTTATTTAGAACAAGACGGCGTTATGTGCCACACAAGTAAAGATAACATCGCCCTTTCACGTTACCGTGAGATTTCTCGATGATGTGTTCACAATTGGCCAGTGAGATCTTGTTATTTAACACCTTTAGAATTTTTTCTTTGAGGCTACGTGTAAGATAAAGTCTTTGCCAATGACCCATTATCGATTTAAGAACTCATAGATAGAATTCGTGAAGCTATCCAGGACATACAGCCGCATTCATGATGCTAAATTTCGTGAAAAGAATATTGTCTTGCAGGCGTAGCCATGGCGGCCATTTGTTTGATATTGTTTTCCATTATTAATGGGATACCTTCCTCTTTACAATTAAATAAGCAACCCATGATTTTGTTTAAAAATAATAGATTTTTTACATTTTGAAATGATAACTCCTATTGGAAGACACACCAACCACCATTAAAGGAAATTTAATCTATTTTTTATTTACGAGTATAAATTGTGTTAAATTAAATAATCAAACCTCACTAGAGGATTGTTGAACTTCAAAACTAGAAGTTTCTACGCCTTTTTTCCTTCAAGGCTATTGCGACGAAGTATGTAAATAAGCGACGCATCAGTAAACATTCGTTCGCTTGGAACACCCAACAAAATGCATGTGGATTTTAGACTTAGATCCATATAATTTAAATGGGTTTGATCAAAGGTTTTTGTCCAAAACAAGCGACCCAAGTTGCCGAACTGCCATACACCTTGACTAAAATTTAAAATTTAATTTAAGATATACATATTTTTAGATGCCATTATGAACCTCCCTTAATGTTTTTTTAAATGTGAATTTATAAGAAATTATTATTTCATCCTTCATGTCGCCAATTTTTATTAAAAAAATGCTTAAACCGCAAATTTATATTTAAAAAGTCAAAAATTATGCATTTTATAGAATTGAAAATGCCATTAGTTTTGTTAATTTCATCTTATATCGTTTTTCTTCTTATAAAGGGTGTTTCAAAATTAACGCAAGATTTTAAGTTTCCGCCATTTGTGCAGTGAAGTGTTAGTAAGACTAAAAAACAATTTGACAGCTGACAGTTTAAGGCTGGTAAAAATGAAGCGTTACACGGCAGAACAACGTGCTTTCATTTCATCTCCCAAAAATAACACAAAAACTAAAAACTTTGTTTTCTATTTAATTCAAATCTTGCGATAATTTTGGGAAACCCTCTATATCATACACCTAATGAATATATTAAATTGATGTTTTATATATTTATTTTAATTATTTATTTGAACTTTTTAGAACCTACACATTCAATGATCGCCGTTATGGTCATTATCAACCGAATGGTTACGGTGCCAATTATCCCGGTAGAAATCCACCCGGTCAATATCCACAAGGAATGCCAAATGAAGATCGGTTTCGTTTTGATCCAGTGAGTATAAAAACATAATAATAATTTAAATAAATACAAATAAACAAAAGAAAAGCAGCTCTTCTAAACATTTGAAATTTGTTTGAGGTAAACTGATAACATTTTATTTTAAAATTAGATTTCTCCCAACAAGTCTTTTTCGCGATCAGTGCTTTTGCTCTATAATATTAGAACTTTAATATTTGTACTTGTTCATGTATTTATTAGATTTTAATCGTTGAAAATGTTCATTTAATTTATCGTTTATCTCTCAAGTATGTCGTAAATACTTTTAAGAAGAGAAGAACAAAGGAATTAATTTAATTTTATCGAAGAACACAGAAATAATAACCTAATGACATTATTTGTTGAACATCAAACTCATCCAAATGGGGAAAGAAGGCACCAAATATCGAAACGTTAATTAAATTTGTAACGCAGATGACCATAAACGATTTGTTCGTTCGTTATGTTCTTATTTTAATTGTGTTAATCAAACATGTCATCATCGCACAGTGGTCAGGCTGATCGTATTGTATGTTGTGCTATTTTGCAGGAAATCTAATTTCATATAATCCAATTAAAAAGTTTTATATTCATATTGACTGCAGTATTTATAGCTTACATGCATTCCGGTTATTAGCATTTAACGCTTTTCAGCACTTTATAAATTTTTAAGCTATTGCATAGCTTTTATCGCGGGCTTTGAAATGGTTGGGACGTGTACGTATTGTTTGTAGTTTCCGCATAATTGTTTTTTTTAATATAACCGAAGTCTTTGCGTCACTAATGTCTTCTTCATCGGAACTCATTATTGTTACTTTTAAAAATTAAATTTTTATTTTTATTAAATTTTTTGTTTGTTTTTTATTTGCTTTTTATCAATCTGTCAAAATCATATGGTAACTTAAATGGAATTTATATGCAGAAGAATGGTCATTTAAGTTTTATTTAAATAAGTGTTGTGTTTTTCTTCCGACGGGGTTTGATGCAATTTTGGAATGAATTTGACGTGGGATGACGGAAATTCATTCCAAATTTCATTTAAATGTCACTGAACTTTTGTATTGAAATAATGAATTTGGCTCTTAAGGATAAATTACACTTAAATGAATAGTCAATTATTGGGCCTTAGACATCATAACATTACATCACTGGTAAGGGTCTGAGGAGTCATACCTAAAACAGAGCATTGAGCGTGGCGTTAGTAGCAGGGTACGTATTTACAGTACATTTAGACCAGCGGTGCTCGTCCCATACAACAATTGTTGGAAAAAATTTACACACATTTGTTACGCTCTTTTAAATACTTTTATTCATTCATCGTTGAGTAGAGTTGGGCAAAATCGTTCCTTTTGTGGAATCGTTCCGAACGATACGAAAGATGTAAGGAACTAGGTCGTTCCTCTCCTTCATCGTTCCTATTTTTACTTTGAACAGTGTAGGAACGACTGAAATTCTCTGTCGCTCCTAAAAACGTCAACAAAGAAATGTTATCGTTTGTTTTCATTTACTGGCTGTAATAAAAAAAAAGTTCTAAAAGTGCTTTCGTTAAATATTTGTAAAAAATAATAACTGCTACAAAATAAATTATAAAAATAATATTGTCCATTAGTGTACAGAATATGTGAACAAAATAATTATAACAAACCGTCTTGATGCGTCAACGATTTGCTCGCGCATCCGTCAAACATCATACACAAAAAATCAGAACAAGTTAATGATTTCTCAAGACGGTTTGCAATTGCGGAACGAGGAACGATAAAAAAGGAACGCTTGGATCGGTCCGCATCGTTCCAATTAGGGAATCATTCAATGGAACTAGGTCGTTCCGGAACGACACAACTCTATCGTTGAGCAAGCGATGAAAACACATGCGGCGGACTATCGTCATGTTTTCCAGAAATTTATTAAGCAATGTTGTTGGTTGAAGCAAAGCAAACACACGATTTTCAATTACAGTTGAATACAAAAAAAGGAAGTAAAAAAACATTGAAATTTTTAAAAATTGAAGAGAATTTTGGCCGTATAATATATATATCTTCTTTTCCTTAAAATTTAAAGTACATTCATTTAATAAGTTGGTTATATATTAAAAAATTCTTAATCTAAACTTTTTTGCTTGTTTTCTTATTTTAAGTGTTTGACATTATGTGTGCTGGGCAACCCTCTCAGCAATACATCCTCATTTTTATTTTTGAACATCGCTGATTTAGACTAATATTTGTTTTTAGAGTGTATAGTAAATACGTAACCTGTTATTAACGCGACGCTCACCCCTCTGATTCAGCGAGTATCAGTTTTTGCTGAGCGGTATTGACAGAACTTTGTTTGATTCATCGTTTTTATGATATATTTGATTAACTACTATTCGACGACTAGACAGACAGCTTCTAGTTTATACTATTTAAATTAGAAAATTTTGCCGTACTGGCTAACTTAGATAGCTTGATATTTCCTCGCGACTTGTCGTTACTAGGGTGTACTGGGCCAGGGTTAGCCATAACTCTGAGTTCTAAAGCGGCCAAATAATATTTCAGGTGTGGATCACTTTGACTTGAAATCAACAAAAAAATAGTTTTGTTGAGCAAAATGCCAATTTGGCACCACAGTGCACCAACACTGATCGTCACAAGTATGAGAAAGATATAAAAAAACTACAGTTATCAACAACAACATACGGCCTCAACAGATTAAATACCCACACATGCTGGAGTTGTTTAGCAAAGCTCGATCATTGATACGAGAACTAATTGAAAACATAACTCGAAATTATGGTACACACTTGAATGTAAACAAAAATCAATTTCAAATGTTTGCAAATGCAATCTTTCACTATTAGGAGACTTTAAAAACTATCATTTTGTCTATAATTCGTTCATACTTGTTTTTTTTTTTTGTAGAACAATCCAAATGCTGGTCACACACCATTTCCAGGAATTTTAGCTGGTTGGCGTGAAGATCTGCAAGGTAAACAAAGACGTGATTCTTTAACCCTCGAACGTGATGTTTTTGTCACCACCAATTATGGTCAAGTGCAGGGCTTTAAAGTTTATATGTATGACAATCCCGATCCAAAGTCATTTTATCGGCCCTATCATTCTACGGTGGATCGCGTCATGGGTGAGTGTTCGGTATTTTTGGGTATACCTTACGCCCTTCCACCCACATTTGAGGGCCGTTTCAAACCACCAAGACTTCATAGAGGCTGGCAGCTGTTACAAGCGGTAGATTTTGGTCCAGCCTGTCCGCAACCAGTACGATATACGGGTGCCACCAAGGGCATTATGGACATGGACGAGGATTGCTTGTATTTGAATGTTTTTTCGCCAAATGTAAGTAGACTTGAAAAGTTTTTATACAAGAATTATAAAGTAATTGAAATTAAATTTCAGACAGGTGCTGGCTTAGCTCAGAAATATCCGGTAATGGTTTACATACATGGTGGTGAATTTATACGTGGTGCCTCTAATTTATTTCAAGGCCATATCTTGGCCTCATTCTATGGTGTGGTGGTGGTAACTTTAAACTATCGTTTGGGAGCCTTGGGCTTTCTTTCAACAGGCGATGAAAATTCCCCGGGTAACTACGGTATACTCGATCAATCGATGGCCTTGAAATGGGTGTACGATAATATAGAGTTTTTCAATGGCGATCGAGAATCGATAACACTGTTTGGTCCCGGTGCTGGGGCAGCTTCGGCGGGCTTGCTCATGGTAGCTCCACAAACTAGAAATATAGTTAAGAGAGTCATAGCACAGTCGGGCTCGGCATTGGCTGATTGGGCTTTAATACAAGATAAATATCGTGCTCAAAATAACAGCCGTGTCTTGGGACGGCTATTAGGCTGTTCGCTGGAATCTTCCTGGAAACTGGTAAACTGCTTGCGTACTGGCAGAAGTTTTTATGAGCTGGGCAATGCTGAGTTTCCTCCCGATGTTGGTACTTTTCCCTGGGGTCCTGTGCTGGATCATAACTTTACAGTGCCAGGCGATGATTGGTATGATGGCTGGCGTGAAAAAGATTGGCGTTTTCTATACGAAACTCCTATAGAGCTTTTGCGTCAACGGAAATTCAACCGGGGCTTACAATATATGACGGGCGTAACTACACAAGAAGCAGCCTTCTTCTTATCGCAAAATGAAAGCTTAGCACCATATTACGAAATCGATGGGAAATTCTTTGATCAAAAAATAAGAGAACATGTATTGCATTATAATTATACTTTAAATCCCAATGGGATATATGAGGCCATTAAATATATGTACACCTATTGGCCAGATCCCCAGAATAAAACACTTTTACGTGATCAATATATACATATGTTATCGGATCTATACTATCGCGCACCAGTAGATCAAATAGTTAAAATTCTACTCGAACAAAAAGTGCCAGTTTACATTTATATAATGAATACCACCGTGGAAGCTTTACATCTGCCACAATGGCGTAAATATCCACATGATATTGAGCATTATTTTCTGACTGGAGCTCCCTTTATGGATGTGGAATTCTTTCCGAAAAAGGCTCATTTAGAGAGAAACATGTGGACTGACAATGATCGCAATATGTCACATTTCTTTTTAAAAACTTTTTCGAATTTCGCACGTTATGGGTAAGTTTTTTTTTATGTAGTAGTTTTTCTTTAAATTATTTTCTCTAAATAATTGGTGTTACTTTTTCAGAAACCCCACTCCTCAACAGGTATTGGGTTTACATTTTGAACGCGCCTATCAGGGTGAATTGCGTTATTTAAATTTAAACACCACTTATAATTCGTCGATTTTACTTAATTACCGCCAAACTGAATGTGCCTTTTGGACACAATATTTGCCGACTGTCATTGGCGTTTTGGTGCCCACTTATCCGCCAACGACAGAATTCTGGTGGGAGCCTAAAGAACCTTTGCAAATAGCCTTTTGGAGTATGTCAGTGGCCTGTCTTTTCCTAATTGTTTTGGTAGTAATTTGCTGTATAATGTGGAGGAATGCAAAGAGGTAATTATAGCTATTTTCTAGAGTTGTTTCGTTCCGGAACGACCTGGTTCCATACAACGATTCCTTAATTGGAACGATGCGGACCGATCCAAACGTTCCTTTTTTATCGTTTCTCGTTCTGCAATTGCAAACCGTCTTGAGGAATCATTAACTTGTTCTGAGAAATGTCAAAATCAGTGTGAGAGAAGCAAATCGTTGACTCATCAAGACTCTTTGTTGCAATTATTTCGTTCATATATTCTGTACACTTAGAACAGGGTTGACTTTTTGTATAGAGATCGGTGTTGAAGAATTAATAGCCAATATTATATTTACAATTTATTTTATAGCAGTTATTATTTTTTACAAGTACTTTTTAGTAAAAAAAATGAAAACAAACAATCACACTTATGCCATTTAGCGTCATCAATACGAAACGATATGTTGTAAATCGGTATGCCCATTGTCAATATCAAGTTTTATCGATAAGCGTCAATGTATTTTTGTTATGCCGTACGCAACGCTAACGCCAGCATCATTATAAATTGATTCTGATTTTGTCGTCAGTCTAATTGAAGTCGAAACAGTTTAATTCCTTTTGAATTTTTTTCAATAATAATCTTGAATTAAAGAAATGGGAAAAGAAAAATTACAAGCACTGGCCAATTCAATAGTTATCAAAGTTAGTGGAGTAGATGGAAAATCCTTCACTTGGCAAAGGTTTTCAAAAGGGCAGTCTTCCTTGTGATTTTAAACAGCAGTGGGAAAGAATTTCAGCGATATTAAATGCCCTTGGAGCAGGTTGGCAAGAGGTAAGATGTACTCGTATAGTGCTAAAAGTATTGTTGCATGGCCAAATTTTTCTTAAAGGTTTGGTGTAATTTAAAATCTAAGGCGAAAAAATTTTTTATGAACAAATAAAACTTAGCCCCTGGAACAAGCTGTGGCAAACCTGCTTCAATTTCAGTAACAACAAAACCCTGAAGAAGCTGTTCAGGGAGCGCAATTTAGTGCATGTGAGAATTCAGAAATAGAAGCTCTTGAAAGTAATGATTTGGTTCTTGAAAATGAAAAAAATAAACAAAAGTCAAATATTGGCACCTTCAACCTCTTCTCAGAACGTCAAAAATTGCACCCTTTTAAAAGGAAAGGAAAAATCTACGTTGAAGAAACCAGGATCATCTAACGACCATTACGAATTGCAGTGATGAAAAGGCGTAGATATCAAAGGAAATTAATAGGAACAAAAAGCATTTCAGTTGTTTAAAAATATCAAGAACATTTTTATAATAAAAACTGAAAAAACAAACCGGCTGTCTAAATTATTAGATTTGTGCTTTAAAAATCGACAAACAATCGACATCGTTACATTGTTGTTATGGAATACAAGTTTTGTATCGAATTGATGATGACGTCGATAAATATTGTTATTAAATTGATGACGACGACGCTAAACGGAATAACGGTGAATAATAAATGTTTGTTGACATGTTTAGGAGCGACAGAGAATTTTGCTCGTTCCTCGTTCCTACACTGTTCAATCTAAAAAAAGAAACGATGAACGAAAGAAACGACCTAGTTCCTTTCATCTTTCGGATCGGTCGGAACGATTTCGCCAAATGAACGATTTTGCCCAACTCGACTATATTCCATAACATTATTTTAAAAATGCAAAAAGCACCCACTTTTAAGACGGTCGTGTAGAGCCAGCGTTAGGCGAAATTTTCACAGATCCTTCAATGTGGACCAGCTTTAAAGAAGCAGCGACTTTTTTTAATTTCTGTTACATGCATATAAATATTTTTAGCAAACGTATGTAACAGAGTGATCGAGTCGGTTTTCAGCCGTTCTTTTCTGTATTACGACTGTCGGTTTATATACGTAAGAGTTTTATTTTATTAAGAGTTTTATTTTATTAAAACTAGTACAAGAGTTTTTCTCTTGATTTTTCCCGTGTAATCGTTTTGTATATTTTTTGAGTATGGCAACACTTACTGAAGCATTGCTGTCAGATTTGGCGATTTTTCTCCCATAATTAGAGATATTACGATTTAGCAATATTTTTCATTTAAAGTGGCCTTTCTTTTTTAAATAATGAAATTACTTAATTCCTGGGACTGACTTCTGCCTGCCAGAATTTAAAAAATGCATGTTGAGTTGTGCATCAACTTCAGAAATTAATAATCAAATTGCATTATTGCATAGAGTATACAAATAATGTAAAACTTGTTATATAAACAATATATTTTTTCTTCTTCCTATTAGACAATCCGACCGTTATTATGACGAAGATGTTTTTATAAATCCAGATGGCACCGAGTATGATCAAGAACGTCGACCAGCTGGTGTCGATAATAGCAACTTGGTGACGAATCATCAAGTTATGCGCTCACGCGATAATATATACGAATATCGAGACTCACCTTCAACGAAAACATTGGCCAGTAAAGTTTTAACGGATACAACATCTATACGATCACCCTCATCTTTAGCCATGACCCAAAAAACTGGCAGTCAGGCATCACTTAAATCTGCAATTTCATTAAAAGAAGCAAACGGTGGAGGAACACTGAACTCATACAATAGGCCACCATCTTCCAGAATAATAACGAATGGCAGTAATGTGCCAGCAGCTCACCCAAAATCAATAGAAGAGAAACGCCTCTTACAACGCGATCCTATACCATTGTCTTCAACGCCAGTACCATCCGAACAATCGTATAGCAAGTCTACAAAACCCATTACACAAAGTCGCAGTACAACACCTACACCTAGTGCACGTACAACAACAACAACTACAGCCACAATATCAAGTGGTTCAAATGTTGTGCAACCTCTACCCACACCGGCACCGAAGCCTCAAGCACGTACTCAAGTAATTGAGGGCGTGCCGCAGACATCCGTTTAAGAAACAGCTCTCTAAATGTTACAACATCGAATGGATTATGAATTCAGCCGATTGATTCATATTCCAACTGATATTGTTGCATTTAGAGAGGAAAGAAAGCGTCAATTGCAAGAGAAGTTTTAATCAAAATTTAAATGCCTCAATTTCTTAGTATTTGATTTTAATACAGAATTGAAGCCTCTTTTGTCGGAAATTGATGGAAAAGTTTCTGCCTTTTTAAATTTAATTATGATTTGTGGGAAAAACCAGATAGTACATGTTGCTGCATTTGACAATTGATTTATAATTAGATTTTAGTTATAAAAATCCAAAGTAAGTTTTTAAGTTTCTAACGAAAACCACCTCTTTCAGATAGCGACGACGATACATACTCGTGTACAAGTTTCATCACATTTCATTAAAAACATATCAGCGAAAATAATCTTAATATTAGTAGCAGAGTGGGAAAACAAACAAAACATTTCGCAAACGTTTCCTATGAAAACACAAACTTTTAAAATTTTTTCAACCGTTTTGTACATGAGCAAAACCAAAACAGATACTTTTTAAATGACAAAGAGCGCACACAAAACTATTGGCTTTTCACTCATCTGCTTGCTTTAATATCCCGTTACAATCGTACAACTGAGAACAAAACAAATGCTCGAACGTATTTTTTTGAGTGTTTCATTTCGTTCGTCATCGTATGATGAGCAAATCAATCAGCAAACGTTTGCAAACATTTCTTCTTAAGACTTTTCAATTTTGCTCCCATTATTTGCTTTTCTAGCTGCGTACGTTTAAATTAATCTACATTTAGTGCTCACAAACAAAAACAGTAAAAAACTAAATGGGACAATGGTTCTCATTGTTTTTGTTTCACTCATTGGAAAAAGCAAAACAAAACGAATGCAAACGTTTCGTTTTGTTTATTTTCCTACTCTGATTAGTAGCTCAATTATGGTATCGAATCAAGGCATATTGATGCAAAGTAATCGCATTAGCTAAAACTGGCATCAAAAGTGGTTCTTTTGACAACAGGAAATTATTCTGCGAAACAATCGTTTTTGTTTTTATAATGTTGAAAGGATGCGACTACCTGGTTGAACTGTCTTGGCCTGATTATATATTACACTGACAAAACTAAAGACATGTTTCTCTAAATGCGAAGGAGAAGTTCATTCGAACACTGCAGGGCACTGCTACACGTTCAATATATATCGACCGCGATCCAGTATCGCGATATTTATTTAACGTCTAATATGCAGTATTGAATATGGAATATGGATCGTGATCCAAATATCACAATATAAGTATATTGCACGTGTAGCAGTGCCCTTACACCAGTGTTGGCAAAAACTCGGGTATTTTAATAAAAAACCCACCCATTGGGTTTTTGGTAGGATTTTATTGGGTTTTATTGAGCTTTATTGGGTTTTATTGGGCCTTATTGGACTTAAATTAAACTAAGTGTACTTATGGCCTTATTCAGAAACGATTAATAAAGTTAATGTGTGCATTAAACCTACTATAACTTTATTAATATTTCATGAATTAGGCCATTAGTTTATACATTTATTATATATTTTTTCATTGAGACAAACTTTTGCCTAAGTTTGCATTTTTAGTCAAAAATAATCATTCTTATTCCAGTTGTCAACATCGACGTCACGTCAATACAACACGAAAAGGTGGTCAAAAACAACAACTGACTACTATGGAAAGGCTCATGTTATTTTCTAGAAATTAGAGAACAGAAATAAACTGTCAGTAGGACAAAATTGTTCTCGCGAGCGAGGAGCCAAGTCCCAACTTTTTGGTATTGTATTGACGTGACGTCGGTGTTGACAAATGGAATAAAAGTGAATCATTTCTTTTGTTTTAATTTGGAACGATTTTAGTCGGATGAAAATAATCAAAAGAAGAAAGAAAATCAATAATTTCTTTTAATAAGAACAAGCAATGCTCGGCGTCAAAAATTCATTGATCGAACAATCGATCGAACCATTTTCGTATCGAATGTGAGAAATTTTCCGTACACTTATACATTTAGCACAGCTGATAATAGGTGTGTTCGAGTACTTTTGCAGTAAAATGCAGTAAATAAGTAATTACTGAGTAAATTGAATATTTTACTCTCAAAAAAAGCTGTAGCACAAAAAAGTACGCGGACGGAAAATTTGTAAAAATTAGTAAGATTAAGGAAACAGCTGCTGGCAAATCAATATAGTGTTGAAATATATTTACACTTTTGACTACTCAACTCTTTTTCTTGTTGGTACTCGATGCAATATTTTAATTATAGTATGAATATTTTAAGAAAATATAAACAAATTATTTTCTATAATCGTTTCAATGTGTTTATTTCAATTTTGTTTGATTTTCCTAAGTTGTTTCTGATAAAATTTATTCAAAAGTATGTGATTATTTGTTTTTGCTATTGACTACCTTAAAAGCAAATGCAGTACTAAGTAACCATATACTTAGCATTTTCACAGCTCCAACGAAATATCAAAATAACAACGAAAACGGCTGTAAATGGTTTTGACAACATTAATTTCGTTTTAAAAGGCATATGCATCATGTTCAACGAATGAATAGTTTAAAAATAATTGTTTGCTTATTATTTTATATAAGTTTATTTCAGAATTTCCTTTTTTTAAGTAATTTTTTCAAAAATTGTATACTTTTTGTTTTCTTACTTTTGTTTATTTACCTTTGTATCATGTTTTTTTGGTTTTACTAAATTTTACTACAAGAAATTTATGCAGTAAAAATTAGTAAATTCTCACTGTCACTTTACGCTCTTAATTTGTGTTCTCATTTACTGTAACTGGAGTAAACGAACGCAATTTCGTAAACTGCAGTAAAATTCAGTAAAAATTTGTAAAAACTTTTGGGTACTCGAACACACATAATTTTTGATGTCATTTTATGCAGTCGATTTAAACAGCTGATAACTAATTCAATTACAAAGTATTATTCCGCTCTGTTGTCAAACTCCAAAGTGTGTATTTATCTTTAATGTTTTTCTTGTTAATAAAATGTGAAAATTGTACTATCTTGTCCCAGTAAATATATTAAAAAAAACCCAACTGGGTGGGTTTTTTCAAATAAAATCCCCAATAAAACCCAGTGGGTCTTAAAAACAGGAAAAGAATATTTTTCTTAAACGTGTTATTTCAAAATCGTGTAAAAACAGGATTGGGTGTATACTTAACAAAAATAGCGTACAAATATGATACGCCTCATTTTGATTTTTAAAGTTTTTAATAAATACTACACATAAAATATATTGCTTAGATATTGTCTGGTTTTCGTGCATATTTTGTGTGTTTAAGTGCCTACGCAGTCGTGTTTATTAATTACACTTAAACAGAATTAAAAATTAAATTATGCAATAAAAAAATAATTTGCCATGAAGTATATTTGGACAAACTTAAGCTTAAGCTGATACCATTTACGACAATACTTTTAATACCTAAATATAAGATTTTAATTTACAAAAAAACACTGCTATATATCAACTAATTTTATGTAGATACTATACCATATAGTTATATAAAATAATACTAAATTATAAAAATAAAATATATTTAATGAAATTAAAAAAAAACAACCCCACGAATACAATCCATATCAACACATTCCAATTTTTTTAGTTTTAAATATTTTACATTTGCATGTATTTCTAATTTAATTGTTAATTGTTTTCTTTTAAGTGTAAATAAAATCGTTCAACAAATTAAACTTAATCACAGATTATTTTATTGGTATTTATAATATAATTTAATATTAGAATGTAATTTTTTTATTTTGTATATTTTTTTCAAAACGATAATAATTTGAAAACTATTTATTATCAAGGCATATCAGTGTAATCCGTCCAATTTGTTTTATGTACTACAATATGTGTCTGTTAATAAATTTGTCTATTGTATGTATGTATGCTATTGTTTTAGTTATGTTCATAATTATTTATGTTTAATGTTTGTCCATTTACATAAATACATAAAAATAAACATATTTATGTTTTTTTATTGTTAATTAATGGAATAATTTTGTAAAATTAAACGTTTCTAAATGTTAATTTTTTTGTGTAGTTCCAGTTTTTTCCTTAGAAACGTTTCATTTTACAAAATGAGATCCTTAATGTTTATAAATATCTTTATTTTACAATAAATCGATTCACAAGGGCTTAGGTAACTGTTGTAACGTTAGGCGCACCTGTTCTGTAAACCGAATCGCTATTTCAAATCGAATGATTCTCAAAACCGAATAATTTTTAATGTGGTGTTCGGTAAATCGAACGATTTAGTTCATTAGAAGTTGAGTACAAATAAGAATTAAATACATATTTAAAAAGAACATGTAAAAATAAAGAAACTGTAGATGGTGAAGAAAGATTCTCAAGATTATCTTCCATTTCTTTTTTATCCTGTTTCCAGTAAATATGAATAATTTTGAGGTGCTTTTTGAAAGTTATGGTTTATTTCCAAGTCATGATAGGTACACTTATTAACAGACAAAAAAAACATGTACTTCTACAGCCCAATTATAAATATTCGCAAGAAATTTGTTTCATGAGGAAAAGTCTTTTCTCGAAGAAAAAATTTCTCCAATTAATTGAAACTCCCTTCTGTTTTGTGAGGGACAATTTTTTGGGGAATTTCTGTTTGTAATTGGGCTGATATTGATTGCTGGGACGTTAGTTACTGACTTTGAAAAAAGAACTTTTACATTCTTGTTTTGACAGGGGGTAACTAAAGTCCCAGCAAACAATTTTTTTGTACTGCACCTACCTGTTAATAATTGTAACATGTTACAAATTCATAAAAATTTTTATATGTATATTTAAAACATAATGAATTTAAAATAAAAAAGTGTTTTTTTATTATCAAAGGATTTCTCGGAAAAAACGGCATTTGATTTGCCTGCCACAAGGTTTGTTTATTTGACTTTGAAACGAGTTAAACTATGCGAATACGGTTTGGAGAATCACAATATACATTTGAGGATTCGCTTCAAAACGAAGCATTTCGTTGGATTCGATTCACAGCACAGGGGGAAATAGGTGCCAAAACTTACAAGTTATAAAATTGTCAATGCTCTCCATCAAAAAATAATATGAAAGAAAAACAATTTTATAAGCAATCGCCTACAACAGGTTAGCACACCCTTGTGAATATATATACATATATTTATTCCTTTAACTCCCACTGTAGCATAGAGAATATTTCTTAAGGTATTATTACTGTGTATAGTGTGCATTGCATTCTATAGTTCATTACATAGAACATTCCATATATTTTTCATAATTTTTTATTATACTTATACCTTTATTTTATTAAATATTTTTATACTTTATACTTAATAAAACATATTTGCCGTATATTTGTAAAGAAATATTTTTGTGTTGTCTTTTGTCCTTTTAAAAATACTAGTGTATCCAGCGGCCGACTCAATCGACCGCGTTCTAGAAATTAATATTAAACATTTGCATAAACACATACGATAAAATACGAAAACAAAAAAAATTCTAAATAAAAAACGTAAAAGTCTGTCTCATTTCTATGCGAAAGCAAATTGGACAAACACACATGCACACATTGTTTATTTTTCAAGTTGAAGCTGATACATGCATGTGTGATAAGTGTGCATGTGTTAATATGAACTTTAAAAGTTTCTAGCTCTCTAAATATCGAACCGATTTAAACAAAATTAAAATAGTGCACATCTATGTAAAACCCCGTTTAAAAACATATAAATCTTTCTAAAATTGGTTCAGTATTACGGGCGTAAAAGGGATCTAAAGAAACGTGTTTGCCTATTAATAATATATATGTACATTTCTGTAGTAGATATATTTTTATACGTTAATTTATATAAAAAGTACTCCTTTATTGCAACGTAGTCATATCTCAAAAAACTTTTTGATTTAACAATGCAGAAATATATGTTGTATCGTTCTTCATCTTGTGTAAAAAATTCATTCAAATATCTTGTATACTAATTCTTGAGGGGAGGATACTTTTTTATTTTTCCTTCTTTCTTTCCCTGGTTATTACATTAAACTATACGAAACCACCAACAAGTTCTTAGTGTAATAAGCAGTAGGGACAACTTGTTAATTAATTATGCATCGAAAATTCATAGTGTATCCAGCGGTCGACGGCGAATCGACCGCATTCCAGTAAACAAAATAGTAAACATTGTTGAGCTTTAGTGAACCGACTATATATTATTTAAATCGCTACAGTAGTAAAGGAATTAAGGGCTCCTAAAGTTGACACCAATACAAATGCTAAAAATACATACGTACACGCATTCATTTATGTTAGTATTGGTTCAAGTAAAACATATGTGTATGAGTGATAAGATTTTTTATAAATGTGCGTTTTTGTATGCAATTTTATTTCGTTTATTGTTCTTTCCATGGAGAAGGGAATAAGTAATTAGGTAGTTTTTTCTCTTTAAATAAATGCAATTAGCAGCTATTTTGGGGATTTAAAAATTGCAAATTGGAGATAATGTGTAAAATAAAGTTGGGGACCCTGCTTATTTTAATAAAAAAAACTGCCGACTGTTTTTGATTTCCGGAAATCGATAAATATTGTTGTTTCATTCCCGGTTACCCTTTAATACCCGACAATATTAAACAATGTTATTATTGTAATGGAAAAGCTAGTAACACTCAGAATTGATATGCTGAATATAAAAATAATTTAAAAAAACACTCAAAATAGTTACCCAATTCACAGTCTTATGTAGGAGATGTAAGGTGCATCAATGTTGTTGGCAACGTCTACATAAACATGTTTCCAAACAAATATTTATATATGGAGTTTACCAACAATATTTGTGTAACTTACAACTCATACAATGGGCTGCAAGTTGGACAATTGATTTTATGTACCAATAATTGTTCAGTCTATGATTTTGTATAGTAACAAAAACAATCCTGCCACGAAATAACTCCCAATGAAATAATAGTCAAGTGAAGTAATTTTCAACAAAAATTAAAAAGTAATAAAAATAAAAAGTGAAAAAAGATTCTAATAAAAAAAGCCCAAAAGAAATACAATAACTCCAAATGAAATCAAATAAGTCCCAACCAACAACGAAATAATTGTGAATATCCTTGGAATTTAATTTCACTAAGTGTATCGGTATTTTATTAGGATTCACTAAGTAGAGTAGTTTTCCGATTTAATGAACATCGCATTTAACGAACACCCAAACATTTATATCTACTAAGTAAGTATGTATTACGAATAAAAATTTTATTTTAAACTCGGTTTAACGAACAAATGTAAAACAAAAGGAAAATAATGAAGAGCTTGATGAAACTGAAACTCTAGAGCCCAAAATAAAACACGAATATGTCATTAGGCTTTTCGAAATTTGTATTAAATGGGCTCAGCAATGCAATGTTAGCAGCAAAAATTTATTGATTTTGGAAGAGATTCATAAAGATGCCATTAGTAAAGATATTCATTCCAATAAGCAGACTGTGTTTAACAAATTTTTTAAATAAATTGTTTTGAAAGAAATATTTATTTAAATTACTAATTTTAATAAAATATTAAAAAAAACACTAGACATATTTATAGTTATGAATAAAATAGACGACGCTATTTATTTTTAATTTATTACTGGATATAATCAACAATTCGCTTTCACGAATGGCCTGACAACAATTATGTAGGTTCGTTAAATCGGAAAACTACTGTGTTATAAAAATTATAAAAAATTTTATCAGTTTATGTATTTATGAATAAAACGACTCACCTTTATAACTATCCACGTAATTCATGTTTTAAATTCTTAATGCACTTTATTTATTTATTTATTTATTTAATGCACTTTATATTATAATAAAACTTATCACTTTCTTTAATTGGGAGAATAACATGATCGATATACATACATTAGAAACTTTTGCATTATTTCATTTTTACAAAGGCCATATTTTGTGGTTATTTACCATCTTTAATATATTTTAATTTTTATAGCAAACATTTCATTATTTTTCACCGATTAATTTCCACTTTTATCATACACACAAACCTCTGTAGCAGCATACGACAATCGCGACTTTTAACAATAACAAGAAACCAACTTAGGCTGTTTGTTGCCTTCTTTATGTCTAAATAATTTTAACACATTTTTCGCTGCGAAAGAAACTACATAATTATTTACGAAATATGAATAAATTAACTTATATGTATTTATTGAAATAAAAACTATTTATACACTTTTCCCCGTGAATTTAGTTTATTTTTATAAGAATATGCAAAAGACGTACGCGCATCAATCACATTAACGATAAGAAACTAACAAAATAAGAGGAAAAGGAAGTGATAATAAAGTCAGCTAAAATTGAATCTTTGTACGAAAAAGTGTGATACCTACCTATACCTGTATGGAAATACACAAATCAAAATTAGGGATTATCATAAAAAATACAAATCATGTAAAATTGTGTTAGAATTTACTTACATAGCATTTACACATGAACGTAATTGCGTGAAAGTCGCAATACACTCACACTTTTTCACTAACACACTTATAGTTGTTTTACTTTCCGCTCAGCGTTCAACGATATTTTCAAGAGAGTAATTTTTTAACGTTTTCAGAAAGTAAAATGACAAAGAGTCAAATACTGTTGCCCTCCCTCTTACATATAAGAATTATACCAATCAACAGGAAGGTGGCAAAATTTAAATTGCTAATTTAAGCTATTTTGTAACTACCTATATTTAAAGAATTATTATATTAAATAATTCATGCCTTTTTATAGCAATAATCTCATTAAAATATTAACAATATTTATTCCCAACTATTGCTTCACTAATTTATTTACGTTGTAATATTGGTAACTCTAATGAGGTAGTAAGCAAAACAACTAAATTGGAGGCAAAATTAACTCATCGAAGTAGAATTAGAATCGAAGCAATTTTGAAACTCTCCGTTTCGACGACATTTTTAAAATAAACTTTCACTTTTTTATGAAAACGAACAAGAAATTTTCAAGAGTAATTTATTTAGCTAAAATTTTTATTAACTTATAATACATACCTACCTATACAAAAAGTTCAAGAAAGTACCTTCATGTGTAAAGGCAGCGTTAAATAAAGAAAGCAAAACACCAAAACAACCTAAAAACAAAAAAGCAATGCAAAGAAAAATTCAACTATCACAATAACTTAAAAGTCACTAATGATAATTTGCCCAATTCATTTCACTAGTTCTGCAAAAGAAATAATATAAAATTGCAACAACTGCAATAACACACAACAATGCCTACACACCACCAATTCACAAACAACACATTCAAAGTCAAACTGAATTATTACCATAATAGTTAAGAAATCGGTAATTATCATTAACCCAACTCATCACACTAGCGCTGCAAAAGAAATAATCTAAAATTGCAACAAGTATAATAAAACACAACATCGCCTGCACAGCTGAATTCACAAACAACACATTCAAAGTCAAATTCAATTATTACCATAATAGTTAAGAAATCGGTAATTATCATTTACCCAACTCATCACACTAGCGCTGCAGAACAAATAAACCTAAAATTGCAACAACAGCAATAACACACAACAACGCCTGCACACCCGAATTCACAAACGAATTCTTAAGGTACGGTCACATCTGACAAACATTTGCCCAAAAAAACATAACCACTATTTTTGCTTAGGATTAGTGTGACTTAACCTTGATTTTATACCACAAAATGAATTAAAGAAAATGCAAATTTAACTTGTCTGTTGGTTACGTTTTTTTTGGTCAAATATTTGTCAGATGTGACCGTACCTTTATGCTCATAACCATCCATTTCCTAACAACAATAACCTACCACTTGTATAGACAAAACTTACTAATTTTTTTATACACAGGGGACGCTTGCATTTTTTAATTTCTTATAAGAATATTTCAACTCTATCTTTTCCCACACACAATTTATCACATTAATTAATTACTTCGCAAATTTAATACATTTTAAATTCTTTTTAAATTTAAACCATTTTGGTTAATTTTAATTCACTTTTACTTTTTCAATTATTAATTTTAAACTCGAATACGCATTTGCTACCGAACAGCTTCAATAAAATTACCGAACTAACTGCATGTAGTATGGCGTGATAGACATTCTTTAATAACTCCCCACTACATACACGTGTATTATACAACAACAACATACAGCAGCCCACTTAAATTGCAATACAAACTACAATAGTATTAGTTCAATAAACCACTCTGCAGTATTAACCCATGCACACATGCACACAAACTACGGAAATCACCTTGTAACAAATTAATATTCTTACCACGTGGAGAACTAGATACTCGTAGTTAAGATAAATTAAATTTGTGGCATTTAGTATGTGGTTTCTTCTTGGCCTTCATATCTAGGCTCACGTTAGTGAGCCAGGCCAACTTCCGGCCACACAGTGTGTATTATTACACGAAACCATTCGAGCTGTTTTTACCCCCTTCAGAACTTTGCTCCACTTTATCCTAAAATAATGAAACTTGAAACATAAGGTCTCCCTACAGAGTTAACCTCATTGGTGAAGTAAAAGCTTCCCGAGATATTAAGGTGTAAAAAGTGCATATTTTAGTACATATTCACTCACTCACCAACTCATCAATATTATTGGGCACTTCCACTAAAGCTAGAGAGCTGAAATTTGGTATGTAGGCAGATCTTGGCCAGCAATTAACCAGAAAAAGCAGAAAAGCGCCACTTTTCACCCGGGAGGGACTAGGGTGACCGCCTTTTGTAGGGGGCACTTCCAGTATAGATAGAAAGCTGAAATTTGGTATACAGGTAGGTCCTGGTGAGCAATAAGACTTAATTAAAAAAAATTATATATAAATATATGTAAATATTTATACAAAAATAAGTTAAAAAAAGAAATGCGAAAATAAGGCCAAGTTCCTATTCAAAGTAAAAAGTACTGAGATCAAAATAAAGACCAAGTTCTTGGTAGGTACAATACCATATCATTTCTAGGCAACCAGTATTTGAGTATTTATACATGATTTCTTCTGAACCCTGGTTAGAGCAACTTTAAACACTTAAAACTCCCAAAATACTAAACCGATTTAAATAATATTAAGATTGTGCATATCTATCTATGTATGTAAAAACCCCATTAAAACATATAAATCTTTCCAAAAACGGTTCAGTATTACGGCCGTAAAAGCGATCTAAAAAAACGTGTTTGCCTATTAATAATAATACAGTTTGGAAAAATATTCCAGTCGCCGAGTTGAGATTAACAAATTAAATTATTATTATATTAAATTATTATTTATATAAAATTATTATTTGTTGTTTTAACATGTTATATTTTTTAAACGAGGTCTCAATATATAAAACACTTTTTAATTTAATTAATTCATAGTTTATTTTTCTTAATGGTTCGCGTCATCAAAATGTTTGCCATTTAGAAAATTTTGCAAATCGTTGACGTTTTTTTAAAATATAATGATTTACAAGCATAAAACTCATTAAACTCTAAGTAAAAACTATCAAAATTATTTTTAAAAAATGTAGAAAAGAAGTCCTTTAAAAAGATGTTCTTCTACAAATACAAAGAAGCAGCAAAAACAATATCCCTTTTAAGCAAACGTATACCTTCGGCAAATTTATTCTCCAATTCAGTATTACCAATCGTTTTGGCTGCTTGGCACATTTGACGCAGCAATTCTTCCAAACGACGCATGCAACGTATAATAGAACCTTCAAATATATCTGTCATTTTACATACACTCAGGAAAGATGCACCTTTACACCAAGCTAAAACAACATCCATGAGAAAAGGTTTGAATTTATCCACATACGTTTCTTCGTCAAGTTCCAGTTTACATTCATTGGAAATTTTAGCAATACGTCGTGCCAAATCTTGCATTGCTCGTAGAGGTCCTGATAATTCCTCAGTTGATTTGGGATTTTCCGAAGATTTTTCATCGCAAACAAAGGTGGAGAGTATTGCTACAGATTGGGCAGTAGTCAAGTCATTAAAGACACCATTGAAAATCATTTCGGTCATTAAGAGTTCATCTGCTGAACTGAGTTCACAAGCAACACGACCCTTGAATTCGATAACATCTTGAGCGGTACAATATTCCATGCGTCTTAAAACACGTTTACGGTGTTTTAATTCGTCCATTTGTAGTAAAGAACGAGCTTCCTTTAATTTCGCTTTAGCAGTTTTAAGTTGTTCGAGAACTTTTAGTTTTTGTGTGTATCGTGAATAGAGTCTGTCTAAATCCGGGGAATTGTGCAGAGGATGAGCGAATAAACGTTCTTCAAATTTATCTATTGATTCAACAATGTTCTGAAATTCTGCATCCTTAATGTGCATTTCCGTTATGGGATTAAGGAGAGGAGGTCCTTTGGGGAACCGTTTTTTAACTTCATTAATGGTTTTCAGAACACTACGTCTATTATCGGCAGGTCTTAAATCGTTGGGATAGTAGACTCTTAACGAGGAGATTTGTGAAATAAGCTTATGGACTACGGGCACTACTTCCATGTTGCCTTTTTGTCCCGGCTTACAAGGTTTCGGCTCATCATTTTTGGCCGATTCTTCAGTAACATACAGGAGAACATCGACTATTACCACAGTTTCAGCTTTCATAGGATTTTTGGCATTATTGGTTTGTTTCTTAAAATTAACCACAATGCCCCAATCAAATTCATCGGTTTCATTCTGCACCTTCACCAGACGACCTGGCTGCAAATAAGGCACTAGATATTCGGGCTTAGTAATCCATTTACGAAATTGTTTGCCTAATGAATCCAATTGTTCGCGTATATGATGGTAGGAGGCTACACTGTGCTCTTCTTTGACCTTAATTTTGTCCAATTCTTGTTGTTTGTCTTGGACTTCCTTGTAAAGTTCGGGTATCGACGATTGATTTTGAAATTGGAAAAATGAACGTTCTAACATGTATTCTGGATTAATTTCTTCAACTCTCAAGAGATTCAAAACCATATTGTAGGTCAAGTGGAAGGCAGAGTTAATGGGATCAGCTTTACCCTGCACAATGGCACGACCAACTGAAGGCGACACTTTTTCATCAATCATGAGTATAACAATACCTTTGTCATCCAAACCACGACGGCCGGCGCGTCCAGCCATCTGAATATATTCCCCGGAGGAAATCCAACGGAAATCTTTACCATCAAATTTACGTGGCGCTGTGAAAAGAACAGTTCTTGCCGGCATATTAAGACCCATGGCAAAAGTTTCTGTAGCAAACAAAGCCTTTAAAAGACCTTCACCAAACAAAATTTCGATAATTTCTTTTAAAATTGGCAATAAACCACCATGATGTATTCCGATACCTCTTCTTAATAAGGGCAAGACATTTTCTACTTGTGGCAATTGTCTGTCTTCTTCGGAAAGCACATCCAAAGCATTATTGAATACTTCATCTACCAGCTTCTTTTCTTCCGCTGTATTAAAGTCTAGCTTTGCCATTTGCATGGCATAAACTTCGCAATCCTTTTTACTGAAGGAGAATATAATGACAGGTGCAAAGTTGCGCTCCATAATCATTTTAACAATTTTAAAAATGTTAGATTGACCCGCATTTACGCCTTTAATGCCGCTTTTACGACCCTTTTGATCACCTTTAGCTGCTTCGCCTAGGAAATAAATAAATAAATAAAAGGTTTGCTGATTATCTATAAAAAAAAACTAATTGTAATAGAAAAAGAATATAATTTTTCTAAGCAAGAGCAAAGACTATGGACCTGTTCGGAAATGCATCACTGTGATGTGTCTGATGTGCAAATGTCGTAAAGCACATCAATTAAGCTTTTACGCAACAAATAAACAATAAGATCAACTAACTTTAATCATCGAAAAAGTCACGCATCAGATGCAGCTCATTGCAGCATCTCCAAACAGGATTATCTTTGTTAAGAACAACAGAAGACTTACCAGAATTTTGTAATACTGCCATTGCTGTATTGAAATTATCCTCTTTAAATAGCCCCTTTTCATCTACAATCAAATGTATGCCATCACCACCGGCAGGAAAAATGTAATGTTGCAATGGTGTTGGTCTATAATCTGTATAAACTACATGACACGGTTGCTTATGTAGATGGCACACCCATTCAGCGAATTGTCTAGCATTGGGTATGGTAGCCGATAAGAAAACATATCTCACATTATCTGGCAGCAGAATTAATGTTTCCTCCCAAACTACACCGCGCTCCTTGTCACGCATGTAGTGGATTTCATCGAAAACTACCCAACCGACCTCTCGCATAATTTCACTACCACGATACAACATATTACGTAAAATTTCTGTGGTCATTATAAGACAGGAAGCCGACGGATTAATGGTTACGTCTCCGGTCACCAAGCCCACATCCTTAAATTCTTCATTGAATTCGCGAAATTTTTGATTGGACAAAGCCTTGATGGGTGTCGTATAAATGACTCTCTGTTTGCCGTTCAGTGACTTGGCAATCGCATATTCAGCTACCACTGTTTTGCCCGCAGAGGTGTGCGCGGAAACTAAAACACTTTGTTGATTATCGATACATAGAATGGCTTCCTTTTGAAAAGGATCTAAAACAAAGGGATACTCTTTGTCTGGTACGCCCGTGAATGGTTGCAGTGGTATATATTCTTGTCCCGGATAAGTGGCCACCTCATGAGTGCAAGATTCTGGCGATTGTATAACATGAACCGATATGCGCGAGCGTAAAGCATCAACGCAAATATCATCCAATATAGATTCTGTTATCTTAGCGCGCTTATTTGTATCATTCTCCTCATCATCGTTAATTTGTCGCTTTTCAGCATTTTTAGAAGAGCTTTAGGAAAATATATTTAAGCTATTTATTAAATCTTATTATATTTCTATCATTTAAGTCTTTAATAAATACCTCTCAGATTCCTTGGGTTCATCATTTATTGTCGCAACTACGGGTTCAGCAGCCACGGCAACTGGTAGCTCATTGCCAACTTCATCTGCTTCTTCATTAAAACAATTAAATAATTCATCTACATCAGCCATGATGATAAAAAACTTATTTCTGCCTCGATTTATTGAAATAATAACACTTTTTGTAAATCAATTTCTTATTTATTTATAATTTTACACAAAATCTACACGAGTTTATACTACAGCACGCTTTACAAAGTGTTGTGAAATTTTGACAGTTCGGTATAAAGACAGTGTTGTTAAAACGTAAATTAAAGAAACATATTGCCAGCACAAAAAAGTACATGAGAAAACGGTATTTTTAAAAACCGTTTATTTGAAAATTAATTCAATTGGTTTTGCTAGTCTCATGCCGTTTTCTTTTCTAGTTTTGACCCTTTTCAATGGAAGTTTAGAATAATATATTTATCTAATAAAGTAAATTTTTTAGAAATTGTTTGATTTTTTCGAGATAATTTTTTTTAAAGAACGATTGCTGAATACCAATTTTTCTAATAAGTAGAAAAATTTTATTTTTTAGAAAAGAATTTCATTGACGAAAAAAAGAGTTAAAATAACAATTGATAGATTTTTAAAGAATTTGTTCGGTGCCAGAGCTATTTGCATTTGCTCTTTTAATTGGAGCGCTTTTGTTATATAGTCACTGGTCATCGCCTATTTCAACTGCCGAGTTAAGTTCGACTGTTGCTGAAGGCAACGCATATAAAGTAAAGGCCTCATTAGTTTTTACTTTTCGTTGCCGTTCTTTTCTCTAGACAATATTTTTTACTTACTTTTTTTACTATAGGATTGAATTTTGTAAATGTTTGCAAAATGCTTTTTACTTGTCAAAAATATTTAAATCTTTAATAATTTGAATTAAAATAAAATATTCTGACTTTTAAAACAAAATTTGTAATATTTCATTCCACAAAAAACTAATACATACAAACTCTTGGCTGTCACTTAAGGTTGTATTCTATTTTCTACAGAATAGTCCGCAACAGAACAGAACGAAAAAGTAACAACAAACCGCACATACAGTTTTTCAAAACAGCTGATTCGTAACAGAACAGAACGTAAAAACTAATTCTGCATTAAACCCTTTGTTTAAAAATAACCTATAGTGCAGAGAAGATAAACTTCAAACTATGACGGACTTCATAAACGTAGTTTTCAAAGCAACTCTAGAATGCACAGAGTTAATAAGCCGCGAGCCGCCGTATCCTTATTTTAGACACTGCCTCGAGCTCATTATTGGCGAGCAACTCTTTTTGTTAAATTTGTTTATGGTTTTTATTTGCAATGTTTTGTGTTTTGTAAACACTGCCAATAAAACACGTGATGAAATAATTATGCGTTCTTAAACGTTCGAAAATTTCCAAGGCGAATTCATAACAGGTGGTCTCGACAGCTCAGCTGATTATTTTTTGCTCCTTGCATTTTGATCTGTTGTTTGTCAAAATTTGTTTGACGTTGATTTTGACAAAGAAAGCAGGTATTTTTCAAAGCGAATTGAGGCGAGTCTACCTGTTATGAATTTGCCTTGCAAAATTTCCTTGTTATTTGGAGGAGCAGTGTTTGCGTGAAGTATTTTTTTGCAGTCTATAGAAAGTGGGCGAGCAAGATGGAACTCCTACAACTTCAAATTACCGAGCGGAACGAGTCGCATTGACTTTTCTAATTTTCCAGCATTTTTCAAGAGAAATGGGAGCTTCATATAGAAAACTGTATAAGAAACGGCACAAACGATTACAAAAAATTACGCTTAAGTATTTCAAATAAAACCATCATAGTAAATTTTTGTTTTTGTTATATATATATTTTTTTTAATAGAATTTTAGAATTTTACACATTTTGTTTAATAAACATTTTAATGCAAAGAAGCGTAGTAGTTTTGAGTTTTTTTTTTAATAATAACTATTGATAATATAAAATTATATTAAAAATTTATATAACTAGTTCAAATTGTAGCTTAAAAATTAATTATAAATATTTAGTTAAATGTTAACGTATGCATTAATGATTTCACTTAAATAAATCTGAAAAAAAGAAAACTAAAACTTAAGACAAGAAATAGTTCAAAATATTACCAAAAAGAATGTAAAAACTAAGATTTCTCTTAAAAAGCAAAAGAAGAAAACTTAAAATATAAAATTCAACCAGTAATTTCAAAGTATATTCATTATAAGGTGCATCCGCTTCATCAGCTGATTAGCAATTGATCTCTCCTGAATTGTCAAATTTTTTTCACAATTGAAAAAAAAGAAAACATATGTTTTCAATATGTGACAAATAAAATAAAATAAAAGAGAAGGGAAGGCAGAAATTATTGAAAATTATTTGATTGTTGTTTGAATTGACAATTTAGGAGAAATAGCAAAAACAAAATCCACGTAGTTTTTGTTGTTGTAGAAGCGTGCGTACTCGAATAAATATACTTCGCGTAATTTTAAAAACTAGTAAGTTTTATTAAAATGAGTTTTTGTTTGAACTTAAAATTAAAAGATGAAAAAACAACTAAAACGATTTAAGATTTTTACATAGAATTATTTATTCGTTTGTTTGTCTGTTTGCTTTGTTTTTTTTGTGATTATATTTTAAAATATTTTATTTATTTACACTTAAGTTAAAATTATAATAAACCTGAAAATATATAAGCGTTTCAAATGGAAATTATTTGATTTGTAGGATTTTCATTATTTTGGTTTTTGAGTTGCTCTAGAAAAAAAACATGCATTTCAGAAATCAAACAAAGCCTAAATAGTTGTTTTTTTTTATACAAGACTTTAGTAATGTTTTAGAAAAGAAATTTGTTTTATTGTTCATTTAATTTCTTATTTTAAAAAATTTTTCTAACCTTAAAACAGGTTTAATTTATACAAAATCTTAAGTGTAATTTTTTTTACAATTTTTTTAATGTTTATTTTTAATTACTTTGTATTTTTTTTAATAGATTGTTTAAAAATATTAAAATTAAAAATTTGCTGTGCAAATTATGGCAATATTTAAACTTAAAATTATTTTTATTTTAAAATCCCACTTTTAAGTTAAATATTTTAAAATTGTTTTCATTTCCTCTTTTATATAGACTTTTTTTAGAGAAAATTTCTGGTCTTGTGTTTGGTAAATTCAAAAAAAAAAAACAACAAAAAAAGAAAACTTTAAAGTGAAAAAGAAAAATATAACAAAGAAATAATAAAAATAAAATAGATGAGATGTCAAAGACACTTTGTGCAAAAGAAATATAAAAATGTTTCCCAGTGTGAAAGGGGTTTGTTGAATAACTCTCAAAGAGATTTATAAATTACACCGATAGCAACAAAGTGACTTCGCTGTAATTTAATTCGAAAGAAACTGTTCTCGAGTTGCAATGTTTAGAACCTTATAAAATTTTTAATTTATTTTCAGATCAAATTACCAAGTAATTCCTAGATTTTCTATTATTTATACCAACAGAAAAAGTCAAGTTTGCTTTGCATAGAAAATGTATATCGCACTTCTTTATCTAGACTGCTGTATAACTCCAAAATTTCCAGTGGAAGCAAAAAACTTTTTGAAGGTGTGTGGATGAAATTTATAATGGAGGATTTACTTTTTCAAGTTGAACCGAATGAAATGGCTTTCAATGTAAATTCAACATGCATAAAAGTTAAAACAGTACCGATTACTTTGTAATTTGACCGGAAAAGAAACTGTTCGAATTTGCATGTTCTTTACATTGCAATTCGAAAGCATTTTGTTTCGATTCAAATTACAGAGTATCCCAGTTTTATTTTCGACTTATAGCCTGCATGTGCTTCATTAGTTTTTGTGTAATTACGAATGCTTGCTACCAAACGTTTTGAAAATAATTGTGCAACTTATTACGGAAAGATTACATATTTAAAAATGTAAACCTTTGGTTTTCGACTGAAGTAAGTAAGTCTCTTGTCTCTGCAAGCCTCTGGACTTGTCTAGAGCATCATTTCATGTTTCTCTTGCTAAAGTAACCTTTTTAAAGTTAGTATTTGTTAGTTATGAAATACAAAAAAAAATAAAAATAAAATAAAAAAGAACTTGCGTGTTTAAAACAAAATCATAATAAAAATGTCAACGAAATGAACTGAATATTAGTGTTTTTAGTCTGTTATGTATAAAACAAAATACCTCAACTTACACAGCTATTTTTAGTGTATTAGTTTCGACAGCTTAAAGTGACAATGAGAGTGAGTTAGTAAAAGATGTTAGAGATAATGGTTTTTCTTAAGAAACAAACTAAAAATTAAAATGAAAATAAAACTAAAAATAAAACTAAAAATATATTGAATAAACTAAATAATTCATTAACTAAATTAAAAGAAATGAGAAAAAAATAATAATAAACTAAAAATTAACAAAATATGTTGGCACAACAAGACATAAAAACCGCCTGATTCAGCAACACGAACAAGAATTTTTTTTTTTTGAAACATTTTTACTTCTCAAGGAAATTTTTGAGTGTCTGAATCAGGTTTGCGGTTTTAGTTTAAAAGTCTACTTAAAAATATATATACATACATATACATATATATATTTTTTTAATATAAGTTTTAATCAACTTATGTCAGAGAATTGAAAGTTAGTTTTTTTTTAGAAATTTATAAATTTACTTTTACCTTTTTTTATATACATTTAATACATTAAAAAAAATTAAATTTTTAAAGGAAAACAATTTTGCTAAATGAGTTAAAAAAAAATACTTCAAAATAAATTTCAAATACACCTGTAGCTGCAAAAAAAAAATTAAAAAAAAAACTTAAAATTTGTTTGTTACGTTTTTTATAATTATAATGATTAATTAAATAATTTTTTGTGTTTTTGTAACTACAGATCTTAAAAATAAAATTATTTTAGATGGAATTATGTTTTTTTTTGTTTTATTATTATATGGTTTTGTAGGCAAATAATTTGTTTTAATTTTTTTTACATTAAAATTAATAACTTTAGCACTAAATGGTAAATAATAATTTATACTACATAAACTTAGGTAAAAAAAAGAATAATTACTTTGTTTTTAATATATGTATGTGGTATGTGTATGGGTGTGTGTATATATATATATATTTGTGTGTGTATGTATGACATAAATTTCTTTTTGTGTATGAATATTTTTGTATATGTTAATAATAAATTAAATTTACTTAACGTAGTTTTATGGGGCGAATAAAGGGTTTACTTTAACCTTTTTTTTCTTTTTTTTTTGTTTGCTTTATAATACAAAATGAAAATAGCACCCTTTTATAGTAGTAGGTGGTGCAGTTTTTAAAGTTCACTTGATTAACAACAAGTTTCATATATATATATTTTTTTTTAATTCTTGCTGTTTCATTCAAACCTTAGCTCCATTGGTATTTTGAAGATTTTGATCATTGCCATCATCTTCATCTATAATGCCCATGGGCTTGCGACTAGATGCTGGTGGTGTTAGTAAGCCATCCGGACACATGAGACCAGTAGCTGGCGAAGCTTCTTCTTGTTTGATTTTTGAGGCCATGGCCAATAGTTGTTCTTGTAAAAGACAAGCGCGATCCTAGAAAAGTAATTGAAAGAAAAATAAATTGAAAATGTATTACAATGTGTATTTGGGTTTTTAAATTAAAATTCATGCAAAATAATAAAAATTAAAATAAATATGAAATATAGGATGCTAAAATATGGCATTTTATTTTCAATAGTCCGTAATTTTAACAGTTGTCATGATTGTCAAGTACTTGGCAGATAACAAGTAAAAACTACGCATTGAAATTATTAAAATTTACTACAAAAAATATGATGAAAATGTTGTAAAACTAAAGGTACGGTCACATTGGGAAAACACTTCATTCAAATATGTTTAATTATTTTAAATTTTAAATTTAAAATGTTTGCCAAAAATCTAAAATTTTTGATTTTCGTACAAACATGCCTCAAACTTTTATGCAAACGAGCAAACACCCCCATAAACAACGCAAAAGGTTTATACAAACGTAAAATTTGCATTTGTTTGTCAAACCGTTTGTGTGGTTTATTTGGCCCTTAACGTTAAGTGCAAACATGAGAAAATATTTTTTCTGATACAAAACATTTGATCAAATATTATTTGACAAAACACTCGACGAGGAAGGACAAGCACTATGCAAATTCTCTCACACTTCTGTCAAATTTATGCTCTTTGGATATGACAAAACAAAAAAATATGTATATATTTAAAAAAGGTGGCTCCAATTAAAAAAAAATTAATTGATTGATCTTAATTCATGTAGTCGTGAAAATAAAATCAAAGTCAAGTTTTTGAAATGAGAGTAAAAAATGGCTAAATTTTGACAAAAAATGGAACTTGATTGTTCGACGTTTTTCTCAAAATTTTTTCAAAACCAAATTTTTTTTCGTTATTTCTAAAGTTTAGACATAAAAAAAGACTGCAGTAGACATTTTAAGTCGATTAAAGCATGCACGCTATATCCAGCAATGGACGAATATGGAGAACTTTTTAACGAAATCGTAAGTTATTCGCTTAAGAAAAAAACGCCCATCGAGTTTTTAATTTTTCTTATAAATTATATTAGATATATTTAATACAATTAATCTGGCTTTTAATTGTTACACGCCTGCTCGAAAATGTTGTCAGGAGATCAGATTTACTAATAATAGAAGAATTTCCAGAAGCATTTAATTTACCTGCATGCAAATTGTACTGACTTTAAATTTTTATGGCCTTATTCACAAACGATTAACAAAGTTATTGCAGGTTTAATGTTGGATTTTTATATGGGCGTTTGGGAATAAGGCCATTAATTTTTATTTCTTTATTATTTATTGAAAAACTTTGTAATCTTTTTATGTTTAAAAAATTTCAAAGATGTATTAAATGGAAATTGAACAATAAAAATTGTATTCTTAATGTGATTATAGCGGAAATAAATATGATGTGATTCTATTTACAGTTCATTGATTTTGTTTTAAGACACTGTTGTTTCATACTGTTTGTTCTTACAAAAACTTTGCAAGAACTAATAATTATTTGACAAAAAAAAAAAGAGGAAAATATTTGGCACTGGTTGGTCACACTTTGTTCACATTGGAGACATTTTCCTTTGAAAGCAAATAATTTTGTTTGTAAAAATCAGCTATTTTTCTGTTTGCCCCACAAAAATATTTTATAGTCACACTACAGCAAAGAAATATTTGTCGATTTTCGTCAAATGTTTCCCCAATGTGACCGTGCCTTAAATGTTATTGGGCATTCTCGGCCAGCAGTTGTCAAATTGGCGGACAAAATTTGAGCTGTTGGGACAATTAAGTGATGTGAAAAATTGAATTTGTCTAGTTTGCTTAACTGAGAATATTGCTGTTAGTGCTGGTTCACACACATCAAGTTTTCTGATCAGTTTTTGTTCATACACTAAAAGGACTTTCAACTATTTTCGTTTTTTTGGCATAAAAATCCACTTCGTATAATATTACGAATGACAAACGAAAAGAAAAAATAAAACTGACTAGTACGGTCAAGTCTGCAACCCTTTCCATTCTCTTTTCCAGACTCTCCAAAACCCCAACACTTGAAGAGTGAAACTTGAAGTGTGTGAACCAGCACATTCAAAGTCCATAGTGTTGGGGAAATCTCAGGTTTGTCCGTTTCTCGTAGATCTTTGCATCGAACTATAATAATAAATGGCCGGAATTGGAAAATATTGATGTGAATGACATTTCTTTTCAGCAAGACGCGCTTACGTGCCACACAAGTAGCGATACCATCGCTCTTTTGCCTGGCCACCGATATCTTGTGATTAAACACCGTTAGGCAAGATAATTGTCCTGTTGGATCTTAGCATTGTTCTGGACTCTTAGCTGAATTTTAATGCCCACCAGGACTATATAATACCTAAAACCTATTCTGCATGTTCGTTTATAAGAAGAAACTGTAAAGACTTTTTGGATCCTATAACATTGAGAATATTATATACTGCTTTTGTGCCTTCTCAGTTAGAATATTGTTCCTTTGTGTGGAACCCCATTTACCGTGTCCCTACTGATAAAATCGAGAGAATTCAGAAGAAAATTTTTAAAATTTTGTCGTCTACCTCATATTATGCTCGGTGCTTGCTTTTAGGCTTAAAGCCTCTTTATTTAAGGAGAACTATTAATTCAGTCATGATAATCTCTAATTTGATTAGTGGTTTCATCGATTGTGAATACTTATTAAATTTGATTAATTTTTGTATTCCTTTCAGAACTCTTAGATACAATAACTTATTTTATATATCGACACATGTTACTAATTACACTATTAATTACATACTAATGGCATTAAGCAATTTGTATATTTATAATGTTGTTAGATAGACTTTTCTTTGTCTGAAAATAATTTTAGAATGCTTTTAGAAAATAAGGATTTATTAAATGTACTTTTAAATTAAAATTAAAAAAATTAAATTAAAATCAGCCTGTAAGGATATTTTAGTCCATTGGCGTGAATAAATAAATAAAGATAAGGTCTTTGCCAATGGCCGATAATCCATTCAAGACCTCAAGGATGTAATTCGTGAAGTTATCGAGGACATGCAGCGGCAAATCTGAGAATTGGTGACGGAAAATTTCATAAAAAGAATGTGGTCTTACAAACGTAGCCGTGGCGGCAATTTTACTGATATTTTTTTCGATTATTATTGGCATACGTTCCTCTTTGCAATTAAAAAAAAACATACGATGATTTCGCTTAAAAATAAACGATTTTTCACATTTCAAAATGAAAACCCATATTGGATGGCCCTGTATAACTAAATGAAGCTAAAAAAACGAATTTAACTTCTTTTTTGTATTTAAAAAAAAAAAGTGGGACGTAGGCATGTGAGCTGAAATCTATATAATGTGAACTAACACACGGAGTTCGTATGGACTCCTGAATGGTTGTGATGTCTTTTAGGGCTTTGAAAGGACAATATTTTTGATTTGACAAGTACGCTAAATCAGAAGATCTCCCAAAATGCTGTTCAATAGATATAATGTCGACTTGCCAACGAACCCACAATATTTGGTTCGCCGAAAGATTTGATAGCATGATAAAGATCAGTACAACTACTATAGGAAACTAATAAATTAATTAAGAAAGAAAACAAAAATAAATACTTACAAACATTGTCATTGTTGTAGTATGTGTTTGTATGATATGTGAGTCATCTGTCACAATATTGGGACATACATGACCCAAACCAAATTTACTGTTAATTTGTTCATTTTGTTCTAATAAATGTAAATTGTGTGATTCTTCTGATATCACTTGAAAGAACGGCTGCATCCAACGGGCACAAGGCTGTATTGTCAGCCAATCGAGACCGGAACAACGCAAAGCAGTTTCTCTGTAAAATAAATAATAAAAAAATTTTAAAAATTGCAATTTCGACGACAAAGCAAGTACATAATTGTTTTATTAATTTTAAATTAAAAATAAGTTTTTGAGAAACAAATTTTTAGCAACTGGAGCTTTTTACGGGAATTGACAAAATTTTAGTGTTTTAAATTTTTATTCGCACTTTTTCCCAAAATTAATATTTTACATATTTAGTAAAACATTAGTAATTGTGTTAAAAACAAATTGAAATTGATTATTGAGAGGCATAGCTTGTTCCTATGCGCATTTCACTGTTACTAATGCAGATCATCAGGGAACTTTATTCAAATATTTCTTGGAACAAATGAAAAGTTTAAACAAAAATTGCTAAAATTTTAGTAATTTAAATTTTTATTAGCACTTTTTCCCAAAATTAATATTTTACATATTTAGTAAAACATTAATAATTTTGTTAAAGACAAATTGAAATTTAGCAAGTTTTGACGTAAATAAAATGGTGAAAGAAATTGTTTCACCAAATATTCCAACAATTTGCATTCAAATAATTCGTATAAATCTTTCAAATATTCGACTAAAAAACACAATAAATATTTGTAAAAAATATTCACTATTTTAAGGGGAAATATATTTTAGATGGAACTGTACCACTTAATTTAAAAAATATGAATTGTTTTTGCCAAAAAATAACGAATTAAAATAAATATAATTTAAATATATTGTTGGCGAATAAATTAAATAATATTTTCGCATGCAATTTTTATTTTAAATGAATGTTAAGATAGAAAATTTTAGATTTTGTTTTTCTTTTACAGTCTTTCCCAATCAAAGTTGCATGGTGTAAACATGGATATATCAAATATCAAAATCAATTAATCATGATTTTGAATAATCAAAATAAGAATTATATTATTTTTTTAAATTTATTAATCGAGATTGCCTCGATGTATTTTTTCAAAGATTTTCTAAAACTTTTTTTGTTGAGGGGTTTTTAAACAAAAGTTTTAAGAATTATATTATTTAATCACAAATTTGAATAATTAAAATTTTTCAATTGATAAAATTTCTTATTAATGAAATAATCGATTAATCAAAATGTTAGAAAAATTTATTACTCGTACTCCTTAGTTTTACGTAATTTATTTCATTTAATTAATGATATAACGAATATCGCGAATATTCGCCTAATTTTAATATTCGTATTCGCCAAATTTACGCCAACATTTGGCGAATATCAATCAACGTAATTAAAACTTAATGAAATATTAATTAATTAATAAAAATAATCAGGCATTTTCTACAAGAGTAGTGAAATTTAAATATGAAAAGTAAACTTTTAATTTTTGATGTTCTGGCAAAGTAGAGTATATTTGTATTGAATATTGAAAAAAAGAATGCAGAACAAAAAAAATTTAAACTGAAGTGATTTCAATTGAATTCCACTTCAAAGCGGAATGTAGAAAATACCGGAATATAAATTTACGAGCTCTTTAATTAATAACTTTTAATTTAATAATAATAAATAACACTAATTATATTCTGTAAAGAACTCATAATCTTTTAGCAACTTCACGCATTTTTTTTTTGGAAAATTAAATCAAACGTTCATGTAAAAAGTACTACACACATATGTTTTCACTTACCTATCAAATGTGTGTGAAATAGCAGCCGCAGCAATCACCGAATACGAAAAATTGCCAACACCAACATCGAGGGAACACAAGTCTAATAGTTGAGCGGTTTGTACAAATTCTAGACCTGAAAATTGTGGATAAATGAAAGAATCATCCACTTCAATATTCCGTGAGCGCATTGAAGTGTTGTTGTTATTTAAGGCAGGTTGTTGTTGTTGTTGTGGTTGTTGCTGTTGCTTTGAGGCAGTATTTATTGTGGAGGATTTTGGGTAATTGTTATTATTTCTTAAATTTTGTGTAGTTTGAAACGAGGCAGGTGTACGATTATTAACATTCAATTGCATGTAAACACCCATCCAACCAATGGGTGTGACGGGACTAATGCTCCATTCTAAAGCTTGAAGCAGTAGAATTTCATGCCGCAAAATATCAGACTCTTGGCAAGCACCATCGGTGACATAAGCAAATTCATTAATTTTAGGTGGATAAATCTCTTCAACTTTGGCTGCAACAAACAGGCAGGTGATGCCAATCAATTGCAAATGTGTTTTCTGTACATTCTTTTGGGCACTCAAATAACGATCCAAATAGTCGACGGCCAAATAGTAGGTTTCCCGATGTAGTTTATACACCTCGCACACTTCTATTAACCAGTCAAGTAAAATGGCACGCATACGCGGCTGTAGACCTGGATGATGATCCAACATATTGCAATCTCTTAAACAGGAGGCATGTTCATCTTTCTTACACATCAATTGCCAGACATCTTGAGCGTTCGCCCATGACAAGGCGGGCAAGGGACATTGTCTGGGTGGTTCGGGATCAGCAGCCGGTGTCATACAATCATCATAGTGAGTATTTAAATACTCATCGAATGATTTCACCTTGGGCTGTGCTATTTCAGAGGCGGATGTGTTGTTTGAGTTCAGTATTTTGCCGTTAGATAATCTTTGTCCTGGCGTTCGTTCGCCATGATGGACACTTGTATCATCTATCTCATCGGAAATGAGTTGTGTAACGACAGGATTGTAAATTTGTGTTATTTTTATAGCATCCGTTGAACAAGGTGATGTTGTATACGAAACTATATCATCTACATCATCGTCGTCCGTTATATGATCACTGTCATTATCATGTTGCAAGGCATTCTCATATTCTGCATGTAATGCTTCTTCCACCTCTTCGTGTATAATCAGTTCATCATCGTGTCTTAAACTATTTGGGCTATCGGGTATGGCGTCATTGACCACTTCAAAATCTGTACCGGTTGAAAGACATTCCGATGAGCTGCGCGTATCAATTTCTTGAGCCAATATTTCATCAACTGGCGATGGATAGGCAGAGGAAACAAGAGAGCCATTGTCGCTTTGATATAAAGATGTTAAACGTTGTTGACGCTTGGCAGATGGCTCAAAGCCTAATTCTGGGTCCTGAAAATGAGAAACCAAGGAAACTTATTAATACAACAAAAAAAAAAAAAAAAAAAAAAAAAAAAAAAAAATTAAAAACAAGCAAATGAATCAAATAATGGTTTGGGGGGGGTCCTGAAAAAGAGGTTATTCGATTTGGGGCAAAAAATGCCGATAATTATGTAGGTGGCATGTTTCCCTTGGGTCCGAGGAATCAATTTATTTATGTTTTCAGGAATATTATTATAAATGGGTTCCTCAAAAAATATGAAAATTACAATTAAAAAAAAAAAACTCATGAACGCTGATGAGAGGATGTTGTGGCCTCCGAAAACATCATGCTTATTCTTTTGTGGTCTAGTTTTATTAGAAATTTGAAATTAATTTGAATAACTTTCAGTTAAACCAATACCAATGTATAACATATCTATATACATATTAATAGGCAAAGACAAATTTTTAGATCCCTTTTTCTCCTTTGTTTGCCAACCGATTTTCTTCATTCCTTTACCAAATGGTAGACATTGTTGAGCTTAAGTGACCCAACTTTATATTATTTAAATCAGTTCAGTATTAAAGGAATAAAAAGCTTATGAATTTAACTAACGCTCTCAGCTCTTGTATTTTTTTTTTGTTATACGAGTATATTTAATGAGCGTTAGATTTGCATAAAATTTATTTTAAAATTATTCGACCTTTTTTTTACATAAATTAATCTAATTTCTTCAAGTTTTAGGTAAATTTTTTTTTCATAAAAAACGTTAACAAAATTTTGTTCATTTAAATTCCGATATTTCGCCACTTCTTTGTGTGGCTTCCTCAGGAATATATATATATGAATGTATGTATGTATAAAATATTTTGTAATATTTTTCAACTGAAAGTTTTAAAATACAGGTGAACCTCGATTATCCAGGCCTCTATTAACCGCCTAAATCTATTAACCGGTATGCTCCCAGCTTTGTTTTACAACCTCTATTATACGCTATTTTACCTTTAGCATTCGTGCTTTTTTTATACCTCTATTATGCGTGCAACAAATTTTTTTCCCCAAATAATTATTTAGACACAGAATTCAAATTCGGTGATTCCCATTTCTCGTTAAAATTATTATAATTCTCCAGGTATTTTAGAGCCAGATAAAATGCAGGTATATTGCATACAAGCTCATTTGATAAAAGATCAATTAAAAGCAAAAAAGGCAAACTACTTTAAAAGAACATTTCAAAGAAATCAATCTTTATATTAAAAATAAAAATGTTGTATATATGTATCAGAGAACGACAAACGATAGAATAATAAATAAATTACTGCAACATATATTGAATATTTTCAATACAAAATATTTTTCGTATCTGTTCAATTTCATAATTATATGTATCGGTTGGCATTTTGTTTTATACCTGTATGTATTCTTCATGTTCATATATGTTTATATCCCTGCGCACCTCTATATGTATCGATAGGTACTCCAATGACTATGAAGCACATTTATTTTCCAATTTTTATTTGATAAGTATTGCCAAAAATGTTGTCTGTAGTTGTATTATGGATTTCGTTTCGTAATTATTATGAATCATTTTTAAACAAAATGCGATAAAGTTGTATTAAAAAACTCGCGTTAACTTCGAAAGGGTACAATTTTACTTTGAAGCAAATTTTGGCAAACATATTTGAGAATAGGAAAAGCTTAAAAATGGATGAAGGTCCTTAAAAAAGATAAGCTGCTTGCAAAAATTTCGAAAATCCGCAAAAAAATTGCATACTCTGCAAATTTTTCACATTCCTTAAATTTTTAGGTATTTTTAGAAGATTTCACTTCACGGCTTTTTCAAAACTTAGCAACTTTTCGCGGAATTTCGCGTTTTTTGCAATGTGGGTGACTTTTTCTAGTTTTAATTGCTTCATCGACTTTTAAATGACATTTAACATTCTAATTTTCTCAATGATTAGAAGAGTTATTGTGAATTTTCGTAAATTTTGCAGTTTTTTGCGAGTTTTTCACATTCCTTGTTGCATTTGTAGCCCGTTTTAGAAGATTTTATGGCTTCTAAAAATTTTGGAAAATTTTGCGAACTTTCGCGATTATCGCTATATGATTTATTGCTTCATTGAATTTTTAAGATTTCATAAAAATATGAACACAGAATATTGATCCAATATGCACGAATTTCATTGATCTTATTTTTATGCAAAAATTATTTCTACTCAAAAAGTTCATACCAAATAAAGAACTAAAATTTTTACCTAAAACAAATATAAGTTGAAAATAAATTGTTTCTTTTTGTTATAGTTCTGCAAACAATTTTTATCAAACGCTACAACATTGTCTCTTAGAGTCTTATATTTATGGATACCCATCGATATAAGGGGTTTTTCAACAGGGACGCTACAAAAGTAGAACGACAGGGACAGCAAAGGACGCCATATTTCTTGCCGCTCTTTTGAAATTTCTCTTCAGTAAGGTTTGCCATTTCGTGATGGAAAGATATACGAGCCAACAACAAGTCGAAATTATTAAAATTTACTACCGAAATTTGGAGTCAGTGGCCTCAACGTTAAGAGCGCTACGTCCAATTTATGGTCGTCATAATCGTCCTAGCAGATCAACAATTGAGCGTCTAGTGGAAAAATTTGAATCCACAGGCACAGTACAAAATGTTTCCCTGCCAGTGAGACAAAGAAGTGGCCGTAGTGTCGAGAATATTGCTGCCGCTGAGGCTTCAGTTGAAGAAAGCCCAAATATGTCTCTCAGACGTCGTTCTCAAGCGTGGGCATCTCTGTGACGTCGTTGTGGCGAATTTTGTGAAAAGATCTTGGCCTACAGATCCTTACACGATCAAATTGATGCAATAACTGAAGCCGCTTGACCACCAGAAGCGTCGTATGTTCGTGAATTGGGCTGAGCAACAACTTTAAAATGATTCGGATTTTCATCGAAAAATCATCTTCAGCGATGATGCTGGCGATGAGTGGTGGCCATGCAAAAGAAATCGAGTTCCATACATAATGTCATCGAACGTACTTTCACAGGAATAAATAATTTCATTGATATCCAAAACCGTTTTTGTTTTATTTAAAAAAAAACTATTGTAGCGCTCTTATTGAAAAACCCTTTATATCTATATTTGTACATATTCCTAGCAATACAAAAAATATTTTCTATTTATTTATGCTATACCCATCGATATGCGCTCTTATTTATATTGGAACCCGTTTGTAGTCAGTCAGTCATAGCTTTCTGTGAACGTTTTTGTTTGTACCCCTGCATTTTAATTATATATACTTAAGGCACTTATGTTAAATGTACACCAAAATTTCAGGTTTTAATAAAAATAACACGGACTTTTTGTGTTTCTATATGACCTCTATTAACCGTGCTTTTCGATTATACGTGCTAGGCCCGGGACCCGTTCGAGCCCGATAATCGAGGTTCAACTGTATCTTAAAATATTTTTCAACTGAAAGTTTGAAAATATTTTAAAATATTTTTCAACTGAAGGTTTGTATTTTTTAATTGTTTATACATACATACATTTTTTGAATATGAAAAGTGTAAATTGAATTTTTATTAGTTTATTTGTAAGGACACTGTTACACCTTCAAAATACATATATTGACCGCGATCCAATATCGCGGTATTTATTGAACGTCTAGCATGCAGTATTGACATAATATTTTAAAATCAGGAAAATTTATCGCGATCCAAATATCACAAAATATACTATATGTATGTATATTGAACGTGTAGCAGTGCCCCAATAAAAAATTTTTATATTTCGACGTTTTTATTTTAATTTCATTTTGCTGTATTCGAATTATATTTTTTTTTTTGCAAGACACCAGCAATGAAAAAGTAGAAAATTGAGTATGAGAGTAAAAAAATAAATAAAAAATCATTTACCATTTCCATAACTTTTCTTTTGTGCTCACACTTCATAATAACATTTAAGATCGTGATCACTGCCACTGTTTCAAAACTTCGAAAACGATAAACACACACAAAACTTTTTATTGGTTTTTCATAAAAAAAAACAAATGATTTTTTATGTCTGTTGTTTGTTTGTTTAGAAAGGAAAACACTTTTCCGGGTTTATCAACAACCAAATCAAATCGAATTTTCTCAGGTGAAATACATGATGTTAATATAAAACAGTGAGAGCGACAGATACAAAGAGAGGAGAGAGCAAGTGTTTTATTAAAATATTTTATAATTTTTTTTTTATTAAATTAAATATTGCACTTTAACTTTGTAAAAATACAATAAACAGTCTTTGGTTTAATCAAATTTTTGGTATAATATTTTTAAGATCCTCTACGAATTTCTAAATGTATTGGAATTTCTTTTTGAAGAGATTTGGTTTTTGTACTTTTTTTGCTCAAATGCGTTTGCGCGTGTAGTCGCATTGCCTTTCCTAGTGGAACTGAGTTTTTGATGTTGTTAAAGAATTCATGCATGTCCTCAAAAAGTAACGAATATATAAGGGTTGATTTTTACTTAAATCTATGTGTATGCTATCTTTCTTTCTTACTTCTATACTCTCTACATACAACTAACTGGTGGTGTGAGAATGTGTGCAATCTACTCGCTCGATGTTGCGATCGATCACAAGGAAAGATCCTTTTAATTGCTTTCTTACCCTTAACAATTTTAAAAACGGTTTTAACGAAGGTCAAAGCAAAAGACAAGAAACAATTGAAATCTTTTAAGATCCTTTTTAAAGTAAGTAAATGCAAAAACAAAAATACATACTTGCATTTGAATCCTTACTAAATAAAAATCTAAAGAAAATATTAATAATGCAGCAACAGAAAGTCTCTCTGGATCATTGGTGATTTAACAAAAAGGAAAATTATTAAATGAAATGAAGATTTTTGTGTCAACCCAGGTATACAAACACACAAATACATTTTGTCGAAGGCAGGATAATACAAATACAAACAACAACAAAAAACAGAAAAAAAGGAAAAGATTCCTTAAGTTAGAAAATTGTTATCTCTGAACAAAGTTAGTAAATAAACAACAACAAATTTTGATATAATGCAATTGCCAAGAGCAAATGATGTAGAATTTTATATAACATTTCCTTTTTTTTTTGCTTGAAATATTTTCAAGGCAGCAAAGTCACCAAGAAACACACAAATCATCACCAAGATGAGATGATTCTCCTCGTAAATCTTTATTAAATAATCATATGTACGAAAAAAAATGCAAGCAAAAATTAAACGATTTAAAAATTTAAACCAAAATCATAATAATCATTTTGCAAAAAGCATCCCTTATAACTTTTTTTTTAATAAAATCTAGATCAACAACAATTATTCAGCTTTAAGGCAAGATTTTTGCTGAAATCGAAATCAAAAAAAAAAAAATTGTCTGACTGACTTTCTTCTCTTTTGAATAACCATGAAAGCATAACAAATATGATTTATCCAGCCTTCCTTAATTCAAATTTTCTAAAAGAAAAGAAAAAAATCTTGCTATTCTTCTTTTCAAGAAAAAAAAAAAAATAAAATAAAAATATAGCAACAAAATGTCACAGTTCATTAAAATTAAAGCATCGTAAAAATGATGAAGTATCTATTGGATTTTTATTGTAAATTGTTTAATTAGAAAAGAAGCTGCTGCCGATCGTAACATTTTTGGCCAAGAAAGCAGATGTTTTGCTTTTAACTTTGACATGCGAGGCTTAGAAGGCGAATGAATAAAAAAAAATAAATGACAATAAATCATTTGAATTTTCTGTGTTTAAGAAAAGTTCAAGAAGAAAATTTTCTTTGTTAAAGTGTAAAATACGAAAAACAAACAAACAGCTGAACTTTTTGACCGGTGGTCATGAAAATTTCGAAAAATATTTTTTTTTTACAAACAAATCAAGTAAATTTTATATGGTAGCAGTAGATTTTTTTTAATAGTAAAAAAAGTTAATTGTTCAATTCACAAGCTTGTATTAACGTCGTATGTGTTGTGTAATCGTCTAATTATACATTATTGTATTTTTGTTGTTGGTAATTTTCATACAAAAGTGTGTTATAATTATACGTTTGTATTTTATGGCCCGTATTCATAAAAATTAATTTGTATTTTAAATGTATTTTAAGAAAAAATTTTTATACAAATTTTCTTTAAAATGAATGCATTTCCAACCCAAATTATTTTTTTTATGAATACGGCAGTATATGTTTTATAAATGGTTGCATTGAGGCCAGGTATGGAAAAATTCTACGTGTTAGATTAATTTGCAAAAATCTGTTAAATATGTGATAAGTAAGCCCAGAAAAAACATTCTTCTTAATAATAATAATAAATATATACTTGATTCATTTCAATTTAATTTGCAAACCATTTTAATCAAAATTGTTTGTCGCGAAAAAGTTATTAAATATTTCGCGTAAAATTAGAATTCCCATTTCTGGTTTAATTTCATGGTATCAACTGAATTGAGTGTCAATTATTGTGGAAAAAGAAGATTTTAATGAAAACGAAATTTGAGAAGAAGTAAAAAATTTCCCGTAAATAAATAAAGATTTAATTAATAATTTAATTAATTCACTTTTCATGTTTTTTTTTTATTTGATAAAAAGAAATTTGTTGTTCGACATAAATTATTTACTCACAATGAATTGACTACATTGAATTGACATTTAAAATACAACAAAATGACGATACAACAAATTTGTCGGTTCACAAGCACATAAACAAATATCGTATATTTTTAAACGATAAGCCGATACGACTGAGCTTGTGAATTGAAAAAATATTTTTAAGTCCGTTAAGAATACTATTAAGCGTTTGCACGTTGAAACATCGCTTAAGGTAGGATCACACGATTGCCGCAATGCTCCAATTTTCGGTCGATTTTATATACCAATCGTGTGATTTCAAAATTTATTGTCCCCTACGGCAATCGAGAACAATATTGTGCTGATTTTCCGCAATCAAATGCAACTCTGGTGCGGCAATCGTGTGAACCGTTGATGGGCAACCATGCGCCAATATAAATGTTAAAAATGTACCAATATTTATTGTCTTCTCGTGCAATCAAAGTAGCCAATACGCGGCAATTTATTTAATTTGCTTAATTTTTCGTATGTGCTAATTGTTTTGTGTATACATAAATATAAACTTATTTGAACCCTTGAATTTTTTTGAATTTTTTTCGTTTAAAAACAATTACAGTTTCACAGTTTTTTTTGGTTGGAAAAATGGAAAAATGAAAAATTACACTCTTATTGATGTGAACGGTATTTTTTTTTAAATAAAAAGTACAAAAATTTTAACTGTCATTACAAACATTCTGTAAAATAATTCTTGCAAACAATTAATATTATTCAAGATGCCAAATAAAAGTGTTAAAAGTGAATTAATTGATTATTTATTCGCTTGACGTTTTAAGCGGAAAATTACATCTTTTTATCCCGATTTTTTTACACATGGTTATAGTTTGTTAAAAATTCAACTTTTAGTGGAATTTTTTTTCCTGTGTTTGTTGTAAAAAAAATTACATTTTTACATTTTTCCAACAAAAAAAAAAACTGAAATGAATACCTATATAGAATTAATCCAAAAAAAATTTTAATTTTATTTTTTTATTTTTTTTGTTAAATTTATTAAGTGTAAATAAAATACATCTCGTAGATTGTATTTATTTTACTATAATAAGCAGTGAGCGATTAATAATAATTTAGAGGCCAATTAAAAGATATGATTCAGAATTACATATCAAATTTACATTTGATAAAAACCTAAGTACAAAAATAATATTTTTTTAAGAATTTACTGTAAAGTATTTTAATACTACTAAATTACCCAATAAAAAAAAATCAATATGCTAAAGAAAAAAATTTGCACGTAAAAGAAAACAAACCAAAAACGATCATAAACGCTGTTTGTTGTTGTTGCCGCATGTTAGAACAATCGTATGACTGGGCTGCGGCAATTATTGCCACAAATTCATTCTTCGCCAATCTGCTGCAATCAATTTTTTATAAAATGGGGCAATTATGTGACTGCAGTATATTTTATTGGGACAATATTAATATGTGCACCAATTCAGCACAATAAAAATTGGCTCTGATTGGTGTATTTTCGACAATTGTCTGATCGTACCTTTAGGGGCGTTCATATATGCGGCGTCCATTTGACGCGGTTAACCCTTTCACATCCTTTTTAAAGAATTTAACAAAATGTTCAGCGGATTTCCAGCCGTTTGAAACCACTTGGATTCATCCAAAAGCAAGGACATTTGGGCGCCATATGAGCTGAAACTACGAGATCATACGTCGAGAAGTGAATACATATGTGTCCCGCCCGTTGTTCTCTGAACCGAGTCGATTTTGGGGTTCCGTAAATCGAAATGCACTAGAAATTGAGTACAATTAAATATTTTGAATGCCAAAAATACTTAAAAAATACGCAAGAGCAAATGATTTGTACAGGGTGACGCGAAATTAATCACTCTATTGGAAGATGTTGTAATTTTTTGCAAATGGCGTCGTACGTCAATCATATTTGACGTTCGTGAAGTAGACAATTTCAGTATAGAAATGGATAAGCAAGTAACTCCAGATTTTGGGGGTGTCCTGGAAATTTCAACTACAGATTCTTGATCTACTTGACAGCACCTACAAGAAAAATAATATCACATCCCAGGTATTTCGACTTCGTTCTATTTTTGTAACACAGTGTAATTTATTGCAAGTTTAATTTTTTCCAATTATTTTATATATTTTTTTCGTAAGTATTTCGTGAGCGTTAATTTTCGTGATTGTGACGTAACTTGAGATAAAAATATAAGGTCGTACATGAATACTTTTTTTATCGTGAGCGTACCTGAGAGTGAGTGAAAAGTCACTCACGATCACATCTCTAATTCAAAGCGCAAAAAATCGTATGTAAGCCCCACCAACCAAGAACATCAATACTAAAATCTGAATATTCATAGCGCCAGGGTAATTATCTGTATTTGGTGGAATAAGGGAATAATTCATTATGAGCTGTTTAAGCGGGGTGAAATTATCAGAAGCGACCTAAGCCGAATACAATTCATACGTTTGAAAAGAGCATTGAAATGCCGCCAGACACGAGTCCATAATTTTTCATCATGACAGTGCTCACCCACATGTTTGCGCTATTAGGAAAATAGTGAATGGGAAATTTCGCTCCACCCACCGTATAGCCCAGATATTGCCTTTTTCCCGCCTACTATTTGTTCCATTCCATGCGGAATAGCCTACTTAGAATACAATTCACTTCAGAAGAAGGTTTCACAAATTGGCTTGATTCATTCCTGGCCTCAAAATACAAGAATATAGGTTTGGGATATACACCTTGAATTCCCAGAAAGATGGAAACAAATCTTAGCTTAGCCGATTAAATAAAATACATTACACTTTTATCTGGAAATACATATTACTTTTTCATAGAAAAACCCATGATAATTAAGGCATACTGGTATTTCCGAAGGCCAACTCTATCGACCATATTCTAGTTATAATTAATGAATCATTAAACATTTCCATACAACAACAACTTGAAGTTAATGAGCTCTCTTATATTTACAAGTACATACATAGAGAATAAAACTCTCGTCTCTCTCCTTCCTTTGCAAACACAAACTGCACAAACACACATGCATGCATTGTTAATTTTACAACTTAAAGCTGGTATATGTGTAATTAGTGTGCTTGGATTAGTAGAAACTTTAAATGCTTATAGCTGCCAAAATACCGAACCGATTTTAATGAAATATAGATTGTAAACAGCTGCAAGCAAATACCTTTAAAATAGTATAAGTTGTCAATATTAATGGCCTTATTCACAAACGATTAATAAAGTTATTGTAGGGTTAGTGTTGGATTTTCATATGGGAAAACCGGTTTTAATGTACATACACATTAACTTTATTAATCGTTTGTGAATAAGGCCATACATATATATGTAGATAATTCGGTTCTCGGAATTCTTATTTGTCCCATCTATATGAGTTTTCGGAGAACCAAAGGTGCTCAGGCTATTAATTTATTTCAAATTTTGGAAGGATATGTGATAATCCTAAGGAAAATTTATTTCTTTATTATATTTTACGACTACACAGTGCAACACGAAAAAAATAACCATATACGGACACCACTATGTGATAAAAGACCAAAAAAAGAAGACTCGTGTCTGCCAGTTTTGCCCAAAGTCTTGCACTTTTTTTATGGGCCCCCAGAGGTTTGAGGCCTCGGTGTCATTTTTGAAAAATACTGATAATTTTCTCAGGCTGATATCTTGCAAATCGACAATATTCTAAAGGAAGAAGGTAAAAATTAACATCAATTAATTTCAACTTATATGGCAGAACAGAAACAACCACAAAATACGAATAAGTCACGTATTCTTTTTTCGAATCATATTTTGTATAAATTATTTAAAATGACATTCAACCGAGCCATCTAAACAGTGGCGAATACATGGAATAACACATGAACACAAATGATCTGAGTGCAGCGGCTCCCGAAAAATAACGTTGAAATTAATTGATGTTGATTTTTCAATTGTTTTTGTGGCATATTGTCTCATATCCAATTCTTTTTGACTAGAAAACGTTACGAACCTTAGCCAATTAATAATTATTTTGGATTACTCGAACAATCACTAACAAAATTTAATTATTTTTTTCAAGACAAAAAGTTTTTCAAATGGAGGTTTTCATATAGTTATTTACGTTCCCCAGATATAAATGGATGTTAAAACTTATTGGCTTGATTTTTTATCCATGAAATTGCACCCACTCTGCATTATGGGAAACATTTATTTATTTAAAAATTAGTCAATGGATATAATCCTTGCAGACTAATAACAAGATATTAAAATTTTATTAAATTAAATGATTTATAATAAAAATTTATAAGTTATAAATTAAGAAAAACAATGATTTAATGCTTTATAATATTAGAATTCAAAGAAAAATCAACAAGTTCAGACAAATAATTATATTGACGACATAATCTCGTGAAAGGAGAAAACTTAATAACAAGAGGATTATAATGGCGAGTACTACGGCAAGGAATATTAAATTTAACAGAATTTAAAAGAAATTCCGAGCAAATGTTACCATTGATAAGGTTTATCAAAAAAGAAACATTTAACATTGCACGACGACTTTTGAGAGTAGGAAGGTTTATTAATGCTAATCTGCTAGTATATGTGGGCAAATTTGTTGAGGAACTCCATCCAAGGCCACGTAAGCAGAACAACAAGAATTGTTTTTGCACAGATTCAATACGAGTATTGTGAATGTTGTAGTATGGATCCCATATGATTGATCCGTATTCTAAGATAAGTCTAACTAGAGACACGTACAGCTTCTTCGTAGTGTAAGGGTCAGAAAATTCTTTAGACCAACGCTTTATAAAGGCAAGAACACCTCTAGCTTTATTTACAGCCAAAGTAATATGAGAAACAAAATTTAATTTAGGATCCAATAAAATTCCAAGGTCAAGAAATGAATCAAAACCAAATCCAACTGAAGACCTCCCAAGGAATATTTAACAGCAATAAGATTACTTCTTGAAAAGCGTATGAATTTACATTTCTTTTAAATTCAGCTCCACCATGTTGTGTTTGCATTATACAAAAAAGTTATTAAGGTCACTTTGAAGATAAACGTGATCAATAAAATGATTAAACGAATAAATAATTTTAACATCGTCACCGTACATCAGTATATTGGCGAAGTTAATAACGTTCGGAAGATCGTTTATAAACAGCGAAAACAGAATCGGGCCAAGATGACTGCCTTGGGGAACACCAGATGAGACGTATATATACTCGTACTTAGTAGAAGAAATGTTGTTAAATCGAATGATTTGATTTCTGCCCGTTAAATATGATCTTAACCAGCTCAAACTGCTACGAGTTACACCCAATATATCCAATTTAATAAGAAGTTTATGGTTAACTTTATCAAAAGCTTTACTGAAGTCAGTATAAATAGCGTCAGTTAGTTTCTTTAGTGTAAATGCGTGATTGACTAAAGATGTTAAATGAAGAACATTAGTCGTCGTTGAGCAACCTTTTCTGAAACCATGTTGGTGAGATGACAATATTGACGCAGTGTGATGACGTAGGAAGTCAGCAAATAGTTTTTCAAACAATTTCGGAATGGCACTTAATTTAGCGATATCTCTATAATTCGAAATATCGGACTTGTTACCAGATATGTATAGAGGTATAATGTGTGAATCTTTTCAAAATACGAGAAAATAAACATGTTTTGTTGAAGCGTTAAACAATAAAGTTAACGCTTTGGCGAATGAATCTGCGCATCGCTTTAAAATACAACTTGGAACACCTTCAGGACCGTGATTAAAGGACATCTTAAGTTTTTTTCAAGTTAAACAAAATATCGCTGCAATTGAGTGTAGGAAAAGATATTAGTTGGTTTGATGCAAGCGCGTATGGATAACCATTTCTATCATCGTAAACAGCATCGGAATAAGTACTTGCAAAAAAAAAAATCAGCTAACATATCACAAATGACATCAACGTTGCTGGATTCTTGATTATAAAGTTTCATAACTGATGGATATTTTACTGAATTTTTATTGAATTTTAACTTAATACGAGCGCACAAACATACATATGTACATTAGGGGTATAACTTATTGCCATTTTTTGCAAATATCAAAATGGCCCTAGCATAGTCGAATAGTCCATTGAAAACTATTAAAAATTTTCATATTAATTTTTCACGGTTTACAAAAAAAGGTCACCCACAAAACGCGGTAAAGTTGGAAAATTATTTTTTTTATTTTTATTTGCACTTATACATTTAGCCGAAAACTCACAGTTTTTTTATGAAATTATTCATGTTCTTTAATAATTAAGAAACTTTTGAACTTTTTTCCATTTATTAATAAAATATTAAAATAATTTTTTTTAATTTTTTTCTTTAGGGATTTTAGAAAATCGCTTTTGTGGGTGGGGTTTTTATTTTCAAACGACAAAAAAAAATTGTTTTCGTAAATAACACAATATTCGCTATCGCATAGTGCTGGGGCCAAAATTTGGTTATACCCCTAATGTACATATGATAATACATCATGATCAAAACAACTCGTAAATATTCAATAAAAATTCATTACTATCAGCAGTAAAGCAAAGGAATTTATTTCTTAAATTGACAACTTTTTTTATTTTAAATCCTTTTAAAACTCCTTAGGTGGTTTACCTAAGGGTTTATTATATTTTAAGCCAATACCTACTGTGTTACTAGAGGAACACACATCTGCCTTTTAACATCTCTTAACCAAAGAAATAGTTGAAGAAACTAATTGTTTATAACCGATTGCTACTCGTATCCTCAAGATCAAAAACACACGATATGCAACACATATTTATTAAAATATTTTGCAATTATCCTTAACATTTCAATATGCTCTTGAAAGTAAACATCTAAGCAAACTAGAACATAAAAACTACTTAAATAACTACATGCAGAGAGACAGACGGACAGATAGACAGACAGACAGACAGACATACAGCTAAAAATATTATGTGCATTTTGAACGCCTGATTTAATAATCATAAATAGTAACAAACTAAATAGAGCATTTAGGCGAGCAAAATTACAGATATAAAATTTGTGTCCGGAGAAAGACAAGAGATAACATATGTTTAATATAATAATTAGGCAAAAATTAAGAAAATTAAATACAGAGCTTAACTAATTTAATGTCGTATTATGAAGCAATAAATGCCCTAAAATATCTTAAGTTAGCAAGCAGTATGGCTTGGCTGGCTGGCCATCCGAATTAACTTTATTATCCTTATCATTTTTGTCAATAAAAATTTTCTCCAACTACACAAAATGTAGCAGATGATTGAAATTTTCAAAATAACTGCTATTAAACTTTCATTGTTGCTCAACAATAACTATTTCCCCTAGATAAGAAATGTAGCAAACAACAATTTATTCTACTAGCTTCTTAATAGCAGACAAATCACAAAGATTTTCGTAGCATATTAATGGTTTTGGTTTTGTGTGTCCTTTTTTTCTTTTTCTTCTCAAAAATTCCTTCAAAAGTGAACCTTTTTCTTGCCTTGTTTTATTGCATAAGCGTCGCAAGTCACAGGACACCTTTACAATATTATTTTTTTCAACTACATATTATTCTTGCCTTAATGTTGTGCTTGTTTGTAAGTGGTGCCTGCCGTCTGTGTGCTGGCGGTTGCATTTAAAATTTGTCGTCTTCCCTTAAGAATGTTTTGTAAAAATAATATATGTATGTACGAGTAGAGTATGTATGAGAGTGTATATAATACAATGAAATTAAAAAGCATTAGTAATTTCTTTTGTTAATTCTTTTTCATATCTTGAGCTCTTTTTCCAGGTGTAAAATATAACATATTATTACTAACATTGGACGCATGCGCTCCTTTTTAATGCATGCAACTGCCGTTTCTCGTTTGTGGGGTTCATTTAATTTCTCTCTAATCGTCAAGATGTGTACGTTCAATTGATAACAAAAGACGAGTAGAAATAGTTTTATTTAATTTTTTTTTTAAAGGTAAACAACAAATTTTAAGTCAATAATGTGTACATTCATTCAAATGATTGTGTTTCTTAGAAATCAATTGGAAGTTTTTTTCTTTTCTTTATCTATTTATCTAAATAGCAGTTTTTTGTTTGTTTACTTGTGAATGGTTAATCAAAAAAGTCTTCATTAACTACCATTCAAATACCGAAACTACTTGGATTTGATAAAAAATTTCATTCAAAATTACATTAAATTATAGTACAGGGTGTTCCAAAAGAAACGAATGGGTTTAAATCAAGACGAATTCATAACAGGTTAACTTAATATTACAACAACTACAACACTACAAAAACCACAAGCATTTTGTTTCCAATAACACGGGACAGACAGGGGTTTCATGCAAATGCATGTTTTTTTTTCATAAGCCTGATAATTGTAAAACCAAAATAGCTTTTCGAAACAGTGAATTTGCTTAAAAATGGCATCGATTTGTTAGAGCATATTTTTGCATATTTTGATGAAAATGCATATTTTTTCATATTTTTGCTATAAATGCATATTTTTATGTCATATTTTGATAAAAATTCAAATTAAGAAGAAAAAAATAGTTTTTTTTCAATTATTAATATTTTCTTATTTTTATGAAGTTTGTCTTTATAATATTTTGTCTTGTCTAGACGAAGCCTAAGATAAACACTATACAAGTGCGCAGCTATCCGATTTGAAATAAATTGTGATTTCTACGATTTTAAGACGAAAATTTATACATTTGACGATTTTTGCGTAAAAATACGACCTTGAATTTAGTCTGGCATTATTCAATCCATACGCAGGCAGACTTACAAATTTATAAAAAATTTAGTTTTTAATATTTCATCGTCATGTTTGCTTGTGTATGTGTTTTTAACGCCTTTAAATTTCAACTCAAGACATAGTACAAAGCGAATTCATGTACCAGGTGGTGTCAAGTTTGCAACAACAAAATCTGCCTAGTTAGAACATTATTGCAATGAAATTTGGCAAGTCAAACTTCCTAAATATCTAATGAGACTGAATTAAAATGTTAAGTTTTTTATTTTTTTATATAAATAAAAATTTTAAAATAAGTGCAAATTTTTTTCTTTTTAATGCATATTTTGCGTTTTTTATGGCATATTTAAGGCGCCTAAAACACCTCTTTTTATTACATGAAACCCCTGTCCCTGCTTATAACTAATGCAGCTAAAAAATCATGCGTCATTTCGAAGTGTTTTCTATAAGAATTTATTTATTCTGATGTTCGCTGACATGCTCTACAGTATAATAGCGCACGAGCGACCAACATGCTCGACAACATGCTCGATGTGCCGCTTCAAACATTTGTTTAAATATGATTGTACAGGGCTTTACTGTATACATACATACACACAGAAAAAAACATCAATGTAAAACCAAAATTAAACAATGTTAATTTCATGTCATGTAATTTTTTGCAAAAATATTGACTTTGCTGAAAGCTAACATATATTCATATTGATTTAATGTTTAAAACTTTAAATTTGAATTAACAAATAGTTGATTGAACATTTTTCGTAGTTAAAATAAAATTGTGCAATGTTGAATTTACACAACTCAGCTTCGTAGGAAAATAAAAAAAAATTTTACGTTAAATTAACTTTGGATTTGATAAAATCAATATTGAGTAGTGTAAAGACAACATTTCTAATAAGTATTCCAAGAATTTCAATGAGAATTCCAAAAATTACAAAAGTATAAGAAATTCTCATTGGTTTTTTAAAAGTTCTTATACAAAAAATAAGAGGTTTGAAACTTTTCAAAAATATAGTTTAAGGTCTTCTGATGATTTGGTGTTAGCACTAAATGTATGTAAATAAAAGAAATATTAAAAAAGTAAATGTATTGTAGAAATCGTTTTTATTCAAATTTTTATGCGTTATCTAATTAAGGGCATTATTTTGAACCAACAAACATTTAGTGTTATTTTTATGAGTATCGGTTTAATTTTAAAAGAATTTCGTGTTAGAACAATCTTTGAAACGTATTGCCTCAACATTATAATTACTTACAAATTATATGAATTTCATGTTGTTTCAGACTGTAATACAGTGTAACCTCGGTGAACGCAACCAATAGAAATTTTGGGCTGTTGCGATAACTGAGTTGTTGCGCAAACCAAGTCACAAAGTTCTAGTCATTTTAAACCAATCAAGAATTTTATAAAAAAATAGCTGAGGTTAGCTTTTAATAATCGGATTTATTTGATTGAAATAATGAATAAAAACAGAAAAGCAAAAATATGTACATTTAATAAAAAAATTAATTAAGTACACATTTAAATGTATGTATGATAATTTGTACTGCTGGTTGTTATCGAGTTAAAGATTAATGTTTTTAAGGGAAAAAGTCTGCAAATTTTCGACTGAGTTTTTGTGCTTGTCATATTTTTTTGAACTGGAATTTCACGAATCTTTTGCAACACCATTGTATCCTCCAAAGAATAGCTATTCTCCTCTGTCATTCATAAACAAAGAAGTTTCTAAGCTAAATTGATTTCAAAAACAGAAGTAATACGCACAAAGTATTTGTTATTCTTAGAATAACGGTAAATTAAAAAGACTATTGCACATAAGCATAAGATTTTACAAACACGTTTTAGTTTTGAATTTATTTATCAAAAACCAAACTAAAAAAGCCTTACTTGTTCTGCAAAGTTGCGTTAATTGAGGCTTTGTTTTTGGAAAAGTTGCGTTCACAGAGTCAGCAATGTTAAGAAATTGGGTGTTGCGTTAAGCGAGGGGTTGCGTTCAACGAGGCTACACTGTAATTTGAATCCAACAAGATTTGGTTTATTATTTTAATGTAGGCTATATTTTTATTCAATTAGAATCGCATGTTATATTGAAATTAATGGGCTGCTGTTGTTTGCAAGTTATCGTAAGTCATTTTTTTTTAAGAGAAGTAACACTCAAGCAATTAGTATGCCTACCCACCCGTAGGTGTGTTACCTTCTTTGGGAAAGGAATAGTGAGAGAGGACAGATGGTAAAAGAGAGAAAGCTTAATTTTTACAACTCTGATATTGCGCGCTGTGCTAGTTTTTAGATCAGTGTTGCAGCGCCTCTGATGTCAAGTAGGCGCAATAAATGTGTTTTAAGCTGTTGTAGCCATTTTATTAATTATTTTACTTCGCCGGCGATTTTGCTACAATACCGACGAAGGAGGGCGTTGTGATGTCCGCTAGCATATACCAGTATCAATTGCTGCCAGTACTGTTCGGTGACCGGTGTGCTATGTCTTCAATCACTTAAACACTCCGACAACAACAAATACAATGGCATACTAATGCACATCTGAAAAATGCTGGATGTTATGACTTGCCTGAAGCTGGGCTCGAACCCACGTTCTTAGACATTATTTGCTTCGTAGTCAACGCGCTAACTACTTCAGCCAACAGCAAGCACCCTGTTGATGTTGATTTAACACGAAACGGCTATGAAGCAAAATCATTAACGAAAAATGTAAAATCGACCTTGTTTTCGCTGGTTTTACATTGTGTATTTTTCTGTGTGTACGTATAATGAAAAAATTCGGAAAGGTTGATGAAATCGACAAAAAAACGACAAACATAAAGCACATTTTGAACCATCCTGTTCGCAAAGATATAATTAAAATAGGAGCTCCAACTTTTGACTTTCATGAAGTTTTTATATTCATAAAATCAATAACAAATACATATATTAAAAAATATTTGGCCGCCTTCTCACAAAATGTTCCTTTGTGCGCCATTGAATGTGGCTGTGAATCAGGATTACATTTTACGGCGATTTTTCATGCTCGATTTGATCACTTTTTGTTTGTCAAGTTTTTGTTTTTGTTTTTGTTATGCATACGGCGCTGTTAGTATCTTTAAAAAAAAATCTGCTGCTCTATAAATTTTATTTTAAGCATAAAATTTCAAAATCTTCATAATTGGGTTTTTAAGAACAAAATTATAAAAAAAATTGCACTTATTTCTAAAAAAAAACCCAAAAACAAAATTAACATACTGCAGCAATATGCAAAGGAATCTTTAGGTTAGTTTAAAAATAAACATTACAATTTCGCATACTCTTGCATACACACACAAATACACATACTATATAGAGATTTACCAACATCGAAGGACTCAATACTTGAGAGCAATGGGGTGCAAATCAACACATTTGTTGATAACGTAAGAAATATTAACAAATATACGATGCCAACAATACACTAAAGGTATGCAAACACACATATTTGATTGTACAAAACCACTGCGATATATGTACATACACACACACACACACACACATAACCATACATACAAGTAATGGAATTTCTTTAAAAAAAGGACATAACAAAAACATACGATAGTGAGTATGTGCTACTCACTATTATAAAGCAGTAAAAAATTGAACAAGTAAAAATAGTTACGCATGCGTGAACACTTTGACGGAGGACATTCGAAATAAAATACACTCATATGCATGCACACATCCTAAATAAGTGAGTAAAAGAGAGGGTTGGTTGATTTTGACATTTTTCTTAAGCAAACGTTAAAAGAAAATGACAAGAACAAGAAATATTTACAATTATAAATAAAAAAATATAAAAAACAGGAACAAATGAAAGGAACGTTATAAAATAAATTACATACAAAACTTTATCGCCAGGATATTTAGCAGGAAAATTGTTGGCATTAAAAAAAGGGAAAAAACAAGAAATGAAAACAATTAGGTTATTTTTATGTATAACAATAAAATACTAAACTATTTCTGTGTTGATATTTACACAAAAATTTGTTTTTTATGTAAATTTTTTTGTTAAAAAATTCACGAACGTGCCACAATAGATTGATGATAAGGTAGGAGAATAAGCCAGCAGTCATCCTTAAGACGAGACAAATGGAGAAAATGCACTACACCAATAAGGAAGACAAAGTTTAATAACCGCAGTAATAATACATACATACTCGTATGTACATACATATAAAAATGTAAAATAAAAAAAAATAGTTAAAAGAAGGTGCTTGACATATTGTTAATGTCTAAGAATAAAATGATATGATCGGCAAATGTTCGAGAAAGAAAAATAGAAGCACCAGGCAGGCTATCATTTTAATAATATGGTGTTATCTTGCGTGTAATGATCTGGGGTTTTATGTTCAATTTAAATGATAGTTTTATCCAAAAAAAAAAAAAATACAAAAAAAAAGAAAGATGGAAGAATCTACAATAACACAACATACATCTAAAATTTACTATTAGCAATAGATTCAATAAAACAAATGTCCTGTTTTAGGCCGGTTTGTTTACTATAAAGTGGCAGAAGCTACCAAGAAAATAACAAGTTTGTTTTTGAGACATTATCTAATTATATATTCAAAACATAACGACATTTGTTGTTGTTGTTATTTTTTTTTGTTGGTTTCCATACTTTTCTGTTGAGAAATTGCATATTTGTAAAGTTCAGCTCGAGGTTAAGGGAAAAACAGTGACAAAAGAATGAGTAGATGTTAGCTGAGACAAACTACTGGGCAGGAAAAAAATAAAAAGTAACGCTTTTTTCGAAAAGCCATATGTCTAGGATGTTTCCATACGGGATAATGAATTTATGCTAATTTTCTGTGTTTATCTTTTTTTTTTTGTTGGATTTTGCATACTCATTAAGAAACAAGAACTGAAGATGTTAAGTAATCGCACAGAGATGCACAAACTTATGTACGAATATGTATTTTTTTTGGCTCGCCTAAAAATCAAAATAGTAGTATTGGGCTAATGAAAGAGTGGTTGCTAGAAGTTATAATATAAGATGGCACTATAAACAACTAGTAGTGTTTTCTTATGTGATCGCTCAAAAGATGTCAGAGTACGGACGAAGCGAGAGATGCGAGTATGTGCAACAAAGCAGGATGTGTAATGGTTTCTAGCACGTTGTAGTTTCTTCTCACACGACTACTGTATGCGATTTTTCATTTCATTTTCGAATGTGTTAAGTTTTTTAGATTTTCGTAGAATTTTTTTATTTGTTCGCAGTAACTTTGATTTTTAGTGCTGTTGGCTCCTCAAGTAGTTGGCGCGTTGACTACAAAGCAAATAATGTCTAAGAACGTGGGTTCGAGCCCAGCTTCAGACAAGTCATAACATCCAGCATTTTTCAGATGTGCATTAGTATGCCATTGTATTTGTTGTTGTCGGAGTGTTTAAGTGATGAAGGCATAGCACACTGGTCACCGAACAGTACTGGCAGCAATTGATACTGGTGTATGCTAGCGGACATCACAGCGCCCTCCTTCGTCGGTATTGTAGCAAAATCGTCGGCGAAGTAAAATAATTAATAAAATGGCTACAACAGCTTAAAACACATTTAATGCGCCTACTTGACATCAGAGGCGCTGTAACACTGATCTAAAAACTAACACAGCGCGCAATATCAGAGTTGTAAAAATTAAGCTTCCTCACTTTCACCATTTTTCCTCTCTCACTATCACTTTCCCAAAAGAAGGCAACACACACAGGGGTGCCAAACGTGACGATTTTACCTCATTTTGACGATTTTTTTTACAACGAATTTCACAAAATGACGTTTGACGATTCTTGTTTAGTATCCCTTATACTTTGTCGATTTTTTGACTTCGCTACTTTTTGCTCCACATAAAAATTTGAATGACATTAACGAGCTTTACTTTTGTTTTTTAAAATATGTGCTCAATTTGATTAATAATCTAAGCAAAATTGAAGGAATTGAAATTCATAACATGCACTATAAAATAGAGAGCTTGATGTTACTTGCAGGGCAGTGTTCTTGGGCCATTGTTATTTATACAAAAAATATAAATACAAAATAATACGATTTTTTACAGCGGCAGATATAAATATTAACTGTCAATTTTTCATAGAAAATATTAATTTCCTGAAGATGAACAACCAAGTTGGCCGAAATATTGGAAAACGATATTAATAAAAATAAAAAAAAAACTCAAAAAGAGATTTTAATTTTCAATTTATTTACTAAACGAAGAGACAGACCTCAAGCCGAACAATTAATTCCTTAACTCATAAAAGTGCAAAAGTAAATATTTCGAGTTAAAACACTCTTGTTGAACAAATGCGAAATGGGTTTTATTTTGAATGTTGGGAAAATATTTGATTTTTTTTCGGAATATAAATTTTTTTTGCTTCTTTAGTGCAATTAAGCATTTCTGGTGAATTTAAAATTATATACGAGTACTTTGATAGCAAAAAATAAAAAATAAAAATAAAAAAATTACCGAAACTTTAAATCTGAAAGTGATTCAAATTTAAAAAAGTGTAACTTTTCGCAACAGTTCCTAGAAGATTGTATTTCCTTATATTTACTTTTCACGCTATTATTGCTCAATGAATGAAAATCTGACGTCTAAAAATATTTAAAAGTCATGATAGAAAAGCAGTATTGAAAAAGGACAACTTCAGCTTAGAAGTTACAATTGACTCATATTTTCAAGTACACATTTTGTTTAAGATGTTAAAGAAAATAAAAAGGTTTATAAAGTGTTTTTTTTTGTTTTCTTTAAAAAATGTTGAACATCCCTGAAAGTATTGCTCGCTCTAAAAGAACATATCATTAGATTTCCGTTACAAAAAGATCAACAAAATATTTCTTGCTACAGGACATGATGTAATTTCATTTTGTTTTAAAATATAATTTTTTCATTTCAAAAAACAAAAACAAAAAAAATAAATAAACTTAATGAAGGATAAATTTGGAAATCCAAAAAAAAAAAAAGGAATATTCCCATCATAAGATTGTACGGAAAATGCTTGTGATTTCACTTACCCTATCATCTAAGCTTGTGGATACCCAACGTTTACGTTTGGTGCCGGCTGATGTTGCTACGATCGTTGTTACTGTTGTTGACGATGACGGCGCTGTTGTACTGTTACGACTAGAAGAACACATATTATTGGAAAATTTACTAAGCATTAAAGCTGAAGAGCACGACGATGAGGCTGAAATGTGTGAGGCACTGCTGCTATTTGAAATGGATAGTATGACTTCCTCTAAGCCCACATTAACAATTGTTTTGGCAGATGAAGATGGACAGGAGGTAATAGATGCAAGATTCGCTCTTGTACCAAAAGGTGACAGTGATGATGATGAGGTACAATATTCTAAATTATAGGAAGCACCGTTATTACTTGAGGCATGGGATTTAAAACTGCTATTACTGTTGCTGCTGGTACTGTTACTGTTGCGGCTGCAAATAGATAAGAAATAGAAAGGAAGTTGTAATGAAAATATGTATGAAATTTAAAACATGTTAATTTTTTTTTATATTCTTTTTCAAAAATATAATTGCAAAAACTATAATTCTTAAAAGAAAATTGATACATTCAGATATAGGGGCAGGCAGGCAGATACATAAATACATAAACTGATGGTGTTGTAAAGATAAAGGCGTTATTGTATTGTATAGTGTACAATTATTTCCATATCCCGGAAATGTAGCATATGAAAATCAATTTATATGCTGCAAAGGGTTTTCCACACTCTTTACAAACAATTTAAGCAAATTAAGTAATTGTCTCAAATTTGTAGGCAAATTTGCATTTCTTTCCTTTACATTTAAATAATACTTGAGTTTCAATTTGAAAATTCTGGCTGCATAACGAATTTCCTTAAGTACTCGTATGTAGTTATTTGCAATTTATTTTCAATTTTTTTTTTTTTTGAGAAAACGATTTTTGCAAACCTTGTAAAATAAAAAAAAGGTTAAATAGCGAGAAGAAAGGGGAGAAACATAAATTAAACTCACACACTAACAATAATAAAAAACAATAACAACAAGACTCTGCTGATGATTCCCTTTTTAACCCTTAACTTAGTTGCACACTTAAAGGGTTTCTGTATTCATTCATTCATTTATTTAACATCTTAGATTTATTAAAAAGCCGTTGAAAAAGGGCCGGCTGCAGTAAAATAATAAGAAAAGGATTTTTAGTTTGACAGTAAAGGGGTGTCGTCGTTGCTTTCTTTTATATAAATCAAATTTGTGCATTATAAAAACAAAAAATTAAAGGTTAATCATGAAGAGCATAAAACTTATAATCACGTACTATTTTACAAGGAAAATTAAAAATTCAAAATAAAAAAATAACGTAAGTAAAACACATAAACTACAACTTCAACTAAAATCATGATTCGTAGTGTCTCAAAGAAAATTGCAAGTTGCAACCCTTAAAAGAAAATATTTTCCTAGATATAAGTTTATTTAAAAAAAGAAGAAAAAAAAAACATCACACACACAAAATCAGTTTATTAACAAAAATATTTTCACATAAAAAAATGGGCTTAGCACAAAAAATTTATTTACAAAAAATCCTCAAAAAATTTAAGGTTTTGTATGTGTAACAACAATATCGAAAAATATATGTATGTACATAAATCAATGTTTTTCTTAATACTTTTCAACGGAATCTACATGAGAAAGTTGTTATCAAAGAAATGTTTGCTTGCTGCCCTTTTGAAAGGCAATTGATACCGCGCCGCGCCGCCTATTTGAGGAAAAATCGTAAATAAAACAAAAGATTTCAAAATTGATTATTGGTTGAGCGTTAAACAAGGAATAGATAATAAAAAATAAAATTTATTTCTTTTTTAATGTTTTCCTAGGAAAAAGGATTCAAAGGGATAAAAGTGTTGGGAAATTATGAATGGAAAGCTCTTAAGAGAGATAGAGTGAGAGAGTGAGAAAATAAAATCACTGTTTAGAGCAGTTTCCTTGAAGGTCAATTTTGCTTAACAAGTGTATTGGAATTGTGTTCATTCATGACATAGAGGGTGCTTTTGGCTGAAGTAGTTAGCGCGTTGACTGCAAAGCAAATAATGTCTAAGAACGTGGGTTCGAGCCCAGCTTCAGACAAGTCATAACATCCAGCATTTTTCAGATGTGCATTAGTATGCGATTGTATTTGTTGTTGTCAGACTGTTTAAGTGATGAAGGGATAGCACTGGTCACTGAACAGTTCTGGCAGCAATTGATACTGGTGTATGCGAGCGGACATCACAGCGCCCTCCTTCGTCGGTATTGTAGCAAAATCGCCGGCGAAGTAAAATAATTAATAAAATGGCTACAACAGCTTAAAACACATTTAATGCGCCTACTTGACATCAGAGGCGCTGCAACACTGATCTAAAAACTAACACAACGCGCAATATCAGAGTTGTAAAAATTAAGCTTTCTCTCTTTCACCATCTGTCCTCTCTCACTATCCCTTTCCCAAAGAAGGTAACACACCTACGGGTTGGTAGGCATACTAATTGCCTGAGTGTTACTTCTCTTTTTAAAAAAAAAAAAAAAAAAAAAAAAAAAGGATGGATAATATGTACATACATATGTGCATACATCCATCCATATGCATATACACATGCGTCCGGCAGTTTTCCTCTTAGAAATCGAGGACGCATATACAGTAAATGTCATCACAGTTTTCAGTTTAAATATCGTAATCACGATTTCGATTTATTTGGTGAAATTATGGCGTTGAAAGCGACTTTTACAATTTTTTTTTTTTAAATTTAAAACTTTTTTTCGGAGTAATTTTGATTATTTAATGAATTTTATAATTTTTGTTTCAGTGGAATTGTGGTTTCTAGGTCATTTGCGAAAATGTGTTTAATTAATTTAAGTCCAGATGTATACTAAATCAATTGGATCTTCGATGCGGTAGTCTATTTTATTGTGTTTTAGTTTGGTGGGAAAAAATATTTCCCCTCCCACGAAAGCACTTTTTACTATGATGAACTGGCTTCCGGTGGATATACCAGTGAACGACAAAGGTATACAATTTTCAATGCATAGCACATATCGATATTCAAAAGTGTAGGATTATTAAAATGCAGGGGTACAAACAAATACGTTCACAGAAAGCTTTGACTGACTGACTACCAACGGGTTCCATTATAAATAAGTGCGCATATCGAAAGGTGTAGCATAAATAAATATAAAATATTTTTTGTATTGCTAGGAATATGTACAAATATAGATATGTGTCGATGGGTATCCATAAATATAAGACTATAAGACCATAATATAAGAACTATAACAAAAAGAAACAGTTTATTTTCAACTTATATTTGTTTTAGACAAAAATTTTAGTTCTTTATTTGGTATGAACTTTTTGAGTAAAAATAATTTTTGCATAAAAATAAGATCAATGAAATTCGTGCATATTGGATCAATATTCTGTGTTCATATTTTTATGAAATCTTAAAAATTCAATGAAGCAATAAATCATATCGCGATAATCGCGAAAGTTCGCAAAATTTTCCAAAATTTTTAAAAGCCGTAAAATCTTCTAAAACGGGCTACAAATGCAACAAGGAATGTGAAAAACTCGCAAAGAACTGCCAAAATGAAGAAAATTCGCAATAACTCTTCTAATAATTGAGAAAATTAGAATGTTAAATATCATTTCAAAGTCGATGAAGCAATTAAAAATAGAAAAAGTCGCCTACATTGCAAAAAACGCGAAATTCCGCGAAAAGTTGCAAAGTTTTGAAAAAGCCGTGAAGTGAAATCTTCTAAAAATACCTAAAAATTTAAGGAATGTGAAAAATTTGCAGAGTATGCAATTTTTTTGCGGATTTTCGAAATTTTTGCAAGCAGCTTATCTTTTTTAAGGACCTTCATCCATTTTTAAGCTTTTCCTATTCTCAAATATGTTTGCCAAAATTTGCTTCAAAGTAAAATTGTACCCTTTCGAAATTAACGCGAGTTTTTTAATACAACTTTATCGCAGTATGTTTAAAAATGGTTCCTAATAATTACGAAACGAAATCCATAATACAACTACAGACAACATTTTTGGCAATACTTATCAAATAAAAATTGGAAAATAAATGTGCTTCATAGTCATTGGAGTACCTATCGATACATATAGAGGTGCGCAGGGATATAAACATATATGAACATGAATACATCCCAACAGACCATTTCGTAAGCAAAATGTAACTGAATTGTAGAATAAGCTTATCGTAAGAGATTTTCTATAACTTTTTATAAGCACTTATTATAAGCTTATTAAAATACAAAATGGTAACAGTTTTGTGGTTTGAAAATCTTTCACATTACAATAGTTTTTATAATAAAACTTGCTATATACTTATGGCCTTATTCACAAACGCTTAATAAATATAATGTGTACATTAAAACCAGTTTTCCGATATAAAAATCCAACATTAAGCCTACAATAACTTTAATTGTTTGTGAATAAGGCCATTAGTATAAATAATAATTTAACAAATATGCTTTCAAATGACTTATGCTCGCTAAAGTTTTGTAAGCATTTTTGAGAACAATGTCTCGTTATTTGACGCGTGCCTAAATTTTTTATTATTAGTTAAAGTTTTTGTGTTTTGTTCGAACAGTGAACAGTTTTTCGATCTAAAAAGGAATTGCTATATTACTGGAAGGGACCGACAGAGAAGAAGAGTGCGCGGAGCCTGAGTGTTGTTACAGCTATAAGAAGCAAGGTATTTCATATATTGTATTCTTTAACAATATTCATTAATTTTTCCATTTCTGCGATGCTGCAATTTCTATTAGAGTGCGAGAAGACACAATTTCTAAAAATCACAAAATCTTTCTTTCATTTCGCCAAAAACAGACAAAAGTCCCGCAAGAAATATGTGGGTGAACAAAAAAAAAATAATAATTTAGGTATAAATTATTTTATGAAATAAAAACCAAAAAAAATTCTAATGAAAAAATTACTACAGTAGTTCAAATATTATTTGGTTGTATTCTTAAGGTACGGCCACACTTGGCAAACATTTGCGCAAAAAAAACGCAACCACTGCTTTTGCTTAGGGTTAGTGTGATTTAACTTGGTTTTTATATCAGAAAATTAAGTCAATCATGCCGCAAAATGCTATTTTTATATTATTTTTAATAAATGCGAACCCATATTTAAAAAAATTATTGTAATTAAAGAAAATGCAAAATTAGCTTGTCTGTTGGTCACGTTTTTTTTCGGCAAATATTTGGCAAGTCTGACCGTACCTTTAAGCTTACAAAAATATTATGAAGGTAAGCTTATTATAAACATGATTAGAAAAGTATTTTTCTTTAAGTTTATTCTATAATTAGACTTCTTAGCTAACATTATATTATAGACAAGTAATATTATCGCAAGGGTTCAGTTTTCATTATTAGACAATTTTTAATAAGCCTTTTATAATAGTAATCACAACACTTTTCAAAGCTTAAGTCTTATGTTAGTAAGCTTACTACAAGTTATTTCTAAATTGTTTTGGTTTGTTGGGATACAAGTATAAAACAAAATGCCCGCCGATACAATTATGAAATTGAACAGATACGAAAAAAATGCTGGAGTAATTTATTTATTATTGTATCGTTTGTCGTTCTCTAGGATATACTGGCCGGGCAACAGGCTCTTTAATCGGCGATCAGATTGAACGCTATATGTCCATCGACTAGAATTGACTATGTATCCATGAGATCATTGATTACTGCACACTATTATTTTTTTTTTTTGATGCGCCATTTCAAACATTCGTTCCCGCTGGTCAACAGTGGGCTACAGTCTGTCCCCTCGACGGATTGGTCAACGTTTTCACTGATAGCTCCGAACAGTGGGGCAGGCTAGGCGGGGGTTTCTATATGAAAAACTTCAATGTAAAAGATCAATTTAGACTTCAGGACGGCAAGATTACATGACACCTTAAAGCTCATTCCAGTATAAATTGATCAATTTTATAACTTAAAATATTTTAAATTATAAAATAACACAACCTACTTTAGTTCAAACTCGGAAAAGTGTGTTACAATAAAACTAAACATACTCGTACATACATACATATATTTAAAGAGAGGGTGTCTGTTGTACTTAAGTAACTAAAAACTGAATTATCTTCAATTAATTTGATTACAATAATTACAATGATAATGCATAAATGCAATATGAACATGCATTTTAAATGTCATTGGCAAAATATGACCAACTGACAGGACTCGCTAGTTATAGAGAAAAAAAAAGAAGAGATGTGCCAACAAGGATAAGTGCCACAAAAACCGCACAAAAAACCAAGCAATTTACCAAAGAGAAGTGTAATTTTTCATGTCATATGTGACATGCTGAACAAAAACACACAAAAAAATTTGTTTTTGATGAAATAATCAAGGGCCGTAAAAGGACAAATAAATGTATGACACTTTTGAAAGCACACAATATACATACAAGCAGCAGGAGGTGGGGGTGTTTTAGAATTTTCATCAACAACACTTTCAACCAAATAATGAAATACAATGTGTAAAGGTATTTAATATGATGATTACAGCAATAAATGTAAAGTTATTTAGTCAAGTTGTTTAAACAATAATTACTAGTTTTCAAAATAACTGAACACTAAAAGGGCAAAGCATTAAGGAATTCTACTAGGATATGGAAAATTGCCTTACAACATATTTGAAAAATCGTTACAATTATAAAATTGTTGTCGTTTTTTTTTTGCAATCTAAATTTGTTACAAGCCCAAAGCAAAATGTGTGAGAAATAAAACCTTAATTTAGGGGATACTTTTTTTAAATTATAATTTTGCTGCTTCCTAAACTACTAGTAACACAAAATAAATATAAAAATAAATAAAAAAAAAACTGTAAAGGAAGTTGGCCTGCAGCAGCAGGAACAAAAAAGTTCAAATTTTGTCAACCACATTTAATGTTTTTACTTGGTACACATAGTAATTGTTTGGCGAAATTAAACAAAAAAAAAAAAACAAGGAATAGATTATCCATTGACTACTGCACACGGGAACAGAAAATAAAAAAAAAAGAAAATTGTCCAAGCAGAACAATGCAAAGGTAATTTATAAGAAACATAGATAATTATCATTGAGACAAAGGAAGATCCTGGATATGAAAGTAAAATTTCTTTCATATAAATAAATTCACATGGGATTGTTTGTTAGACATACAAACACACATGCATATTTAGATATGTTCACTAAAATAGGTACCCTTGTTACTGCATTAGAGTCACATCTGCACTTTTGAAAAGTTAATAAATTTTTTTAGAATATTTACTCTGATTTAATTGTCAAAACTGTTTGGTTTTTACAAGAAAAAAATCGGTTGTTTAAAGTTATTTATTGGAAATTCTTTAAAAAAGCACAAGCATTTTGTGGCCACTGAAACAGGTACTTGGCCATTATACCGCAAACTTTTGCAAATTTTAAGGTTTTTTACTTGGTACAATTATTATCAGATAGGTACAGTAGAAAAAACATGTATAGTGTGTGCTTGGAGGTTTAAGGCCTCATTAGTTTTTAGTTTTCGTTGCCGTTCTTTTCTGTAGAAAATATTTCTTTCTTACTTGTTCTGTGTCTGAACTTTCGGATGTGGACGATATAATTATAGGAATGAATTTTCTAAATGTTTCCAAATGTTTTTTACTTGACAAAAATATATAATCTTTAATAATTTGAATTAAAATAAAATATTCTGACTTTTAAAACAAAATTTGTAGTACAGTATTTATCGCTTATATGCATTTCAAATTTTGCACGACTTTTGGTGCTTATAAGCGAGAAATGCATTTATAAAAACTCGCTTGTATGCATTGGCAGTGCTTATAAAAAATCTCGCTTATATGCTTCAGTGGTACATGCATAAAAAAACCACAATGAGTAAATAAAACCCCCAAATATTGTTTTTACAAAACTTTAATTAAAATTATTATTTTGTACACACAAGGAAAAAACGAGTAATAAAAAGTAAATTAAATAAAAAGTCACGTTACATTCAGTCTTTCTGGCAATTAGATACATTTCAACACTTTTGAAAAATAGTTTAAAACGTAAATTTGATTTTTGAAATGCACAAACAAAAATTTAAAATTTTTAAATTTAATTCAGTGTGATTTTAACTGTATATTCTCAAGTTAATCTTTTTGAAAAAAATCGGTTATTTTTCTTTGTACATTTCCGTAGCATTTAGAAAAAATAAATTGTTCAGTTGTTTCTAATGCTTCAACACATCCGCTTTTTGATAGGAGAAAAGTACGAAGAGTATTTAAAGATTCCAAAGCATTACTTAGCGGTGGTATTGGCACATATGTATGTATGTATCTCTCTCCTCCACCTCATCATCTGATTCTTCACCAGAAAAAAGTTCAGATATAATTTCAGCTTCATTTGGTAGTGCAAAGCATGGCAAATCATTGTCAAAATCGACGAAATTTTCGAAATTGGTGTCGAAGTCAGTTTTAGTAATAGTCGTTATCGTCATTTCAGTTTCTCTTATTTTTTAAACACAGTTGAGTAATATTTTTAAAATTTTTTTCACTGCAGTTTGACAGCTGGTGTTAGACAGAGATGTAAAATTAAAGTATTAAATTGAGATGGAACTTTTTGTTTGCGGTCGAAAAATTACTGCACAAATTTTTATTTTTGGAATACATATGTACTTAATATGTACCGTGCATATATGAGTATATTTTTAATACATTTAATAAAAAATGTACATTTTTTTACGGTGCATAAAAGCGAGAAATACATATAAACGAAATGCAAAAACATAATATATATGTTTTTTAAATACGAATAGAAAATTGTTCGTGTTTTCTTGCATATAAACGTTAAATGCAAATAACCGACGTGCATATAAGCGATAAATACTGTATTTCATTCCACAAAAAACTAATACATACAAACTCTTGGCTGTCACTTAACGTTGTATTCTATTTTCTGCAGAAAATAGAACGAAAAAGTAACACCAAACAGTGTACATACAGTTTTTGAATTGAACAGAAACAAAACAGCTGATTCGTAACAGAACAGAACGTACAAACTAATTGTTTTGAAAGACTCTTAAGTAAACTGCCAGCAATGAATATACATCATGTTTTTTTCTACTGTACTTACCTGGCAATAATTGTACTATGGGATAGCGAACCCAAAACTGCAACATAACATGAATTTTAATTAACTAAAATAAGTCGGTGGGAGGCAGCATTGTAAAGCTGAAGAATGAAAAATTGTCCAAAAGCTTCGTGATCAGCAAAAGTGCTATAAGTTTATAGCTCAAACACTTTTACGATTAAAAAATGTTACAGATGGATACAAGGCAATGCTGGCAAAGCGAGATCCTTTTATGTCTCCTACGGTCAGGGCAACTAGCCAATCAAACTTCGCCGAGAACTGTGCGGCGAAGTCTGTGTGAACCCAAACTTCCGGGAGACGAATAACTCATAGTTTCGTGGCTAAAAAAAACTTAAGAAGAGGCAATAGTTTGCAAATCGATATGGAACTTGGAGTGGGCCACAGGGAATTAAAAGATGTCATAACATACTTTGAAGCAGCGTTGAAAAATTCAATACTTTGGTCCTTTTTTCCGTATTTTTTCATTTTAAAAATACCTCGGTATCCCCACGACATTTTCATTACTACATATTTTACATTTCGCTGAAATTTGGCAAGAAATTTTATAAAAAGGAATGCTTTGGATAATATGTCAGTGGAAAATTTAAATTTGAATGAAAACCATTTGCCTTTAAATGAAGTCTTGTGGAACTAAATTTGACATATTATAATATTTCTAATGATCTCCTAAATTAAATCAGTTTTATTAAAAAAAACTAATTGAAAGCTTTAATTTTAAATATAATTTTAAACTTAAGTAAGAACTGAATTAAATATTTAGTTTTTTATATCTTGTTATTTATAAAAGTATAAACCATGTTATAAACTATATAAACAATTTTTTTTCAGAAACTGAAAACTATAAATGTACCTTTCGTTGAATTAATTTTTATAAATAAATATTTTTTTTACAAAAGTACCATTTAATGCAAAAAAGTACTCTTTCATTTATAGTTCAGTACCATTTCAAAATTTTAATTTTGCAACACTGAAGTGATGAAACCAAAATAAATTGGTTTGGAAGTGACGGAATGTTAGAAAGCTTAAGGATCAAACATTTAACCCACGTTACACCAACAAAACAATAAAACTTGGATGTGGTAACATTATGGTTTGGAGATGTTTTTCTTTGTGTAGAGTAGTAGGTCATATTCCCCTAATTTCGAAAACCATGATCAATATACAAATATTCTTCAAGAGAGGAAATGCCAGTACGGTTTCCAACAAGATAACGACCCCAAATTTTATCCAAGTTGGTAAGTGGTTGGTTTCGTGAAAATAAAGTAGCTGTTACGGAGTGGCCAAGACAATCACCCCACCTCAACTTTCAGTAGAAGATCTTGAGGGAGATTTAAAGGTGCGGCTGGGGAAAACAAAATATTCAGAACAAGGTGCACTTTTTGGCAAAAAGTTCATGAAATATGGTATGACACTCTTGTTCAAATCTGTCGTAGAATTATTTCATCTAACTAAAATTAAATAAAATGATTAAAAAATAATGGTCGGCACATAGTGGCGACTGAAGCAGTAATAATAATATTTTATAGTCTTCAATGAAAAATTCTTCTATTATATGCAATTTCTTTTTTGCAGTACCATTTTCATTAGCCAAGTGAATTTCATTGTTTAATTTTATTTTTGTTTATATCGATTTATTAACTATTTTTTAAATTTATTAATTGAGATTGCCTCGATATCTTTCTTCAAAGATTTTCAAAAACCTTTGTTTGTTGAGGCTTTTTTAGCTAGTCTATATACATGCATTTCATTTGATTTATTAACCTTTAATTGTTATTTATTTTTACATCTCTTGCCATCAAAATGAACAAAAACAAAAAATTAAGTTTTTTGTACGCTTTTAATAATTATATATGAAGATGATACCTGTTTTATTGCCCAGCTGTGTATGCCCAAACATTCGTAAACACATATTTGTATTAATTAATAAAATAGAACTAAAACTTACCTTTTGTAGAAATCCATAATGAAACGGCCTTAAGCAGCCGTTATGCGAATGACTTCCTTTAAAGAATTTGTTTAAAATCGAACAAATTGTGTGATAAATTTTATAAAACAACTAAAAAGAAAAAATAATATGACATAAAATTAATTCAATTAAATTAAAACATGAAGTTATTAAATTTATATTAATCGAGATTGCCTCGATATCTTTTTTCAAAGATTTAAAGGTTGTAAAGAAAATAAAATAGATTCATATCGAATATAATAATTTGTTTGTTGGGATTTTTGAATAAGTTTCAAAGCCTACTATGCTTATACTATTGTAATTTTTTAACTCTCATTGAGCTTTTAAAAGTTTTTGTATAAGTAAAGAGGTTTGAAACATTTAAAAATTAGGTTTAATGTCTACTGATGATTTGGCTTTAGCACCAATGAAATGCATGTATATAGACTAGCTAAAAACCCTCAACAAACAAAAGTTTTTTAAATCTTTAAAACATGAAGAATATAAAATTAAAAAATTTTATATTAATTATTTATAGGTCGATTATGGATAGCAATCATACATCAATTGCGTTGCCATTCGGCAACTAAAACTCGGTGGTTGGCAGAAAAGCATTCAATAGTAGCCGAAATCTCGACAACTATAATTGTCAGTTGCCATCCGTAATATCATTTTCGACGACTAGGAACCCAATCGAGGTCCATAATCGAGCAGTTTACTATAATCAGTCGAACTTTTTAGTTCCATTTCAAAAAAAAACGGCATAAAACTTGAGAAAACATATTTTGAAAGCTAGACTACTAAAGTTCGTCGTATTGATAATGAGTAATTTAAGAATATAATTTGCCTTTCAATTCAGAGAAGCCAAAAGTATTGATTGCACAACAGTATTTATTTTTACTTGCAAGAATTTAAGAAAGGCATCGTCGAATCGACGATCATTATTTACAACGTGTGTTAAAGTCAGTGTTGTTATATACTTTTTTGAGAAGTATTTACGCAGCCCGAATCAAATCCCTATTTTTCCCTACGCGTTCAAAAAATTGTCTCTTCAAAAATCCCTACAATCATGAATCATGTACATGAATCAGTTATTTTTTTTTTCAAAAGTGGTCGACGATTTGCAACGCCACATCGTGCTCAACGAAAAACAGCTGACTCGCTGCTTTTCTTTTTTTTAATAATAAATTTGTTTATTTTTATTTTACAGAATTCAAAGACGAAGGCCCTAGCAGCCAGTCCTTTTCTCTATATACATTTTCTGTAAATTAAATTTGCATTAAATATTAATAATAATTTTACAGAATTCAAATTTTTTTGTGTATCTTTCTTTCTGCGTGCTTCAGAAGATCAGACTTGCCGCAATTTAAAATTTTATTGCATGCAAAACATTTGTATTTGAATGGTCTTATCAGAGACAGCTTCCAGCCAGCCTTTAAAGTTATCGTCCTTCAGCAAAATTTCCTCGAAACACGCCGAAAAGTCTTAAGAAAACGAAGAATTCATTATACTCGTAAATATAAAAAAGGCAATATTTCACAAATTTACTTTAAAATGAAAGCTGAAATGGCGACAAGCGATCATTTAAAAAAATATAAAAATTTGTAATATTCCCGTATTGAAAATTTCGTTAGTATGTTGTCACAAATCGAATAAGGTTGCAAAATTAATAAATTTTTGCGGCGTTATTGAAAAGTCCCTACAATTTAATGACTTCAATAAATCTGTCATTTTCTCCCTGCGGCCATTTTTTGTAGAATAAAATCTCTACGAATAGGGATTTTTCCCTACGTATAACATCACTGGTTAAAGTGATACATTTTTTCGAAATTAATCAAAAATGGTTCAGATTCTTTAATAACATCCATGGAAATAATGATGGTCACAACAATTTATGACTCACATTATGTGGAATCTTATTGTAATTCAAAAAGTGATCTACGAAATTGTGTTGGCAAAAGAAAGATCGAATATATTGCTAATGTATATTTTTATTATTAACCTAACTTATTATTGATTTCAAAATGTATTGGTTTTCTGAATTTTCTATTGGAGTCGCTCTGTTAATCTAAACTTTGTTACATAATTGTACTTTACATAATAGTTCAAGGCGAATTCATATCAGGTTAACTTAATATTACAACAACTACAACACTACCAAGGCAGATTCACATCAGGTAGTCTCATCCCACTTCGCCTTGAAAATTATAACAGATTTGTCAAAAGCGGTTGACAAATTTATAAGCAGAAGAAAAATGTAAGGAATAATGTAAAATAAAAATGTACAAAATCAAAATAAAATAAAATTAAAATAAAATTGAATAAAATTTTTGATTTAGTACGAGAAGTATTACATGGATTTTAATCTTGGACTCAATACGTTTTGTGCATCCCTGTTTTCAACAACAAACGATCCAGTACCAGCAATAGTAATAAAAATAAACATAGACAGCATGAAGGCATTTTCACTATTATTTTAAATTCTTTTCTTTTTTATCACTATTTTCACCTTTAAATTCTTAAATTAAGACCTTAACAGTCTTTTTATTTCCCTTATCCAATTATAATTGGAAATTTAAATTTTAAATAAAAACTGTAACGATTTTTTTAGTTTTTATTTATTATTTTTTCAAGCAAAACAAAATAGAGTAAACATATTTTGACAACTAAAATTCGAGCGAATTGAGTCACCTGATCTCTCGAGGCCACCTGTTGTGAATTCGCCTTAAACACTACAAAAATCACAAGCATTTTGTTTTTGTAAAATAAATAAAAATATTTTACTGAGGCGAAAAAATAAAATATTGAAAATAATTATTATTTCAAAAAGTTTTGTTTTTAAGGGTTGTTTTTTTAAAATCCCTTGAAATATTTAACAAATATTATTTTGTTGAAGAAATCTGTTGTGTGGAAATGTTTTAAAGATTCGCTTATCAATTATTAGCTCCTGCCATCCGTAGTGCCGTTCAACGTCGTTGTCAATCGGTGATTGCCTCACAACCCACCCAAAAAATTTTCACTGATGTAAGTACACATTAAAATTCCATTGAGGAACAAAATGTTAATGCTTTGATGGCCCGGGCTGTGGATGCTGAATCGGAAATTAGTTTTATTTTGCACTGTAATTAAATTTAAGAATTATCCTATTATTGAATCCTATTGTTAATAAATCTTATCACAACACATGACCAAAGCACGCACGTTGCTTCTTCAGAATTTGGTTCAACAACTGCAGCTGCGACTGCTGTGATATGAATTTAGATTTATGTATGTTTTAATCTTTTTATTTAAATTTTCGTTTCATTTTTCTTTGTTTTCTCAATTAAATTTTTTATTTTTTTTTTTGTAAATTTTCAACTTGAATGTAAACAAAAGAAATACATAAATTTTGACATTCGCCTGGAATAAAACTAAAAAAAAGTTATCAGCTGCGCTACCAAGTCCACTTGTTATGAATTCGCCTCGGCTATAGTTCCAAATTTTTCTCGCCTTTTGTACAACTTGGTTATTCTTTTACCTTTTATTGGAATTAAACAGATTTACTTTAGAATAAACCTTACTCAGCTATATTTTCCCGAGATTTCCGTATTTATCACAGACATTATTTAAAAAAAAAAATCCTCACAATGAAATACTTCTGCTCACATTAAGACCCGTATTGATAAACAATCGATCCTGTTCTGTAAATCACAAAAATTTATTTTTGATTTTGACGACTTTTCACACAATAATTTCGATTTACACAATTATCGCAGGAACGTAAATAAATATTGTGTATATCGAGGGATAAGTGTATTTAAATAAAATTAAGACAAAAGAAATTGCACATACTTTTAGGAGCTGCAAATGATTTTTTTCTTTATTACAGATTAATTACAATTTACACGACAAATACACTTCTTGTGTAATTGGACCCCAGATTTTTATTAAGAATGCAGAGTTGCTCATGATATTTTTAAAAACAAACACAAACCGCGAAGCCATTATTGCTTGTCTGCAGAAACACTCAGGGTCTAGGCAGGAATCGAACCTGCGACCCCTCGACTAATAGTATAGTACGCTATCTACTAGTCTACGGGGCTCCTTCATCAGTATCTCGTGTAAAACTAAGTCCGCGCTAAAACATAAATTTGCAAATAATTTCAAGGTCCTGAGATCAAAATTGGGACCAAGTTCTTGATAGCTACAATACCATCTGTAAAAGAGTTTTTAAAGACAAGCCTAAGACGTTGTACTCTTTTAAAATAGTTTCATTATGTTGTATATGTTGAGATATACTGGAAAGCGATTGTTCAACGCGTAGAAGTCAAATTAGTTTGAAACTAGTAAATGAACCGGAGGAGTAAAACGGTTAAAAAAAGAACTATTTAAAAAGTTTTGTGTACCAAAGAAAAATTTAATTTCACAATTTTCGGCCATTAAAAAACACAACGCTCCAAAAAAATCATCTGGACTATTAAACAGACCTGCATTATTGGATCATGATTTTATCATACAAAACTGAAATCAAACTGAAAAGTGATATTTTGTAAGTGAAAATTTGTTGGGTAACCTGGGAATTCATATTTTTGTAAACAAAAAAAAAAGATTCAAGATAAATAATGTTCTCATATTCATTCAAAAATAAAAATGATATTATTATATTAGTTTATATATTATATGTACATATTTATACGCCACAAATATGCAAACAGTAACACATACATACATACATACATAAATATTATGACATGGAATAAAATCTAAACGCTCGTCAAATAAGAATATTACGTTTGAACATCATACACATGTTAACCCACGATGATAACACAACATTATATCTGTATAAACTATGCATGTGGTCAGTAAAATATAAAAAAAGACTAAACAAATATCGTAAACAAAATCCTTAAAAAATCCTTGCTTCTTGTGTGTTATGCTTGATATATCTGATTTGGAACTGTCTAAACAAAAAATGTTTTTCTGTATGTTTATATCAAAATTTAAGAGAAATTTTATTTAAAAAAAAGTGTGAAAAAATTTTTTTTTTGTAAATATTACATATTTCGCTGCAACTACTAAAATAATATGAAGAACATACATACATAGATAGATAGATATATAGATGCAGATAAGGAAAAATTATTTATTGTATGTTTGCATTGCATGATGCAATTGCTAGATTGCTCCTTGCCACTTACTTTATAATGATTTCCGTTTTATTTTGTTGTTGTTCATTTTTTATAATGTACTAAATACTAAAAACTAATTAAGGTCGTTTGCAGTTTGTAAGGACAGACAAAAATAACGGCCAAAATAAAATACTTACACTTGTCTCTGTGTAGAGAGAGTTTTGAAATGAATTTTGTAACCAGCATTTTAAGCAACAGGAAAACGTTTAAATTTTAAAAGGGAATTCCTGAATTGCGAGTATTATTACATTTTGAAACACGTATTTCTAATATTAATCCACCTGTTATACCAACATGGTCATTTCAAATGTTGTATAAAAAGAAAAATGAGAAATGAAAACAAATAAAAAGAAAACAAATGTATGCTGCGGGCAGGTGAATATAATCATGCAGCTGTTCTATGACAACAATTTAACTATTACAAGATGCTATTTTTCCTTATACTCGTAGATGATACAACAGGAAGATCTTAATTATGTATGTTTTCAAAGTTTTCAATGTAATACTTTTTTTTTATTAATTTATTTTTGGGATACAAAATTAATAAATATCCTTTTTTGTTTGGAATGACATATGTTTATGTGTTTTCAATAATTCCTCTAATGTCATTTAACTTTTTGACACCTCCGGGTTAAACACAATAATTTCCTGTTCATTAATGTTGCAACCGCTTACCCAACCGTTATTTAACTTGCGACCGACCATATATCGGCAACTGTAGTTAAGGAAGTAAAATTAATTGTTTTATTGTTTGCACCCTTAACAAAAAAAAATGAAAACTATTCAAAATTACACTACACCTTCAATTGGTGTTTTAATAAGTTTCATTTATTGAAGGCTTAAAAAGAACTAAAAATACAAAAAAAAAACGACTGTCAGTTAATCACCATAGTACGACAATTGTAAATTTTGAAAATGTCTGTCAACATTGGTTATATTCAAAATATTTATCCTGCGGTCAAGGCAAATTCATAACAGGTAGACTCGTCTCAGTTCGCTTTGAAGAATACCTGCTTTCTTTTTCAAAATCAACGTCAAACACTATATACATATATAAATCAAACATAAAAAATTTCAACAAACAAAACAGATCAGGTGGGTAACTCTCTATTGCGATGCGAAAGCAATTTCAGTGTAAAAGTTGTTTTATTTTGTACCATTTTTCTTTCGCATCGCAATAGAGAGTAACACTACAGGTCGCATTTACATTGTCATTGATCTGAGAGCGAAATTCCACTGGGTACATATGCATAAAAAGCTCTGTCTCATTTCTATGCAAAAACAAATTCGACAAATACACATGCACACTTTGTTTATTTGTCAACTTGAAGCTGAAGCACGCGCGTATAATTAGTGTGCTTGGATTAGTAGCAAATTTAAACGCTTATAGCAAACAAAATACTGAACCGATTTAAATAAAATTAAGATTGTGCACATTTATGTGAAGAAACCTTTAAAAACATATAAATCCTTCCAAAATCGGTTAAGTATTACGGGCGTAAAAGGGATCTAAAATCGTGTTTGCCCCTTAATTATATCATAATAATAAAGATAGATATATCAGGAAAAGTTCGAAAAATTAGTTAGAAATACAATATTTTTTTTTTGTAAAATATGTATCAGCCCGAAATATGTCATTCGCTGGATTTCTAAGCAAAAAAGTAACTAAGTTGCGTTCCACTAAAAGCCTATTTTATGCTTTTGTTTACTTACTGCCTGGCCCACGATGTCGAACGGCATCGTTCTTTTGTGAAAAACAAAACTTTATAAATTGTTTCTGTTTTAAATGTAATTTCACAAAAGAACGATATCGTTCGACATCGCAGGACAGACAGTTAGCAAATAAATAAACAAATAAATAAAATAAAAAAAATAAAATATGTTACTAGTGGTTTATTTCTAGTTTTAAAAATCCAGCCAACGATAACGTTCGACATCCTGCGACAGGCCGTACATTTCATTTTCTAAACTCTTGTGTTTTAAAAATATTATTTTAACAAAATAAAACCACTGACATGAAATAAATTATATGTAGAAAAATACTCTTGAAGAGTTAATTGCTAAAAATTGTTGAAGCCTTTTGAATGTCAGGAAAGTCAAAGGATAAATTAAAATTAAAACAAAATTTGAAAACCAATTTTCAATGCAACACAAGAGATGTTAAAAGTTCAGTATAACAGGATTTTTTTGTATTTGAAAATAAAACAAAATTTAAGGAAAAATGTATTTACCGACTATTTCAAAAATAGTTAACATTACAAGATCTTGTATTGTAAATATGTATGTATCTGTGTGTGTACACTGCATAGACTTAGTTAAATAGCAAGGAACACACCATCAACAATTTTGTTAAAATGCAACACAAATCGACCGGCTACTTCCAAGGATTTTAATTTTAGGAACCCAATGGATTTCCAAGAAATCTCAGACAGCACGCATACATACAGATACTGAAATTAAAATAACAAGAATAAATTCCATGAGATTTTATTCATACAAGTCTTGCTAAAGAAAGACGTACACACATACAATAATATGTCCATACATACACTAGTATAGGTTAACTAAAATACAAAAAAAAAGGCAAGACAAGAACCTAAATAATCTGTAGATAAAGGACAACCGACTAAAAGTAACTGCAAAACAAATAAAAGATTCTTAAATATTAATTAATAGAGTCCGACCGAACGAACGTTCGGCTTCGGTGTCGAAACACCGAACTTTGCATACATTTTTTTGTATACATTTTTTTACAGGGTGATGCAAAATTAATCATCCTATCGGAAGATGTTATAATTTTATCAATCAATCATATTTGACATTTGTGAACAAGACAGCTGCAGTACACAAACAGACAAGCAATGGAGCGCAGAAATCCGCAAGAAGAGCGTGGAATAATTCAGTTTTTTCACAGAATCGAATGAAGTCGGAATTGGTTTCAAAAACGATAAAATAAATACTTTCGTGTGATGAATTTCAATTTTATCGGTCTTATTTTCAATCTAGAATTATTCTCTTTTTTTGAACATAAAACAGATAACATTGAAATTCTTCACATCAAAATACTTATTTTTTCGTTTTCAAATCCAATTCCGACTACATTGGATTCTGTGACAAACCTGGGATGGAATCGTCACATCCGTGAACGTACAATACGTATAATTTTTCGTACTATGACTTTCTTAAACCGATGACAATTCGTAATAATTTGAAATGTAACATACATTATAATATGACTGAATGGACATTTTTGCAATTGTATTTCACAATGCCATTAAATTCAAGCGATTAGCGTAGCATTTAATTCATTTTCGTACGATTGCCGATACCGATAACGGATGTGGCGATTCCACACCTGATTGTATTTATTTTTTTTCCACCAATAATTTATCGATTTTGAATCGAAAATCATCGTGAGCGAGCAGACGCAGTTTTATTTAAGAAATTACGTCAATAAGCAACATTTTCGTTTCTGGGGCACTAAAAATCCGTATGTGATACAAGAAAAGCCATCATATCCGCTCACTGCGTGTTGCGGCATTCATGCGCTAGGAGTGATTCGGCCAAATTTTTTGGATAGCGCTATCGGAAATACGGTTACTGCTACTGGCGAACGCTAAAGGACCAAGATAAACGACTTCTTACTGCCGGAATTGAAAGGGCAGAATCAGATGATTTCAACAAAGCGGCACAACCACAAACACAGCAGGAGTCACAATGGATATTGTGTAGGAAGCGTTTCCTGGTCGCGTAATCTCCCGTTTTAGAGATCCAGCAAGATCGTCCGATTTAACCATGGGGGTAGTTGAAGTACCGGATTTCTGCCAAGAAGACAATCGCACCTCTTAAGGAATATATTCGACAGGAATGCGAACAGTTATCACCGAAAATTTTGCAGAAAGTCATGCAAAATGCGATAAAACGAGCATAAAGGCGCATCAACACTGACAGCAGCCACTCGGCGGATATCATCTTTTCCACTTAACAGAAAAAAATGTAAAAGTCCAAATAAAGATTTCCATCATTCAAAATAATTGTTTTTTTATTTAATGCAGTTATTTTTCGAACTAAATTGGTTGCAAGGTGTATTTAAATACGCCTTGATTGGTTGTTTGTGGTTGTAACCAAAAGTGATTATTATTTGGCTCAAGTTCGTAATGTTTTTTTAATCAGAAAGAATTGAATACGAGACAATATTCCAAAGGATCGAGGTTTAAAAAATTAACATCAATGAATTTCAACTTGTTCCTTTGGCATATTGTCACATATCCAATTCTTTTCTGACTACAAAACGTTACGAACTTTAGCCAAATAATATATATATCTTTTTTATTTAGTAAAACTTATTCCAAAACAAAATTGGATGATTAATTTTGCGCCATTTTGTATATCATCAAAGATATACAAAAATTAAGCCCTGTAAAATATTAAAATACCGAAAGTCGAATATTGTGAAGATAAATATCAAAACCGAGTTTTTGATTGACGTTTTTGATTCGTTAGTTTAACTTACATTGGCTATAAAAATTTTTAGAATTGTGCGACCAAACGCATTTATATCCTTAATTCATATTCAATCATTTCTTTCTATTTCTGGAAGTATTTTTTTAATTTATAACGTTTTTCACTTCTCCTATAAAATTAGAACAAGTGTTGTTATGTAATTTTGGGTTTTCGAAGACGATGTGTGAGTTAAATTAGTTTTTATTATATTTAAAAAAATCACCGGAATTTAAGTTAAATAGAATCTATTTAATGAAATACAAAGTTCGAGTTCGGTGTGAAAAATATACCGAAGTTCGAGTTCGGTCGGATATTATTAGTTATGTTAATACATTATCCTTTTCGCTCTTTCTCTATCTCTTTTATTGCTTCCTTGTTTTCTTCCACTTCTTTGGATTTCCTTATACTAAAATGCAAGGATATCAGTAGTAAATAACTAAACTGCATTCGAATGCATTTTGCTGAATTTAACACTACCGCTACATTTTTTATGCCGGTCCTCCAAAAATAACACAATATTCAAATAAAAGCAGCCACATTGCAATCTTCTTGAATATAAACTGAAATTTTAAATTTGTTTGTTGTCATTTTTTTATTAAATTCTATTTTTCATGCTTTCCAGTCACATTATTCAAAGGAGTAGCAAAAATATAATGCGATATAAGGAGACTTTTAGTTAATTCATTAAATATGTACGAGTATATATTTCTTATTAATATAAAAGCAATTCCAGCTAAAAATTTTATTTTCGTAAACAAAGTATTAGCATTGTTGTTATTGTTCTTTGTTATTCATTGACCACAGTGGCGAGTTTCGAGAGCTGCATGCTTGGCACTTCATATATTCAGAGCAGGAAAGCTATTAATTTAAAAAATATATACATATATAAGCAAATGTGCGGCATAAATCAGGCTAAATGTACATTCTGTGACGTTGCACATATTCTAATGGAAATGTGAAATCTCCAGAATACACGAAGCCTTCGATAAAATCACTGACTTTACTACAGAACTATAAAGAGCAGTCTTCAAAAACACCATTCAAAATATATAATAAAGTTCATTATTTATTTTTGGAATTTCCGGTTCGCTTTCATTATTGTTCTTATTTTCATTCATAATTTGTGTGATCTCAAAAATTTGCAATAATTTTAATTTTGTTTTCTTATTTTCAAACTTTATTCGTATTCAATTATAATATTCTTATGTTTTTGTTTACTTTTTAATTTATTTAATTATTATTTTTCAATTTATTCTTCAAGTTCAATCAATTGTGTGTAATCTGGCGCCTTTCCCTTATGTTTTGTAAATTTATTTATAAAATATATTGTAAGTAAATAAATAAATAAATAATCAAATAAATAATTAATTAAATAAATTAATAAATATATAAATATATAAATGAATAAATAAATAAAGAAAGAAAAAAATAATAAATAAATACATTAATTAATTTATAAATAAATAAATAAACAAATAAATAAATAAATAAATAAATAAATAAATAAATAAATAAATAAATAAACAAATAAATAAATAAATAAATAAATAAATAAATAAATATATAAATAAACAAATAAATAAATATATTAATTAATTAATAAATAAATAAATATATAAATAAATAAACAATTTGAGGATACAGTAGTCAATGAGACTTTATTCTAAATGATGCAGTAGTCTATCTGAGTTATTAGACATGGAACTGAAAAACACAAGTTTCTTCATTGGTATTGATTTGCACGCTGACTACCCCCGACGTAGTTTTTCACAGCGTTTCCACGGTACTTCAGAAACTTTTTATATTTTCTTCCAAGTCTAATTTTAATCTAATTCTTTCTTTATCTTTTCTCTATCCTTCTTCCTCAGGTGAGCTCTCTCCAATTACTTATCAGCAACATGTCAACCTAATTTAAACAAGTCAAATTGTCGACCTATTTCGCTATTTTCGAATTTAAAAGCTGCACATTTCGATTGCCGTTAAACTATTTTATTCGCATTTTATGTTAAATTAAAATATCTATATTATTAATAGGCAAACGCGTTTTTTTAGATCCCTTTCACGGCCTTAATACTGAACCGATTTTGGAAAGATTTATATGTTTTTAAACGGGTTTTTACATAGATAATGCACAATCTTAATTTTGTTTAAATCGGTTCGATATATAGGAAGCTATAAGCGTTTAAAGTTGTTACTTTCACACACACACTTACATATTACACGTGCATGTATCAGTTTCAACTTGAAAAATAAACAAAGAGTACATGTGTGTTTAATATTAATTTCTAGAACGCGGTCGATTGAGTCGATCGCTGGATGCAGTAAAATAAATTAATTATTAAAACTTCGCAGGTGGAGTTTCAGAAAAATAAATGTACGTTTTTTTTTAGAAAACCCCTAAAAAGACTTCATTGTATTACAACTCTGCTTTCAATGTAGTATACCATCAGATTTGTTGTTTTCTTGTTAGTTGATGCAGTTATCTGTGGAATGTTTCTTGTTTTAAGGACAATGATTTTGCAGTATATAAAGTATACACATGTACATTTTATTTTATCTCTTCTTTAGAACGACCTGTTCTCTTTTGCTTTATTTCCACATTTGCTATTTACTTTCTTAAGTCTTTACTTCATTCTCACATATTTTGGGTTTTGTGCTTCTAAACGCCTGGTGGGAAAATATGTGTAACAATGGAAGATGCAGTGAACATAAATAACAGCAACAAAAGTAAATGAAAACATACAAATACCGGTACCCGAAAGAAAACAAATCACAAGTTTGAGGTTTCTTTATCTGTGCGTATCAGTTAAATTATTTATTTAAGCGTCTAATTAAATGTAGAAAGGAAAACAAAAGGACTAAATATTATATGGGAGTATCATATTTTAATCTATGATTTTTGTGCATTTGATGAAACATTTCTAATGAGGAGAAAATTTCATTTTATTTATTCCTGTGAATGAATTTTTGTTATTTTAGTTGGAGAAGTTCTCACGAGATTTTAGTTTTTTTTAAAGCACTCACCGCTGAGATTTCAAGGAGCATGATACTAAGATACAACACTACTTATCTAGTTTCCAACTCAAACAAACTCAAAACATATCTAGATACTGATTTGATATAATTTTGTTTTGAGAAATGATCAGTCAGCCTATTGCACGACTGCACAAAAGAAAACTCAAGCGAATAAAAGTCTAGTCACTAGAAGAATTCAAATCATTTCGGATTTCTTTATTTCGATTGCTTTCGTTGTCTAGTGTTTATGTTTGTGCTTGATTTGACATTTGCGTTCGAAATACAGAAACCGAATTTTGTGCGCTTTCTTTCGACTTGTCGTTGGAGTCTTCTTCGTTCGTAGAGAAGTTTGCTTAGATAAACCGAAATCAGATTTCTTACGCTTAGAATGCCAAGAACGAGTTCTTTCGACATTGTGAAATATGGAGGCCGATTCGGCAATACGTGTCGACAAGCGAAGATTTGCATGGAAAACAAAAACAGTAGTACAAAAATATAAAAAATTTGCTTTGTTTTTCGTTGAAAATGTACCGTTTATAAAAGAGTTTCCCTCTCTCTTTTATAACGTGTACACACTTTCGCGTTGATTATATTTTTATAGTGTAAGGCAGCGTTCTCAGTTTTGGGGATTTGTCCCCAAATAGGGGATTTTTTTGAGATTGGGGATAAAAATTTAGGGAAAATCCCTAGGGGATATTTTGGGGAAAAGGCTATTTTTTTCGCTGGGGATTTTTTGGGGATAATATATTACTATAAATCTTGTTATTTGTTTTTTCTTTTTTGTATTCAAATTTATGTACATATTGACAAATCATATTTTTATGCTTGATGATGGTGACATTGAAAAAATTCCCAACAGAATAGAGTATGACTTCTTAGAAGCTTTTCTTAGAATAAATATACACTTTAAAAATAATTCAGTTTGCTGTGCCGAATTTATTCCATCTTCTCAAACACTTTTAAATACAACCAAGATTTGCAAGAAAATCAGAAGATGAATCAGAAGATTTTGATTTTGAAGTTTTTGAAGTGATAAACATTGATACAGTTTTTTTTTGCGTTTTTTTAGGGAATTCAAACGGTGTCCTATTAAGTCATATTTTCATAATGTCGTAATATTTTACAATAGTTAAAATAATTGTAGTTGTGCTTCAAACAAAAAAAGTCATAAAATAATAACTTTTTGAACTATATTTTTTCAAATTCAAACAGTAGAAATTTAAGAGAAGTGTGAGAGAAATTACATAGTGCTTGTTCTTCCTCGTTTTATTATTTTAAAACATATAATTTTATGACAACCATTTGAATCCCCTCATCGTTTTTATATATATATTAATGTAAATATTGAGAGCTCAAAGTATAAATTAATTCTAATATTACACAAATGGGATGTGTTTCCTTTGACATAATATTATTTCCTTTTCAAGGAAATGTCGGATTAGATTATTATGACTATTTCGATCTTTTGATTGAGTTCCAATTTATAAATTAAGAAAAAAATTTATTATATTCAATATTTTGCAAATAAATGTTAAATATTCTAGAAGAATATATCTGTTGAGACTGAGAAATATTGAATTTGACAAAGTTTTCTATTATTTGTTAATTTATAAGCTTGAAAATTCTTATTAAAGATCTGTGGGGATTTTGGGCATAAGAAATTAGCTATTTTGGAGAATTTGGGGATTGAAAAATTGCTAATTAGGGATATGGTATAAAATAAAACTGAGAACCCTGATTGATTCGAAACAGAAAACTAGTTTGTCCGAAAACGTCTTTTTTGAAATTCCAACTTAAAACCGATAGTTATTGGTAACAACATTGATTAATATTGATACACAATATTGAATGACTTTCCGTTCAATTCATCAATTACCCCCAATTTCATCTAAAATATACTAAATTAATTTTAAAAATTGTGCACATGTACATATGTACATACATAAATATTTACATAAGTATGTATATTGGGGTTTACAAATTTCCAGACTTTTCCCATTCCAAAGAAAGCAGAAAAATGTATGTTGATTCCCTGGGAAAAGTTAAAAAAAAAATAATTTTCATTAAAAAAAGTATTAGAGATCGTGTATTGCAATTTCTACATAACGAATACGTCATAACCATGCCTTCCTTTCTTCATAAGTAAGAAGTGCTTTTTAGAAAACAAACTGCATTTTTTTTAATGAATTTTCCTCTTATTCAAATAATCGAGTTTTCAGCATTTAAGTAGAATAATAATAATGTTTTGACTATTGCTATGCTTTTTGTGCAAATTAATCTCACTTTTTGGAAAGCTTTTCTTATAAAACTACTTTTAGTAATGGCATTGATTGTGATACCATCTAAACCATGGAATTATTTTATTATCCAAAGTTCAAAACACTTTGCGGTGAGACGTTCTAGTGCAGGTACTTTAGTTCGACTCACCTTGTATTGAGATGGATAATGTGTTTTTGTTACAGTTCTCAAATTATACTGCCATGTATGTTGGAATTAATTGATTTTAATTTTTCCCTTGTGCTAATGGAATATGGTCTCATAATCAATTCTTTTTGACTAAACTTTAATAAAATAATAATCACTTTGGAATAACAACTACTTACAAACAATTTAGATCAAAAAATAATCACATTCACCCTTATTCCAGATGGCGACATCGTCATCATGTCAATACAATACCAAAAAATTGGAGCTTGTCTACTTGCTCTCGAAAACAATTTTGCGCTACTGGCAGTCTATTTCTGTTCTCTAAGATCCAGAAAATAACATGAGCCTGTCAATAGTAGTCAGTTGTTTTCAAAAACGGGCAGACAAGCCCCAATTTTTTGTTATTGTGTTGACGTGACGTCGATGTCGCCAACTGGAATAAGGGTGATTATATAAATCAGTTTGTTTTATGTCGATTAATAAAAAAAATTTGTTTGTCTTTCGATGAATACAATAAAAATTCGATAATCCGGATAATTGATTGCAGACCCCGATCCGGAGTAGCAAATTATCCGGATTACTACGCATGTATGTATTTATTAAAGTTTATAATAATTCATAGCAAAATTAAACATAAAAACATAAATATTAATTTGTACAGTTCAGTTAAAATAGATAAAGTCTTGTGTGCTCTCTTCACTGAAGGCATCTTGCATCAATACTAAACTAGAAACGCATGTGCAACGTTCCAAAACATACTCATATCACACTATTCTAACTGTATTTTTCAAAGCATGCTGTTATTTGAATAAAAAAAATAAATAAAAACGGGTCCGGACTATGGAGTTGCAATCAATTCGGATTATAGAATACGCAATGAGCTGCAAAATTCTGTCCGGATTACCGAATATTCCGGATTAGTGGAGTCCGGATTACTCCTAAGTTGAACTGTATCTAAAAATTGTCTTTTTGTAGTGTTAAGCAATTTTTTTGTATTTATGGTGCAACTTGCCACCAGCAATGTGAGATTCCATAAAAACCTCAAGTAAATCACAATCCACCTTCTCGGTCTTCAGAGTTTAACTCAATTCAACATTTACGGGATCCTTTCTACAATGGATAATGAAGCTCCATATAATATAAAAAGTTGTGCTCTATATGCTAACTTTATAATAATTAATATTATTAAGTTATTAAATAAATAAATAAATAAACAAATAAATAAATAATAAAAAGTAGACTTCAAGCAGTTCTAGAAGAATATGGATAAACATTTGATTTTAGTACATTCATTGCAAAATCGATTCCAAAAGTTTTCAAATCCGCAACAACAACAATTTTCAAAGTTTTCTGATGCAAAACTGCCTGCAATTGACGAACACTTTTGCCCACATGCAGTGCAGTGTTTAATCTGAATTCGCTTTTCGTTATTTATTTATTAGCATATAAACTTTAAATAACTTTTTTTTGGTAACTTTTGTGTTCTGATTCTTTTCTAGACGTGGCAAAACTCCAAAAGCAAAGAAAGACAAGTGACGTTCAGTTTAGTACATGTCCCTGTATGTGTATGTACATATATATCTTGCATATTTTCGTATATTTACATACATACATCTGCTCAAAATAATAGATACATGTTTGGTTTTTTTAATAAAACAGTAAAAATTACACTATTTTGTAAAAATTGAAACATAAAATACCTTTTCATTTTCATTTTAATTAATTTAGAATATAATTAAAAGTAAAAACTTCTTAAATAATAGTTTTTTTTGTAAATTAGGCAATTCCATCATCAATATCAATATCTCCTAAAAAGGGAGAAAACTCCCGGGGAATTTTTTATTCATAATTGGGCTATATATATGCAATTTTGCTGCTCATAATAATAGATGCATTTAAGGAAAAACTCATAATTCTAAAACGATTTAATATTCTTTATAAATGTGTATATTATTAAAATTTGGCTAATATCCAGTACATTTATATTAATTTTGCATAACTATTCCCACTCATCTGCACATACTACATACAGATCAACTTTGGCAACTTTCCAAGGGAATCTCGTACCATTTTTTTTGTGTAAATCATCTCTATTTTTAGGCAGTCACATTTTAAAATAACTCCCCAAGTTCTCTGTGGAATTTAAATTATGAGTTTGGATTCGCCACTATAAAACGCGAACATTTTTCTCTAGAATTTATTTTTAACTATCTTTGTGAACTGTATTTGGAGTCGTTGTTCACAATAACGCATCCTTATTTATTTATATGTATTTATTTTTTTTATTTATTTATTAACGTAACCACCCGAGTCCTTAGGGCCACATATTCATAGCAAATTAATTGATTTGTGAATCTAAACCATCCAGGGCGCCACCCAAAAGCAAACAAAAAAAATCATTCAAATCGGTCCAGCCGTTTAGGAGTTCAGTGACACACACACGTACAGTAGAATTATATATATAAAGATGTTTGCACTTGTTTGATCTTGAATTAGATCAGTGCAAGGTCAAACAAAAATATTCAGCAAGCTTGATCTTGAATGAGTTAAATACTCTTAAAGAACGTGGTAAAGAGTTCCAAAACTTGGCAACTCGTAGGGCACCCCTACACGTACAATATATATTGACTGCGATCCAACATCACGATATTTATTGAAAGTATAGCATGCAGTATTGAAACAAGTATCGATGGATATTTTGAAATTCATAAAATGGATCGCGATCCAAATATAACAATGTGTATGGTACATGTAGCAGTGCCCGTACATGAAAGGACCTGTCATATATATATAACACGATTTCTAACAGGGAATAAAAACTGTGGGCTTCAATCAGTTAGCAAAAATATAAAATGTTTCCGAACAGGTTAGGTTAGGTTAATGGGGCAGCCACCAATCAATTGGTGGCTCACTTGGGTTCGTCAGTCGGTCCCGTTGTGATACCCTAGAGCGAGTGAGACAAGAAATTACTACTCCGCTGCCTCTTCCAACCACCCGAACATACTCTGGGCAATATGTGACCATAATTTTATACAAGAATAGAAGTGATCTAATCCTGACGAAGTTTTAATATAAATCTTCAGCACTACAACTAGAATAAACTTCTATATAATACAATATGTTAGATATCAACAAGGAATGATCTACGTAATTTCTAATACGAAGGAATATATATAAATTCTTCTTAGAATGAAATTCATTACATAAATTAATCCAGTAATATGGTGCTCAAATCTGAGGTTATTGTCTAATAACATTTCATACGATCTACAAAATCAATAACTTGACCATCGATCATTATAAAAATATATTAATCATAGTGCTTGTCGGTTTAAAAATCAATGCCTTAATATTTGAAGAGTTTGTAATACTCAAGTTACAGTTTCTCATCCGACGTGACACATTATGCAATAAATTATTAACATCAAGAGCTGATTATCACCTTTGAATAACTATTGTATATCGTCCGCAAAAACATAGAGCTCGCATTCTCTATCGGATTACGTTACCAGCATTATATTTGGCTACACTTCCCTGTAGCCGTTTGCATTCGTTGTATTTTCAACGCGATATATGTCGGACGCACAGTATTCCATGAACAACATCCTCAAACTATAACGTACCCTCCGCAGTGCTTAGCAGTCTCTTTTATGAGGTTTATTTTCAAACAAATTAATTTTTTGGCCCTTTTTTTGTCGCCACATCCAGACCAAAGTAGCAAATTCGAATCTCATCCTTAAATCTTGTTTGCACATTTGTGGAAGTTTTCTGGCAATTCTGCCAGTCAATTCAACTAGCACAAGAAAAAGACGTACTGTTGGCGGAGTGACTTCATTGCCAATTTTAGCAGAAATAACTTTTTGAAGTTGGCAAAGGATATTTTTTTGCCATTACGATGATTCGTATATCTATGTATTTATGAATGTACTTGTTTTCTTTTCTGTTCCACGTATTTCAAAAGTCTAAAGATTTCTTTAGAACTTTTTGCTATTTTTGGTTTTAATAGTTTTTCTCTCTTCTCCGGTACAATGACAGTTCTTACCATTTTCTTCGAAATAGTTATAGTTTTCTATTAAGTTTTGGACAAAAATACAAATATTCTTACTTTTTTATGTAAGGACAAAAAAACAGCACCAATTAAAGCGATTTAAGTTAATGAGAAATTAGTCATTATATTGATTAATATAATCAAAAATTGTTTACATTTCATATGAATCGTTTTATTTAAATCAACTTCACCCATTACATCATAACGTCCGATAAATCGAGCACTAATAAATTGAATAGTTTTCGTAGATAATATAAAATTTTGTTATTCAACAGGTAGAATATTAGAAAATTACTAATGAATTTTTGTTATTCAACGAAAGTTTGATATTGAATAGGTAGAAAAATTAAATTAGTAATGAATAAAATTTTTTTTAAAACTGTTATTTTTTATGATTCTAAATACATACATATCATAAAAATTACTTTTGCTGCTTAAACAAACTTTATTCACTAATGGGTTAAATGTCCATACTTGTCAGATTATTCGTTTGAATGACAGCCCTGAAGAGAACTCTTAACGAAAAACAAATATTGGCCATATTTCAGAAATAAGTTCTAGAGCTAATTAATGTCTGCTTAATTATTAAACATTAAAATCATATTATCTATAGTAATAAAAATATAATAAAATATCTATAATCTAATAGTTGTATCTATTATTTTGAGCAGGTGTGTATATGTACATATGCAAAAAAAAAAAAACAATACAAAAATAGACAATTTTTAGACATGGTCCAGCTCATGAACGGTCATCTTTAGACCCTCAAAATGTTTTGGGATTGCTAACAAAACTAAGAGATTTAGATCTATAGCTTTTTTCCGTGTGTGGATTTTAATATTTCTTTGTAACAAAACACTATGTATGTATGTATTTAGGAGATGATTTTAATGAATACAAAGTAAATCTAAAACTAACGTTTGCTCTCAACAACAATAACCAAAAGAAACTGAACTAAACTAAGCCCGAAGCCGGCCGGCAACAATTTACAAAATAATTAAAATATAAAAATAAATCAATAAAAATGCATTAGATATTAATACAAAAACAAAATACACATACAAATAAAAATATGTACACGTATGATTGCATACTATGTACATGCATATGTATGTATGTATCTATGAACATTACGAACACTCAATATACATATGTACATATATGCGAGGGGAGTTGAGGTACGAAAAAAGAGCTACAAGTCATATTAAAAACTGGCGCAATATTTTGACAACGAACCATTGAAAAAGCGCCAAAAACGAAGTAAAATGAAAGAAAATTGCGCCAACATTGAAACACTACAGGCAATAAATACTTATGTATGTACATTGTGCGAAACGTAAACGATATGTTGCTGGCTAGCTGACTGATGATTTGGTAATGGGGCTATGTGTGCTATGGCAAAAATATAAAACACCTAAACGAAATATATTTATAGAGGTGGGATGCAATAATTGCTAAGGATATAATATCCATTATTTTCTTTTCAACATATCCATGGACTTTATTTTATGCCATCATTTATAGAACATGAAAACTACATTCCAAAGTGTATTATTAAAAAAATGTTCCTTACACACAAATATACATATGTATATACATATGTACATACATATGCATGTACATATCTATATAATATACATATGTATATACATATGTACATACATATGCATGTACATATCTATATTTTATGCAAAATTCCATCTAATTCTTAAATATTTGAGCAGAAATAATTTCACACATCCTTACCCAGTAGAAATGATAAATTCCAATAAAAATATGACGTTATAAAACTATTGTGTATGTGAATAAACTTACAAAGTGCCTTAAAAATTTAACTATTGGTTACTCAACTCTCTATGAAATGTGCAAATAAAAAAAAACTTGCAATTTGAATTAAAAAAACAAAGCAGCGAACAAAAACGTTGGCATTGGCGACTGCAGCAACATACAATTGCGCCAAAACCAGATGATCAAGCGCCAATCTGCAGCAACAATACTCTCTAATAAAAAGACAATAACAACAAAAATATTTTAAACACAGTACGACAAGTTTTTCATAAAGTTGGCTACACATTCCCCAAAAGACGACGACCGCCCGAATTGAGAAAACAAAAAAAAACAAAAATCATAAAAATAAGCACAGATAAATAAAGAAGTAACAACAAACCAACATGTAAATCAATATCTAACCCAAGCATACCAAAATACATACATAAATGTAGTACATACAGCGTTGCCCAATCTGGAGATTTGTATCTATTTTAAGTTGAGATTTTGATTTTCAGTGTTAGAGGATTTCAGATTTTACTTAAAATCTTTATGTTATCATTATGGCGGGTTTTTATATATCGATGGTTTCCGATTTATATGCAATTCCTACCTACATACCAAATTTCAGTCTTCTAGAACTTGAGTACCCTAATCTTCAGTGAGTGAATCGCTCAAGAATTTCAGATGTCAATATCTCTGGTACTATTAAAAGTTAGATAATTGATACTTGCTACGATTGATAAGCTTACCGACTACATCTTATTTTAAATTTCAGCATTGTACCGAATCCATCAAAATTGTTTTTCTTCACTTTCGACTACATATTTTTTTCTAATAAAAAAATGGAATAAGGGGTGAACGCCAAAAATAAGCTACATTATTTTATATAAATTATATAGTGAGATTGTTTAGAATGTTTAGAATTAAATTGTTGTACAAAAATTTTAACTACCCATTCCTTATATATAATGGCTTACTTTAATCGTTATTAAATACGATTTTTAAATAAGTTAAGAAAATAAAAATGTTTTCAAACAAAGTGTTGCAATAAATAAATTCCGGCAAAATTAAAAAAAAAACAGATACAAAAACTACGTATATTTTTGATATTTATACAAGATTGGTTGGTACTTATTTCAAATTAAATTGTCATAGAATTTTAACTACCGATTCCTAATACACAAGGACCTACTGTAATCATTATGAAATACGATTTTAAAATAAGTTAAAAAAAGAAAAATTATTTCAATCAAAGTGTTCCAATAAGTAAATTACGTCAACGTTAAAAAAATTAGAAACAAAAACTTACCTATATTTTCATATTTCTACAAAAAACTGGTCGATCCCTATTTAAAATTAAATTATCAAAAAAATTTTCATTACCCAAGGTGTATTAAACAGGTGAAATTACGGGTACAACAATACAAGAACAACAGACATTTTTTTATCGGTTCTGTCAAAAACATCTACAGAAAGCAAATACAGAAAAATATAAAGGCACTCTTTTTGACATTCAAAACAGAAAACATAAGTAAGACAAAGATATCAGCTGCCGTAATGCTGTCACCTGGTTAATACGCCTTGTAACTACCGATTCCTAATACAGCAGGGCCTACTTTAATCGTTATAAAATACAGTTTTAAAATAAGTTAAAAAAATAAAAATGATTTCAAAACAAGTGTTCCAATAAGTAAACAAAACAATTAGAAACATTACATATATTTTTGATATTTATACAAAAGAATGGTTGGTCAACGCAAAATCATTTATATATGTACATACATATTGTATATAAATTTGAAAAAGTTTAAAAATTAAAAATCGATGAAAAATAAATAACATAGTGAAAAATATTTTTGTGCATGTATGAAATTAGTATATACATATGGATGTTTATGAATTTGGCCAAATGATTTTTCATTTCTCATTAAAAAAAACGTTGATTTGTTATTCCGAAAATAATTTTTCCAATTCAAGGTACATTGTGTTCCAACCAATTGTAAGATTTTTTCAAAAAGGATACGGCAACACTGAGTACGAACTTTTCAATTTTGTTTTTATTTTATTGCTCTTTCGTTTATTACGAACACACATAAAACCATACGTATGTATGTATGTACGTACTTTTAAAAACCGCGCATAAGTTTTCTAAGGCCGCTGCAGGGACGACAACGTCCGCTGTTACGTTCAACATACTCTGCTTTTATAATTATGGAGAAAGAGAATTAAGCAAAAACAACTAGCATAAAATCCAAGGCGAAATCAAATAAAAGAATGTAAACCAAAAAACAAGAAAAAATAAAATTGCAATATCTATTTTGAAGCTTTTATTTTGCTATCTCTTTTTTTGCATATACTTACATACTTTACCTTATGCAAAAGTTCACTTTAGCAATTGGGTTAAATATAATAATTCCTAATCATTTTTTCAGACAAAATTTTGCCGTTTACTTTTTTTACTTATTCACAGCACTCACACAGCCGGACGTGCCACCAGTGAAGTCTGAGATCGGCTAGTGTCAATGGGAATGAAGTACTTATTAATCAGCTGTGTTGCCGTATTATCAGTGGAATTGAAGAAATAAGTTGTTTATTGTTGTAATTAAAACAGTGTTAGCAATAGATTAGTTGACAATGAAATAATTAAAAACTTGATACGAGAATATAGGCAATAATTACGTTACGTAATATGTGAATTGCGCCTAAGAATTTAAATTGCTACTTTACATCACTTATTTACATACAAGAAAAAATGTTGTATTTTGATTGGTTTGAGAACTTTGATTTAACCGCTAGTTTAATAATAATTACATATACCTTATATAAGTATTTTTATTAGTTTATAAAAAAATATCCTTTCTCTTGCATACATATTTTCAATATGACATGTTTAGTGTTGCTAAAATTTTTAATATAATACTTTCTTGGTGTGTATTTTAGATATTACCATATAACATATTTCTGACCTGCCTTAACTCATTCCCATTGGCAAACATTACGTATATAAAAAAATCTAAATAGTGCAATGGTTCAATTATATTTAATAATAAAATAAACAAAAAATATATAGAAATCATAAACAACAAACACAAACATTAATTATTTGCCACGAAAAGAAATCATTAAAACAAAAACCGCTTCATAAATAAAATCAACACACAAACACTATACAAACGACATAATGAATTCCTCCGCTGAAACACACATCTCTTCATATTACTAACCCATACAACAGACACTTCTTAACGTGTTGGCATCACTGTTGACAAACAGCCAAAAACAAAAAAATTTGTTTACACAACAAACATAATGTGACATTTTTAGACCTAACTTTGGACGCATTTTTCGCTAAGATTTTAAATGAAAACATCCCATAAATGGCAGTATACCAAAAAGCTTATATCCTCTAGAATCTGATTCTTTCGAAAAATTGGAAATCAGGACAAATTTGTGGAAATTATTCACATTTACTTTTTAGGATTTTGGCGCGCGCGGGCTTTTTGGGCTAGAAACAAAGAGAGCAAGAGAACTTGACACTGACAGTTGAGTAGCGCGCGCACTTAACAATATGGGCGCGAGAGTATAAAAAGTGGATGGTTGACTGGAGCAGCAGCATGTATGGCTGCAGCGACGACAATAAACCACCACAATATGGTAAAAAATGAGAAATGATAGGAAAAAATATTTTGTTACTGTGAAAAAAAGCGGCAAAAATCCAGACTAGTGACTACGACTGCACACACGATGAAAAAAAGAAGAAAAAAACTTAAAATGAAGCAGAAAAAATTGAATGAAAAAATAGAAATCATTTATGAGCGAAGACATCCAACAAATAAATCTAATGTACTTTTTAGGGGGTCAAATAAGGAGATGACTATGCACATGCACACATTTTGACAAATTTAGAAAAAAGGAATTTAGGCAAGTATGCCCTGTAAAGACACCTGCCTGTAAATTTTGTTAACCTGTTTTTGCTTGCGCCTCGGTGGCTTATTTTCGAGTATATTTTAAGAACACTTACCTTGAGTCTAATCCTTTTGATGCTATTCGCCAGCGAATGTTGCAATTACTTTTTTGTAAAAAACTTAATTGTGGGTCCTTCAGAAAATTATCAATATCTATCCGATGCAGGCTAATAAAATTAATGATTTTCAGCGATTACTAATGATACGCTAGTTTCATTTACCACAGAAGACCTGTAGATAGTAGCCACTCTTGACGATTTTTGTAGCGATTGCAGCACCATGAGCTCCTATTCCAATTTGTATTATATTAGCTCTGAATGTTCCAATTATTTGGAAAATTATGCAAAAGCCATATTGTTAAAAAGTTTTTGATCTCTTGGCAAGGCGTGACCACGTTGCTAAAATTTACTTTAAAGCCCTCTAGACTGATTTGAACACCAAATATAATAAATTACAAATTAATAGACACTTGCACGTTTTTATACTTTTTACCCAAATATTTATTGCATTTTCCAAATAAATTGTGTAATAATTTGAACAAAATTAATAATAAGTTTTCTGTAGTAACTTTGTCTGAAAATGATGACGGCAACACAAATGGTGTGTGGAAGTTAAACGAACGAAATTTTTTCTTTCTTATTATTTGGTGACAGCACAGAACCAGAACAGAGCAGTAAATGCGTTGAGATCGTAAAGTGTTAAATAAAAGGCAACGAAACCTATCTATCGACGTTGACGTAGCTAAATTCGCTTCTTCTGCTCTCGCTCTGCTAGTGTGTGTATGGCTAAAGCAACAACTTCGCCGCAGCCATAAAGAAGCAGCGCGCGCGAAATCAGTTGACAGCTGTCAGGTTCATCAGCTGATTGGAGTTTTTTAAACTTTGTTTTTATTCTCTAACCTGCTGATCAACTTGCCAGTATGGTGAAAATGACATTCCATTGAAAACAACTACTTACCATATGTGACCATCAGTTTTGGCATGCATATGTTAAGTGGTGACTTCTGGTGGAAAGCGAAAAAATGTAATGAATACCACAAAAAAAATTGCGGCGAATTAAAAAAAAACAGGTAAATATCTGCATGTGTGTGTGATTTATTCTTTAATGCCAATTAAACGGCTGCCAGACTGTATGATTTATCGTCATTACTACGATTTAGATACCAAAGATACGCATTTTTACTTAAATTTTACGTTTTCGTAATTTTCAATGAAGGAACCATATTACCGCATTGGATATCTAAAGAAATTCCAATGGGAATTTTAATCGATATCGAATGCTATAATTTGCCTTCTGAATTTCGCATAACTTAGTTATGGCTTTTCCGATTAATAGATTAGTTAAGTCAAGCGTTTTGATTGATTAATGAATCGATTAATCGAAATATTTTTACATTTTGATTTGTTCAAATTTGAATAATTTTGTTAAAAAAATATATTTTAAGGACTATGAAATTAATACACGAAATAAGAAAAGGAAAGTTTAATTGGCACTGCCTAATTTTAATTGGGTTTTGTTAGACAAAAACCTTTTAAAAAGTTTTAATGTGCATAAACGTGAGTAGAAAAAATGTCGTGCATGAGTAGAACTTTTGCGCGATTATTTCGATATGTATTCTGAAGTGCCATTTTAAAAATCGAAACGCACTTAAAAATTTCTCAGTATGAATTCGGTAAGAAATTAAAATGTGACTTAATTTTTCTTCGTGAGTACTTAGTTCGTGCGCGTGAGTTTTTGTTATATTGATATTTTTATTCTACACTCAAAAAAGATAGTGAATGAATAAGTTTTTTTTTGACGTGGGGGAAAATTGATTTATCTGCTTATTTAGTTTTTCTTTTGTCTGTCCGTGGATCTGTAATCAAATCTAGCGGCAGCCTTTTCAACTATGCACTTTTTTACTTGTAGAGCAAGGATTCTTAGGTATGCTACAGAAAAAGTTTTAAGATTAAGTGGCAGGTAGTGGCCATGTTGGTTGTTGATCGATAGAATGTACCAAAAAATCGTCAGTCCAGACTATAATTTGTAGCGTAAGCATGAATGCAGAGAAAAATTCCATAAAAAAGTTAAATATTATGAGCACACAATCGCTTAGTTCCGGTCCACACTATGCAACTTTGGTTGCAGCGCTGAAATAGATATACAATCTACCATTTCCACTTCCCTTTCGTTCTCTCTCACTAGAAAAGCAGAGTTTCTGTAACAAAAAATGTGGCCGGGGCTTATTTATTTCAAGATGAGTATGTGACGCCATTGCTTTATCCGTTTGTTTCCTTTTTTACATTTACTTTTTAGCTTTGACGGAGAGCACATATTTTTTATTTCACATATTTACTTATACATTTTTTACTTGATTAACCATCTTCTTAACTTCAAATTTGAATGATAGTTTATTTGGTCGGTCAGAACGATGATTCAAAACTGATGCAGTTTCGACTGTCATTCGAGATCCGATAGTGTGCACCACACTTTATGGAGCTTTCCATGCGTATTAAGTTCCTTTTAACTGCTGCAACTGAAACGATTTGTGTGACACTCGCACGCACATTGAGTTTCCACGTCAATACAATATAATTTTTCAACTGTGGACAGTGCCACTTCCATACACAGTAAATAGTTGTATAAATTACTGCTCGTTAGATCATTTGTAACCAACCTCTGAGATCTGAACATGAACCGGTTGAGATATTCATTTTTTTAATGGATTTTTATCCCTTCTAGTGTACGAATACATAATACATTCTATTTTTCGTTTTTATAACATTTTCTATTTTAAGAATTAAAAAAAAATTTGCATGCACATACATACATAGATGCATATGTATGTAGGTGTTCAGAAAATGTCACTACTTGCTAAAAATTAAAATAATTTAAGGTACACCGTCTTTCGAAGTATCTAAACTCTGATGAGATGTGTTGATCTGCGAAAAATTGCATGCTAAGTTCGGTCTGTCCGTGTTGTTGTCAAAAATTCCCTAACTATTGTGTTCATACATGTTTCTAAATAATGTTTTTCTTCAAACTTATGGTTTTGAATAATTTATCCCATTTCTATTTAAATAACTTTCATTAGAAAGCTTTTATTCATTTCTTCATTCATTTTCTTCAAATACTTTTATTGGAATGATTTAATATTATTAGAATAATTTGATTTGAGTAGTTTTTATTCGATTAATTTTGATTCGAATTTGTAATTTTATTAGAGCTTTGAATAATTTTATTCGTATGTCTTTCATTCGTATACTTTTCGCATAATTTTGTTCGAATATTTGTTTTTTTTTTTTTTAAATAAATTTATTGGAAATTAAATGAATGTAATTTATCTCGAGCTATTTTTTATTTTCACTGAAGAAGCCACACAAAGAAGTGGCGAAATATCAGTTTTTAATAAAATTTTGTTAGTTTAAAAAAAATTGACCTGTAGCTCGAAATAAATTAGATTAATTTAAAAAACAGAAGGTCGAAAAAATATATATAAATAATTTATTCGAAACTATTTAAAAATTTAAAATAATTATTTGATTATAATTGATTATTAAAAAAGTATTCGAATAATTTTTACTTTGACAAATTTGTGCGAAAAAATTTAATTATTATCCTCGATCGTTTTCAAGAAATCAATTTTTTTCTAAAAACTTATTGATTGATTACTTTTTTTATTTTTTTCCGACATTTACAACTTTTGTCGAACTTGAATTCCATTTCAGTACATCGTTCGACCGATTTTCAACACATATCTGGGGGCAAATTACGGCATTCGATATCGAACGAAATCCCATACAAAGTTTTTCGATTTTGTTTGGAAATTTCGATCGATAACGAATGCTGTAATTTGCCACCTGAATATTTTCCTAAATTATTTTATTAGATTCGACAAAATAACAACAAAAATATATTGCATATTTGTAACGCTGTATCGACCCAAAAGATCTACATTAGCGTAAGTGGGACTCTTTTTTAAAGAAGAAACAAGCCGAGAATTAAAGCTTGTTTTTATTAGCAATTTTAACCGAACTAATTTTGATTGCCAGGCAGAGAAGGAAAGCTTACTAACTTTATGCCTCTCGATCTTATATTTTCCTAAATATATTAAGAAAATCAGTCGTTAAGCAGCTCTGGGCTGGAGAACAGCTCTCGCGTCATCGTAATTATTTCTTAAATACGGTCAGGCTTGCGTGTGTTGTTTGGCTTCGAGAGTTTTTCGTCTCGCTTGCACTGGTTGAGTGATTTGCCACGGATAACCGTATAGTCTTGCCGTTCTTTTGTGGAATTTCGTTGGCAACCACGTTGCTACTTCCTATGTGAAGGCATAGGTCGGGTATAGTCTGTCACAAAAACATTAAAATACTGTTTATAACATCGTGGACATAAGGTCTAGTTACCGGCGCCATTTTTGTGCAACCATATTCTGCAAATTTACTTTGTAGAATATGTACCAATAAATAAATAAATAAATATTAATAAATGTTATACCGTTTAGGCATTGGAGAGCATTTTGAATATGTCGCATATTAGTTTTTAATACGCTTTGTAATTTTATTACAATTTCGCTCTAGAACTATTAAACAAAGTGTATTTTTTTTAATTAGGTCATATTAAAAGCCTGATGCAAGCGGAATTGCAATAGCCATAGTACTACTTTTAAAATAGCATTCAAGCCGTAATAAATGAAAAAATTTAAAAACAGTGCCAATCCACTAAACAGTCAAAATAATAGTAAATTTCAAACTCACCAATATTTTAGCTTGAACATCTTTCTACGAAATAATTCCTTTCTTCATCTTGCAAATTGATAAGTCCATCATTGTTATAATTAAAAACAATATGAAACACTTCTCACACAAGAAAACCTTTGAAAATCACCAAAAAATTAATTATTAAGAAAAAAAAAACCAAAATGTTAATGGTAATTGCCGCAATTAAAAACGAATCGAATGCAAGTATAAACAATAACATCAAGTTAAAAAGAAAATAAATGTAATAATTAGCAAGAAACGAATTAAATTGTAAAAAAGAACACAAATGCAAGCAAAACAACAATGTGCAAAGATCAGCAAAATAACATTTTAAATATACCCTGCACGGGTAACAGATGGTTTATTGTAAATCAAAATATAAGTGCACTTGGCCGGCGATGTTTTGCTATTGCATATGGAACATCATCATTATTTAACGAACGAATGTCCTTGACGGACAATAATACATCGCAAATACATATTTTAGTATTTAAGTTCTTTTCGCGTTTAGATTCCTCCGTATATTATTTCATACTCTATTGTTTTTTTTTCTATTCTCTTGATAATTAAATTATTAAATTGTATTTGTTATTTGTTGTCATACTTAAAATCATATTTTATAGTTGCATAAACAGAAGATGGATGAACAGTTTAGATGGATGCCTGTTTGAAACCACGGGCAGCATAGTCTCCTGGATTTGAACGTTCTGATAGTTTGGGGAAATCCTCATCACCGAGATTGCAAGCTTTGCGGGCAGTTATTACACGCCAGCCACCTTTACGAGTCCAATCCTAAAATAAAACAAAAACAAATAATTAATAGAGTTTTTAAACATTTTAAATAGAAGAAAGAACTTGATGAAAAAAAACCATATACAATAGTTTCGTAGAGTCGAATCAATTTCATAATTTTTTTAAATATCTATTCTTGGACTGTAACTCTCCAACAAAGAAATGTATACTTTTTAACGAAAATTTCGGCGACGGGATTTTCCCGGAATTCCCGAAAGTTTTATATCCCGAAATCTCAGGAAGTTATTCCGTTAATTCCAGTCAATTATACTAACTAGTGTTTGTAGATTTTTTTCAAAACTTTTTAAATGAAATTTTAAAATCTCTAGTTATTCAAAAATCACTATATTTTTTAACTTAAAATGCGATTTTGCGAATCAAGCCACAATGAAAATCGCTAGACATGGCGCGAAAATACCTAATAATAAATTCAACTTCTTTAGTGAAAGCAAAAAATTTATTTAAAAAACACTTCATTAATTTCGTATTCAAAACAAATTTATAACCGGGGTTTTTTTTTAACTAGAGTACGCCTAGTGGTCGAAATTCGACCGCCAGTTTAAATGTATACCTATTTTAGTTGCATTCATTTAAAGAGACAAAACTACCCAACTTATTCCCCATAGAAAAAACAATAAACGAAATAAAATTGCATACAAAAACGCACATTTATAAAACGAATCTTATTGCTCTTAAACACTCTCATTGCTTTACTTATGTTTTTACTTGAACCAATTACTCACATAAGTGAATGCGTGTACGTGTGTATTTTTAGCATTTGTAGTGGTGTCAACTTTATGAGCCTTTTATTCCTTTAATACTAAACCGATTTAAATAATATATAGTCGGGTCACTAAAGCTCAACAATGTCTACCATTTGTCTACCAAAGAATGAAGAAAATCGTTTGGTAAACAATGGAGAAAAAGGGATCTAAAAATTTGACTTTGCCTATTTATTTGTAGATAATAGTGATGAACTAGAAGTTAAAATATTTGATGAGTGTTATTGAACATTAAAAACGCGTTGCGATTATTCGAAGCAAACTGTAAAAGACAAAAGGACCGACCTACAGCCGTTAAACGCTTTGTCGGTTTTAAAAAGTCACTATCACGACAACGTTAAATAATGTTATTTGTTGGTTTATTTTAGTTCTTAAGATTTTTCCTATATATTTCAACAGAAACTGATTTTATTTCTACAATTAAGTCCCATATTCTGTCTTTAGTTAACTAATGGCAGTGATTTAACTAACGGCTTTTCATATAAATGTCTTTGGTTAAACGGCCATCATTAGTTAACTAAAGTTTGTAAATTTGGCGCTAAATGTTTTTTTGTTCTTTTGAATATACAGTTGTGCCCATAAAAATAGGAGTGACCGTCTTTAAAAAAACATAACTTAAACTGTTCGTCAAAACACACAATTTTACTGCCTGTTTTTGTAAAATGAAAACAAAATTGTGAGTGAGAATTAATATTGAAAATAACAATAAAATACGAAAAATTGTTTTTCTTTTCAATATAAATTCTCACTCACAATTTTGTTTTCATTTTGTAAAAACAGGCAGTTAATTTTGTTTCAGTTTTTTTCAATTCTTAAGCTTCAAAATGAATAAAATATTTTTTTAAACAAAATCGTCTTTAATAGCAAGGTGTATTTAACTAGGTGACAGCATTAGGAAAAGAATTACAGCAATACAAGAACAACAGGCATTTTTGTTTGTGTAGTGTCATTGCGTATGTCAAAGACCTAACCCATAAAACAAAGAAAACTGATACAGAAAAAAAAGTAAAAGTATTTTGTATGTATTTTGACATTTGCAACGAATAGTCAGGTGCTGTAATGCTGTCACCTTGTTAAATAGACCTTGTACATACGTAAGCTAATGCGAGTGGAAGTGAGTGCCAATGAGAAATCCAAATTGGTTCGAATTCGAGCGGGTGCCTTTCGTTCGCATAAGTTTACTTTCTTAAATCAGAAATAGTCTATAAGTCAACTGTTCAAAGTAATTGGAGTTTTTTCTATTTGTTAAGATTTAAAACTAAAAAATTGTATATAAATTTTAAGTCATTGTCGAAAAAGTTACGATTTCGTCTTCGATTTCGACAGTTAAAAAAAAATTTTGTGTACTAATTTATTCTAGTACAACTTGTCGAAGTCGAAGGCGAATATTCGACAGAAGAAATAAGCCCCCAATGAGATCACGACATTGTTGTGGCAACCATAGTTCGGTTGCATTTGAAACATTTCTTTACATTTCCTCATAGATGTTCTATAGGGATTAGTTCAGATAATTGGGAGGGCCATGGCATCTCCGTTGAATATGACCTCTTCCGCTTTGCTTGCTTTCTATTCTACACAATAAGAATGAAAATACCTTAATAAATTTTTTTCAAAAGGTTTTTTCATGAACTTCAATAAAAGACGAGAAATGAAAATGTTCAAATCACTTGGGTCCGATTTATCGAACCCTTTATGTTATCTGTGGAAGCAAAAAAAAAAAAAAAAGAGAGAAGGGAAGGGCCAAAAGATTAGAAGAGAAATTTAAGACTAACAGTTCGCAACAGACAAGATGGTAAATAGGATCTGTTCAGGACCATTAGCGAAAGTTATGCCTTTAGCAATTGTGTGAGAGGCCCAGAAAATCTTCACCATATCTATTTTGAGAATTGCAGAACTTATGAGGCTCTAATTCTACTAAAGCGAGGTCATAGAGTCCTCGTATCAAGCAGACTGTTATGCATGATTCATGTAAATCTCGTTGGTGGTTGTCATTTGTATTCTTAAGTCTACATTTTAGAATATAATTTCAAGAACTTTTAGTTTCACTTAATGGTGTTAAATATATGATCGAATTTTGTTCATTTGTAAGTAATTACTTGTTGCTCAATTACATTCACATACTTGTAATTAAACGTTTTCAATTCTAATTACATGTAAATACAAATTGATATGTAATTAAGATCTCCAAATCAGAAATTGTCTAAAAGAATGTAAAGATATTAAAAAATCATGTTATTTTGCTTTATCTTTCTCAATTTTATGCCTCTGAAATTTTAAAACCAAGAAATACAGCGAAAATCACTAAAATAGTATCAAAACTGTAAAGAGAAAATCCGCGGTATGTTGAAAACTCAATTTGGATTTATTTTCGTCCAGATTGTATCAACATTTATGCTAATAAGGTTTTCTAAATAAAAATTTAATAGTGTGATTTTTAAACAGTATTTTAGGCAGTATTTTGCAAGGAAAAAATTCTTTTTGGCGAAAGTTTTAATATCTTCACGAGTATGTATGACTTAATCATTTTGTGCTTTTTTTATAAAAGTAATTATTTTTTTAACGTAAATCTGTATAAATAGTTAACTCTCCCAACCGCAGATAGATCTAAGTTAGCCAGATACATAACTGGCAAAGAAAGTACATGGAGAAAATAAAATAAGTAGGTACAACTTAAACAAAATAATTACACTGTAATTTTTTAAGGATAACAGCTTAAACACATGATAAATATTACACAAAAATAAAAATGGTTGCTTACTTATACGATTTATAACGGAGATTGTTTATATCCAAATAATAATACAACCAAGCAAAAAATTATTTTCAATAAAAATAAAGTACGAGGAGCGAAAATGTTACTGAAGGATACTTTTTTGACTAATGCAGAAATTAGCACATTGGATAAAAAGCAATACGCGTACCGCTGAAAATAGTACGTCTGCCGAGCCTAGAGAGATCACATACATACATATGTATGTCTACATAGTTATGCGAAATGCTCTTATAAAGCTGCTTTAAATTCATACAGATAAAAATGTTGGTATTCTGGTTTTATTGGTTAATTTATTTTGCTACTTACGTTTTGGTTGTACTTAAAATAATAATAAGTGGAATAAACGAAAACGCCAAATAAAGCAACTTTCCCGGTCCAAAAACGCAGAGACCAAGCACGTTCATGTCCCTACAAAGATATTTTCATAGTTATCTCTTAAAATATAAATTTATATTGAAAATATTTTATGGTTACATAAGAACGCTAAATATTTAAAAAAAAATGTAAAATTTGCATGTTTATTGCAGCTACTTACAATGGTTGGAGTCAAAGCCTTGTAAAGGCCATCCAATGGTGCTCTATAAAAACGTTTTATGGGATTCATAAATTCTTTATCTAAGGCGGGTACAACTTTGGGTTCGTGGTGAAGTTCCAAATCTTTTAACCATTGTTTGCGCCAGGCTCGTTCTTCATCGCTCATCCCAATTAAACGCTCACGATCTCTGACCATGCGGCCAGCAATGGCCATGGGTTTAACACCTCCAGTTGGTGAAGACATTTTTCCTAATTCCCGGATAATTTAAATGGCAAGAAAAAATGCAATAACACACTGACCGTTCAAGAAAAAAGTTTACAGTAGTTTACACAGCTGTTTAATTATCGATGACAGCAAAATTGACATTTGCAAGCACAGAGCTGTTAATCTAATCTATTACAATACAACAGAGTTGTGTTTGAAATAAAATACCGGTAAATTTTAAACGCCGCTTATTGTCAACAAATATTTATTTTAAAATGCATATTAACACATTGAGTGCCACGTGGTATGTTTTTGTTGCACGTTTTATTTTTGAATCAATCAATCTTGTGTGAAACTTAGCTGTGCAAACATAATTATTTAATCGTGTATTTATTCTTAATAGTGCGATAAGGTAAATAAACTGTATTGTACATAGAAACATATTTTTGAGCAATTAAAAGAACCTGAATAAGCAAACGTTTAAGAAAATTTCTAAAACGCAATAATACACATGTTTTTTGAATTCAATCCAACTGGTAATAGTTTTACCTTGAGAATTGCTAAAAATAATTTCAGTTAAATGTTGTAGTAATGCAGATAATATATTTTTCTTATTTGAAAAATTGTTAATACAAAATTTTAATTAATTTTTTAATCCATTAATCTTTTTTAATTGAATAATTTTTAACTGTTTCGTGTATGTGTTTCTTTTTGCAAAAAAAAATCTGCTAAGCGGTGCTCCCAGTTTTGTTTTAAGCCTTTTCTATGGTTTTCGATTTGTAATTCCCAAAAAATCTGCTAAATACCCCTTTTATTTATAATAACAAATTAATACGAAAATAATTTGCAAAATATAAAAAAAGACGTGTGACACTCGGGGACTGCCGCGGCAAAGCTATTGCATAGGATTTTTTTTTATCAACTTATGCAATTATAATTATTTATTTATTTAGTTTATGCAGTATTTTATTTCTTTGATAATAATTCAAGTTTTTTCTTTGATATTAATTCAAGTTACACTTTTTGAGCGTGATGAATTTCTTGATTCGGTCGCCGCGTTCAAAGCCCGCGATAAAAGGTATACAATAGCTTAAAAACCTACGAATTGTCTGTTTGTTTGTGAATATCATTTTTTGTCAACCACAATTGCTCGTAAGTACGCCATTTTGTATGTTCTGGCAATACTGTATGTTAATGAAATCAATAGTATACTTTAGGGGTTAACATACGCTAGGCGATTCAAATACTTAAAAAACAAAAGACTTAAGAAACAAACTTAGTGTTATGTTTTTTTCGTTACGAAATTTCTTAATTCGGTCGCAGCGCTCAAAGCCCCCGATAAAAGCTGTGCAATAGCTAAAGAACAGTAATTTTGAAAATCATGTTGAATTTTTGTTAATATTTTTTTTCAAGAAAAAACAATTTAAATCTTTTTGTCATATTCGTTTGTATTTTACTTGAAGTCTTGAGAAATAGGCCACAACTTAGAATTACTAAATTGTAATTTCTGTCATTATTTCTGAACGTTTAATATAAAATTATAAAAGTTTGGCAACACTCGGGATAATTTAGTAGTTGTCCTGAACACTTTGTTCTAATCGTCGCTTTCGATAACGAGTTGATTTGACCAGGTATTTTTAGTTTGTGATCATGGCATTCGCTATCGAACAATGTATTTCCATTGTAAACATGTGATCAATTCGTAAAATGCGTGATCGAGAAACTCGTTATTGAAAGCGACAACATAAAATATGTAACTAAAATGTATGATAATAAAGAAGGATAGAGAATAATAAGGTTCAGCAGAAATAGCTTAGCTCCTAAATTCCCTAGAAACACGAACACGCGTTTGTATTCCAAAATATTAAAAAATTCCACGATTTGGTGACAAATCCCTTAAACTGGGAATACTGCTTCAAAATAATTGCAAAATGAATAATAATAATGTGGCAACATCTTTTCTCTAATACAAATTTACACAAAAACACACACGCATCCTTAAATCAAATTCGAAAAGCAGAGACAACAACCGGAAAATGAGCCACTACAATGTCTGAATAGAGCAAGATGTTTTTTAAGTGTAAGGGGTGACATTGGGGGGCCATTTTGGGGCTGTTTTGTAGCACACAACAACTTTATGTTTAAGTATGTGAAGCCAACATAAAAGAGTACATCCAGCCAGCCATCGAACTATCCAAGCAACATAACGATATCGAAACAATAACGAAGTCTCAGTTTAGTGCGTGAACCCTTCGAATGTGGATGTCTTTCGTAACCAAGGCAACCAAATTTAGAAAATATAGAAAATTCTTCAAATCTGTGAACGCGTTTTGAAAAAAAAAGAATTAAGAAATCCATTCTTTTGCACACAAGTGAAATACAATGAAAAATGTGAAATAAAAAGTAAATATTTTAATTATTTGAATAAATATTATGAAAATTTAAAGCCAGGCATTAAAAGAGTATTACAAATTTAAGCCTGATTTGTTACGGGTCAAGAAGCAAAGAAAAAAAGAAATATAAAAGAAAATCCTTCCTTTTTTTTTTGGTGGAGGAAATTTTGTATCCACCTTAAATTTTTTTTACACAATAAAGAAAAATGTTTAACAAATTCTTTTTAATAGTGAAAATCAATTAAATTTCAAGAATTTTATTATTAATAAAGAAAAAGTGAGAGAGTAAATTATAAATTTAGGTATATTTGTTTAAACAAAAAAGCAAGTTTTAACAAGAAAAAAAATTTGATATATTTTTTTCGAACAAAACGAAAAATCTCTGTACACCACAATTCCTTAGTGTAACCATCATATCATATCATACACATACACACGCTCTCACACTCTTTTAAACACATATGTACATACCTATACATACATTTACTATAGAAGAAGTAGCGCATAACGTTAGACGTCGTTAATGTCATACATACTCGTACATATACAGACATACATACATACATACATATGTACATAGTTTTAGTCCTCATCGTTATCGTCGTTGTTGTCCTTATCATCCTCATCGTTGTCGTCGTTGTACTCGTAGTAGTTGTATTGTATTGCATTGTGTAGTGACAACGTGTCGCGTAGACGAGCCTTTTCGTTACCGTTACACTTCGGACCGTGCGGCGCTCCCCCAACTTAAAGTATTAAAGCCTTAGTATTACCAACGGTCTAGTAGTTTATAGTATTATAATGTGCCGCTTTTTGTAAGCCGACTTGTGTTATTTTGCTATTCTGTTTTTTCATCTTTTTTGTTTCGTTCAATTTCTAAATGTCGAAAGTGCTTAAAAGTGTGAGTGAGTTTGAATATGTACATAAGTGTTTGTGAAGGAGTGTGAACTGAAGAAGAGTGTTTGGGAGATAGAGAATTTTCTTAGTTACTCAATTCAGTGGTTCGTTCATCCACCATTTTGTATCTAATGACTTGTTTGTTTGCTTGTTTGTTTGTGTTCTTGGCCAGAGACCAAAATAACAACTACATCCCTATGTAATGCAAAAAATTCGACTTCGACTTCGAATTTTCGCTTGAAACGGAAATTGCAGTTCTTTAACAAAAACAACGCAAACTTGGAAAGCAACAACAACAACAAAACAATTAATTATATTGTAATTCATGTAAGTACGAAAGAGAGTCCAAACAAATCATAAATTTTGTCTCCCAGAGCTGTTATATTCAGTTGGAGAGCAACAGTTTTGATTTGCAAATAATAATAATTAGAAAAAATAAAAAAAAAAAACTGAACATATAACATGTGACCGTTTATGCTTAGAAAATATTTTGTATTGTTGTAAATTTTTAATTTGCTTAACATTTCTGTTTTAAGGAAATTTTTTTTAATTAATTACAAGAAATTTTTCATCATTTTATGGCAAAGATTTTCTTATTTTCTCCTTACTACTCTCTGTCTCTCTCTTAGATTATGCTTTCAAGGTTATTTCTTTTTTTCGTTTGGGTTGTGAAGTTGCTTTAAGCGCATGCCATCGGATTATTAGCAGACAATTCCAATTTAGTTTAATATTTCCTTCCCTGTTTCTTTTTTCGCGCCTGTATTTTCAAAATAACAAATGTGCTCTTTCTTGCTTTACCATGTTCCGTTTTCTCTTTTTTCTTTGCCATTTCTTTTTCAATTTCATTTTAATTTCATTTCGTTTATCTGTTATTTGCTGTTGTTGCGTTTTTTTCGTCGTGTAGTAAAACGTGCACAGCAAAAACAACATGATTTAGTTTGATATTTTTTTGTTTTTGCTTTTTTGTTCAAATTACTACTATTCCTTTATTTTTATATTTCGCACTTCCCTTTCCTCTTTATTATTGAACACACACACAGGGATACATACAGCTACACACACTCATACTCATTTAAGCACTTGCATATTTCAATTGAGATTATTTAAGTATTTTGTTTTTGTCAGTCAGAGTGGCTTTATGCTGCTTTTATTGAATTGTATTTACTATTGCAAAAACACAATCTTATAACTGTACATGTGTATGTCTGTATGTGTGCATGTGGCCGTGTTTTGTAGTCTTTCTTTTTTCTTTTTAATTTTGTTGGTTTTCCTTGAGTTTTATTTTTCCTAAAATGGGCCTTGTGGCGCAAACGAACACTCCCGCTCTCTCTTTTGCTATAATGACTGATATAAATCTATTCAATTTTGTATCTTAGCTTGTTTGCTTGTTGACCAGTAATCCATCCATCCATCTTTTCTTTAAATTTATTTATTCATTTTGTAGAATTTAAGAAATCCATAAAGTGTGTGCGTTTTTTTCTTAGCAATGTGTTTTTCTTATATAAGTTAAATTTTTTAATGCTTGATTTTTATTTTGTTTTTCTGGTCTTAAAGTCGATGGCTAAAATTTTTGAAGGGATTCCTAAATTCCATTGTTTTGCAAAATATTAAAAATTTACATATATTGTTTTTTGAAATGAAAAACAAAGCAGTTGTAAAAAATATAAGTAAGTACTTTATGACAATATGACTGACTGATAGGACACCTTGTGAAACTCCTCATTACGTACAGTAGAACCTCGCTAACCCGGAATTATATACGAGGGTGGATCACTAAGTCCGTGACTCGTATTTATATGGAATGCAACACTGTTTCCATCAAGTACCATCTGCTAATAGACTACTGTAAAGCAAGTGTCGTCATTTACGAGTACTTTGCGTTTAACAGCTGTTCTCTTCCAAAATTTTGAAACTGTTATAAAATTTCTTCTAATATTACCATTTTGTAATTCTTCCGTATAAAGGGTTTTTAGTAAGCTAAACAATATTATAACGGATTCGAAAAATTAATTGTAAACTAACTCGAAAGAGGGTATTAAAACAAATGGGGGTGCAAATTTTGAACCTATTGAAAAAAATAATTCTTTTACTTTTTATTTTAGAGCAAAAATCTAGTGATATTTTGACGGTAGTACAAAAACTGTGACCTCTGAAATTCACATGTATGTATACATATAAAATAGATATACATATGTAATTTGTACAATAATAATTTTAATAGTACAGTCGAAGCCCGGGTATAACAAATACGCGCTTTAACGAAAATCCGATATAACGAATGAGCAAATTTTTCCATTAGCTACCTTATGTTACGAATGGTCGGTCAACTTATTTTATGTTCGGCTTAGCGGAAGAGCATGCTTGTTGGCTATTTTCAAGCATAAGTTGCGTTTGATGTTTTGCAAAAACAGGATGGTGAATAGAAGAAGAATATCATTCAGTGAAAAGATGAAAATTTTGAAGGATTATAAGAAAGGTTTAAGCCTTTCAGTGGTATCTCAAAAATGTGGGATACCAAAATCCTTTGAAAAAAAGATAGAAAATAAAATTGTGGAAAACTTTAAATATACAAAAAACAATGGAACTAAAAATTGACAATCTCTTAAAAAAGGTGAATATCCCACAATGGAAAAAGATATTCCACTGTCATATATATATATATATATATATATTGCAACAAGATAACGTTAAGTGCATGAGACGTGGTGTTTGTTCGTCTATTAAGCACAGTTTTTCATGTAATTTTCTTCATATTTTAGTTTATTTGATAAAATTTCTGGTAACATTTAATGTAGACGCTGTTTACATCGAATGAGGATGCTATTGACTATACCAACGTTGAGAATGAAGAAAACGAAAATAATGGTGCACCAGTAGAGCCAGAAGTACCTACTTTTAAGAATATAGATGCTATAAAATGGTTTGAAGCCTGCATCTTATGGTGTGATCAAAATAAAATTGATTAATCAAAATTTTCTGACATATAAACAGTCATTTATTACAAATTTTTTAAATAGCTGATGTGTATCTACACTCAAAAGAAAAATCATCCGTACTTAAATCAAACCCAAGCGGTGTTAAAAATACGGTAATCCCAAATTTACTAAAATCAAGTACAGAAAGATTGATTTAAATGCTCAATTTAATTTAAGAATTTTTTAATTGATTCAAGATTTTTCACGTGATTAGAGAATTTTGTACTCATTTTAGGAAACTCCCTGGAGTGTTTATCGAAAGTAATCCCGTTTTCTGCATGATTAAAGTACGTTTTATTGTTATTTGTACTCAAAATTTTGAGTTCGTCTCGTACTCAAAGTAAGTAGAAAATACTTGAATTTTGTACGGCATTTTTCTTTCTGTGTACTAATTTACAAGTAAGTTTACTGAAAAACAAATAAAATAAAAAATTTTAATTCAATGCCAAATGACTCTTGTTCGGTATAGCGAATCGAATCTCCCAGTTTAATGAATGCGTCTGACATTTCATCATTCGTTATACCGGGCTTCGACTGTATACATATATGTATGTAAGGGAATAAATGTCTTCATATATTTACATTTAAAAGTACAAATATAATGATCAACTTATGATTTTTAAATAAAAACAATATGTTTTGATGAAAATAAAAATAAACCTTCTGTAGAAATTTTTTGTGTACTATTTCATTTGGTTTTGTATTATTTTTGCCAAACTTCTGTACAATTTTAACTTTCTCTGGTGGTAACGCTGCTTCTAATTAATTAAATATTTGATATTCCTGCTCACTGACAACTGGCACAGTGTAAAATTTAGCAAAAGAACGCCGATAAGATGGTGTAGCGACCTCGAAATCAATGCTGATCCATTCTGCTCCGTTCTGCTAATCTGATGATTTAAAATGGTCGCGTTCATAAGACGTAGCGTTGAGCTCAACTGTTGCGAAACTGTTGTCAACTGTTGAGCTCAACTGTTACGTCTTAGAAACGGCATGATGAATAATTGGATAATGAGCAGCTGTTTAATGTAAACAATTGAAAAGAAATAAAAAGTCTGCAAAAGATATAATTTAAATTTGCTAAATTAATTAGTTTGGTTTATACTAAAAAGTATGGACAACACAGAATTTGCAATGAAGTTTTTCTTGGCAGGAATTTTCCAATTTAATGCAAAATCTGCACCAGAAATTTAATATTCACAACATAAAAATGCACAACAAAACACTGCAATAAAATGATAAACCTGCGCCGATAGTATTTATATTTCAACGCTAAGCCGGCACTGTGCTCAAAAAATCTTTGAACCTCATATTGAACTAATTTGGTAATTAATATAAATAGATACCACAATAAACAAACGTCTATTTAATTAAATTAGTATTTTAATTTTATTTCTTTATTTTCGTTACTTTTTCGCACTTGTGCCGCAAAATTTAACAACTTAATTTGCAGTCGCCACCTAAAAAAACGGCGTTGCATTAGAATATGAAAGCGCATAACTCTCTTGATCAGCTGTGGAGCTAAACACAATATGTTGACTAAATGTAGCGAAGAAAATTTATGATGGAAAAAATGGCAGGAAATACTCAACTGTTGTGTGGAGCGGACTACACAACTCTGCGTTTCTAAGACAAACACTCAACGGTTGCGCAACAGTTACGTCTTATGAACGCGACCAATGTTCGACAATTACTTTTGACGTTTCCTTTTTGCCCTTTTTATTGAAAATTTGCAATATAAGGATTTTCTTAAATAGTGACTTTATTAGAAATTATTTTATCATCAGTTACGAAGCAAAATTTTTGTTTCTTAAGAAAACTTTGAATAGCTATTTTTTTCTGATAAAAAGTAATAAAAATGTTAAATTTTTTTAGAAAAGAAAACGGCATTTCTTAATAAAAAATACAGTAGATTTCCGATTTAACGAACACCCAAATAGTTTTTACTGAGTACCTTATATTACGAACAAATATTTTATTTTGTACTCGATTTAACGAACAAATGTAAAATATATCAGCTGATGATTTGAATAGATGCATTGAAAATAAACCTTTACCCGATAAAAATTTGGAAATGATGAGCAGCTTGATGAAACAGAAATTCTAGAGCCCAAAATAAAATACGAAGATGACATTAAGCACTTAGAAGTTTTTTTTAAATAGGCTTAGCGAAACAATATTAGTAGCAACAATTTAATGCTTCAATAAGACATCCATTCCAAGAAAACACACTGTTCTTAAACAATTTTTAAAATAAATTATTTTTGTTGTTGTTGTTATTATTATTGGCCAAGTATAATTCCTTTTTTATTTTTGATTTTTTGATTCAGCTATTGGCCTACCGCGTTTTATGTAAATAAAAATGCAAGTTTTTGTTCCATATTGTCCCGACGTTTCGTGAATTGTATGTTAACTTTTTCAAGGGATTTTTGTCTATTTTATCAAAAAGAGAAAAACATCAACAATATAATATTTACATAAAACGCGGTAGGCCAATAGCTGAATCAAAAAATCAAAAAAATAAATTATTTTTGTATTACAGTGTTTTTATGAATTTTTCAGTTTGTTTAAACATATTTTTCATGAAATATTTATTTAAAATTACTATATAATTTTAATTAAATATTACAAAAAATGCTGTACATATTTAGAGTTTTTAATAAAATAGACGACACTATTCATTTTTAATTCAGTACTGGATATAACGAACAATTCACTTTAACCAACAAGCCTGACAGCAATTAGGTTCGTTATATCGAAAAACTACTGTAATTTGAATTTATCAAATCTTAATAAGAAACGGAAATATTTAAGTTCACGAATTGAACTCGACCCAAACAACTATTTTTCAGTGTAAAACTAAATAGTTTAAAAAAATTACGTATAAATTTTCAGCAATAAAAAAATTTAAATTTCTTAATAAAAAACGGAAATTTCTAAGTTCACGGATTGAACTCCAGCCATTTTCAACAAAAGTTTCTCACTTATTTATATGTATATATTTTGCACAATTAAATATTGAATACGACATACCGAAATTTCATTGTTCCGACCCAAAACGAATAAAATTAATAACTTAAATATTTAATTCTCTTAAATGGCAAATTAAAGCCAATTTGCACACCAAAATACTTTGATTAAATTTAAGCTTTTAAGCCATTTAAATTTTTAATGGTTGTCCATGCTAAAATAAATGACCAGAAATATATTTTTTTTATTATTAAATATTAAAAACGAAAACATTTTTAGGAAGCTGCAACTCGTGTAAGAAACAAAAAAAAAAAAAAACAACAAAATCATTGCAATCAAACACAACATCCCAACTGGTATGCATTTTAAAAATTATATGTAGAACAAGTTCAAAAACTAGAAGAACGAGAGAAAAAAATTTTTTTGTAAAAAATCCGCATTTAAATGGAATAAAGGAAAAAAAAAACGACGATGAGAACATTTAAAATATGAAAATGTTGCTTTTCGATAATCGTTTGACCTTCTTCCTCCTCCAGTTTGCATGTTGTTCTACTCATATGCATTATTGCTAAAAAACACGCAAAAAAAGAAAGAAGACACCAAACAATGTAGACGTACAAATGTTTTTCAAATGCCAAAGCAGGGCTGGGGAGGACAACGGATGATGATTATGATGATGACGATGATGATGATGATGATGACCAATTCTATTCAATTCAATTTGACCTTTCTTGCTAAACCTCCATACCAACAGATAAACAACATAAAAAGTACTTAAACTCATATGAGTGCTTGTCCATGTTGTTTGTGCGGGTTTGTTTTAAGCAAAAAAAAAAAAAGAAAAAATAAAATCAATTTTCGTAATAAAATTTTTATATATTCCACGAAAAAAAAACACGTCCTTTGAAAATTGAATGCATTAAAATTTAATGCACAATCTGGCTGTTGCAATAGCAAATACTCGTGATCGTTGTTTGTTAAGAAAAATATATTTTGAAATTATATTGGATTAGAATTTTTTAATAACAAAAAAAATTATAAACAAATGAGCGAGCAGAAATTTGTAGGCCAACAATTTAAGTCCACGATTAAAAACTTAAGTTATGACAGTGTACTAAATTTAGAGATGGAATCGTGAGTGACTTTTCACTCACGCTCGTGCACGCACATGCACGCCCATGCACGCTCATTTACGTTCATGCACGCCCATGCACTCTCAAGACCATAAAATTCAAATCTCGGTTCCGTGCAAGAAATTTCATTCAAATGAAATTTCAAAAACACACTGCGAAACGTACGCATTTAAGCTAGAGATGGGATCGTGAGTACATTTTCACTCACGCTTATGCACAGCTCACGGCAATAAAATTTTTACTCATGCACAACCTTATATTTTTGGCTCACATTCATGCATGCTCATGTGAGTGAAAAAAGTTTGTGATAATCCCAAAAACTTACAAAAAAAAAAAAACTATAAAATAATTAGAAAAAATTAAAAATTATATATTAAGTAATTTTTTTAAATATATTAATGAAAGAATTTTACGTGTCAAAATTGATATTGGTATATTTGAACCTTATATTCCGGACATGCAATTTGGATTTAAGAAGTGTTATTCCACTTCAGATGCATTACTGAAATTCCAAGATGACGTGGTAAACCACCTTCGAATTAAACAGTGCACAGTAGCTGTTTCACTTGATGTTGAAAAAGCTTTCGACCGTGCTTATCATAAGCGAATTATTTATAAAATGATTCTAAGCGGATTTGACTCTTCCATTGTCAAAATACTTAACAGTTATTTTACTAATAGAAAATTCTCCCTTCAGTTTAATAAAAAGTGTTCTGATTATGGTAACGTTCTCTGTGGTGTCTCTCAAGTTTCGATTTTGGCTCCACATTTTTATAACATTTTTATGAATGACTTTCCTCATATTGGCAAAATTCTGTTGGCTTATTATATGCTGACGACTCTCTTGTTTACTCTCATAATGAATCTCCTCGTCTGGCCTTAGAACAAGTTTCTGAGGACTTGGAAGTTATTAACCAATTTTATCTCGATTGGGGTGTTAAGTTAAACATCTCAAAGTGTGAGGCAATCTGTTTACGAAATGCCTCCAGAGAGTAAACAGTTGAGGCTGTGTATAAATAATATTGTAATTCCTTTTAAGAATGATATGAAATACCTTGGAATAACCTTTAATAAACTCTTGAAATTTAACAAACATGCTCGTCGCTTAGTGTTGTCGAAAGCCTATAAGATATTAGGTTCTTTTTCCAAAATACTTCTTAATAAACATCTACCTGTAAACACTAAATTTTTGCTTTACAAAACGAATTTAAGACCGATTATTTTATATGGATTTCCTATATGGTTCAATGTATCTCCAAATGTTATAAAATAAATAGAAATTTTTGAGAGAAAAATTGTGCGAAACTCTATTGGAAAACATTTTGAATCGTTTTGCAAACGGTATTCAAATTGTTTTGTATACAAAGAGTCTAAAGTAACACCTGTAGGTCTTTACGTTTGTGATATCCTTAGGAGATTTATTTCAAGATCTTGTTTTCATAAAAACAAACTTATATCAGATATATACGAAAATCAAAGACTTTTTAGTTGGTCAAATATAAATTATTTATCTCCCATTGGCTATTTGAATGAAACTGCACCATCTTTCGATTTGTCAACTTCTTTGAGACATGAATTTTTCTCAAAAAGTGTACAAGGCACACATAGAGGTTAGTCCGGCTTGTCCGTACATATTTTATTTATTTTTTCTTGTTTTTTATACATTTTTGTTTTTATTCCTTTTCTGTTTTGTTTTTGTTTTATTTATTTATTTTTTAATTAGGCTTAAGTTAATATTTAAATTAGTTTTAAGCTTATCCTTAGATACGAGATTCTCTCTCTCAAACCATGTTAAGCCCCGGGAGCAAGGGTGTAATTCTCTATTAATATTTTATAATAATTACTATAGATAGCAAATTGCTGTAAGTAGGTTACTGTTTCGTTTTTATGTTAATTAGGATATTACTTTTTAGTTCTAAGCTTTCTTATGTTGGTTATTCATTTTAATTGTATTGTTTTTTTTTATAAAGGCTCAATAAAATATACCTTACCTTACCTTACCTTAAATTTATTAATCGAGATTGCCTCGATATCTTTTTTCAAAGATTTTTAATTTAATTCAAATTAAATGAAAAAAAAAATTACAAAAAAGAAGAAAAAAATCATGAAACAATTACGCTAAAAGTCTATGCATGCACGCTCACTCACGCTTAATTTTTTTTATAGTCTCCTATATGAACGCTTATCATACATATGTTGATTCAATCATTCACAATGATTCACGCTAATTACGTGAGCGGTGCCCATCTGAAATTTGAACCCTGAAAAATGTACTATAAAATAAACTTGTTTGCCTTTCAATGTGTGCAATCGCATGTACATATGTATGTGTGTGTGTGTGTCTGTGTTTGAGTGAGTCCATGTGGCTAATTGTCAATTTGATAGATGACACCAATTCGATATAAATAAAATGTTCGTTTAAGCCAATTTTGGCCAACATAAAAAATATGTCAATGCCTTTGAAGCCAATGATACTTGGCCATGTCTAAGAACATGTGTTTGGGTTAGGGTCTTATATAATTGTTAAGAAGAAAAAAAAATGTGAACAAACGAACAAACTAAAACCAAACAGGGTAAAACCTAACGGTGCACAGTGGGACCGATCACAAAATAATGTTAATAAATCTGTATCTTGACCACCCTGTTGGAATACAAGATGAGTAACGGGATATCAAAGTTAAACGTCTCTGCTGGTCTTAAAAATTATTTAGGGCTCGTAGCTTTTCACAAATTCAGTCGTATTTTCTTGAACTTCAATATCTTGTAAAGCTAATAAGATGCTTTATCTTTATGTTCTTCTTATTTCTAAAAATTATTCTTGATTTGTAGTATAATGATATCTGACTTTGAGTTTGGAAATTTATATTTTTTACCTTGACCTTATTTAATCAGAAATCGTCAGTAATAGTAATCACATGCCATTCCATACTCATATATTTTCTTCCGAATTTGTCATTGCGGCACAGGCCTTCCGCACTCGCTTCCATTTAGATGGATGCTTGAGAAAGAAGGTCTTTCAGAAGTCCTTCCGTAGAAGGTTTACGATAAAAGATATACATAAGCAAAGAGCACGATAGAAGGAAGATCTTGTAATGAAAGACTAATGAAAGGTTTTGAAATGAAAGTTTGACAAAAGGTCTTCGATCTAAATGTTGCTAAAAGGAAAATAATTATTTTTCCTCCCGCTTATAAGACACAAGTACTCAACCAATCGCGTTGAAGTTTTAAACACACTGGAATTAATTTTTTTTATTTTTTTCCTAATTCCTTCTTGTTTTTGTAGCGGATTTTTTTTTTTCTAAAATCACTTTTATTTTGAAATAAAAATCAAAATAATATGTATGTTAAAAAACCTTTGTTAAATATGTATTATCGAAATTAACTTTCTGTTTTTGAAAATACAATACAAATTTTTTAATTGGGAGCAAAACGTATTTAACCAGCTGTCAGCATTGCGACAGCTGACAATATTTTTTTGCTTTGCTTATGTTTTCATTGCGAATGTCAAAAAGTTGTGTGCATTTGTTGTACAATTTGTGAAATTTTTTTGTGTTTTATAAATTAAAAATTTATACCATGGTAGAATAATACAGGTAGTGTCTGTCAAAATTTGATTATGTACTACTAACACACACCCACACTACTAAAAAATCACACTTTATCACTTGTTTCAAATGCAAATAAGAAAAGGAAAAGAAACAAAGTTCTTTATAGAACAGAAAATGCAACCATTTTGCCATTTTTCTTTTGTTGTTTTTGACAGCTTCGAACCTAAAATCAGCGTTGTTGTAGTTTCGACACTACCTGCATTATTCCACCATGGACAGACTCAACGAAACTACACAAACAAAAATGACTGTTGTTCTTGTATTGTTGTAATTGTTTTACTAATACTGCCACCTAGTTAAATACACCTTGATTGGGAGTTTCTATTAAAAACATAAACAATTTTGAGTTTCAATTATTTTTGTTTCAATAGAAACTCCCAAACGTAAATTTGTATTTCATATTCAAAAAGAGCAGGTAGCTACATTGTTAAATGTGCTTAAAATTGGCAGAGCTCATAACAAAATAGAGCTTCCTTGAAAATTTGAATAAAACATATTTGAAAAATTAATGCTAATAAAAGTTCTTATTGATGCATTTATGCACGCTACTCCCAGCTCTGGCCCGAAATAGTGAGCTCTACGAAGAAATTTGAAATTTATCAGTCAAGCAAAAAGTCACCATGAATTTTAATTATTTTTTTTTACAAATTAAAATAAATAATATTAAAGTTTAGTTGGCACTAAAATGTTTTTGGACGCTCAAAAACGCTGACAGAGAAAGAGAAATTTTCAGAATCATTTAATTTAACTGCATATAATTTATAACAACAAGTTAATTGTTAGGCTTTAGTTCTGTTTCTTTTATTTAATAAAACTCTTCTTTAAGTTCTACGAGTATTTTATCAATTTGTTTTTGCAATATTTCGGACCAACTATGTTGGTCAACTTCATTGACAATAGTCGAACATTTTTCAATAATTTGCAAATTTTCATAGGAAAATAATTTTTTTTAGTACATTTCAAAATAAAAAATAAAATTGTCCTTCTACAGAGGAAATCATATAAAAGTAAATTATTCTTTGGGAAACCACTAGCTAGAAATTTGTGTTACAATGTTCGATCTTAGAGTTTTTTTGGATGCTAAGTTGAACTTTATTAATCATATTTCCATAAATATAAATAAAGCACGTTGTATTCTTGGTTTTATCAAAAGATGGGCAAAAGAATTTAAGGACCCATATTTTACAAAGCATGGTAAAACACACTAACTATAAAATAACTATTTTGCAAATGACTACAAATTGGTTTAAATTTCATGCAGATATCAACCAAACATATTCCATAGAAACACACTAAGAAATAAATAAAAGCAAAATACTCGTAAGTAAATAAAAGGAAAATAAGAAAACAAAAGAAGCATGCCAGGAGCTTTTTTGTGCAGATGATGTGGAAAATAATTATTTTAGTTTGCATCCAAAAAAGCAATCCTTACGTGAACAATTAGGAGAGTGGTATCATAGAAATAAGCCGTCGCATAAATGTTTTGATGAACTCTTGGTAATTTTAAAAGGAGAAGCCATAGATGTGCCTTTGAGTGCTAATGCATTTGCCCAGAAAAGTGATTGTTTAATCGTATCAAAAATCTTCCCAAATATTCTTAAATTCTTAAATATTGTGACGAAATTTTGGTTGACATTAATATTGACGGCCTTCCATTGTTCAAAAGTTCAAAAGCCCAATTGTGCTCAATTTTGATGAAGGTCGTCAATATTACAAGCTTATCAGTTTTTCCTGTAGGAGTTTTTTTAGGCCGAAGCAAACCCAACAATATTGAAGAATTCCTCGATGAGTCTATTCGTGACCTAGACATTTTGATGCGAAATGGACTGAAATTTTTATGAAGAAAAAATTAAAAAGTCCATATTTTTATATTATAATAATTATTTTTATATAAAAATATATTAAAATCAAATTGTTTAAATATGAATTTGAAAAAAATTGTTTTTAAATAATTTAGTATAATAAAATAAATAAATAAATAAATAAATAAATAAATAAATAAATAAATAAATAAATAAATAAATAAATAAATAAATAAATAAATAAATAAATAAATAAATAAATAAATAAATAAATAAATAAATAAATAAATAAATAAATAAATAAATAAATAAATAAATAAATAAATAAATAAATAAATAAATAAATAAATAAATAAATAAATAAATAAATAAATAAATAAATAAATAAATAAATAAACAAATAAATAAATAAATAAATAAATAAATAAATAAATAAATAAATAAATAAATAAATAAATAAATAAATAAATAAATAAATAAATAAATAAATAAATAAATAAATAAATAAATAAATAAATAAATAAATAAATAAATAAATAAATAAATAAATAAATAAATAAATAAATAAATAAATAAATAAATAAATAAATAAATAAATAAATAAATAAATAAATAAATAAATAAATAAATAAATAAATAAATAAATAAATAAATAAATAAATAAATAAATAAATAAATAAATAAATAAATAAATAAATAAATAAATAAATAAATAAATAAATAAATAAATAAATAAATAAATAAATAAATAAATAAATAAATAAATAAATAAATAAATAAATAAATAAATAAATAAATAAATAAATAAATAAATAAATAAATAAATAAATAAATAAATAAATAAATAAATAAATAAATAAATAAATAAATAAATAAATAAATAAATAAATAAATAAATAAATAAATAAATAAATAAATAAATAAATAAATAAATAAATAAATAAATAAATAAATAAATAAATAAATAAATAAATAAATAAATAAATAAATAAATAAATAAATAAATAAATAAATAAATAAATAAATAAATAAATAAATAAATAAATAAATAAATAAATAAATAAATAAATAAATAAATAAATAAATAAATAAATAAATAAATAAATAAATAAATAAAAAATTTCAAGTTTAAGTTACTCGTATTATATAGATACATATTTATTTACGGATAATCATTTAATTTGGGAGCATTTGAAAATCAACATTCGTTCGTTCAGCTATCGCCAAGATACCGCACGAAATATGCGAAAAAGTGGTCGAGAACAAACTCAAAAGGCTCGCCTGATGCAATCAACCCAGATGCGATCATTTATGTGACATTGTATTTGGTACATAATCTCAAGTTTCAACGAGATCGACAGCCTTAGCTGTGTTTTATTTAACTTTGTATAGAATACATATTGCTATTCATTCTGCAAAAGAACCCCACTGTGCTTTCTATGCGCAAACACAGACAGACATATCAAATGAATTGTAGAAAAGAAAAACAAAAACCAATAACAACAAAATCATCGGCAGCAGAAAGAAAATGCAACTAAGAAACTCAGTCAGGCAACGGAGAAAACAGGAAACCACACAGTCAGCCTTCAATGCTGAAATACTTCTATTCAATGTATACGTGTATGTATGTGTGTGTATGTGTCGGAAGGTGTGTATGTGTGTGTGTGTGTGCGTGTGTGTATCTGTATATGTTTAACTGTCTTAAGCCAAGTGAATAAATAACAATGAAATAAAGAAAATGTTAAATGGCTAAAGAATTAGATCCAGAATCTTATGTTGTGGTAAACGAACTTCGTGTTCATAGAAAACACTGTGCTCCGTCAGGATGTGTACGTGTGCAAATGTTGTTGTTGCAGTGTTGTTAAAACGTTACGATCTTGTGTTAAAATACTAGACCGATCCTTCAAATCGGGTGATTTTAAATTTTAAAAATTTACGAAAACCCAATAATGGTGAAATTTTTGTGTTTAGTCCAACTTAATTATACGTTTTTTAAATATCTACTCTTAAAGGCCACATCCACTCAATGTGTATACAAATATACTACGTATAATCACACTGTTCCTTTCCACCATGCAAGAAAATAAAATTAAAAGAAAATCTAAAATTAAGCTGCAGCCATTTTCAGGTTACGAAGCACAAGAGAAATTCAAAAGAGTGAACCCCTTCCCAGTCTTTCCTCCCAGCATAACCGCAAACTAACACTTTCCCAAAGAAAACTTTCATAGTGTGAACCGAGACTATACTTTGCTTAATCGAGTTTGCTTTTTCTGTGCTCCTTTGCTTCTGAGAATTCAAAGTTTTCTTTTCATTGAGAAGATTGAAAGCATTGCAAGCTGGAAATAATCTTCTTTGCGAAAGCCATCCATCCCATTGGGCATCATCGTTGAGAAGAAACCCAACCACCATACCGGGAAATTTTAAAGCTTATGTAAAGATCTAATCAATTGAAAAAGGACAAGTTTTTTATTTCGTGATTTGCTTCGGCTTAACAGTAACAATACCATAACAGAAGACATTGAACTAAACGGTTCTGGTGCAGATATGGCGGAATAGTTTGTCTGCATCTAGACGCGACATGTCTTATTGACATGATTGTTACTTTATAGAGGAGAGTGATGAGGGGAGAAGAAACGAGTGCATACATGCATGTACTACTGTCATTACGTTTTGCTTTCTCATTCGTAATTTTAAGCATGAAGGTGTTTGCAAATAAATGTCCTCAACATGACATGACTCGTGTGAACAACAATGAAACTTCAAAGAAGAAATAGTAATAATCATATAAATAAGACATGTACCATCTAAGCCCAGACTTATTAAAGCAGATCAGGCGGGCATGTAGAGCATCAAGGATAAAGCGGAAAAGGTCTAGAAATTACCCACCAAATGGTGGAATGATGAAATTGTTAGTTTACGATCGGTAGAGGCATCCTGCCCGTAGACAATATAAAAGAACACGGGCTGGGTTGGAGAATAGTATACACCACCAAATGAACAGGGATCTGGGGAAGGCACAAAATGTTGCAATTCATCGGAGCAAGCGTGTGTGTGTGTGTATGCGTGTAGATATGGGCAAATAACCGCTGAATTTGCCACACTCTTTTTCTGCACACAGTAAATCGATTTTGAAAGAAAAAAAAAACAGTAACAATATCAGCAACAACACAACAACAGCACAATAAAAACAAAAATGGTTTTCAAACCATTTTGTCGTCTGAGAGGCAATTTGAAGGAGTAAAAAGCAGCAATAAATGTTCATATGTCTCGTATGTGTGCAGTGGTGCCAATAGGCGAAAAACGAATACAAGGACCGACCGACCGACTGACTGGAAAAAAAGAACGAGAAAACTTAATGTGTTCTCGATAAATTGCCATTATTTTCTAAAAAGAATTTTTGTTGCTGCCATTCTAAGAAGATGATATTTTTGCTGTTGTTATTATTGATGTTGCTGGCGCTGCTTGATGCTGCCTTAACTGTGGTGCTCGTTGTTGCTGTTTTTGTTGTTGTGGAAGATGCGGCTGCTTGCCTTTGTTTGTATGTGTACGTGTGTGTGTGTGTTCTTGTGTTCGTGTTGTCGTTTATTTCTGTAATAGTTATTGTCTTTTGCAGTGGTGCTTTACTTCGTTCTTTGTTTGTTTTTCAGTTTCTACTTCGTTTTATTCATGAGTTTTTTTTTGAAAATAGGCATGTGTATGTATGTGGGTGTGTGTGCGTGTAACCACCCTGAAGGAAACCTGGGAGCAAGTGTCTCCATGTCACCAGATTTGTCGACTAATTTGGTGACTTCTTGGCGACATTGTCAACAAAGTGTCTACATTTTTTTTTAAATTTACTTTGATGAGAAAAAAACAAATAAGAGTTCTAATTCGCCGTCAAAGCGCTATTATTCGTCGGCGGCATAATTGTTGTTATTAATCTAGTAATTTTTTATTAATTGAGCTATAATAAGAATGCAGTACGTACCTTAATCTTTATATAATTTAAAAAGTACATATAAAATCCCATTTTCCATATTTTGTATTTCTTTTGTTTATTAAAAATTAAGAGCTGACGAGTTCGACGTCAGCAATATTAAAATAATGACGACGGCCAAACTTAGCTTCAAAAATTAAAGTTTTGTAATGAAGTAATGCTTCTTCAATGGTGAATCAGTACTGATTCACTAGTGAAATTTTCTACAGGATGGGGACTGTGTCAACAGTGGGTCAGTACAGATTTACTACTGACATTTACACTATAAAAGTACCAAAAGTGCAGACTAGAACTACTAAAACGCCCTAATGAATCTCTGGGGACAATGTCTACACATTGTCCCAAAAAAGCTACCTTCTCAGCAATACCTGTGTCAGTGGTAGATTTCCAATGACACGCATATGTTAAATGTCTATAGTAAAAATGCATTGTCGGGATATAATAAGTCACTAGTTGTGGTGACAGTGTCAATAGTGAATCAGTACTGATTCACTTGTGATATTTCCTACAGGGCAGTGTTCAGATGAAACTGTATGCATACATGTACTTCTTCCCATTTTGCTCTTATTCTGCATTATAAAACTTTTCCTCAAAAGTTGTTATTATTTTTGCCCTGATAGCGATAGTGTTTGATGCTGTTTATGACTTTTTTCTTGCTTGGCACTGTGTATCTTTAATAGTATTTAAGTGTTTATCAGTTTGTATGGAATTTCAGTTTAGTTTTGTTTAAGAAATAAAAACAAACAAAACCAACAAAAGTTTTCTTCGATATTAATAGAAATTATCATGTGATATCTTTTGGGGAATGTTGCTGCTGCTTCTATATCAATGAATACAATTGCCAAACTAACATTTAGATAAATATACTTGTACATACATACATATTTCAGATATAATGAATACACAAAATCTTGCACAGAAATAATTACATACTTGCAAGTCGACCCCTGTGCGCGAAATTATCGTATGTTACACTTTTTGTTAAATCGATTTTTTTATGCAAATCGGCTCAAAATCTATTAATTAATCTGTTGAGAAAATATTATAGCGATAAATATAATAGTTATTGAGATAATACAATGCACATTTCATAGTTTGTAACAGTTTTGTAGTATATAATAGCAATACAAATAGTAATAAAAACGGTCTCCTGTAAATTTTAGTTTTTGTAACATACGATAATATCGCGCACAGGGGTCGATATGTACTACATACACCCAATCCGGTTTTTACACGGCACATACGAGTACGTTCCAGCGACCACCGTGTAAAAAAGTCGTGCAAAAAATAATATATTTGATTATTTCAAACTTGAGGGTGATCGAAAGGATTAATATTTCTATGAAACACTAAAATTTTACTTCTTTTTCTTCATACAATGTTGCTTTAATTTAATTTTATGATTTTTAAGACATAAAAACAAAGAAATAATTGACAAGTTATTTTAAAATATATTTTTTTTAAGTAAAGAATCACATTTTTAAGGAACTAACTGCCTGTTTGTCGATATCGAAAGAAAAATTTCTTTGGAATTATTAGATTTGAAACAAAAACCACGTTTAAAATTTTGTTTTTGTTTTAAATGTAATTATACGAAAGAAAATTTTCTTTCGATATCGACGAACAGGAAGTAAATAACTCTATATAAATAATATTTTGAAAAACTGAAAATTAAAAGCAACAAAAAAATTCAAAATATAATTTTTCGACCTTTTTTGTAAATATTTATGTTATTCTTTAAATTATTCTTTAAAAAATTCTCTTCTTGGTTTATAAAAATCATCCAAATTTATTTTATTTTATTTTGATATTTAAATTGTTTCTTGTAGTGCTGGCAAATTGTACAACTTTTCATTACTCAATAATTTTCAATACTTTTCATTCGGGCACTCAATACTACTCGATACTTGTAACGGAGTTTTTTTAATTTGTAACGCATAGTATTTATATGCAAATTGAAATAGTTTCTTCAAAAATTAAAAATAGATCTCCAACTATTATTGGTTTTGTATGTCTTTTATTGTTAAATAAAAAATAAATGTAAAGCTAAATTTTAATTTAACGTTAAGAACAACTTAAGAAATAATTTAATTGTTCTCAAAAAAAAATTATTTAGTTTTGATTTGATTAGAGAATCTTACACTTAGTTGTGTTTTTATACAGTGATGTATTTTTATCCACTATTTTAGCCACTCAACTTGCTTAAAAATACAACTCTGAAAGTATTGAGTAACTACTTTTGAGTATTGAGTAGCCAAAAAAAAGGAAATACTCGATACTCGGTGCCCACTACTCAATACTTTGCCAGCACTACTTTCGCTCCGGAAGTGAAAAAAGAAAACATGTAGTCGCAAGCCGTCTTACTATTAAAAACTATAACATACTTTTAGGGTGTTAATGCAAAATGGTGCACAACGGCGTATACTTATTATTTGAAGGTAAATAGTTTAATATCAAACATACGCCACTGAACACTTTTTACTTGAATACACGAAAAGGTCTATTTCAGAAGATTTTGGGCAAGTTAGAGCAAATGAGGGAAAAAAACTATTTTGCTCTCACAAATCAGCAAAACTGCAGCTTAGAGATTTTAGTCGCTTAAAACTAATAAAATAATCACCCTTATTGTGCTTGGCGTTTTAAGTGGCGAAAGTCGGACGTTTTTGAAAAATGGTGCCGTAGTTGGCAAAAAGGAAATACTCGATACTCGGTACCCACTACTCAATACTTTGCCAGGACTAGTTTCTTGATGTTTTCCTCCGGAAGAAGTTACCCAAAGGGTACGAAATATCGAGATAAAATAAATTTGGATGATTTTTATAAAAAATAGTGACCTCAAGCTAAATTTAAAGAATTATATAAATGTAAAAAAATCATTTATATATAAGGATAATCAAACTGTTTTATTCGGTGTTAGTGTCTGATAGTAAGCGCAGTCTTTTGCGTCGCGCTGGTTCAATATCAGCTTCGTCTCAAGATATTCTTATTTCGCCTTCATTTTCAGATTCCAGTGGTTTAATTATTTTAAGAGAGAAATCAGCTCTGGAACGCATCTATCCTACTTTGGATATCTCATTGTGTTATTTTGATTGTTAAAGGATTTTTCATCCTTAGAAAACTATCACAGGAGTAACTAAATATCGATAATAGGTTTAGAAGTTTTTTTTATATAAAAGTGATCTCAAGCTCGTTAATTAATTAGAAAATCAAAATAGAATAATTTCTTATTAATAACAAACAGAATAATAATAAGTTTATTTAAGTATTTTTAATCAAGTTATGAAAGTTATCAAAAGTATATGACAGCTTTTGTTTGCATATGTGTGTCCTACCTAAACTGAAAATTTACCAAAAATTTTAAATATTGAAACGATTAATTTGGCTTAAGTTCAACCCCGAGTTTACCCACATATTTATTCTATTTTTTTATTTTTTTTATTTTAATTTTTATTAGAAAATTTTTTGGACAAATTCATTATTTTTATTAAGAGAGTACTATATATAGAACAATTTTTATTATTAATCATACTAGCAGAACGGAAATCGCCAGGGCGAGGACCTCATCAGTAAGGATATTGTAACTTGTAATTAATTTTTAGTGTTTTAGTGTGTGTTGTAAATTGAGAAAAAATCAATTTCTTTGGATACAAACAAACTTCTCTACAAAAGTCTACACAACAATTCTTTCGTGTAGAAATAACTGCAAATTTTACGAACGTGAATTTCCGTAAGAGCTCTGTGCCAACCTAAAGAAATTAATATTGGAACATTTTTAGTTTTAGTTTCAGTTTTTTTTAGTTTAGTTTTTCAATAAAATGTATTTACGAAAATGTTTGGAGTCTTTTCTTTTATTTTGTCTAACCCATTTTGTTCTACACTGCTTATGATCAATATAACATTTTTTACGTTACTTATACGGCCCACAATATCCAAAGAAAATGTTCTTTCCTGTAAATACATTTACATAGAATTTCTTTCACGAAACATTAATTTAATTCAAAATCTTTATTTGAACTCTGATTAAAAGATTTTTATTGTCACCAACTTAAATAATGAAACACAATAAAGTATGGAGACGCTTGGCAATTTAATATGACAGCGTCAACTTTTCGCCGTTTATTTTAAAAATTAACAACAAAAAAATTTTTCTGCAGAAGAAATATAATTATTATTAAATACTGTAGAAGAGTGGACCTCCGTAATAGAAAAAAGAAAATAGATGACGTTTGTGGCGTAGAAAATGATAGAAATTGGATATGCAGTTCAAAGGTCCTGAAGACCAAAATTGCTCAATATACGGGAATTACGAAAAATTCTAGCATCCTGACTAGAACCTGGCAATGTCCTTTATGTACAGTTGACCATCGCATAATGTTTGAACATTGAAGGGAAATAAATTCGTTTCTGTTTCTATAAGTTTCTGCATCTTCACCAAATTATTTTAATATGATAAAATACAAAATCAAAAACTATTCCAAATAAATAACTTAAAACTTATTAGCTCTCTTTTGTTTATAAAGTACATATAGAAATGTAATATTTCGGTTTGTGAGATAGCAAATATGTTAACATCTTTTAACTCATTCCATTCTGACATAAAATTCACTATTGAAAGAGAAAAGGATAATAGACTTCCCTATTAAGACACATTGGTAATTAGGAATGTTAATAGTTTATTAATTGATTGGTATCAGAAACCGATATCATCAGGGAGGATTATAATTTACTATTCGAAACATCCAAAAAGAGTAATTATTAATACGGCGAAGAATCTTATAGACAGAGTACTGACTATTAGTGATGTAAGGAATCGAGAGATTATCCTTATTTCAGTAAATAATGTTTTTCCTATTGGATAAGTATATAATTTGATAGGGCAGTATAGGAGACAGAATAGAATTTAAAAAAAAATTTCAAAGTAATTTTTCAATTGACAACCAATTTTTAAACCAAAACGGAAAATTAAATTGCTGATTTGAAATTTGTTACTGCCTGTTCCTCGATATCGAAAGAAAATTTTCTTTCGAGTTATTACATTTAAAACAAAAAAAACTTTTTACAAATTTTGTTTTTCTTTTAAATGTAATTATACGAAAGAAAATATTCTTTCGATATCGGGGAAGAGGCAGTTAATTTTTTGTTATTTTTTTTGTTTATCGATTTTTATAGTCCTGAAGGAGTTACCTAAAGGGTATCGAAATATTGAGTAAAATAAATTTGGATATTTTTAATTAAAAAGTGACCTTAAAGCTCAATTAGAAAAATAATATAAATAAAGCAAATGCTCTGCCTCATGTCTTTGCAAAAACAAACTGTAGAAACAAACACACAGGCATGCATTGTTTATTTTTCAAATTTAAGGTGATAAATGCATGTGTAATTAGTGTGCTTCAATAAATAAAAACTTTAAGCGCTTATAGCTCCCAAAATACTGAACCGATTTAAATAAAATTAAAATCGTGCACATTTATGTAAAAGAATCTTTAAAATAAATTTGAATCCTTCCGAAATCGGTTCAGTATTACGAGCGTAAAATTAATCTAAGAAAAAAACGTGTTTGCCTTTTAAATACATATGTACATAGACAATTTATTTACATGTTTCATGCCACAATAATTTCCTGTTTCTTTTTTTTTCAGACGCCTTCATACTCAACATATCAACTTAGACAACAGCAACGATAACTTAATAAACGTTTTAATTGCGAATGCAACAGAAAAACATGGATAAAAGAGTCCAACAAAAAACCTACAAACAAATTTTGACATTAACAGAATTTTAAGCCAAACGAAATACACATTCCAAACGACATGTTTCGGATATAAATTTATGGAAAATTCATGGAACATAACAAAAAATTGATAAAAAAAAAATAATAATAACCTTTAGCAGACAATCAAAAAATTATGTAAAAGAAAAATTAATTTACAAAAAAAAAAAAATAAAAAATATGTTTTCAAAAAATGTTGACTAAAGTAAATAAAATATGGGAAACATGTAATCAACAACAGAACCAGAAACAGCAGCAACAACAAACAGGATTACAAAGTGACAACAAAATATAACAACAACAACAACGGCGACGACGACAACGACGACGGCTAAACAACAACATTGCTCATTAATTATAGTGTGTGAATTGTTAAAAAGCCAAAAACAACAGCAACAACAAATAAATAGCAAAAGGTTAAAAGCCATTGACAAAAAAAAACTCATTTAGTGAATAATTGTTTTTACAAAAAAAAAAGGTTTATTGAAAAAAGAAAAACATAAACAAACAAGCAAACAAACAAACAATTACCAACCAACAGGAAATCAATTTCCGTTTTATGCATTTCACTTATTAACACTTCCCACTCTCTCAAACCCGCTCTGGAAGTAATTACAAACAGCGTTGCCACTTTGGTTACTTTTATTTCCATTGTGTACTTATGTATTTTTTTTTCATTTTGGTTATTTTTTTTTCAACTCAACAATTTTTAATTTTATTTTTTTTATATTGACATGTTAAACTTGTACACTGTACATAATGAATTAGAATGATAAAATATTTCGATTGATTAGATTTTCTTTATTGCATATCAGTATTGATAAGAATATACAGTGAAATTTGGTTAAACGAAAAACGAAAATTTCTTAAAATTATTTCGTTTGAGCAAATTGCTCACATTTAAATACTGTTTTATAAAATAAAATGATTTCCAAATCTGAATTCATCCATATCTTCTTAATTTAAGAAACTATTTTTGGATAAATTCATTATTTTATTAAGAGAGTACTATTTGAAACAATTTATTCATCAGACTAGCAGAACGGATCAGTACTGATTTCGAGGTCGCTACACCATCTCATAAATAAATTTAGTTTTTAATATTTCATTGTCACGTTTGCTTGTGTATGTGTTTTTAACGGCTTTAAATTTCAACTGAAGACAGAGTACAAAGCGAATTCATGTACCAGGTGGTGTCAAGTCTGCAACAACAAAATCTGCCTAGTTAGTACATACCTTATTGCAATGGAATTTGGCAAGTCAAACTTCCTAAAAATTTTATTGCAATGAAATTTGACAAGTCAAACTTCCTAAAAAATCACCCTGTGATGATGCGATTTAAGAAAAATATTCTATAAAAGAACTGGAACCATTTAAATATGCTCCAATCACATCGGCAGATGTTGAAAGGTCTTTTTCAATGTACAAAAATTTTCTGAGACCAAATAGATTGAACTTCACTTTTGAAAACATAAAGCAAATTTTATTTTTGCATGTAAATAAATAAACAAATTTTGTAATATATTTAATTTTTTTGTATTTTTGACTACTTTACATACATATCCAATGAGACTGAATTAAAATGTTAAGTTTTTTATTTTTTTATATAAATAAAAATTTTAAAATAAGTGCATATTTTTTTCTTTTTAATGCATATTTTGCGTTTTTTATGTCATATTTTAGGCGCCTAGAACCCCTTTTTTTATTGCGTGAAACCCTTGTCCCTGCTCATTATAATGTGATTTAACAAAATAAACATGAACACTTTTTCTAAAAAAGCATTGTTTCTTCACTAATTTTAATAGGTTTTAGAGATAAGGAACCGATCACCCCTTTTTGTATACGATCAATGTCTTTTTTACACTGTTTATTTTTACACGGTTTTTTACAATTTTTTATAATTTTTTCAAACAAATTTAGAATAAGTTTATATTGGTTTGTGAAAACAATAACTGTTATTATTAATTTTTGATTCAATATATCGATGAAGAAGCTTTCCATTGAGAAAGCGAAGTATCGGATTAAATAAATCATTTATATTTATTTTCTGGACCTAAAGCTAAAATAAATTATTTAATAAAATTTAATAAAAAGGTCGAATAAATCAGAATAATTATATATTAGAAGAAAATAAAATTTTGGTTATATATTTTAGTATATGATTACTTTTTTAAGAACTTTTGGTTACAAATATTTTTCGGTCGTGACAACGCTGATTGCAAAGTACACACACTCACACTTCCACACACATTTATATTAAACTGTGTGTGTGTGTGTGTCACTCATTTTATTCGGTTAAATTGTTAGGAAATCATTTGTTTGTTTTTCATTTTGTTTTTGTGGGTGTTTTTTTAATGGTGATTGATTGTGTGTGTGTGTGTGTAGTTCTTTGTTGGATTAGTAAATTAGCGTTTGACAGTCAATCAAATTTGGTAAATTTGTTTTCTTTATAAATATGTACATATGTATGTACATACCCTGTAGGAAGTCAAACACATTTTTAAATAACTTTAAACTGTCTTTTTAATAACCTCATCTAGTGGATTAAGTGACTTTTTTCCTTGTCGCCGACACATTATTTTAACATAGACATGTCATAGACAATAGTCAATTGGCCATCTCTGCATGACTTTTTAGTTGACTACTAATGAATTATTTTTCAACCAATTTGTAGTTAATTTATACTAAATTATTTAAAAACAATTTTTTTGTAAATTCATTTTTAAACAATTTAATTTTAATATATTTTTATATAAAAATAATTATTATTATATAAAAATAAGGCATCTTCTCAAATGGACTTTTTTCTTCATAAAAATTTTAGTCCATTTCGCCTCAAAATGTCTAGGTCACGAATAAACTCATCGAGGAATTCTTCAATATTGTTTGGTTTGCTTCGGCCTAAAAAAAACTCCTACAGGAAAAACAGATAAGTTTTTGACGATCTGCATCAAAATTGGCCACAACTGGGCTTTTGAACTTTTGAACAATGGAAGGCCGTCAACATTAATGTCAACCAAAATTTCGTCACAATATTTAATTTTTTGAAAATTCCAAAATGGGTATGTAACCCTGAGAAGATTTTTGATACGAATAAACAAACACTTTTCTGGGAAAATGCATTCGCACTTAATGGCACATCTATGCCTTCTCCTTTTAAAATTGCCAAGAGTTCATCAAAACATTTACGCGATGGCTTATTTCTATAATACCACTCTCCTAATTGTTCACGTAAGGATTGCTTTTTTGGATGCAAAGTAAAATAATTATTTTCCACATCATCTGCACAAAAAAGCTCATGGCATGCTTCTTTTGTTTTCTTATTTTCATCAATATAAGATCCATTCTCTTTCATTTAATCAAAAATTATAAACAAACAAAGTAGTATACCTTTCCGGCGGACACCCTCTAAATACAAATATTTTTGCTAATTAAACCACCTTAAAATTTATTCGAAATATAAACCAATAATAATTTTATTTTATTTTTATTAGAAGCGCATTATTAAAATTAGTAAAAGTTTTTTATAGCCAATAATTTCAATACACTTTGGCATTAAAAGTGCTACTAAAAAAGGGTGTTACAACACATAAGTATGTACGTACATATATGTATGTATCGACAACAACAAAACAAAAACCCCATTAATATAATTAAAATTCAAAACAGGAACGACATCAAACGAACGATAAAGGAACAATTGAAAGTACAAGTACAAACAAAATCAGCAGAAAAAATACAAATAAATTAACCAAACAATTAAAAAAATATAAGAGGATACAAACAAACAAACACACACACAAGCACGCATGCACAAAAACATAAAAAAGCAAACAATGAAAACAACAATAAACGAACGAGCAGCAAGCAATGAAAAAAGTGTAAAATAATAAAAAAAAAAAATATTAGTGATTTCTACCTTTTGAAAACGAAAAAAAAACACAAACATTTAAAGTGAAAGAGACGTTAAAAAACTACAATCCAATGCCCCAAAGGCTTTTTTTAATACAAACATATTAATCCACATGCCACTACAAGCCCCCACCTTAAACTTGCACACACGCACACAAAGGCTCACATCATTGGTGTTTTGGGTAAAAACATGCATAAAACGAAATCCACCAAAAATTACAACAAAAGGCAGCAACAACAACAACAATATTTTCAATACAATTGTTTACACACACACACACACATAAAGAAAGAAAAATATAAAAAATTAGGGAAAATAAAAAAACACACGACGACGAAAACATTCGTAATGTCAGTCGTCTGATGTACGAATTCTTCAAATCCTTTTATGCTGGCTACACACTTTGCAACGTGTTTATGCCAGCAGGCCTGTTTCATTGTCGGTTGCGCAGTCTGTAGTCGTGTTTATGGTTTCATTTTGTGTTGCATTCGAGGTTTTATATATATAAAAATATTTTGATATATTCTGGTTGCATTGATGTTGGTTGCATAGTGTCTAGTCGTGTTTATTCTTTATACTGGTTTATAGCTTGTTTCCACTACGAGTTGAATCACCTGCTTCGCTTGCTCAATCATGTTTATGAATCATGCTGTTTACACGACTCACATACTTGCTTCAATTTTCTGGATTATTTCTGTGGCCCGTTAAAATTGTAAGGTATTCTGAATACAACCGCTTTACTGAATTCTTCTTGTATCCATTGCCTTTTTTAGCTTATTTATGTTAAAAAATTAACTTTTTTAATATTCTCTTATTTTTCGACATTTTTCTTAATAATTATTTAAGTGAGTAGTCAAGCCTTAGGTCAGTTTATATAAAAAACGTATATTATTTATTTTTTAAATCAATATTTCGCCAATATAATTGATTGGCTTCTTCAGGAAATAAAAATTTTTGCATTTTGATTTACACTATTTAACAATTTTTACTTTTGAAAAAAAAAACAAATATTGTCAAAATTAGAAATGAAAAACTTTAAAAAACCCAAAAACAAACATAAAACGGATATAGTATTTTCTATTTTCTGTTTCCGTTTTTATATAATAAATATCTCTAACTCTGCGCAACATTTGCCGTATCTGCCCTAAAGTTCATCCTCTGATCAGTTGGAACATTTATAATCCGTAACATTTCTAGCAAATATCTACGCTTATAATTAGTTTCTGTATTTAAAATTTAAATATTATTAAAGATTGGATAATGATCTGAATTAAAGCTGTCTTTTGTGAATTAATTCTCCTATATCTCTGATCTGGTTTGTGACCAGCTATTCTAGTTTTCAATTTATTTTTTGTTGTACCTACATATAATTTATTACATCCCTCATTTGCATTTCCACTGCATGGTATCTGATAAACTACATTAGATCTATCCAACTTCTGTATCTTATCTATAGTTCTATTAAATAATTCTCCTACCGTGTCATACATCCTATATGCCATCATATATTCAAGATTTTTCTAATCTTTCTGATATTTTTAATACATATATTAATGATTTATAAATCTTACGTTCATTATTATTGTTATTATTATTACTATTACTATTATTATTATTAAATTGTCTTATTAACTTACAAGAGGGATGCAGAGGATAATTATTTTCCTTCAATATATTTATAATTTTCTTCTTGTTTCTCTTATGAAATTCTATAGAACTAATTGATAATATCCTTTCAATGAAATGGTTAATATATTATCAACATTTAATTCTTTTCATCCTGATATACAATTTACAATTAAAAGGGAAAATAATTTTACACTTTCTTATTTAGATACATTACTAATTCGAAAAGGGAATAACTTATCGGTGGATTGGTTTCAAAAACCAACTTCATCTGGCAGAATTATTAATTATTATTCTAACCATCCTAGAAGAATTATAATTAATACTGCTAAGAATCTTATTAATAAAATTTTTTTTCCTGAAGAAGCGAAATATCGATTTAAAAAATAAATAATATACGTTTTTTATATAAACTGACCTAAGGCTTGAATAATCACTTAAATAATTATTAACTTTTTTAATTAATTTTTTTTAATTGATAATTTCGTTTTGATAAATTAGAGAAGACAAGATTTTATCGTGAATCTACTTGTTTCACTCTCAAAATTAGGAATTCAAACAAGAATAGAGAGCGAAGCACGTACCGTAGAAACAAGGCATAAAGTATAATTTGTTACAGTTCAACACCAACTACTTCAGCCAATAGTATAAACAAAACGCAAACAAAGTTGCCTTATCATTTTGACGCGCACTTTATAGAATTAATTTGTATGCAGCGTTACCGTTGTGACACTAAAGTAACACTTTTGACTCTTTTTCATGCCCATGACACTTTTTATGACCTCTTTTTTTATTTATTCCTTTGTATCAGTTTGGCAAAATTTATGCCACTTTTTGACGATTTTTGAATATGAATACAAGTTTCAATATTACTAAACAGCAAAAAGTAAGAAGATATAGTACGTAAAATAACTTATTTATTTATAATTAATTACTTTTATTTTATTCTACGGTATATAATTAATTTTTTAAATTCGTTTTTATTTGTTTTTAATGGAAGTAAATACTATTATTTTTGTTCACAAAAAACTTGACCCTATTTTACTGACCCGTTTTTTCCTTAAATATCCTTTTTGTGACACTTTTTAAAATTTTTTTAACTGTTTGCATGCATATTTATACCAGTAAGAGTTACTCTCTGTGCGTGCGTGTGTGTTGTTTACAACATTTACTCACGTGTACTCATCGTAACTGTATGTTTCTATATTTTATTATTTCAGCAACAACAACAAAAATAATAATAAAAAAATTATTCTGTGTGGGTGTATTGAGTGTTTACACGTTGTTTAACAAAAACAACAACTACAACAGTAGTAGTAAATACCTTTGTTACATTAACTACTTAATAAGCCAAACATAATACATAATATCACGTAACAAAGCAAATAGCAAACAAAGCAAAAAAGGGGAAAAAACAAATAAAAACAAATACATAAAAAAAAGAAAAACTAAAGACTTAAAAGTGCAAAAAAAGCGAATAAGTTCCAAAATAAACTAAACAAAACATTTGCCAAACATTTAAATAGTATATATTTCCCTGTCCTCAAATTGAGATTTATTTGATGCCATTGTCATTGTGGACAATATTAACGTCATCATCGCCAACAGTGTCGTCATCATTATCATCAACAACGACTACAACTAGAATAACAACAACAACAACAACGGCACAGTTGTAATTATCGGCAAAATTGTCAGCGAAATCATTTTCGCTATTAATCAATTGGCATATTTACTCGTATCATAATGGAGCGTAAACAATTATGTGTACTCACCCTGTTATTGGGAATTTTCATTTTCAAATTGAACATTTTCATTGTTGTCGCCGATCAGGACGAGGACATACCACACAATGAGTAAGTTGATTATTTAAGATACATACATATATTTTATTTACTTTTTATTATAAAATTTAAGGAAAGATTTGTGCATGAAAAATATAATATTCAGACATTTTCTGTTTGCAAGATTTTTCAAAAAGGTAAATGTCGGTATTTTTATCGGAATGCAGCTCCGCTCATACGGCTTTTTGCTTTCTGGCGTTTGTAAGGGTACGATCACATTGGGGAAAAATTTCATTCGAATATGTTTTATTATGTTTAACCAAAATGTTTTTAACTCAGTACTAGAGATGGGCACCGCTTATGTAATTAGCGTGAATCATGCGTAATCATGCATGATCGTGAGCAGTTTTTGGTTTCAATCACGTGAACATGCATGAGCGTGAGTATAAAAAAACTTAACGTGAGTGAGCGTGCATAAGTAGATTTTTTGCGTGATTGTTTCGTGATTTTTTCGATTTTGGAATTTTTTCATATTTTTAATAGTTACGTTTTTTCAATTTTGTCATGAAGACATAAAACGTTGTACCGGTATGTACTAATGTACTTATGTGAATGAAAGAGTCAAAGAAAGTAGCAGTATAAGTCCGAGTTTCGATAGGCGAACATTTGGAAGAAAAACATCTGCCTTTCATTTTTTCATTCGCGTTCACAAAAACGAACAAGACCTAGAAATTTTAAGTTTTTAGAAAAAAGCTAAAGTTCTGCCAATTCTGCAAAAATTGGCTAAACAAATACTGTGTGTACCATCCAGTTCAGCTACAAGCGAAAGAGTTTTTTCAACGCCAGGAAGAATACTTGAAGAGATGTGAAACAGACTTCACGGAAAAAATGTTGACACAATTTTATTTCTGCATGAATTTACTTATCTATTATCTATTAACGCGAAAGTACAAGATCCTACTTAATCTTATTATTTTACACAGATTGCTTATGAGCTAGAAAATGAATGATTTTAATCAAACTATTTTAAATATGTACATAATTTTAAATTTTACTTTAAAATACAAGAAAATCTATAGTTTATTTAAGAATTTTGAATTGTATTCAATTGTATTCAATTTAATTTCAACTACAAAGTTTGAAATCGCATAATGTTATCGTCACCTAAAATGCAAAACAACGTATCATCAAAAAATTTAAATTTGAGTTTTTTATTGATTAGGATTTATTACATCATATTACATACGAGTATGTGTGCAAAATTTCAAGCTTCTGTTAACAAAAACAATAAAGTTATGACCCAAATTCAAAATAATGTTTCAACAAGTAATTGATTTTATTAAAAAAACGTATCACCATCAGTGTTGTCAACTAATTACATAAAAAATACGTTGTCCATTTGGTCAAAATTCGCTAGAAAGCGCTAAATACCGTGAAAATATTATTTCAATATCTCAAACAGTTTTACTTATGAAAAGTCATGTTACGTTATTTTGCATTTTATATGACGATATTTACATACATACATATGTGTAAATCCTGCGTGACGAACCCTACATTCGTACGCGTTTTCACATTAATATATGAGTGACATTGCATTTTTTCTATTCTAAAATTTCATACCTAATTTCAATGTTTCGAAAATAGTGTTGTGAATTATGCAAAAATACACGCGTGTGCAATTTTCATTAGTTGCAATTTTCACTAATTATAGTGTTTTATGTCTTTTAACAGTGTTGGTATCTTTAGAAAGAACAAAAGCAACCATGAATTTTTTCCGCTAAGGTTCAGTTTGATGAATTTGTTTAAAACAAAAATTAGAGACCGATGTGTAGTATACAATTTTTTGTAAACTCTAAATAGGTATTAAGGAATCGATTAAAAAAACAAGAATCCAAAGTCTATTGAAATTCATGACAGCATTTTAATCGATTGTTATTTTATTTTCGATTATTTTGCTATCAAAAATATCCATTTCGTGGATCAGGTCACAAAACAATTTAAAAAAAAATATTGAGATATGTTGGTATGATTCGTTCAAATTTATTTTGCTACAAACATTTAAAGGCAGTTGAAAATTGCTACAACATGCATTCTCAAATTTTAAACCGTATTTAATATGCAGTAACGCATTTACTGAATTTAAAGATAACCGGTTTCTAATTTTTGTTTTAAACAAATTTATCAAACTGAATGTTCTTTCAACCTCAGCGGAAAGAATTCATTTGATAAATTTTTAAATGAAAGATTCTGAACTAAAAGAGCGTCCTAGTTCACTAAAGTGCTCCGAGGTAAAACAAGCGCTCAATCAAAAGAGCTGAAAAGCACATCTCTATAAAACACTTTTTGTTGATTTTCATTTGTTTTCGCAACCGGCTTGTTTAATCTAATTGTAATTTGTCTAGAGCATTTACCCTCGAAAATATCCTGTTAAGCATGTCTTAGATTTCGTGATAACTTAATTTTCTTTCTGATTTATAAATATATTTTAGGAGAAAAAAAACAGAAGAACAAATTCGCACTTGCTTTAGAAATTAATATAAGTATATATTTTTTGTTTCCTTTTGGAAACTATGTACATAAATCTCTTTGCGATTTACTGTGGTGGTTGCAGAGATGAACGAAAAACGAAATAAATGAAAATTCATTTAAAAACACGATCATTATAATTGAAATTCAGCTTAAATTCACATGCAATTCACTCACATTTATTTAAACGTGCATAAATGGTTTATATACTGCAAAGGCATTAATGTGATAGAGTGTGCACGATTGTATGTGTGTGTGTGTAACAAACCCATTTGCACTTACACAACTAAAACTAACTCCATCTCATAATAATAAAATAAAGCATCTGGTTTTCATGTTGCTGAAGTTTTTTGCTCTTTCGCTTCATGTTTTTCGTGTTTTTCTTTTATTTTCTTTTATTCATTTTGTTAGTATATATATATATGTGTGTGTGTGTGTGTGTGTGTGGGTGTATGTGAATTATATGAAAGATTGTGTTTTTATACTTATGTGCTTTTCGATTTTCTTTTTTAATAAAATTTCTTTTTGGTTTCCATAAAATCACAAAAAAAATAATTGGAGTGAGAAAAATCATAAAAGTCCTCCTGGTTGGTCCTTTATTAAAGTTAAGCGATGGATAATGCTGAAACAACAAGATAAAACTATGATAAGTTTTACTTTCTTAATAAACTTTTAGTTCGAATATCCCGTTTAGATAAAACAGAAGCAATTGCTATTGAAAATTAATTGATACAATCAAGAAAAAACGATCACATTTAAAGAAGAAAAAGGTGCTCTTTCTTCAAGACAACGCAACGGTTCACACAGCATTAGATACGATGCTAACATTACATGAAATACACTTCGAATTGGTTGATCATCCACCTTGTAATACAGATTTAGATCCTAGTGACTTTGTCCTGTTTCCAAACTTGAAAAAATGGCTCACAGGAAAAAGATTAATCTCAAACGAAGAACTGATTCTCGAAACTAACGCATATTTTGAGAGGTTCCCAAAATCGTATTATTCAGATGGTATAAAAAAGTTGGAATATCGTCTTGATAAGTGTATTGAGTTAAAAGGAGATTATGTTGAGAAATAAATGTTTTTTGAAAAAAAATGTTTTTTCCTATTTAGGTAGCTTCAATATCAATTCGCCCTCGTATTATGTCTTGTTGTATTAGAAACTCAAATTCAGAATAAATACAAAATACAAATACAAATAAATTAAAATAACAGAGAAATTATTCATTAAGCTAATAGACAATTAAATAGAAAAATTAAATCAATCAAATTATTTCACTGCTTACGATACAATTCACAACATCAGATTTAAAGGAGAAGTATGCCGCACATTGAAGTGATTAATCTAAGCAATCATGTGCCTGCCTCCTTTCTACACATCGCATGAGCTGCCCGCCCTCACACTTACTCACATGCTTACATATGTGGCAATATGAGTTCATGCCACAGTGTGTGTGTATGTAAGTATTTATACACTTTGTGTGCGTACAACCATATCTAATGGACTCATAATAGGATTTTGTGATTTTGTTGCTTTTTTTCGTTCTTTCTCTTCTTTCATTTCAATTCCAATGTTCATGTTTTAACATATTTGTTTTGACATTTGTTTTCCCCCTGACACCATTTTGAACTCTTTTTTTTTAACATTTTTCCTAAATACGATTTTGTTGTTGTTGTTGCTGTTGTTGCAAAAAGGCTTAATTAATCGTTCATTAGGAAATATTTTTTTGTTTAAATGAAATAGTTAAAAGAAATTATAAACCATCGAATGCCTTGTAAGTGACACTATGTAATTAAAGTCAGTCGTAAAACGGAATTAAGCGTTAAACATTTAAATTCTAAATGTCATTTTTTATTTAAGTAAAAATAGTACTGAAGAGTGCTACGAACTGCAATATCAGCCTGTAGGTTTGTATATACGAAGATTATGTACTAAACTGTTTGTAAGAGCATTAAAATAACATTAATCAATGTTTAATTTTGTAAATTCCGTTTTTGTAGTAATAATGACAGTTTTTCATGTAAAATTAACATTGCATATAGTTGAAACAAGATTCACTATTGTAAAATCATTATAATTATAAACATTAAAAATGACATTGGAACTTTTGTCAATTTTAAATATTAACAAACGTTGGCTTACGTTAAATCAACATGTTAAAAAAGTTAAATCAATGTTAAATAAAACATGGAACATGTTGAAACAACGTGAAACATATTTGTTCAATTCACAAGCTCAGTCGTATCGGCATTTCGTTTAAAAAAGACACAAATATCGTCTGTGCTTGTGAATAGACAAATTTGTTGTATCGTCGTTTTCTCGTATTTTAAATGTCAATTCAATGTAGGCTGTGAAATTAGTGAGTTTGACAAAAATTTTTAATTATTATTCAACTTATGTTCTTATGCGTATAATTTTTGCAATAAAATTTATTAATATAAATAAAAAATAAAAATAAACATAAATGATGTCGCCGGAGGAAATTTTACTAGATATTGCAAAACTTATCGGGTACAAAATCGAGATAAATTAAGATATAAACACGTTCACGACAGCAGGCTACACGGGTACATGGCTACAAATTTCTCTGGCTTTTTAAAAACTTTGCAACTTTTGGCGGAATTTCGGGTTTTTTGCAATGTGGGTGACTTTTTCTATTTTGTATTGTTTCATCGACTTTTAAATGATATTAAACATTTTAATTTTCTCAATGATTGGAAGTTATTGCGAATTTTCGTCATTTTCGTAGTTTTTTGCGAGTTTTTCAGATTAGATGTTACGACTTCTTCCGCTTTTTTGCAATGTGGATGCCTTTTAACAAATTTTTCAGCATAAATATGCTGATTCAACATATCGTCTAAACTTAGCTTTACAAGTATAATTCTTCCATACCCGTCCTCAATACAACCATTTATAAAACATATAAAATTCAAACGTATAATTATAACACAATTTTGTATGAAAATTACCAACAACAAAAATACACTACTGTATAATTAGACGATTACACAACACATACGACGTTAACACGAGCTTGTGAATTGAACAATTGAAATGAAATTAATTCATGATTAAAAAGAAAAAACTCAAAATGTACCGCTACTTTAGAGCACTAAAGAAACAGCAAGTTTCATTCTATTGCAGCTTTATTGCGTATCAGAAGTGCAGTGTTATAAATTTTAAGTGACTTAAATTCTTTATTATGTCTGCAGCCAACAAGGATAATATGAATTTAAAAAAGTTGGTTGCAAATTTAGCAACCGGAGGAGAAAATATTGATCATGTTAGTGACGAAATATTATAGTAAACAGTCCAGTTGTTCAAAAACGAAACAAGGTTCCCAAGCCACCATTGCGTAAATGTTATTTTAATAGTTGACTCGAAATTAAATTTATTTTGATTCAACATGAAATTCATGCTGTTATAAATTTCCTTAATATTATTGCAATAAGGATCTTAGCGTTATTTCGACATGACAATCTCTTTGATTCAATTGGCGCACAATGTCAATTCAACATGATTTCAAGTTGTTTTACAGTGGATAACAACTTTTATTTTACTTTAATATCATGTTAAATTAAAATGAAACGCTTATGAAGCAAATTTTTTAACAAAACTAGTTGAATCAACCTTGTTTTAGTTGATTTTACAATGATTTTTTTTCTGTGTGAGCTTTATATATTCTATTCAAAAGCTTAAAAAGAGCTTCGCATGTTAATTAAAGTTAAAGTGCAAGATAAAAATTGAAGTTGTAAGTACGTAATTAAAGCCATTCTGTGTGCAATGTCTGATCTGTTTAATAATCACAAATTTCGGAGCCGGAACACACACACATATATATGTCGCTGTTTTGTTTAGCTAACTAATTAAATTAAACTAGAATATTATTTACCTTAAAAAGCTTAAAATCAATCATTTCTTTTGCAGCTGTTCAGAGTTGCTTCGGCTTCTCTCTCTCTCTCTCTCTTCCATAAAAGGCATAATTAATTGTGCCACTGTCCTCTCTGGAAATCAATGAATGCATCATTTCTCATTGAATTAAGCCAGCATTTGTTAGTTTATTAATTATCCAACTTTCAAGTCACTGTGCCAGCCAGCGTCTTTCAACAATTGTTCGTATTATTTTTATGCAATTCTTTTATACAAAAAACAAAAAAAAAAACAAAAAAACAAAATAAAAGTTAATTTTGTTAATTTGTGAAATTTTACTCGTTGCCATAAAAAAAATAATTTTTTATTCTTCCCAGAATCGTGCTGAAGAAAATCCAATTAAACTTTTGTAAGCTTGACGGCAAGATGAGACACAGAGTGTTGCAACAATTTTGTGTGTGTGTATGTGTGTGCTATTTTCGCCTTCTACTGTATTACTATTGTTATAGAATTTGTTGTTGATGTTGTTGTTCTAGCTGTTGTTGTAATGTTGCTGGTATGTTACCAACAAATAGCAGCAGTTTGTATTGCTGTTGCCGAAGCTGCTGCTGTTGCTGGTTTATTTTCATTTAATGCTTCTAGTTTTAAGTTTATAGCTGCTGTTGTCGTTGATGAAAATGACCCAAATCTTGGCATAAGTTTTCCTTATATTCAGTTTTAATTTTTGCTTTACAGTTCTTTTTTTTCCTCTAGTTGTTGGAATAAAAAATAAAAATAAAACTATAAAACAGAACTGGCGAAATAATAAAAACACTAAAGAATCAGCCATGTTTTGTTATTAAAGAAATAAAGAAGTTTAAGTTTTACTCTTTTGCTTCACTTTAGTTGTGCTGCTGTTAGTTGAAAGAAAAAAAAATTATTTAAAAGTTGTTACATATTTTTTTTCTTCTTCTCTTTACTTAATTCTTGTTCTCGGATCAGATTTAGCGTGGCCATGTTTTTTAATTCATGTTGCACTTCCTTATGGTCAACAAACTGTTTACATAAACTTTTTGCTCTTCAAAATGTTTGTGTGTGGAAAAACAAATTTATTTGTCACGTTTTGTTTGGAAATAGTTTTGGTTGAAAAACTAAAAAAACACAAAAAAATAAAGAAATTATAAATTTAATCTGTGTTTTAAGTGTTTCGTGGAAGGAGAAGGAAGAAGTTGTACTTTGGCGAAATAAAATTATATTCTAAAGTATTTTTGTTATTGGTTTGTCTCTTTAAAACAGTGTTGAAAATATATTTATTATTGTATGTAAATAATATTGAAATGAAAGTATTTTGAAAAATTCAGACAAACGGGACAATGAAAATTTTATCCATATAATTCGAAAGAAAAAATATTACCGTTCAAATTTGCTTATAAAGAAAAAAAAAGCAAGACATCTTTATTAAATCATTAAAAAACAATTTTTCTGATTATAATAAATTATAATAAAAATATAATCTTAAAATAATATTTTATAACGAACTAAAAATTATAAAATAACTAAATTGAATACGAATCAATTACGAAATCGCGGGATTTGAAATCTATCGATTTCCACCAAAAACCGGAATAAAAAGCTTTCGAATAAAATTATTCGAATAAAAAGAATACGTATAAATTGAAATTAAAAATCGCATGCCTGATTAAAATGGTTTTATTAAATTAAAATTATTCAAATATTTTTTATTTAATTAACTTTTTTTTAATTAATTAACTTTATACGAGTGATAATTTTTTTTTGAATAATTTACTTGTTTGAAAAATTCTAATCAAATAATTTTATTCGGTTACATTTTGACGAAAAGTTTTCGATTAAATAACTTACATTTAGTTGACTTTATTTATACAAATCATTTTTGTTCGCAAAATGTTATTCAACTAATTTTCATTCAAATAATTCCTTACGAATAACTTTAACTCGAACAGTTTTGTTCGATTTTTATAATAAATTTATAACAAATGCAACTTCACTGGATTGTCTCATGTCCAATTCAGAGCATGACGTTTAGGATTAATAATTTTTATAATTATTTTTTTAAAATAATTTTTGAAGTTATTTTTTTTCAAAGGAGATGAAGGCGAAACCAATTATTACACTGGCGGAACGGAATCCCACCATTTTCGGTAGGTTCGTGTGATAGTTTTAACCACTTGTGAGCTGGATACCAGATTTTGGGAATATTTAAACAAACTAAGAATACAAGAATTTCTTACATTTCTTTGATACTCCTTATTTCACAACATTGACAAATTAGCTAGTTCGAAATACCCTTACGATCCTGATGAATATAGACTTCCTCATAATCTTTTGTGAATAAAAATAATTTAAAAATAAAAAAAAAATTTATTTGAAATGTTGCGAAAAAATAATTTGAACTTAAGTCAAGCCAGTGACATTTTGTTTAAGCAATACTGTTCAAATAAATACGTGCAATCATTTAAATTAATTTATAATTTTATACTAATCATAGTTGATTGCTAATAATGTTCGTATAACTCTAATCGAATAACTTTTATTCGAATAATTTTAATCGAATAATTTTAATCGAATAATTTTTATCGAATAATTTTTATCGAATAATTTTTTTCGAATAGTTTTACTAAAAAGAAAGTTGTCGACATATGTGTATTCAAATAAATTCGTACATTTTCGTTCGATTAATTTTTGGTATAATCGTTTTATTAGAATTAATTTATTCGAATATATTTCAATCGAATAATTTTTACTAATAATGTTGGAATAATTGTTTTCGATCCGCTTTTATTCAATCATCGTTATTCGAATAATTTTAATCGTACAATTTTAATCGAATAATTTTAATCAAATAATTTTAATCGAACAAATTTAATCGAATAATTTTTATCGAACAGAAAGAAATTGTCGAAATAAGTTTATAGTTTCTTGCCAATAATGTTCGTATTACTATAATCGAATTACTTGTATTCGAATAATTTTAATTGAATAATTTTAATCGAATAATTTTTTCGAAAACTTTTACTAAAAAAATTATGGAAATAAGTGTATACAAATAAATTAGGTTCGTACAATTTTTTTTGATTAATTTTTGGTCGAATAATTTCATTAGAATAATTTTATTCGAATAGATTTCATTTGAAAAATTTTTGATGTAATTACCCTTGCGCGACATATAGCAAAAGAGATTTTATTAATTGAGTATAAAAATTTTGTTTTCATCCAGTTGTAGTTCATTGTACACTCTATGCAAGCGATAAGCTCTCCAACGAATTTTGCGAGACAAATTTATCGCTTTGCATTCTAAGTTTTATGATGTCAATTAAACGTAAGTGACAGTAAGTTGCGCTGTCTTAAACTGCATTTTTTGTTTAAGCCATCTCATATATAATAACTAAAAATTATTGAGTGAATTAAAGTGATAAACAAAACAAATATTATAAAATGCAAATTGTATGTGTAAAGAATCAGGATACACTAAAGTCACAAATCCCAATAACTTTCTTTCTTTATTTTTCATTATAAAAAGAGTAAACTTTTAATATTATACAAATTACACAAATTGATAAGGAAAAGAAAACTACAGAAATTATTAAGTCCAATTAACAACCATTAACAATCCTTGAAGGAAAAAAACTTTTACTAAAAGTACTTCAACCTCCAGCGGTATAATAGAAGTGGCAAGTTAAGAAAAGTTGTTTATTGTTGCAATAATACGACACAAGTTTTGTTGAAAAAAAATTTAGAAACTATAAGGAGAGCAAGGACCATATTGCATGAAATGTTTTTCATTAATTTTTTTTGTATATTTTATTTAAATTTATTTATTTATATATATTTTTTTTGTTTATTTTGCTGTTTACAAATTCTATGGGCACATTTCACTTGAATGACAAACAATGTTTGTTTATGTGTTTTATTGCTGTGTAGTTTGAAAGAAACAATATATTGCAACAACAACAGCCAAAAACTAATAGCAAAATGAAAGAAAATGAATAGACGACGAGGCCAAGTGCTCCTTATTCACAGAGCAGATCCACCAAACACACACTCCGGCAATTGGAGCAACAACAAGAAGAAAACAAAATTATTGAGGTCATTCTGTAAAATATATTTAAGCAAATTAATTTTTTTTCACCATCACTCACTCTCTTTCTTTCCCCTGGAATATGACGAGGGCGGTTCCAGAAGATACTGCATAACGAAATATGGATTTCAAGGATTCTGAACTATCAGAATGCGGCATGAAAAGTATAAACTCATTTATACAGGCTTGAGAGTGAATTAGCAGTGAATTGAAGCAGCTGCAGGTAGGATTTCAATCTTTCATTCTATTCTTCGCATAGATATTTTTGGGTACCCGAAAATTTAGATCCAGGTGGTCCAGTTCAATAGTGACTTGCAAGCTGTGCAACCTGATCTAATCCCCAACCTAAGTCAGAGTTAATCTCTCAACGCTTGTCATAATCTTGTCAGGAGACGGCTTCTAGTTGTTATCACAAGGAGGTACAAGCAGCACTTTCGACAGCTTAAATCGTCAAGACGGTTAAAACTTAATGCACCGCACGTCACTCGCCCGGAATAACTGCTAGTTGGCGGACACACCACTCATGATTAATTTTGAGCGAAAAGCGTTTACAGCTTCGCGAACCTGCGACCGTTGGCGCTCAACAGATAGCGAATGTTATGTAAACGCTGCAGGCAGGCAGTAACATAAAATTGAATTTCTCATGATACCACCTTCGTAACTTTTATATACACTCCACCCGATAACAAGGACATCTGTAGTCATTCTCTTTCCTGTTGTTGTGTTGTAAAATCATTCAAGTCTCAAAGCATTTTGTGGCGATATAATGGAACAAACCAAGTAAATTTTATGCAAAAAAAAACCCATAAAAAGAATAGACAGAAAAATATCTAAAAAAGAACTGAATAGTTTAATGAATATATTTTTTTTCTTAATATTTTATATCCATTATGAGTCTTCGTCTAGGATTTTATTTTGTTTACTCATTTATTTTCATGATTTGTAGCATCACGATGCAAATTGTATTAATTTAAAATACAACAACGAAAGTATTTGTATAATGAGTTTTTTTTCAATATCTTTGCGGCATGATTTTACATTTCTTTATATATTTTTTTTTTTAAATAAAGTCATGACTTTTTATTAAATTGAGGGAACCCACTTCTAATCGATTTATATAAGCTCAGGACTCATTTTAATGGCTATTAAGCGTGCTTTGAAGTTAAATTAAAATAAGAATAGGAGTTTCTCAAAAAAGTCCCTTGAAAAAGTGACGACAATGCTGAAAAAACCAGAAAGAAATTAAAAATTAGAAATTAGATATTTTTGATAACTATAGTACGCCTAGTGGTCGAAATTCGACCGCCAGTTTACACGTATACCTTTTTTTAGTTGCATTCATTTAAAGGGAAAAAACTCTATAATTACTTATTCCCTTCCTTATGGAAAAAACAATAAAAAAAATTAAATTGCATACAAAAACGCACATTTATAAAACGAATCTTATTAAATATGTATTTAGATACTCTTAAACACTCTCATTGCTTTGCTTATGTTTTTACTTGAACCAAAATTTACATAAGTGAATGCGTGTACGTGTGTATTTTTAGCATTTGTAGTAGTCTCAAATTTAGGAGCCCTTAATTCTTTTACTACTGAACCGATTTAATTGATATATAGTCGGGTTAATAAGGCTCGACAATGCCTACCATTTGGTGAAAGAATGAAGAAAATCGGTTGGCAAACAAAGGAGAAAAAGGGATTTAGAAATTTGTCTTTGTCTATTTATATAATAATTAATATTTATACAATTGTTGAACTGTTTAAGGTTTATATTGAAAATGAAAATTTTTTCTGGCTTAAGTTCAAATCTGAATTTACCCATTTCTTCTTAGTTTAAGAAATTATATTTGGATAAATTAATTATTTTTTATTAAGAGAGTACTTTTTTTTATTTGAAACAATTTATTATAATTCGTTAAATAATACGGTTAAATAGTTGATATTCCTAGTTACTAGTATCCACCGTCAAAAGTGGTAAAATCGAACAAAGAACGCTGATGAGATGGTGTAGCGACCTCGAAATCAGTACTGATCCGTTCTGCTAGTCTGATGAATAAATTGTTTCAAATAAAAAAAAGTACTCTCTTAATAAAAAATAATTAATTTATCCAAATATAATTTCTTAAACTAAGAAGAAATGGGTAAATTCAGATTTGAACTTAAGCCAGAAAAAATTTTCATTTACAAAAAGTTCGAAAAAGTTTCGTTAATTTAGAGTTTCGTCAAGTGACGTGTCAAAATAATTCATGAATCCATAATATTAGATAAGGGATGGTAATAATTATATAAAAAATTCAAAACTGTATAATCAAATTAAATTTTTTAAATTTTTTTAAATTTTTTTTTACTTTTTGAGTGATTCTTTCAAATGCCGCAAACCGAAAGTTTCTATGTCTTTTAGTTTTTTTTACAAATCACCTGTAAATATGAACATAATTAATGAAAAAATTTAAAAATGTGATATAAACAGATAATATAATAATAAAAGTTATTTCTTGCAAAAACAATTCGTTCTTCCGGAATTACAGTATTGCATCCATTCGTACAGCAAGGTTTTTCTAAAAACTGCGATAAAGTTTGCTCTTCCTCAATATCTTGAAGAGATAATTGCAGCGCATCTGAAACTTCTGGCGATGAAAATGCATCCGACTCATCACTGACTATAGGCAAACATTCTTCCAAGCAATCGCTGAAGTATTGTTCTTCAACACTCTTAAATTCGTCTTCCAGACACATTTTCTTACGTTACTTAAGATTTATTTTAACCTGAAATTAATTAATAATAATAATAATAGGTTTTTAACTGTTAGAAATATTTTGCATAGAGGCAGCACTGCATAGTGAACATCGTACAAAGTACCAGAGAGTCGAAATACATCGCCAGATGATCACGTTGAAGAAAGAGTTGCATAACCATGCGCAAAACTCGCAAAAACGATGCGCTTTTTTAAACGCGTTTTTCTCAATAACTTCTTTTCGGCGCAGAGGTCCCTTTTCGTGGAGCAAGTCACATAATTGTATTCGACCAATAATGACTTACGGCTGTCCTGCCTGGTTTCACAAAACTGCTAAGACCCATACAAAAAAGCTTCAGATTATCCAGAACAAAAATTTAAAAATAATTCATAATCTTCCCTCTAGATTCCCCACTGACTTACTTACTGCACAGTAGATTTAAACATAAAAAGTTAAACGCGTTTGCCAATGATCTGACGCTGTCATTTAATGAAAAATGCAGACTGTCTAATTTTGAAACAATAACAAATTTACTAAACAGTGGCTGAGATTATTTTGTTAAAAAGAATCTTACTAGCGATTGTTTTACCAAATTTCATTATAACATTTTCAAAGTTTATAAGAGATTTTTGTGACAAATTTTCCTCAAGACAGTATAATTAATAGTTTCCTTATTCAATTATAAGATTTAATTGTTGTAGTGCGTAAGTAAAATCTTGTAACATTATACCTTATTTAGCTTATAAGATTCGTGAATTTTAATAATAATAAAAAAAACATTTACTTACAATAGTACTTTGTTACCGTTGGTTGGCTGGCACATGCCCATTATTGAACAAATAAAACGTATGAGCAACATTGTTACTTCATTTGTAATTTTTTTTAATAAACATACGTCTCCGTTAAAACCGCAAATTATCACATTGAAGCCAAATCACTAGAATTAGGTTCATGTCACAATCAAACAGCAGAAAGCAAACAGCAAATTTAATAGTGACAGCTAAATAAAAACGAAAGCTACAAAAGCGAAAACAAAAAAAAGAAAATAAAAGAAACGGGTCAATAAACCTTTTTGTATTTTATATTTGTTTTTATTGAAAGTGCTACAAATTACATTTTTACGATGTACTAATTAAATTCATGTATTCACATGTCGAATGGCAACTAATCTAAATTTATAACAACAACAAAAACAACAACAACAACAACAACAATGACAACTCACGGGAGAAAATAAAAAATAAATCGCTTTGACAAAACAACAACTAAGAAATAATAAACAAAACTTACATTTAGTTACAACACAAACACATACAAATCACAAACAGGTGATATTTACAAACAAACACATGCATGCACAATTGACACATTGACACGACTATGAAATAAAAAAATAATCAAAATGGAAATTATAGGCAGGGCGACAGAGTCTAATGCATGTGAGTACGTACACACCACACACAACTTAACTAATGTTGGTGCAGGTGAGTGTGTGTGTGTGTGCATTTTATACAAATAACAACAACAACATTACAAACCAAATCATGCACTTAATGTACGAGCAGTAAAACAGTAGCAACTAGATTATTTTAGAGCACAAATACAGTATATTAAGCCACTCTTCTGATACACTTTACAGTGGGACAAAGTAAGAAAATTAGGGGAGCCAAGATTAGTTTCACTAGCAAAGATTTCAAATAAAATTAAAAATTAAACGCTCCTACGAAAATGCCATAAAAAATTCATATGAAATTTAATATTGTATTAAAGACATTTAAAACTAGCAAGTAAATGCTCTAAAGTTTTCTTAAAGTAATTAGAAACTCATAATTAAAAAAAAAGGAAACACTCATAGAAAATTGAATTTATTTCAAGCGAAACATAAAATTCTCTGGAAATTCAAAACTGCATAAAAACTACTTGAGATCCACCAGGAATCCCTAATTTCATTAAGAGTACGAATATTCGTAAAAAATTTTAAAGGTACGGTCACACTTGCCAAATATTTGCCGAAAAAAAACGTGACCAATAGACAAGCTGAAATTGCATTTTCTTTAATTCCAATATTTTTTTAAATATGGGTTCTCATTTATATTAATATAATATTAATTTATATATATATATATTATTTTATATATATATTATATATAATAGCATTTTGCGGCATAATTGACATCATTTTTGATAAAAATACCAAGTTAAATCACACTAACCCTAAGCAAAAGCAGTGGTTGCGTTTTTTTTGCGCAAATGTTTGCCAAGTATGACGATACCTTAAGTTACTCCGAAAAAAAATTAATTTTTTTAAATGGTTGAAAGACTCTAAAAATTTACAATTTCGTTACAAAATCGAAAACTCGCAAAAAAAATCTTAATTATTCCGAAAAAAAATCAAAATTTTCCGAAATTGGATATTTAACAACTATTCGGAAATGCACTAAAATCACTTTCAAGACAAGAAAAAAACTTTTGTAATAACACAAAAAAAACTCAAACAAAATATTTCTTGCAATTGTTTTTTTTAATTCATCCATAATTTCGAAATTCAATACCTATTCGGAAATGCACCAAAAGTACCAGAAGAAAAACTCTAAACACTTTGTAAAGTTTGATTCATATTTGGAAATGCAGCATGATTGCTCTTTAGGCCCACCAGCAATCCATAATTTCGATGAGAAATTGCAAGATAGCAAAAAATCCAAGTTACTCCGAAATATATCGAACATTTTTGAAAATTCGATGTATAACACACATCCGAAAATGCACCAGTACTGCCTTAAATCCATGAATTCCTGAAAAAAAAATTTTAGCCAACAAAACGGAGAAGAGCAGACTCGATGTTAAAAGGGATATTCATGTGTCCATCGTTGAGTGATCTAATGAGAAACCAAACAGAACTCAGTATCAATAATAAATCTGTCACAATTACAGACAGTTGCAATCAAAAAAGCAACAAACTGCGAATACCGCTAATGTAATTTTATATATGTGCAAGCTTAACTGTCTAATATTTATTTGAGCTCATAAGTATGCATGTGTAAGTGCTTCTTTTCACTTGTTTGGATTCATAAGAGGCGTCGGAAAGTCTCATAAAAAAATCACGAGACAAATCCACTCAGTTAGTCACTTAAACGACTACACAGTGCTCAGGGAAACTCTTTCTTTCTTTCTTTTTTTTTAATATTTTTTTCACTTTATTTTGTAAACAAATTGCTATTTATGTGAACGTAATTTTTTTTTGTTATTTGTTTTTCAAGTCAAAGTAAAATGTGCCTCAACAGTTTGTCGTGTTTTGTATGGAAAATTTACACCAACAGCAACAACAACAACAACAAGAACACCAGCAATAAACAAATATAGAACACACATTTTCAAAGACCACACAACAGCAGCTAAAAAAAGATCCCCCCGCCCCCCAAACATAGACACATGGCACATACCCCATCATGTCTCATTATCTAAGACTTGCACGAGAGCACACAACACGATTTAGTTGCTGATTTGCATTAGTATTAGCTGGTGTTTCTTCTTCAGCTCCTTCTTCTACGCTCACACGCTTATTCTTTAATTCATTCGCTTAAGTTGCCCAGATTGAGTTCATTTTTCTGCTATTGCTTTTCCTTTTTGATAGTTGACTTTTTTAGCCGCTCACGTGGAAAATTCGTAATCATGACTTGGGTCATTTCAATATAATTTGTCCTTATGATTTTTTAATTTTTTAATTTTTTAATGTTTTGTGTAGTAAAATAGAATATGAAAAGAAGTTATATTTCTACACAAATTTATTAAATTAATTAAACCTTAATTGTTAAGTTAAATTTATATGTGCTTCGTTACCTTAATAAGAGGGGTTTCGTTTAGCTGCAGGCGGTCCCACTTAATTCGCTTGCGCTCTTATCGCAATAAACAAACGAAGTAGTATACCTTCCCGGCGGACACCCTGTACTTGAATAAATTTCTACTTTGATCGTATGCAGCACTATTTTATATTTTAAATAAATTTGTTCTCCTTTTACTGTCTTATACTATTTAATTCAAAAGCATCTCGAATTCCTCAAATAATTTCTCATCCCTTCTTGTACTATTTATTACAGAGTTCGCAATTGGGCTTTAAAATTCGGTGTGGATCTGTGGGAATTTGGACGACAATTTACAAAAATGAATGAAATTAAAAGTGTAAGTACAACAATTTATTTTTATAGTTAGTATTTAAGAATTAAATATAAAAAGATTTTCATCTTAAAAATGTCTTCAGAGAATACAAATATTAAAAAGGCACTTTCTGTGTGGGGAATTCAAAAAGAGTTAAAAAAAAAAAAACAAAAATTAAAAATATAATAAAATTAAAATATTTGTAATGGAAAACAAGAACTGGTAACGAGCTGCCTCTTTAAAAAAACACAAGATGACAATTAATTTAGTGTTTGAGTCATTTTTTTTTTGTATTTTGCATTTGGTGTTTTATGTCACTAACAACCCGTATGTGAAGCACACACTTATATGTATGTGTGTATGTGCGTGTGTGTGTGTGTATGCGTGTGTGTGAGCTTTTTTGTGATAACACATGTATGTGTAGATATTTAAGCTGAACATAAACCTAATTAAAACTGAAATGGTACTTGTCGTCGTCTATTCACTAAAAAGGGGAAATGAATTAGTTTGAATGACTGAATGGTTGGATGAATGTTTAGTTGGTTAGATGGTGGGCTGTTCGGCTTAGGACTCCCTGTAGAGTAAGGGAAGGACGATAAAGGATGTAGTAATATAACAAGATAAAAAAACTAAATGACTGTATGTTTGGTTTTTGTGGGAAGTGCCTGTAAGTTGATGTGTCTGTTTGCTATTTCTTTTTTTATATTGTATTGTGTTGAAGTATAAAATACAAATAAAAAACAAGAAAACTGAAAATAAAAACACACTCACTCATTTGCATAATAATAATAATAAAGATGAATACGTAAAAATTGTTGGCATTGTACGAGTACAGATAAACGTTTTAGAAATGTCAAAATGACTCCACACATACAATTGCCAACAGTAGTGTCTGTATGTCAATTTGATTGTGTTGTAACATTGAAAAAATGGACTAAGACAGACAATGTGACAATTTAGTTGATAAATGTAATTGCGATCAGAAATGACAAAATTTTTTAATGGGTTGAGTTAAATTGAAAAGTTTTTTCTGGTTATTGTTTTTTTGGAATTTTTATGTTCCAATTGGTGTTTGGGCTTGTAGTCTATCTCGATCTAATCAAATGGTCAGGGTTATTTTTTGTTAAAGAAAAATAAGAAGTTATTAAATCAGATGTGAGTTCCTTAATTGAGATTATTAATTTAAATTATTTTATTGAGAAGATATTATGGGAAAAGATAATTAAATCCAGCAACAATTAAGCAGTAGCACACGGGTATCGCTTCATACATTTGGCAGTAAAAAATAGAAGGAGTTGTGGTAGATTGATAAATAGCACTTCTACTCGGAGTTTTGTAAAGGACCATTGTGAATGTGTAATATTAAATTCAGTTATATAAAAAAAATTGGTTGACTTCCACGCAATAACTCGTGTCCTTTTTATATATCCTTGAATTGAAAAATGCCGCAACAACTAGCTTCCCGGTATTTATCTCAAAAACTAATCAAAATATTCAACCAAGTTTGGTTATGTATGGGGAAAGAATACGCTTTGCTCAAAAATGTCCTTTGAAAAAATTATAATAAAAACCATATAAAATAAAAAGTTTCTCAGTTAAATGTTCTTTTTTTAAACACTTAGAAAGCTTGTTTAAATTGAACGAGTAAAGACAATTTAAAATTTGGTAAATGTCTGCGAAAGTGTACGTCCTTCTCGTATATCCTTGAAAAAAAATGCGACAATAACTGGCTGCCCCAAAATTTTCACAGAAATCATTCATGATATTGACAGAAATTTAACCAACTTTGGTTGAATTTAAGGCAAGGATACGTTTTGTTCCAAAATGTCCTTTGAAAAAATTATAACAAAAATCATATAAAATAAAAAAGTTTCTCAGTTAATTTTTATTTTTTTTTAAATACTTAGAAAGCTTGTTTCAATTGAACGAGTAAAACAAGCTAAAATTTGGTAAATGTCTGCTAAAGAATTCATGTCCTTCTCGCATATCCTTAAATTAAGAAATGCGTAACAACTAGCTTCCCCAAGTTTAGCACAGAAATCATTCATAATACTCATAGACAATTTGGTAAATGTCTGCTAAAGAATTCATGTCCTTCTCGCATATCCTTGAAAAAAAAATTGCGACAACAAATGGCTGCCCCAAAATTTTCACAGAAATCATTCATGATATTGACAGAATTTCAACCAACTTTGGTTGAATTTAAGGCAAGGATACGTTTTGTTCCAAGACGTCCTTTGAAAAAAAGTATAAGAAAAATCACATAAAATAAAGTTTCTAATTTAATTTTTCTTTTTTTTTAATTACTTAGAAAGTTTGTTTAAATTGAACGCGTAAAGAAAAGTTAAAATTTGTTAATGTCTGCTAAAGAGTTGTTGTCCTTCTCGTATATCCTTAAATTAAGAAATGCGCAACAACTAGCTTCCTCAAATTTTTCACAGAATTCATTCATAACACTCATAGAGTTTCAACGTAATTTGGATGTGTTTGGTTTAAGGATACGCTTTGTTTCAAAATGTCCTTTGAGAAAAGTATAAGATTAAAGGTTGCTCAACTATTTTTTATTTTATTGTTTAAGTTGAGCGAGTAAAGAAGTTAAAATTTGGTAAGCCTCTGCGAAAAAGTTCATGTCCTTCGCAAATATCCTTGAAAAAAAAGTGGTACAAAAAATCAAATAAAATGTGTGGCTTGTTGAAATTTCGTACACGCATTCCATATTGTTACGTTTCGACCTTTTCGTAAACGTTTGCTTGATCAGGTTCTTTTAGTTTGTCACAAATAAAATAAAAATACAGACAGATTTTTATTTTTTAGTGTTTATTTATTTTATAACACTTTAAGAACAAATAAACGAAGTAATTTGTCTTTTCTAATAGACATTGACAAAGCTGTGGCTTTTACACTAGTGACTTCAGAAATTTCTTGAAGTTTATTATTTGTAGCCCTGGATATTTCATGAAGCTCGATTTTAGCATCGTTAACTTCGGTTTTAACGTCAGCTAGACGTTTTTCGTTGTTGATTCTAGAATTTTTGTGAGCATTTCTTTCCATCATAGCAGCCAACAACGTGCTTGTTGTCTCACGAGTACATATTTCTATTTTCTCTTCATGCACAAATTCGAATGTATCGTTGTCGATTTCACGCCGCTTGAACTTATCTACCAATCAATCTTTTGCCATGCAGCCTTATTACCTGTTGTCGGCAGGTCCCACTCATTCAATTCCTTTTAAAGTTGTTCCACTTTCAGCTCTTCAAATTTCATGGCTTTTGCTATTAATTAATTTGTTTAGTTAATTAATTCTCCTTCATTTTATTTTTAACAAATTAAAACAACCTGAGCAAGCAAACGTTTACTAAAACCTCGAAACGTAGCAATATTATATCTTTGGTGCTTTCACAAACTGCTTTTTCAAGTCGCAGCAAGGACCTGCTTTGCTTGCAAATTTTTCTTTAAATAAATGATTTCAAAATAATTAAACATTTGATTCCTCAACTCTGATATCTTCAGCTACATCTGATCTGATTCGAAAGGATGCCTACGAAAATTAGGATTTATATTACATGTGAAAGGATCAGAAGTTCTGTTGCACTTTCTAGAAAACCTCCACCTGCCAGCCTGTAGTCTCTGTTATAAGTTCCTTAATAAATTTTTTATTTGACACAGAAATTGAATTTATTTTAATAAAGCGTTTGATAATTTTCCTCGACTACTACATTTTGAAATTTCAATGATTTTGTGTATAAATTGAAGTGAGATTGTTTTTATAATTTCTTTTGTTTTACTGTCAATCATTAAGAGGTGATTGATTGCTACTTCATCCTTAAAAGGTTTAATCCTATAAGTATGTTATAATATTTTTTTTTTGCAAATTAGCATCATTATTTTACTGACTTTTTTCAGAAAATGTTTAAGTTTGTTCAGCGATCTGAAAAAGTTGGAGGATTTTTTCATTTAAATTGCAAGAATAGACTCTGGCCTTTAATTATTTTGTAGTAAAAAGGCGTAGAAAGCTTCAATAGAAACAACAAACACTGCGTTTTATTCACTCATATCTATTGAAGCACTTGCCTTGTCTAGATAAAACAATAAAAAAAATACTATAATCCACAGAAATATAATTAAATAGGCTGGAGCTCGTTAATTACAAATTCAGATGGTCAAATTTGATATCCTGTAGCTCATCGTGTGTTTTAACAGGGCGGTACAAATTTAAAATTTCTTATAACTCATGTCCTCCTCTACAATTTTTTATCTACATCGTTTTGTAATCGAATCTCAAATTTCAAAGTTACAGATTTATTACAATTGTTTTTCTAATTGCAACCACTGCGTAACGTCTTAATTTAAAATTACATTTTTCAGATAACATTGCGAAATTTATTAGGTCATGTCGTTTCTAATATTGTGCAAAATTTTCATTCAAATATCTTGTGCAGTAGTCACCTCTTGAGGGGACAATATTTTTTTATTTCTCCATTTAATTGTGAGAAAATTAAAAACTTTAAACTTATTAACGGTAAAACTACAATTTTTCGAGTTATGATGTTATGACAACAAATGAACGACACATAATCATATCATATTTGTTAACTTGTATGCACAACTTAAAAGAAATTTTTTTACACAGCGTAAAGCATATAAAAGCCATTATATTTTAATATTACGACATGCAAAGACATGCATAAACATGAAATTTCACTAAAATGCAACACAAACAATGTTGTTTGCAAAAACTAAAGAGTACATTCGCAAATACTTACAAACTTGTATTCCAAGTGAGTGTAACCGTTGGAAATTTTCAACAAAAAAAAAATTTATTTCTTTATTAATTTTTGAATTAAAATTATAACAAACTAATGATAAGAGCACTAGCAGCTAAAGGCTATCGGCTCGAAAAAAAAATCATTATAAAAATGGCCTACAAAATGGGCATTTTTTCCAATTGTATTTAATGGGTTAAAATAATTTTAGAATAAATTTTAAAAATTTTGATTTCTTTAAAGAAAGAGTTTTCTTTCATCAGCAGCGAAAATCAGTGTCGTAAAAATTTTGCTTTTTTTGTAGGGCACTAATACTATTACTAGAACTTTCCCCCAGCCCCCACGTCCATCATTAAAAACAAAATGGAGAATGTATTGAAACATTTACATAAACAAACAAATAAAAAAAATAAATAAATAGGTGAACGCGTTCACAACAAAAGAATAAAACGGAAGACAGCTTTTTTTCATTTAGAAAATGTTACTCGTTTTAATATTATATATTTTTTTGTCAGTCGTTCAGTGCTGCATGTTGTAAGTAGTAAAATATTCCATTGTTGTTGTTGCCACTAGAGAAGATGCAGTTGCACATCTTCATTAAAATCTAATTAGCACATTGTATCGCTGGCAACCTTTATTACATGATTTTTTATGCAGCTCCTTTTTGTTTTTCCACTTTTACGTCTTTGCTGCTTTCAAATGGCTGCCGCCTGCTTGTATGTGGTGTTTTTAGAGGGCACAGTGGGCAGGAGATAAAAAAAAAAAAAAAACAAATAAATAAAGTGAATCTAAAGAAGCAAGAAGTATTATTTTTTATGAAATAATTCGGTTTAATAGCTGATATTCCTAATAGAAATGGGCAAAACCGTTTCTTTTTGGGCATCATTCGGACCGATCGGAAAGATTAAAGGAACTAGCTCGTTAATTTCTTTCATCGTGAATGAACGATAAATGGGAGAAGTTCTCTGTCGTTTCTAAAAACTAAGGTGACCAGATTGCGGAGAAATGATGACAGTAACGTAAATTTTAAATAATTTAAGTGTTTGCAATATCACAGTCCTGTACACATTAAGCTTACCAGGATACACTCAAGCCAGGTAAACCCATAAGGCAGCTGTTCATTTATCTTGCGTTTCCTCATCACTGTCAAGCTCCATATAAAAGCAAAATAAAAAAATTATATATGCTGGTTGATTGATAGTTAAAGAATGCCAAGGAAAGTGTAGCTATCGTGTTCCATCTGCCTTAAAGCTTACGATATTTCTTATCGTAAAAGTGTTACCAAATATTTTCAATTCAGTTATGTTCTACAAAAGTAGTGAAATTGAAATTTGAAAAGTAAACTTTTCATTTTAATTAATTTAAATAAAAGTGAAATAAGAAATAAATTAGGAATTTCAACATTATGTGCATTCTAAGAACTAAAGACTTTTTACAAAATAAATAATAGCAATTCTACAAACTTCGTTTCATTCAAATAAAAGACTTTACAATTTAATAAAATAATGTACGACTAATATTTTTTATATGTATATGTATGTTTTATTAATAAAATAAAACTAAAAAATACACATTTATAATTATTTTTAATGAATGAATACGAGTATGTATTTGTATTGATGTCAACTTTAGGAGCCTTTTATTCTTTTAATACTAAACCGATTTAAATAATATATAGTCAGGTCAATAAAGCTCAACAATGCCTACCATTTGGTAAAAGAGTGAACAAAATCGGTTGGCAAACAAAGGAGAAAAAGGGATCTAAAAATTTGTCTTTGCCTATTTATATAATATTATCTAGTGTGCCCAGTCTGGCTATTTAGTCGGTCTGTTTTTTTAAATATATTTCTTTATGAATAAATTAACTCTAATAATTTAAATTCAAGCCTGATTTTATAAGTTTCAATTAAAATTAGTTTCTGCAACATAATTTTCTTATTTTCACTTTTTTCCACTTTCATACTACAGTGCAGAAAATTCCTGGATAAATTCTTGCTCTTTCAAGTGTTTTGCTATTGCTTTATATATAATGCAATGCAGAAAAAAACCAGGTAGTATGTTGCAAAACTGTCGTAAAGATAAAAAACAACATAATAGTCCTGTCGCAAACACGTTCAAAGGAGTCCCTGAATTTCTTTTATTTCATTTTTTTATTATTATTTTTTTATGTTTACACTATAATACATAATAATCCTAAATGTTTACGATTGTTTCTCGTTTGAAATTCTAGGAAGCAAAATAATATGTATTTTGTAAATGATGATGATTTCCCTTTAAATAGTTGAAGTCCCATTTTGTGTTGCTCACATGTCCGACCAGTGGGACCGGTCGATTGGTAACTGGCCAACCTATTGGCAAATGATCTACAGCTAAAATGTAAGAGAATACTTAAACTCTCAGAAAATTGACGTTTTGGCCACCCTGTTTAAATACATGATGAGCTGCAGGCTGTCAATTGCAGCCAACTTGCTGTCGGAACTTTTGCTTTGCTCACATCTTTTTGAGCAGTTTGATAACTCTGTGACCTCAAAACCGGTCCAGTATTATGATCGTAAAAAGCATCTAAAAAACGAGTTTGCCTATTAATAATATAGATGTGTAGTCCATGTCACTTTGATGTCGTGGAACAGTGGCTACACACAGAGTTAAGTTCACAATTGATAAACGATCCTAAAGGTACGATTTTGTCTACTCGATAAATGGTTTTGCATTATTACAACTTCCATTTGTTATCGTTATTATTATTAATAATAATAATAATAAGAATAGCATTTAAAGGATAAAAAACTAACAAAAGAAGGTTTAATAATGCAAACCCATTTATCGTTCCCACAGAATCCTGCCTTTAACTAACGACGACATGTAATAGTGGACCTTAGAGGGTTAACTGTAATTGTTTGTGTGTGCAATATAATATGTATCACATTTCAATAACTTTAAAAGAAACATACATCATATGAACTTATATTAGGATGTAAATTGAGCCCCTACACATATTAGAAGGAACGGCACTGGTATGAATACATTATAAAGCCATTCATACAAAGTAGAACATTTACTGGGTTAATCCTTGAAATCTATTCCTTGGGAAAAAATAAAATGAAAGCAAGAAATGCATGTTATTGATGATTCCTTTTATTGTAACGCATATTATCACCTCGTATGCTGCTGTAAAATGTTGCAACTGCATATTTTCGTTGATACTTTTTTTTGTTTGTTTATTTGTTTTTTGGTTTATAGATTCGCATCCCTGGAGCATAATTCTGGAATGCTTTTGGGTAAAATATACCAACAAACATACGTACATACATACACAGATGCATTATAAGTAATTGTATGTTGTGTTCATTTGTGAAACTTACACTCTTGAATAAATGTGCCCGAGGGGGGATGCAACTCTTGTTCGGTTGTGTATTGTCAGTGTGTGTGTTTGTGTGTATGTGTGTGTTTGTGTGTGTGTGTGTTTGCGTGTGTGGTTTAGTTGGGGTTCGGTTACGCTAAAAGAGGAGGAGAAAGTTTAAACGCCAAAAAATACATACATACAACAAAATATACATAAATTAAGTGTTGTTGCTGGCTGTTGTTGTTGTTGTTATTGTTTTGCAAGTGCGTGTCAACGCTATTATGCGTGTCCTTGCTCTACTTTACGTTAAGCTGTTTGAAACGAACACACACACCCGTACTTACTCGCATTCATAGTTACACATACACATGTGTAGATACTCGTATTTATATCAAATGCATGTATGTTGCATTTGCTTGATTAAATATATGTGTTTGTGTATGTGTGTGTGTGTGTTTGTTCTGCAAAAAGTCCCGAAGGTTTTTGGTTTTATTTATCTACTCCAACCTCCTACTGTAACTCCCCGGTTTTTGTTTTATTTTTTTCTTTTGCCACAACATTTTAAGTAACAAACACAACAAATATGCTCGAATACGCATAAAAAAACATACTCAAGCAAAAATATACTTTAGTGGTGTTCTCTTTTTAGTTCAATGAAAATAAGGAACGTTTGAGATTCCTTAAATAATACCGAAGCTCAACGAAAAACCACAAGCTAAAACAGAAACTGTCTCGGAGGAAAGACAAATTTATATTTTTATTTCTGCCTCTTGTGATTGTCAATTTCACAATCTATTTCTTTCTTGAGCAGTGCGTTTTAAGTACAATAAGAAATTAAATGTGAGAGGTATCAGCGTAGTTTGGAAGATATTTTAACCTTCAAAGTTGATAATTAACATCTTTAATTGGATAAATCAATTCCACGTTACACTTTGTCATAGTTGGTTAACTCCTAAGAAATTCAACTACAAAAGCCAAAAAGCAAATAAGCCTAAATGAAAGAAATATAAGCAGCAAATGGCGCAGGAAAAAGCAAAGAGAGTAGTAGTTCAACAGAATGCCATTCGGGCTAAAATAGTGCCCCTAGAAGATTCCAACAAATGATGGCAATTCTATTAGACCCAATAAAAAGTCAAGTTGTGAGTTACGTGGATGAGGTAATCGTAGCATCCGATTCAGTTTATGAAGGTCTGTAAAAACTGGAAACACTTTTGAAGGTGATCCGGAATAATAATTTGATACTTCGATTATCCAAATAAGGACTTGAGAAGTTTTTTTTAAATAAAACGCAAACCATTTGAGATATTTCCAAAACTTTATGACTTGAAATGCAATCAAAATATTTCTGAATAAAATTTGACATCGTTCATATGGCCTGCGAATTTGTTGATATTTTGTTGATTCCATTCATCAATTTTCTGCAATGTTACGTATTTAGTAGGATTGTCGTTCAAATAAAAATTATTCGAATAATTCGAACAATTTTTTTTTCATTTTTGTTCGAACGAACAACCTTTTTTCAATTTAGAATAAAGAATTATTCGAACAACTTTCTTCGAATAATCGAACATTCGAATAATTAATGAACGACGTATGAAATCATTAAAAACTAATTAATATTATTCCTGAATTGCATAAATCTCCCATCCAATATTAGCTTTTCACAATATGCCACAAGAAGCTAGAAAAATTAGTACGCAAATACTTTGTTTTCAGGCTTATTTTGTGATAAAAATATTTATTGCGAATGACCTGAACTACGATGAAGAATAAGCTGACGTTTCTGAGGTAACTGATCAAAAAAAGTCTATGAATAAAGTAAGAACTTCTATTAAGGCAAAAATCGCTAGCAGTATTGATGATGATCGGAACTATTTAGAAAAATCAAAGAAAAGCACAAACACACTTGATATGCTCTTTATTGCTGTTTTAACCGTAAATTTTTTATTCTTTGTTCGTTCGAGTTATTCGAAAAAATTTTCAAAATTATTTATTTATTCGAACAAAAAAAAAATATATATCATGAAATTTTATTCGAACAAAGAAAAAACACGAATAGTTAACAATCCTAGTATTTAGATACGAGTGGATATTCATCGAATACTTACGTATCTTTATTGCCATCGATATGTTCTTTTTCAATCAATATATCTGGAACTAGAACTTGAACATCTTCCCACTGTGGTACTTCTGTTAAATTTGCCGAATTAAGTTTTTCTAAAACTTTGTTATAAACAGCCCAGTGCTCTAAATACTCTCGACTAGTTTCATAAAGTTCTTTAGCCTTAATTTTAATGAAATTCTCGTCAATATCGGTGTAACCATCTTGTTTTAATATTTCAAGTAAACCGCGGACTGAATATGGAAGAAAGTGAGTTGTCTCCTTCTGAAACGAATTCTAGTTTAATTTTTTTTTTAATTTTGCTGCTTCAATACCCGAAGATGGTTTTTGTATTGCTGCATTTCAGGATAATCGAGCAAATTTTTTTTTTTGTTTTATTTTGATTATTAGTTTGACGGGTGAAGTTTGAACGCAACGTTTTCCTATTTTGAGAGGGGGTTAAATTTTTAATTTTTTGCTTTTTAAGAACAGTAATTTAAGTTTATGTACCATGAATTGATTCAACCAAATTCATATGAAATTCGGTTAAATCGTTTTCAATATTTTTTAGATGAAATTATTTTTCAGCTAGACTTGTGATGTACTTTAACAAACATACGAGGGCGGATTGATATTGAAAAAAAAACTATCTTGGACGAATTTGAAAAGTTGTTCTTACATTTTTGAACAAATCAACTATCGCATTTTTCGAATTTCTGAAAACGGGACATTTTTGCGTCCTCGAGTTGTTGTCGGCGTCAACGGGACACAGTTGCTGAAAACGGGAAGGTCCCTTTCAAAACGGGACCTATGGTCACGTTATATATCATTGAAAAGCATATTGTTTGGTAGCTGCAACACATCACCAAGTAACCGCTGGGAAAAATTTCTTTTCTTATATTCAAGTGACTGTTAAAATAATTTCCAAGGTCAATTGCACAATTTTTTATTAATGTTTTTTTGATGGCTTTTGCGAACAAAATTTTTCAAGATATTATCGGCGTATATCACCCAGACCACAGGCTTCTCGTTCAGATTGTGCATAAGCATTTGAACTTATTTTCTAGTGCCTTTCATCTGTGTGATCTTGCAGGCTCGGCTATAAAGGTTGTAAAAAACTAAAAATTCCCCTCCCAAAACGAATAGAGACTCCTTATTTCTATTGCGTTGCCAAAGAAATTTTAAGAAATTATATGGTTTTAGTTAAAATTCCCCCTTTTAAAAGCATAAACTGGAGCCGCGACTGGCTTGTACTACATTATTATACACGTTTATATGAATACACTCTTGTGTATGTGTGAGTTCATGCGAATGTGTTTAAAATTATTTAATATTTGAAATTCATATGCAGATACAAGGCAAAAGTGTATTAAAAAATAAAATATTTAAAGGCATAACAAAACGAAATAATAATAGTAACACTTGCCTGTGTGCGTATGGTTTCTATGGGTGCATGTGTGTGTGCGTGTGTGTATGTGTGTTCATTTTTATTGTTGTTTTTTCATTACTTCATTTTTCATATAAAATATTTTATGTGCTGCTGCAAATATAACATGTTATTTTATATACATAAACATACAAACAGATATAATATTTTACACACACATACAACACACATAGAAAATAGATATAAACACTCATACACATGAAGCGTGAGTGGGTATGTGTTTAGTGCTGTCTTATAAAATAAACACTTACACAAATGCTCGTGCATATACATACATAAGCAAACACACACACATACACATTCATATTTCTTTTCATACAACTGCATTTTACAAACAAAAACTTTACTTCTCGTATTTGCACATACACTGCACGAGCTTAGAATAAGGACATTTTTTTGAATGATAACATTTTTAGTTTATTTATTGTTTCTTTTTTGTTGCTTCAATTTATTGTCTGTTTTAAATTTTGTATGGCATATTTGTATAATTGGACAATAGTTTAAAGTGAAAATTAAAATTTTTAATTTTTACATTTTTTAAATGCACTTTTTCCTAAAATTAATATTCTACATATTTAGTAAAATATTATAAAAATATACATTTTGGTAAATATTGGATTTTAAAAATTTAAAAACTAAAATCTTAGCAATTCCCATAAAAAGCAACAAATAAAAAAAATTATCTTCAGCTCGTTGTTGGTTTGACTCATATGCCAAAAATTCGGAATGGTGAAACACCATAAAAAAGGATAGAATTTTCGTTGTTGTATTTTTATCACTCCTTCCAGCATATCGTTTGAACAAAAATATAAATTTTTCTGTACTCTCATGAATGTAGTTAAACGTTCATATTCTTTTGTTGAAAATGAAAAAATTTTTCAAAAGTAACATTTTGTTCTGCATAAATTCAGTTAAACCGTTTTTCTTTTTGTTTTAGAAATATATGTCAAGAGATTATAAAAGTAAATAGAATAAAAATATACCTAGAAATAATTTCAGACAAAAGAGTGTTCCGAAAAGGAGAGGAACTTGGTTTTGGAGTTACAAAAATTTTTAAGTTTTATTTTGTAGCTTAAGAACTATTTATACATTAATTAAAATATTGTTTATTGCTTGCAACAGTAAACAGATTGAAATATCATTTTAAAAATCCTGTTCTTACTCTTTAGCATGCAGTGTACACTTGCATATCCTTGTACATACAAACGAGCATATATCTACGTTTTTTTTGCTTATTTCACTACATTTAATATTTGAAAACTTTAATCTTATGTAAAATCAGTTATAACAGCAAAGAACAAACAAAAAAGAAAAGAAGACACCAACAACGAAAAGAGACAAGTGAATAATATATTTGTTAATATGTGAAAGTGTGTGTTTGTTTAATTTTTATGTACTCATATGAATATTTATGTGAATATTCAAAATACACAACGAGTACACTGAAAAGAAACTATAAACTAGTAACCGTTTAATATTAACGATTCATAGAGTTAAAGTGGGCTCTAAAATGAATTCAATCGTATCTCTTTAGAATTAAAAAAGGCACCAGCAGGTATGGATAGCATTTTGCCTGAACTGTTAAAGACAACACAAGAAATTAGCGATCGGTATGAGGAACAACAGCAAATGAACATCATAAAAGGAAAACCGTGTTAATATATGTTAACGCAAAAAACGTTGAATGCCCTTATTGCAAACTGTTTCACAATAATTAAGTTGCTGACACAATTGCAGACAGATAAATAAAATTCTAAGTAATCAATATTGCAAAATAACAACAGCACGTGTCATTTCGATTACCATGCAAATTAATGTTTAGTTTTAAGTTATCGTATGAACAAAGTTAATTTTATAAGTTCAGTTGTAATTAAAATATGATTCAATAAAGTTGTATTTTTTAATGAAATAAACTTATAAATAAATAATTTATACTTCCGCAGCCACAGAATGTTTACGTTAAATGCATTAAAAATTTAAAATAAAATTTCGGTTGTTGGAGTAAAATTCAAATTTTTACTCTCCGAAATGATGCTTTTGCGAGTCATTCTGACGATTGTTGGACGGGTTAATCGTCGCTTACGCCTTTTGGAAAGCCACGACCGTATTTCACTCTTCCAAATAATGTTTGTACGACTTATTTTGATAATTGTTGGCCGAGTGTTTTTTCATCACCACTTAGTTTTAATTTTTATTATACATATTAGATCCATTTGACAATGAATTTGTAACTCATCTCTTTCGTTTCCACCCTTCCTTGAATTGTTAGACTGTCAAATTCACTTAAACCTAAATTTCCTGCTTTCTCACTTCTATCGGGCAAGTTCTGAAACTCACATTTTTCAAATCGCATGCGATCTTAAAAGTAATAATGAACATGCAGATATTTGTTCACCCTTTTTTCAATTTTTCTATTGCACAGAGCATCAAATATCATTTATGAAAGAAATTTATCGTATATGATTTTGAAAACGTCTGCAGGGCTATTATTACTTTTGAAATCACATGTGATTTGAAATATGTGATTTTCAGAACATGCCTGTATATTCCATTTTTGCACATTTTTTTCTTCAAGTGTATTCCCAAAGGACTTCCACTAACACCGGTACTACTTCTCTCTCGCATGTGCTTAAAGCAGTAGTTGTTATATCCCAAAATAAAAATAATAAAAAAAAAAAAAAAATATATAAAAAATAAAACAGTAGCAGAAGTTTATATAAAACTTATTTTATTTAATTTTTTGGTTATTTTTGTTTTTTTTTTCTTCTGAGAATCCTAAAAACGAAATGCAGTAGAAGCACTAAAACTCGCCACAATCTTTTTTCAACTTTTAACAGTGAATAATTTATGCGTTTTTATTGCATTTCTTTTCTAAATCTTGAAGCGAAGAAATCCTACAAAGAACAAGAAGCTTCAAAAGATATTTGTATTCTGTATTTTAGCTTTTCACGAATGTTTGTGGTCATCCGAAAGTTTCATTCACATTTTTTGTATTTCGAGTATTTGTGGATTTTTTTAGGGGGGATTGAAGAAATGGTATTTATTATATACAAAGAGGATTTAATTGAAATGTCAAAAAGTTTGAAACTAAATTAAAATTAAAATAGTTGAAATGCGGTTTGATATGTAGATTTAACGTACACATCTACGTTTAGATGTAAATGTTTGTTTGTGTATGTGTGTGTGCGTTTGTTTTTTGTGTGTTAGAAGCATTTTTAATACATTTTTGTGTTTAATATTAATTCTTAAGGAGCTTGAGATTTTTTATTTTTAAAATCTTATATTAAACAAGTTTATTTAAATTCGTTATTTCGCTGCCACATTGGGGAATATGTAAAATAAATTGACAAATTAATATTATTTGAAAAATTATTTAAAAAAAATGCGGCAAATCGAAAAATTAATCCGAAGACATTATATTCCGTTATTATCAGATCAAATTAAGTCATGTAACATCATCAGAAAGGACATATGTATTCATATTAGGGTGATTAAAAAAAAATTTTTTTTTCTTGCAAACAAGCTTAAAAGTTTCAATGCAATGTAACAAGATGTCAGACTGTCCGCATCGTGTTTTTCTATTTCCCGTAAGAATAATATGGCAAAATTATTCTCTGCACTTTTTGAATTTTATTGCTAGTCTGTCATGTATTATAAAAAAGAGACTTTTACTTATTTTTGAAGGGAATCGAACGCTCTACAAAAAAGGTCTCTTATAACTTTTTGATGAACAGAAAAACAATTAACATGATTTTTATTTTCATAAAAAAAAATTATATTTAAGTTCGGCCTTAAATAACTTGTAAACTATTCGGTTTCTCAAAAAATTATATGAGACCTTTTTTGTAGAGCGTTCGATTCCCTACAAAAATAAGTAAAAGTCTAAGTAAGAGTATAACTTCGGAGCAGAGAGGTGTTCATGTGAACATTACTACCGCATATTGCAACCTACAGAAGCTTTCGTACAGTGTAACATCGGCACCATTAAATCATAAAAACCAATGGTTGTATTCATCATCATCAACCACACAAGTAACAACAGTTTGCGGGAAGGAAATTGCAACCTTTTATCTTGAAGGATCTGGATTGTTAACTATTAGTCCAGATTGCATCCTTAAACATGATCATATCCATATGACCGGACAACAATCGCTATCAAAAATTACTGGGTCATCATACACAAGCATTTGCAAACATTTCAGAACTTTCATATCAAGAACTTGCAAATGTTAACAATATTAAAAGAGCCAATTACACAGTCATGTCAGACCAGATTTCGCTACAACTTAATAAAATAAAGGGCTTGCAACAAAGGTTAGAAACAATAAACAACTCAAATTTTCAACATCATTCAACTTCAGAACATGGTGTTACAATTGCATATTCTGCATTAAATGTGAGCATAATAGGCATAATACTGGCTTCAGTTACAGCTGCAATACGTCGAAAATCTAGTACCATTGAACCAAATCTTATTCTACTCCGCAACCATCCAACGATAAGTCAACACCCTCACCACATCCACGCCAGAATTTCACAATTCAAGTTTAAATTTAATGTATTTTTTAATTGGCGACTCCTCGTCAATGGCGGGTAGAATGTACTCATTTTACGTTATTGTTATCCTATTAATTTGTTTGTCACTGTATTGTTTAAAAATTACAAAACATACATTGTACTTAAATTATGTCAACATTAAATTAAAACTGCAACACATGCATTGTTTTTAAATAAAAATTACAAAATACATATGAACATTTAAATCAGTTTAAGTAATAAAATTCCATTTTCATTCATTTACACTTTTAATTTAGGTCAACTTCTTAACTAGTTTTGATGATAAGTTTATATTTATTTGCGCACTATAAAGTATGTCAATTAGTTAAGTAATTTTAAATATTGTATAAAAGATGAATAATAACACAAATACATTACATTTGATTCTACAGTCTTCATACACAAATCACGTCTCCTTATTTTATAGTCTTTCAGTACAAGTACTAGAAAGGCATAGGAAAATTAAATAGTGTAAATTCTGACAAAATGTTTGAATTTAATTCCACTAGATTTCCTATTTGTTCAAAATTGTTAATAACAAAAACAATTTAATAATCGATAACATTAGCCAATTGACGTGCTACAGTCAGTTTTTATTTTTTTTAATAATTTTTTTACAAATCGTATCATCCATATGTTTTTCTGTTTTACTAAATTTTACTACAAGAAATTTCCGCAGTAAAAATTTGTAAATTCTCAGCCATAAACTGTCACTTTACGCTCTCAATTTGTGTTCTCATTTACCGTAACTCGAGTAAACGAACGCAATTTAGTAAAATGCGATAAAGTTCAGTAAAAATTAGTAAAAACTTTTGGGTACTCCAAGGCACTTATTCACACGAAAATGATCACGATGTACTACACAAAAGAGAAAAAGCAAACAACAAAAAAGTGGTTTAATCCTCCGCATAAATTAATACCCAGAGGTCAATAATGATTGTGAACGTTAAACCACCCGGTACAAAATAAATATTTATAAATTTTTTCCGTGTAGTGATTAAAATAAATATTCATTGTGTTATTTACGAAAAATCTATATATTTTATTGTACTCGTATTATTTTTACAGGCTGAAAACCGCTTAGAAAATTTAATAGTTCGAAAAAGTTTCTTATTCTTGAAACATTTCGTTTAACGTTTTCGAGATTCTACTGTACTTTATGCCTCTGTGTGTGTGTTACGGTTCCATATGATGAAGGGAAGCTTTTTAAAAGTCAATTAAGTTTATATTTTCTCTTTGCAGCACATATTTGAATGTTTTTTTTTCGATTTAAAGTTCTCAGACTCTAAAAACAATCTCCCAACTCCCAGCTAAGTGTCGCTTAATTGTCTGCAAATTTATTGCTATTCTTTTTCACCGCTACCCGCCCTCTTCCGACTTGATATGTTAAACTATCAATTTCCAACTGAAACATGTTTATTTAAACCGACTCATCCATAAATCTTAAAATCCAATTTTCCTTCAAACTTTGAAGGCACACATGGGAGATTTACAAAATCCTCTTGCACACATATGAGAACTTGTACGAGAACCAATCCTTTAGCGGAAAGACAATATTCAAGTCATTCATTTCTTCATTCAGCCATTCAGTCATTTATTTAATCTCTCTTGTTTATAAATATTAAAATCATAAACGTTTTAACCATAAGCAAAATCATTGAAGGATATAAGCAAGAACGAACGAACAGCAGCAGCAACAATGCGAAATGACAAAAACGATAGAAGTTTAAATTGTATTGACACAATTTCCTGTGAAATTCTTTTATATATTTTCCATAGTTTATATGTGAGACACTAAATATGATGAAGTTTTTTGAGTTTCATCTTAAATCTATATTTGATAAACTAACAACTATACATACGCAGCTGCAGTTGCATGTGTGAGCGTTTGTGTGTAGGCATAAGCATTTACGCACACATCCCTGCTCATAGAATTCTTGTCTCTGGAGCAACAGCAAAACAACAATCCTTCCCATTAAAACGACTTCTTCTGTAGCAGCAAAGCAATTTCAAAAGAAAGAAAAACTAAAGAAGAACATCAACGTCAGTCAGTCAGTTACAATGCAGGGATTTGTTAAATGCAATCGAAAAGCTTATTGAAATAAAATATTGCAAGCACATGGATACATACAAACCCACACAGACACATGTACTTACATTATTAAATGTCATTTAGCATCCCTGTAGATACCCTGTAGCTCTGGAGTTGCATACTTTACTAGTCATTTAGCCAGAGACAAAGACAATAAGCCTGCTTAATTGCTGTGTACTATTTGTAAAAGACTATTTCAAAAAATGTGATTCAAATCTCGTCAACAGTACAATTTTTCTTTAAACAGAATTTTTGATATATTATCTACTCGTATTATTTTCAAAAGTCTTATGTGCAGTACAAATCAATTGTTATTTTTTATTGTTTATTTTTAACTACTTTTTTGTTTTATTTATTTATTCTTTTTGCTTATTAATATAATAAAAGTATCAAATCAAGCACTCATGTATATTTCTTACATTGGATACAATTACATGAATTTTTTTTTTAAATTATTTGAATTGTTTGAATTATTTAAGTAATATAAATCCTTGACTCGATTAATCGAGCAATTTTAAAGTCCCAAAATTGATTAATTTCTTACTGGAACAACGAGATATTTTTATATCCAGCTTAAGTTCGTCAATTCAAATAATTTTTATTAAAAAAAGGAGTAAAGGAGCATCTAATTAGTCCTAGAACAACAGCAGAATGGAATGACCGAAAATTTTCTGTGCCGTTACGCACAGAGACACTTTTAATTAAACACGTATTTTTAGTGTCAGAGCGACAACTTACAGCCCTAAATGATAAATACATCTGCTGCAACTTGTCCGAAGATTTTTTGTTAATCGGTTCACAAATGACAGAAACATTTTTATATATGTATAAATAGTCAAAGACAAATTTTTAGATCCCTTTTTCTCGTTAATTTTTTGCCAACCGATTTTGTTAATTCTTTTACCAAATGGTAGATATTGTTGAGCTTTAGTAACCCGACTATATATTATTTAAATCGGTTCAGTAATAAAGGAACAAAAGACTCATAAAGTTGACACCACTACAAATGCTAAAAATACACACATACACGCATTCCCTTATGTAAGTACTGGTTCAAGTAAAATCATAAGCAAAACCATGAGTGTTTAAGAATACATACCTGCATTAATATTTATATGAGTTATAAATGTGCGTGTTTGTATGCAAATTTATTTGTTTCATTGATTTTTCCGTGGGGAAGAAAATAAGTAATTATGTAGTTTTTTTCTCTTTAAATAAATGCAACTAAAATAGACATCCGTTTAAACTGGCGGTCGAATAATTTAAACTGGTTCAAATAATAGTTCTCACTTCAATACAGAAAAATACTTTCGTCGATCTATTATCATCTTCTTCCATTGTTTTTGTATAAAAAACTTATCGATACCAAAAATTTGCTATAAGCAATGTATCGATAGTAATTTTCTTTATAAAAATGTATCGATAACCAACCTCCTTTTTTTAATGTATCGATAACAAATATTTTTTTTATAAAAAAGTATCGGTAACAAACATTTTTTTATAAAAAAGTATCGGTAACAAACATTTTTTTATAAAAAAGTATCGGTAACAAACTTTTTTTATAAAAAATTTATCGATACCTAAATTTTTAATAAAAAATGTATAAACAAAAACATAAAATATTTTTAAAGCAAATTTTTTCACTACAAAAACATTCAGAGAAAATTCCTTGATTATTACAAGATTTTATTAATAAGAAACCTTTTTTTTATGAAAAATTTATCAAAAAGTGAAACATTCTATGGATAATTCATCGATATGACAAATTTTCTTTAGAAAATGCAATTTTGTATGCAGACAGTTAGTTACTCGCTTATTTACTTTCTATACAAAATTGTGATGGTTTCTATTGCAAATTATGCGATAAAATAAATTTTCAAAAATGTCATCTTTAGTAAAAATTTTCAATATCAATAACATAAAGTTTCTAAAGAAAATTTATCGTTATCAAAAAAGTTATTTAAAAAATTAACCAAAAACAAAATTTGTTAGTAGATTTTCCTAACCGATTGTTGAAAGACCTAACAAAAATATTGTTTATCGATAAAAAAAATGTTCATAAACATTTACATTTCTTTAGAAATTCACCGACAACGAAAACTTCCTACGGAAATATTGGTTTAACGAAACTCATTTTGGTCTGTAGAAAATTAAGCGGCTACGAAAGTTTTCGTTAGAAAATTCATCGGTTATAAAATTGTTCTATTAAAAAGTCACGGCTAATAAAAATTTTCTAGAGAATACTCATTAAAATTAAACATTTTCCATAAATAAGAATAATCGATTAGAGAAAACTCATTAATTACAAACATTTTCTATAAAAAAGAATAATCGTTAGCAAAATATTTATGTAGAAAGTTCATCGTTAACAATTTTTTTATAGATAAATAATCCAAAACAAAAACTTTTATAGGAAATATATCCATATTAAAAATCAATAAAAGAATCAGCGATGGCAAAAGCAGTTTATAAAAAAATTTATCGATTGAAAATAAATTTAATTGAAAAATTCATTAATAACTAAAATACTCAATAAGAAATTGGTTAATAATAAACATTTTCAATAGAAACAAGTTTTTTCTATAACATCATAGTTATCTAAAAAAATATCATCGATAATAAAAATTTTCTATGGACAATTAATTGTTCGGTAAATGTTTCTTTCAAAAATTCAATCATAAAGAATTCATTCCATAGAAAATTTATGAATAAAAAGAAAATATCGTTTCGAGTTGAAAAACAAAAACTTTCCATAGAAAATTCCCGCTTAACAACGATTTCTCTTAAAACCTCTAATAAAACTTTCGTAGAGAAAATTTAACGTTAAGGAAAATTTATACAAAACAAAAATATATTTTTCCATAATAAAAAATTCATGCATACAGACTATCTGAACCCACAACAGTTAAAAAGTTTTTGAAAAATTATAATAAAAATTGCTCAATAAATATGAAGTCAAACTCTTTTTCCTGATCATATCATGTGTTGCATATTCTATGTTTATAATCCTGTAATTCCTGGTCGCATGCAACTAAACAATTATGATTACGATTGTGCCATCGCGCAACTTGCTTTCACTTTTTTATTTCATTCCTATCACGTTCTAAAACAATTGAACGAAAATTTATACTGAAAATTGTTTGAACATGCAAATTTTATAAATATCTACTTCTTTTTATTTTTTTATTTTTTTTGTAAAAAAATTTTATTAAAAATATTTTTCAAGTATTTCAAAGTTATCGAACATTTCACATTTCACATTTCATCATTCATTTAATTGGGTTGACTTGCAGTTGTTGTAAAAAAAACACACACACTTCATATAAAATAGAGAAAATTGTGAAAAAAGATTATAAAAAAAAGTATTTGACACAAATTGTAAAATTCATTCAGGAGCAGCAGAAAATCGTAGCATCATCAAAATTAACTGAAACACAGGCAAACCGTACTGCTCACACAACTAACGACACAAATGCTCGCACGCATATTTGAAAAATGTAACAACAGTCAATCTGACAGAAATGTCACTTGTCACAATTAATTACATGTAATTAAAAAAAATTACATAAACGCAGCAACAGTTTTGTATGCGTGTGTGTGTAATGTGTGAATGTTTGAGTGCGAAATGGAGAGAAGTGAAGGAGTAAATGTAACTCAAAATAACAAGCACACATACATACTTACGTACATTAGGAAAACTTGTTTGAAAAACATACACATATTACATACATACATTCACACAATATACACACACATTTGTATATAAATTTGTATTAGATATTTTATGTTTTAACGATGACAGTTTTTGTTGTATTTTTCCATCTAACAAATTATTTGTTTCATATTTTTTTTGTTGCTGCTGCTGCTTTTTCATATTGTGGATTGAGAAGCAATTAAAATAAACCGGAAATGATTGATATAATAGGTAAAAGACAATTATAGATACGAGTACTTAGACTTGCTGAATCAACATAAATATGGAAACCTACATGAAATTGTAAACGACTGGACTGGACACAATGTATCTTCATAGTTTCTTATAAAGAGGGTGTCCCAAAATTAACGCAAGATTTGAATTTGTTTAGGGTTTGTAAAAATGAAATCCTGGCGGCCGCAGTTCGAAAGTTTCATACAAAATATTTATCTATTTATTTATTATTATTATTTGTCTATGGAATTGAATTCCTTACAGATAATTACTAATATTTAGTTACAATACACAACATGAAATAAAATACAAAAAAATAGCATACAACAACAATTTGTTATGAATTTAAAAAGTTCATAATTGCATTTTTTACTACATCGACATTTAATGAAAAGTCTATAAATCTATATTACTGGTTAAATGTGTTACACATTCTTCTAAGAGGATCGGCATCAGCATAATTAGCTCTAAAAACCTTTTACTGATAGAGGAATGAAATTACGGGATGTGCGTTGAGGAACACTAAACGAAATTTCATGGATCAAAAAGCCAGAACAGATATCACCATTAATAATATTAAAGACAAACAATACATTCAGCAGAGTTCGGTGTCTTTTTAAAGTAGGCAGCTTAATAAGGGCAAGTCGAGCAGAGTAAGAAGGCAGGTTAACTAGAAGGCAAAATAACAGGAATTGCTCTTGCACCGATTCAATTGCATCAGAGTGAATTTGATCAATGGGATCCCATATTATTGATCCATATTCTAGAATCGGACGTACCAGTGACATGTATGATGCTTACCTAATGTTCGGGTCATTAAACTCTTTTGCCCAGAGATTAATATAACCCAGTGTGCCCCTGGCCTTGTTTTCTGCAAATGTTATATGTGAGATAAAATTCAGCTTAGGGTCTAGTAAAATACTACCTAAGTCTAGAAAACTGTCTACGAAATCCAATTGATGATCACCAAAAAAATAGTTTGCAGTAATTTGATTAGATCTCATAAATCGCATTAATTTACATTTATTTAAACTAAGCTTCATTAAGTTTACGTTGCACCACTCATAAAGTGAGTCCAGGTCCATTTGAAAAAGTTTATGATCCAAAAATTTGTTATAACTTAGAAAAACTTTTACGTCATCAGCATACATCAGGAGAGATGAAAATTATTTTACTGTTGGCAAGTCATTAATAAATAGTGAAAATATGTAGTAGCGGCCCAAGATGGCTTCCATGGGGTACACCTGAAGGTACCGCTATGCTTTTAGAAAATGTGTTTTTGAAACGAACTGTCTGTGATCTGTTTGTTAAGTGCGAATATATTCATTTTATGCTTAGATCTGTAAATCCCATTATTCGAAGTTTCTCGATAAGAAGTAAAGGATTAACTTTGTTAAATGCTTTTCTAAAATCTGTGTCGATAACATCTGTTTGCATTTTTTTGTAAAAAGTCTCGATTTATTGCAATTGTAAGGTGAAGAAGATTTGTGGTTGTGGAACAATTTTTTTAAACCAGGTTGACACGGGGATATGATATTTGCAACTTGGTAGCATATATATTCTGTAATAAGTTTTTCAAACAATTTAGGTATCATACATACATGGCTTTGCGATGCCACGATAACTTTAAATTTCAGATTTGCTGCCAGATTTAAACAACGGCACAATGCAGGAATTTTTCCAAATATTGGGGAAATATCCATATTTAATTGATATATTAAACATCATGTTCAACGGGATAGCTAAGGCTTCATTTAGCACAGTTGATTAGAATACAACTGGGAATTTTATCGGGCCCGGCATCATATGAAAGTTTTAGTTTTTTTTTTAATTCATTTATGACTTATTTTTATATATTTTTTCGACCTTTTTTTTAAATGAATTTAATTTTTCTCGAGCTATAGGTCAATTTTTTTTATAAAAAACGTTTGTAAAATTTTATTAATTAAGCGATATTTCGCCACATCCTTGTGTGGCTTCTTCAGGGAAATATAAATATTTTTTTAAATAAAAAATTTTTACAATAATCAAAAAACAAAAAATACAAAAATTGTCAAAATTAAAATATCCAAAAATGAACAACTTAATAAATACGTATGTATACAAAAAATAGAATATTATCAACCAAATATTCAATTTCCGTTTCCGTTCTTATGTAATAAATATCTATATGCATGAGCAACACTAGCTGTATCTGCTTTAAAATTAATTCTATTTCCCATTGGAAGATTAATAACACAGTGTGACAAAAAAAAACCTGGGACCGTAAATACGGATTTTGGAGGTGTCCGGCATATTTCACTATTGGAATCTAGTTTTACTCGATAAGCCCTACAAGAAAAATAATATCCGGTCCCAGGTTTTTCTACTTCATTCAATTTTGTAACACTGTGTAATATGTAGCATCTCTAACATATACCGGCGTTTGTAGTTATTTTCCGTATTTAAAACTGAAAAAGATTAATTTTTTCAACAAAATTGTAAAAAAAAACATTTTTTTAAAGACTCATCAAAAATTTCAAACTAAAAAACATTTTAAATTTTATTCTTAATTGCGATAATTTCATGTGTTACAAATAAAATGAGCTAAAAATTATTGAAATAATTTAATAAATTCTGAATTTATTCACAATTCAGTGGTACCACCTGTTCATATAAAATTCATTTATCTGAAAACAAAATTAAACGATTATGAACTGATTAAAGCAATATCTCTAATAGCTACATTCCATATCTGCTTAATTGTAGAGAAAGTGTTCAATGGAAAAAAAATCGAAATTGTTGTGTAGGAAGTGAAATGTATCATCTTAAGTGAAATATTGACAACTTCCGTTTCATGGTAGCCATTAATAATTTCCTTAACAGTGTCCTTGCAATTGTTAGCTCTTTTATTGCCAAGAATCTTCCCTGTAACATTTTCATAAGCTGTCCATGCTGTTATAAGTTGTTTGTTTTTTCCTTGCGGATCATTGGACACACCTATAAAAATATAATTGTTGCAAATCAGGTCATAAAAATGTTCTTAGAATATGTGAGCTGCTACGATTTTTGCATCGAATGATTTTGAAAAAATTTATTTCAACATCTTAAATGATACAACATCTTTATTTAGTGTTCCTAAAAAGCTGCGGAACAGATCGAGTTTTATGTGTAAAGCAAGTAATATTACGACATCAGGCCTAACCAACGGTATATGATCTATACTGAATTTTCATATCATAAAATTTAAGCGCCGACCACTTTCTTACTCGACCCCCTTCTATTTTGCTGATTTTTAGATAATGATAATTTATTTTGGCAAATATTAATAGGAATGCGCATATCAGCTTTTTATTTTAAACCTTCTCAGAGGCAACAACCATCGATGTTTCAAAGGACTGTCCGGCAATTAACAGGCCCTAGATTTAAATGTAGTAAAGAATTGTGGTCGTAAGAATTTCAACATGAATATGAAGTTTCATGTTTAGATGGTATTAGACGGTCTGCTCCAGCCTCCGTTCTGACTTTCATTAAGAGAGTTGTACAAAGATTGAAATAATTTTGGTGGTCTGCGGTATGAAAAAATCTGATCCGTTTGGTATCGCAGTTTCGGTGTTTGAACCAGATATTTTCTTATTAATTCCTTCATGCCACTCCTTGGTTAGAATGTCGCTCCAAGGACATCTCTAAGGTTTGCGAGAAGCTCGGTATCATTTCTTAGTGGCACCATTGTGGGACACCGTCAGAGTGAATATACATTTTATCTAGTATATACTTTAGTAGCTGTTTAGACGACTAAGAGGAAGTGTCAGTGTAACGCCTTCTATGTTAATACCCGGCTTTGCAGGGAACCAGGCTTAGAGAGAGTCTTTGTGAAAATTGTTGAGCAGATTTTTGGGAGGCCTTTAAATAAAATTTTCGTTCGCACTCTACTGGTCGTATAACAATTATTATTTATAATTTGTAGGTCTCGGATCTCACACTCAGTTACTGTCCAGCTGAAGAGTATGCAACCTTGTTACCCACGTTAAAGAAAAACACACATTCAAACATTGTTTTATTTCTATTAAAATCTCAAAGAAATTGTCAACTTTAAATTCCCATAAATGTCCCTCAACAACTTTGTGCGTGTTTAGTTTTTCTTTTCTTTTTTCTTTTTGTTCCTCAATAAGTTAGAAAAACATTTTTGGTTTTTGCAATGAAAAATAATTTCTTATTGTTTTTATATCATTTTTCTTCGCATTTAATATTAAAAGGAAGTGAGTGTGTTAACAACTCATACACGTACGCCGTACATACGAGTATGTCATACTGCTTGATTCATGCCAAAATTAAGAGAAAGGCAAAAAAAATAAAATAAAATAAAATAAAATAAAAGAAACTAAAACATCTGACATGATTTTGTCAGCAAAGCAGAGAACTTGCAGACTTTTTATTTTATTATTATAATTTTTTTTTTATTATATTTTTTTTATTTTTGGTTTTGTCCTGACATGTTTCAAGGAAGTATGTGAGATGAATTTATAAAATTTTAAATTTTGCAAAAGCGTGTGTGTGTGTGTGTGTTCGTACTATTTCATTGAGTGTTTAGCATGATGGCAATATTTGCTGGTGGGTCGATGGTTTAGGGAGTTACGTACAGTCCCACCCCAGTTGAAAACGAAAAAGGTAACTAACTGATATCTAAATGAGAATTATATAAAAAATAAAAATTTAAGGTTTAAATAAAAAATTAGTAAAATTTTTAGTTCAGCTCGAGTTTGATAATTAATAAATTATAATTTGAGACTTCTTCGGTGAATGAAAATTTTTTATTTTTCTTATTTTATTATGATCAAAAAAAGGTAGGGAAAGTAAATTTGATATAAAAATATATTTAATATGAATTTGAAATAAGATTATTTTGTTGGACAAGCAAAAATTTCAATATATAGTGTAAATTCGATAATCCGGACTCCACTAATCCGGACAGAATTTTGCAGCTCATTGGTATTCTATAATCCGGATTGATTGCAACTCTACAGTCCGTATTGAATAACACTTAGAATAGTGTGATATGAGTATGTTTTGGAACTTTGCACATGCGTTTTTAGTTTAGTATTGATGCAAGATGCCTTCAGTGAAGAGAGCACACAAGACTTTATCTATTTTAACTGAACTGTACAAATTAATATTTATGTTTTTATGTTTCAGTTTGCTATGAATTATTATAATTTTTAATAAATACATACATGTGTAGTAATCCGGATAATTCGCTACTCCGGATTGGGGTCTGCAATCAACTATCCGGATTATCGAATTTTTACTGTATTCTGGTTTTTTGATGAAAATCGATTGATATAAAAATTATCGTTTTAAAAAATTGTGCTGAATTTTGATGAATTTTGAGAAATATTTTCAATCTTTAGTTATTAAATTGAAAAGCAAAGACCATAAGATAACATACAAAAACTATAAAGGAATTTGGAAAAGAAATTTATCAAAAATGATCGAAAAATTTATTAAAACTTCGTGTTAAAATAAATGCAAAAAGGAAAATGTGCCCATTAAACTTTTATCGCATTTAAATCGCTTCCTTTTTAAAATAAATTTTCGTAAGAGAAGTGATTATAATAAAGGGTCCGCCATCTAAAGTTTTTTTTTCAACTAGTGCTTATTTCGTGAATGGTAACACTTAGCTCATGTCTGATTTGACAGATAATTAGTTTTATCCTTCCGCTGAATGAATATAGTTGTGTATACGCTTCGCTAAGTGGGCCTGCGATCGACTTACAGCTGATTTTGCCAAAAAAAATCATCTTTTCAGATGAAGCTCATTTTGATCTTGGCGGGTATGTAAACAAGCAAAATTGTCGCATTTGGGGCACAGAAAACCCGCACGCATACATTGAAAAGCCGACGCACCCAAAACGAGTCACTGTTTGATGCGGATTTTGGTCCAGAGGCATAATTGGGTAATTTTTTTTCGAAAATGAGCAAGGAGTGTCCGTTACAGTCAATGGCAATCGTTATCGGGCCATGTTGAACGAATTTTTGTTCACAAAAATTGAAGAGGAGGATATTGGCAACATTTGGTTTCAACAGGACGGCGCTACTTGCCACACAGCCGAAGCTACACTCGATGTTTTGCGCCCTGTTTTTGAAGATCGCATTATCAGCCGCAGAGCTGATGTCGTTTGGCCACCTCGGAGCTGCGATTTGACACCGTTGGACTATTATTTGTAGGGTGCCGTCAAAGATAAGTGTTACGCCGACAAGCCAGAGACAATTGACGCTTTAAAGGACAATATTCGTGAAGCCATTGGTGAAATACAGCTGCACACAATCGATAATGTGCTTAAAAATTGGACCGATCGTTTAGGCTACTGCATGGCCAGCCGAGGCTGCCATGTAAATCAAGTTATTTTTCGTTATTAACCGGAAGGATTGTACTTTCAAATAAAAAAAGAAATTTGAGAAAATATTCAGTAGTTTTTTTTATAGCATTTAAAAAAAAAAAGTTATCTTGCGGACCCTTTATTACGTATGCAGTGAGACGGATTATAAATGACCAGATGTTAAATGTCAATAGTAGATAGCATTAGTTGTGGTATAATTTGTCAGTAGTACTGGTGACATCGTCAATAGATAATCAGTATAATTTCACTATTGACATTTCCTGCAGGGTACATACCCACAAAAATATATATATATGTACAAACATACGCACATATATATTTCCTTTAGTTTTGCATTGACCCGCTGCAAAATTAAACATAATTGAAGAACAAAGCTAGGCATGATCAAGCGTGTTAGTGACCGAGTTATAAACACAACTGGAATAAGCGGAGCACTGGATCGCTGACACAAAAGCTACTGCGTGATGTGCATTAAGTGAAGTGTCTACGAAATTGCAGACGGCGCTGTTATGCTCGTGTTCACTACGGCCTGACGCTCGCCATCTTAGGCTTGCATGAGCGTGAGTGAAAAATTTCTCACGATCCCATCTCTATTTTCCATTAAGAAGTTTGTGAACTTTTTTAGTATTCCAAAGTACTCACTCTAATAGAAAAACAATAAGACAAGTATACTGGAGCATATTTATTGTTCACGCTTCGACTGACACAATTTTTCATTTGACAGTTGTCCTTCAATAATGTTTGTTTTTACAAAATTTCTCACACACACACATCGCACACACGCGGGCACACACTTATAATTATTTATGAGTGTTTGCATGTGAGTAAACCGCATCCTTTACACGGTATGTTTGGATATGAGTGAGCGCAGATGTGTGTATGTGTGCCTGTGCGTGCGTCTGCTTGTGCGTTCACTCATTTCAAGGAAATCTAAAAAACAAGAAGAAACTGAGATGAAGTGGAAAAAAATGTGCAAAATGTAGCAACAAAAACAAAACAACTGCTCGCAAAGTTTAAGAATGAGGATAAAACTGAAAGTTACAACAACAAGTGAGTGAAGAGAGAAAGAGCAAAGCGAAGCAAAATGAAAATGTTGTTTTAATACGAGTGTAACATGTAAAACAAATGAAATAATAAATGTGGCACCATTTAAAAGCACAAGTTCCTGTTTCCTGCTGTACGCACACACAAACACACACACACACACACTTTTACAAATGCATATGTACATATTATATTTTAACTTTGTATATGTTCGTTTGTGTTAAAATGTGTTTTATGTTTCGCCATCTTTTGTTTTCTTTTTAGTAACGAGTATAAGAAATATTGCATTTGTCTTTCGTAAAAAAAATAAGTAAAAAATGAATAATAAAGTATTTATTATGTAGGAAAAGTAATGAGCTGTTCCACTTATACTTATTTAATTTTATTTTTATTTTCTCAGTCTTCTTTTCATTTCTTGAAATATATCACAGTGGACTGAAACCCGCAGCTTTCCACAAATTTAATCGAACTAGCAGCATGAAGATTTCTCTTTGTGTGTTTATATCACCATTTATTTTGCCATCAAGCCCCACTGTGCTTGTTGAAATTCTGATGTACAAGTATGATATTGCATTTTTTTTGTAAACACATTTACTGGGTTATTGTATTTTGTGTTCCAGTTTCAGCATTAAAGTTCATTAGAAGGTCGTTAATGACAGTAGAAAAATCATATCACAAAGCAAAAGTTTGAATTGTAAAAGTCCATTTCGTAGCATTAAGATGATGATGGAGAAATGATTTGATAATAAAATATATTTAAAAAGCTAAAGCAAGTTTTTTATCAATCAGAAGTATAGAATGTTTCCAAAACTTTAACGTGGTTTTGTTCTAGAAAACTAAATAAGGGACTTCCTCACCCCATAAAAATAGCCAAAGACTGCACAATTGTCTAAAATAAAAACAGAGGTTATAAATATGGATTTTCTAAGAGACTTGGCCGATTTTCTCGTCAGCGCTCCTTTTACTTTTTTCCTTCTCTTTTCAGGTGGCTGTCAGTTGTTAAGAATATCAAATATTTGATCGTTTAAGAGCCACACAATTGTCACTTCCTTTAATTTTGAAAACATTAACAACGATTTTAAAAAATAAATTCAAGGATATGAAAGGATACATATTTTGAAATTTATTTTCTTTATTTTGCTTAAGTGGATCAAAGGATATTTTTTAAAATTTTATTTTTTTTATTTCTATCGCTCACGAATTTTCGTTTAGTACTAATTAGTGAAGTAACGAGCACTCTTGTTTGTATTCGCGAACATTCGCTTGCTTTTGGATGCGGTCTTTTGTATTTTTATAAATTTTACCTTAATGGGGGTCGCCGTGAGAAAAAATATGTATTTAGTTTTCTAAAACTAAAATATGCTAAAGTGCTATTCTTTTGAGACGACTGCAGTATTACTAATTAATTCATCGGATAAATTAAAATCATTAGTTTCCGGTCGAACACACTTTTTCAAACCGAACACGAAACTTAAATTCGATATATTTATCAGACCGAACTCGAAACCGAAATCGTTGTTTAGAAACAATTTTATTTTAATTTAAAGGCAAATTTAACACACATAACAACTTTTATTTCGACAACGTTGTACTTTTTGTACTTCAATATTTCACAGGGTTTCATGTTTTGCGTATTTTCGATGATACGAGTATTCAAACCTGCATACAAAATTTATGCAAAGTTTCGGCGAACATTTTTTGTCTGACACGAACACAGAACCTAAACCTTCGGTCCGATTGTAAAAATCCATAAAAAAAACCGGTAGCATAACTAAGGAATTTGATTGAAAACCCTAAAAGATTATGTGCTGCTTATAGAATCCACTCAATCGACTTGAGTAGAAAATATTTATGAAAACCACTCGAATATCTGAGTGGTTTTCATACAAATTGTTCACTCATTGCGATTGCTCGGATTCTATGAACAGCACATTAGTTATTCATATTATTTTCACGAAAAAAAAAATATTTAAAATAATTTAAATAATTAAAAAATTAAATAAAAAAATAACAATAAACAACAAAAATCTCCAAACAATCATTCTAAAAATATCTACTCATGCACGCTTAACTGGAATTGTTTTAGAAAGTTAAAAGCTTTTTTGATTAGAAAAAGAAGGATTCGAAGGAAAACTTATATTATTTTATAAACTATTTAAGCGATATAAAATCATGAAATATCTGCTTGTTGTAGTATTTGCTTAAGGCAGTTAAATATATATAGTTTTATAATAATTAAATGAGAACTTTCAAGGATATGGAAAGCTACATTTTCCAGGTTTCTTTGAGGCGATTCACACAAATGTTTGTTTTATTCCACATATCATTATTGTCTTTCTTTTGATGCCAATTTTCATATGATAAATTACATTCTAAAAACAAATTTCTTTATTATGCATTTTTTAAAAATTGTAAACAATCACTTTAAAAATATCTACTCATGCATGTTTGCTCAAGCATATTCATGCTTACGTATATGCATCTCACGGGATTGAAACTAAAAACTAATGACAATCATGCATGATTATGGAGCGGTATCAGTCAGTATTGAGCAATTTAAACGGCAATGAATCGATATCGCTATTAATTACGGTACCGATTGCCAACCTTGGTTTTTAATTTACATGCAACTCAATAGAAAAATTAAATAACAATCGTCTTTGAAGAGGTAATTATACAAGATATCTGTATGATATTTTTATACAATGTGTAGAAGGATATGATTAATAATTCGGTTTTAATAATTCAAAAATCATATTTTTAAAGTTATGCCAATATTGCAGCTAAAGCTCGATTGTTTACAAAACTCAAGGCGATAAAGTTGATTAAGGATTTTGGAACAAAACTTTTCATAATTATTCCTGTGCAGCCACAAACATTTTATTTTTTTTTTAAGAATTGTTGGTTTTTGAAAGAGGTTTTCACCGCGTTTCCCATATTTCCCAGCCTGGTAATTCATAATAAACTGAAAACAATGAGAAGAAAATGTGAATGTGTTAAATTTCATAGAAAAATGATTTGAGCTCCTACAAAGAGTTTTTTTTTTAATTAACAAATTATAATAAAACAAAAATATTTATAAAACGAAGAAATACCTTCTCAGATCTTGTATATTTCAAAAAACTTCCGGCTCCTCTGGTCTTGACATACAAATCAATTGCCGTACTGAAACATATTTTTCGAAAGAAACAATCGCCAGCATAATAACAACAAAATACACAAAGTATTTCTGCCTATTTTATTTCTCGCAGCCCAAAGAAGGTAAAAAAAACATTGAAGCTCTTAGAAAAGGAAAACAATAACACCAAAACTAAATCCAACACCGGCACGATTTGAGTTCAATATGAGTTTGCTAAAATTATGTTTCCCGTGCGTTTTGTCATCCTCTCATTCCTTTATTCTGCCTTATTTACAGGTTCGTTTGCCTTCTAGCTTCTACAGTGAATTAAAAACCTTACGAGAGTAAAATTAATAAAATTCCTGGCACGTTTATGTGTCCTTGCAAGCGGTAGCACAAACAAAAAAACAAACAAAAAATAGACAACGTCAAAAATATTGCTGATGCTAATACTGATGTTACTCCACTCAATCCACTTGCATATTTCCATTTGAAGAACACAAAAACATAAAAAAGTATATTTAAAATATATAAAGAAAAAAATATGTACAAATGTATTTAAAGGAAAATCAGGAGCTGTTTTTTACTTTGTAGTTCATAGATTCCATTAAATTTTCTGGCTTAACAACATGTTTCCAAAATGTCACAAGAAGTCTTTAAAAAAGGTTTGAGTTGAAATTAGTTTTTAGTTCATTTATTTTTTTTGGCTACAATTTAAAAGTAGCGCTGGCTTGAGAATTTTTATGAAGAGAATTCAGCGAATTAATCTTATTTTTATTAAATTTCCTTAATTATTTATTAGTTAAAATTTTTATTATAAATTTGCGTGATTTTTTCAACTATTTTGGATTATTTCAAAGTTATTAATCTGACTCGAGTTCGAGTACTGAGCACGGCGAATTCAAAGCAGATGAAATTGAAGGCGCTTTTTTGTACAATTTTCTGATTTTCAATTAGTCTTGAACAGTTTTTCTTTAAATCCTATAATGATACCAGCTGTGTTTCCTTGTTTTCCTTTTGACCGCCAAGATAAAAAAGATAAGAGTCGTGCTCCCATCTCGGCGAAATTGGTTGCCGGTGCAGATGACATTATTGCCATGGATTGCAGGCTTCGCAAATTCAGGGGGCAAATTATAGCATATGAAATCGAAGGAAATCCCATAAAAAAATGTTTGAATTTGTATGGAATTTCGTTCCATATCGAATGCCGTAATTTGCCCGTAAGGCCGTAACCCGTGTAAGACCGTATAATACTTTTCAATGGACCATGCCCACTTCTAAGCCCACTTTGTCTCATATAACCAAAAATTTTTTCTTTATAGATTCTGCTTAAATTTGATAAGAATGATCGCTTAACATGGAAAATAACCGAAATGTTCACTAGAAATAATTTATGTGGCAAAAAACAGCGTTTGCTGGTCCACCTAATAGCTCATATATCGTTACCTTAGTCGGAAAAAGCACTAAGTTCATTTTTTCAAATTATTCATGAGAGACAAAAAACTGTCGAAGTTTTTTTTAGTAGACTTTTTGAAAACCTGTAAATGCAGTTTTTTACTTTAGTCCGTCTTCTTAAATTACCAAAAGTCGTAGGATTTTAAAATAAATCATTTGTGGACTTTTAGGCTTTTAGGGCTTAGCACATTTGCTAATTGAAATTTCATTATTTTAGTAGGGACTTAGCATATTTTCCTTAAATATGTTTTCTTTATTTCTGGAATTTAATTTAAGGAATTGTTCCTTATGAAGCATAATTCGATGCAGCGGTGTTCGCTGTAACCAAAAAAAGCTCAATAAAAATATTAAAAAAGTAAATGTATTTGGTGTTTTCAAGAATGTACTCGTAGTTATTTTATTGTTGTTGATAAACAAAATATTAACTGGTTAAAAATAAATAAGAATAACAATTATTAGTTTAAAGAAAACGAAATAAATACAGTAGAAACTCGATTCTTGCAAGTAATGAAAACCGGGCTCGGTGCAAGTTTCGAGGTTGTCGCAAATACCGAGTATTAATTTCCCATATAAAATAAAAGGCAAATACATCTGTTTAGAATTCAAGTTTCGAATCTTTCCATTTTTGGAAACTCTTAAACTTGGGTTTAAGCGTCTTTCTTCTCCTAGGGCCGGATTCAGAATGCGCCACAAATTTCTTTATGGTGTTTTCATTTCTCTTAACACGAGTTATTGTTGATCTATGCACATGAAAACTTTTGTCTAAGGAATTTGTTGGAAAATCCAGCACTTGATTTCTTTAAAATCTCAGCTTTGTCTTTAATTGTCAGCAACGTAAATTTTTTCTTTGCCATTATGACACCGCGCACCTCTCAATAGTCAGCTTATAACTGATTACAACATTTCATCAGCAGCATAGAACGACGGGGATTTCCCGAAATGTATTCAGTCTAAGAAAACGTAAACGAAGCAGCACGCAAGAGTGATACAAAAATGTTGCAAGTATCGAGTTCAAAATTTTCGGATGTCGCAAGTACTGAGTGCGTAATGAAAAATATTTCTATGTTACAAGAATCGAGGTGTGCAAGTATCAAGTATGTGCAAGAATCGAGTTACTACTGTATATTTTTGCGATATAGCGAACATCCAATTGCTTAAAGTTATACGATTATGTTGAATTCAATAGTGTATCTATTTTAAGCGAAAGCTTCCTATGTCAAAAAAAATAGGTACAGAATATTTAGAAAAACAAATCATAGATGAGGTAAATCATCATAAAAACGGTGATGGTCTTTGGGTAGTCAGTTTTAAAAATTACAGGTCTTCATATTTTCTTGCCGCTATTTTCCTTCTTTCGCTGTAGAGTGGTTCCAAACCGCTTTTATATTTTTATTTATTATCTGTGGTAATTTTTTCCACTCTTGGGTGAAACGAAGTTTGTACTTTATTTCACAATTTGGTGTATATTTAATTGCACGAATATCCTTTACCTTGTGATCTCCTTTACCTCGCCCAGGCCGAACGATTTTACAAAATTGCAAGGTGTTGACATGTTTAAAAAACGAAAAGTCCAAAGAAGTAACATCGTATGATTTAGGCTTTTTCCACGCTGGTCTGCATATATCAATATATTCAGCAGGGACAGCAATATTTCTATTTTTAATTGCACGTTCAATGATGGAGTGTACACTATCAGCTTCCATTTGTGTGTGGCCGATTTCCAAGATTTCTTTGTTCAATCGTTATGTTGTTCTGTTAAACTGCTGAATTCAGTAAGGCATTGCTCATTATGGCGTCTCGATTTTGGTAGGCACAGCCGCGTCACAATAAAAAAAAATTTTTCGGCTTCTCGTTTTCACAAAGGACCTTTTGTTCGATCCAGATGCAGTACATCCAGATGCAAGCCTATATATAACTCGACTGAAGACAGTAAATACTTATGATTGTATTTAGATGTGTGGTTATAACAAGGACGAAAAAAATATTGAAAATAACCAAAATTCTCAATGCATGCAAAAGCATTTAAAACAGCAATCACTTTGATTTAACGAATTATATGAAATGCAAAGTAGATATTTAATATTGTAGCTATTGCCAAATCGCTGTAATTCTTTATAATCCAACTTGAAAAGAAAAGACTTTATTAAAAAAAAACAATTTGTTCCTTTCAACTGGACTTGGCATATTTTCTTAATTAAAAAAAAGAAATTTTTTTTGAACTTAGAATATTTGCCTACCACTGCATTCCAGTAAGAAAAAAAACAAAATAATGGTATTATTTTTGCTTGTAAATGATGTATTTTGAATTATACTAACAAGCTAAATAAAAACCCCAATTTCGACGAAAAGTAGACTTAGCACTTCATCCGACTGAAGTAACGATTTGCATGACTATTTCATATTTTATAATATCAAACGAAAGGAAATATTAAAAGAAATTATTCGTCGGACAAAAGTCTCCAGTTATCGTTTTGACATCCCTGTCAAAAGTCAATAATTGTCGAAAACTCCGTGTACTTTTCTTTTGAAATTTTAAGAAATTTCGCCAACTTAAGTTTCCGTAAATTTTTCTTAAATGATCCTGAAACTCCGTAACAGTTTTAAACTCATGTTTTGTGATGTACCGAGTATTTTACTCTGGCAGGATAAGGTCCTGCTATTGCATGCTACTCATTTCATAAGTTTATTTCAATTCAAATAAGAATCAGCTGCACTTCTAATTTCATTTTGTAAAACTAAGTCTAACGCTCGTTACACTCGACTCGAGTTTGTTCTGAATGCTACTACTTGTCACATTTATAATCTCAAACTTGAATTAATTTTTCTTCGGTGTATGACTTGTTAGTGCTCGCATTTGTTTACTAAACATTTTAATTTAAATATCTGAAAGAAAAGACTTCTTTTTTGTTGCTCTTCCAGATAGATAAAAATGCATTTATTTAAAATTGTATTAACAGAATTTGGTCCTGGCTAAATGACAGCACCAGACATAAATATTTGCATGGACATGTGAGAAAGAAGTTAAATGTATTTGTTATTTGTTTGTTTTCAACTCAAAATTCTCGTTATAATTGCATATTAAGTATGCATGTGTGAGTTCAAATGAGCGCAACCGGCATAGAGTAGAAGTAATTGTCCTAGTACGTAGAAACATCCTTAGACAGCCAAATAACAAAAAAAAATAAATATTACGAATGGAAATTATTTGTATTTGCTATGGCAATTTTCCCACAACAACAAAATAAACAAAAAAAATAAGCCCAAACGAACAGACAACAACAAAAAATAACACACAACAATGTTGTTTGGTTTACATTGATTTACGATTTGCTTTTATTTGTTATTGTCCCGCCATCAACCGCATGTACCCTGCAAATACACACACACACACACACACTTATTGAATTTCCTGTTGTTCACTTCAACTACTCAGGCAGGAATATAGACAGACACATTCACACATACATTCGTACATAATTATAAGCACACACATTGATATTTCGATATGAAAGGAGTTCCTTGATTTTTAATGCAGCAGTTTGTCTGCATTTGTAATCATGTGTGTGTCGGCGGCTCCTTCACGTAACCTTGTCCGTCTTGAAATTGCAATGGGATGCGTAAAAATAAGCAAAATAAATTAATTGCCAAAAAATAACAGCAACCATACAAATAACACAGAGGCGAACAGACAGAAAAATAGGGATTGTAAGTGATAAAACAGGAGACACACGCATACATTATTAACTGCACAAATAGACCAGGTTAATGCGAAAGGCTTGACCATAAAATACCAAAAATTATTTGACTTAATTAAGTAAAGATCATAATATTATAATAACAAATTTTTCTTCCCTTACTTGATATATTTAAATAACTTTCCCATTAAATAACGAGCTTGAGATCACTTTTATACATAAAAAACATTCAACTTTATTTGCAATATTTCGCTACTGCTTTGTGTAGCCGAAATATCGGCCATAAAAATTGCAGCTAACTGGTTAAGGTACAATAGGGTATATTTGAGCGCTCTATCGGGTGTTTATACAACATCTGAACTGGTAAAGGTATGCCGGATATCCCTAAACGAGATGTCGTCACATTCCAAACTTGAGCTAATCTGGGTACCAGGACACGCCTACGTACCTGTCAACGTAACTGCGGACAATCTAGCCAGGAAAGACTCTCGTTTGCAAGAACGGGACACCGACCGGCAAGTGGGAGTCCCACTAAAAAGCTGTAAAATTATCATTCAGCAGAAACTTATAGAGATAGCACAGTCTAGATGGTTCAATGAATCCACATGTGCAGTCTCCAGAACAACCTGGCCCCAATATGACCGAGCAAAATCAGCCATAATAATGGGGATCCTTCGACATCAGCTGCGTATACTTGTGGTAGTCCTAACAGGGCACTGTTTCATTGGTGCCCACGCAAAAAGACTAAATCTCCCTTTCAACGGCTTCTGTAAAAGCTGTCATAATGAGGAGGAGGAGGAAGAAACTGTCAAGCACCTCCTCTGTCAATGTCCAGCTCTGTCTCATCACAGGGCCATGTATGTATCTAGGTAACTCGACTTTACCCGAACTTGCAGACCTTACGGAATGCAATCTGAAGGGAATAAGAAAGTTTATTCGAAAAGCCGGTTGGCTCAACACTGACCACAATATAGGAAAATAGCTAATACTTTTTTATTTTTCGCTGTCCATATCGGGCATCACAAAGGGATCTATTTTTCTGGACCCAAGTGGGCCGGTTGCTTGCAATAAATAAAGGGTTATCCATTTTGCGGTTTCAAAAGTAAACGTAAATAAAACACATATAAAACATTTTTTTTCATGATATTTCTTCTTTATTATAAAGTTTGAACGTTGACATTATGTGTGAAACACTACATCATTTAAATGACCACCACGCGAAGTGTTGCAAGCATTGATTCGTTTGAGGTAATTTTCGACCACTTTTTGACACATATTGGGCGGTATCTCAGCCATAACTTGACGAATGTTGGTTTTTAAGTGCTCAAGAGTTAAAGGTTTATCTGCATAAACACGGTCTTTCGCGTAGCCCCACAAAAAAAGTCTAAAGGTGTCAAATCGCATGATCTTGGTGGCCAGTTGATATCGCCACGACGAGAAATTACGCGGCCAGGAAATGTTTCTTGTAATAAAGTCATATTCACTCGAGTTGTGTGGCATGTGGCACCGTCTTGTTGAAACCACATATTCGCGAAGTCGTATTCTGCAATAGCAGGCAAAAAAATGTGCCGTAAGACAGTCCTAATTCCTGAGAACGACGAGGAATCGACACATTCGGGTCTTCGGCAACACTTTCAATTGCAGCAGCGATATTTTCAGCGGAACGAGCGAAACGATGATGCACAGGCCTTACAATATTTGTAACCGCTCCAGTCTCTTCAAATTTCTTCACAATTTTGGAAATTGCTTGCGTAGTTGGACGATTATGTAAACCATAATCTCCTCTTAAAGCACGATATGTGGCTGTGGCAGAATCACCATTTTTGTAGTATGTTTTGATAATTTTTATGCGTTGTGTGATAGTTAAGCGATCCATTTTCGTCAATGTCAGACTTTCAACTGAAAAGAAAAAAATTGGTTTAACAACTTAGTTTGACAGATGTCGAATTCCAGTCCTATACTTTTGAAACCACGAAATGGATAACCCTTTACAAAAGAAAAAGTATTCAGTTGTTAGATTCGGTCGAGCGGGATTGCAATCTGAAGAACAGCCAAGAGGTCGATTTATATTTTCTTAAATACTTATAGTGAAAAACAGTTTAAAAAAGCACGTTAAAATAAAATAAATAAATCTGTTCTCTGTAACATGGTTCAATTATTACCAGTTAAATGCAGTTCAAAAAAACTTGTATATTGTTTGCTGGCTGATTTTTTTACTGACTCTTAAAAACCAAAACTTTGACATTGTAGTTTCGGAAAGTCAGCACACAGGAAAAACAACCAATGTAACATCAACATGAAGAAATGTTGATATCAAACCATTGTTAATATGTGGAAAAAATCTAATTGAATTTACTTTTAACATTGGTTTAAGTCAAATCAATGGTTAAAATTGTTCATGTAGTTGTAAAATATGTTGATTTAAAATTCATCACATTGAAATAAAATTGTACATTAAAATACTATCAAAAAATGTTTAATTTTTTTAATTCCATTTTTGTAGTAATAATTACAGTTTGTCATGTAAAATAGTTGAAACAAGATTAACTATTGTAAAAACAACATTGCTATAAACATTAAAAATGACATTGGAACTTCTGTCAATTTTAAATATTAACAAACGTTGGCTTATGTTAAATCAACATGTTAAAAAAGTTAAATCAATGTTAAAAAACATGGAACATGTTGAAACAACGTGAAACATATTTGTTCAATTCACAAGCTCAGTCGTATGGCTTATCGGTTAAAAAAAGACACAAATATCGTCTGTGCTTGTGAATAGACAAATTTTGTTGTATCGTCGTTTTGTCGTATTTTAAATGTCAATTCAATGTAGGCTGTGAAATTAGTGAGTTTGACAACAATTTTTAATTATTATTCAACTTATGTTCTTATGCGTATAATTTTTGCAATAAAATTTATTAATATAAATAAAAAATAAAAATAAACATAAATGATGTCGTCGGAGGAAATTTTACTAGATATTGCAAAACTTATCAAGTTCAAAATCGAGATAAATTAAGATATAAACACATTCAAGACAGCAGGCTACACGGGTACATGGCTACAAATTTCTCTGGCTTCTTAAAAAATTTGCAACTTTTGGTGGAATTTCGCGATTTTTGCAATGTGGGCGACTTTTTCTATTTTTTATTGTTTCATCGACTTTTAAATGATATTAAACATTTTAATTTTCTCAATGATTGGAAGTTATTGCGAGTTTTCGTCATTTTCGTAGTTTTTTGCGAGTTTTTCAGATTAGATGTTACGACTTCTTCCGCTTTTTTGCAAAGTGGATGACTTTTTCTATTTTTTATTGTTTCATCGACTTTTAAATGATATTAAACATTTTAATTTTCTCAATGATACCGATTTAGGAAATTTTTATAGTTTTTTAAACGGTTTTTTACATATGTAGATGTGCATAGTCTTCATTTTATTTAAAACGGTTCCATATTTAGGGAGCTACAAGCGTTTAAAGTCGCTACTAACACATGCACACTCTTTACACATGCATGTAGCAGCTTCAACTTGAAAAACAAGCAAAGTATACATGTGTGTTTGTCCATTTTGCATAGAAATTTGACAGATTTTTAAGTTGTTTATATAGAACGTTTTTTGTTTTGTATTTTTTACAATGTAAATGTTTAATATTAATTTCTAGAATGCGGTCGATTGAGTCGATACACTAGTTTTGGTTACGATTTATGTACTTCTGGCTCATTTTGTTTATCGAATATTTGTATGAACGATTTCAGTTGGACGAAGAATTTCCGTCATTTTTTATAGTTTTTTGCGAGTTTTCCACATTTCTTGAATTTTTAGCTCGTTTAAGAAGATTTTACGACTTCGTTTTTTGCAATGTAGGTGACTTTTAACAAATTTTTCAGCATAAATATGCTGATTCAACGTATCGTCTAAACTTAGCTTTACAAATAGAATTCTTCCATACCCGTCCTCAATACAACCATTTATAAAACATATAAAATTCAAACGTATAATTATAACACAATTTTGTATGAAAATTACCAACAACAAAAATACCCTAGTGTATAATTAGACGATTACACAACACATGCGACGTTAATACGAGCTTGTGAATTGAACAATTGTAATGAAATCAATTCATGATTAAAAATAAAAAACTCAAAATGCACCGCTACTTTACAGCACTAAAGAAACAGCAATTTTCATTCTATCGCCGCTTTATTGCGTATCAGAAGTGCAGTGTTATAAATTTTAAGTGACTTAAATTCTTTATTATGTCTGCACCTAACAATGATAATATGAAGTTAAAAAATTTTATACTGAAATGAAATTTTTATGGCTTGAGTTCAAATCTTATCTATATCTTCTTAATTTAAGAAATAATTTTTGGATAAGACTCTTTCACTTTCCTGAATGTAAACCTAAGATCTGTAGCAGAATACCAGCTGAGATCTGTTCTAATCGAATTAAGCTTCAAAACATTATAGTCAAATAAAAAAAGAGGTATACCACATTACCCGAACTTACTCTAGACCTGGACAGATTTAAAGTCACGGACTAAAAAAATAAGGAAAACCAAAAGAGCCTTGGAGAAACGGGGTTATACAAGGCGCTATTTCTATCTTCAGTTGTAGCACCCGGGGGTAAAGTATTTGGTGTAAAGCCGCAATCAATTGATGATTGTTTTTTTGTACTGGGGGAATCACCAGCTAGTTTCATTAAAGCTGCTGCAGTGGTTACTCCAAATACAAACCCGGAAACATCCCAGCACCAAAATAAACTACATTGTATGTTATAATGAATGCTTTTCAGTTACAGAAAAAGCTAATTCTTTAAAAAAGAAATGGTTGATGCTGCTGAGGTGCAAACTGAATCAGCAAAGAGGATGACTAAAGCCGCTGAAACAACACCAGCAGGTTTAAATGTATTAGGTTGATCCACAATAAGAGAGAAACTATTTAAACAAAATTTTATGAATTTTTTTTATTACAGTATGACCTCGGTTACTGCAACTAATAAAAACCAAGGCAGTTGCAAGAACCGCGGTTGTTGCATTGACCGAGTAACACATATATAAACACTGCTTGAAGTATTTATATACAAACAATATCTAGTTTAGATTGTCCTAAAGATAATTTTGTGCATAATTAATATATATTTTTTTAAATAAAACAACTTTAGTGTTATCAATTTACCTCTAAAATGATAATTGTTCAAGAAAATTTAAGTCATTTTATTAATAATAATAATATAAAACACAAAACATTACATACAAACATATGTAATTTAATTAAACAAAAAAATAAATAAATAAATAAAAAATACACATTCTAATGTAGAAAATATGAGTAATGGGTCATTTGTTCTATAGTTTAAAAAAAAGTCAGAAATTTTAGACTGTTTTCGGTACTAGAAATATGTTTCTGCACTGCAGTTTCGCTAAGATCTTGAAGAAGCAAAACTTCTTTTAAGCCGATTTTGTTTTCTTCAGCCCATTGAATGCAAATGTTTAATGAATTAATGTTATCCTTGGACTTTATTTTAAGCAAATCCTGGACATTGCTAGTGATTTCAATTTCCCCTTCGCTTTCAACATCTTCATCTTCAGCTGCATAATTTGAGTTTTTCGAGAATTTCACTTTTTTCTGTAATTGTAAGCTTAACTCTTTTATTAATCACTGGCATCTTAATGTTTCAAAAGAAGAACTTTTCACAAAGACAATCACTTCTAGACTAAATACAATTTAGAAATGCACGTGCAAAAAACATACATACACATAGTATGTATTTGTGTATTCTGAGAAAAAACGGTAAAAATAGTTTAAAAAAAACAAACAACCTGACGGCAAAACTTAAAAGTTGCATACACTGAGTCTATAATGTAAATATTTTAGTTGTTGCAATAATCGAGGAGTTGCGCTCATCGAAGGTTGCAGTAACCGAGGTCATACTGTATTTTATTCTATTTCTTATTTTATTGACATACAAATGTCCGTGAGCAAATGCGAATGCAAGTGAGTGCCAATGAGAAATCCAAATTGGTTCGAATTCGAGCGAGTGCCTTTCATTCGCTTAAGCTTACTATCTTAAATCAGAAATAGGCTGTAATAAAAAAAAATATATATAAAAAATAAGTTAGATAAATTTGAAAATATTTTAGTTTGTGCACTGTTTTTTTACGTAATTATTTTTTAATTTTTTTTAAGTGTTTAACAATAAAAACAATTTCAAATTAATTAGAAAAAACAAGAGAACGAAATATCGAATATTCCGAAACTAAACAATTGTCTGTGCATTAGTTTTCGCTTCAGCTTATGGGAAAAAGTCTCCACTTATTGTTTTAATATCCCTGTTGAAAGTCAATAAATGTAAAAAATTTTGTGTACTTTTTCTTTTGCAACTCCATATCAGCGAATGGTAATTTCTTTAAGAAATTTCGCAACCCAAGTTTTCATTAAGTTTTTTTTAGCACACACTTCTTATGGGAAACGGAATTTCCACAAGAACTCCGTTTTAGTCTCAAAGAAATTTTGGAAGGTTAAAGAATATTGAAATTAATTGAACAACTCCCAGCTAATTACAATAACAGCAATAAAGTCAACTTAGAAAATCAATAAATTAGCAGTGAAAAAGCCTTTAAAATTGTTTCATTAAACATTTTTTGTTTGTTTCTTTCTTTTTTTAATTACAGCGTTTCAAAGACAACGATATTGAGGTTAAACGAAAGGATGGCATCATCCTTTTACGCGAACTGGCAGCAGAAGTGAAAAACTTTATGGATTTCAAACGCAATGCCGTGATGGTAAGTTTATAAAATACGAATTAATAAGAATTTCTGGTATTTTCAAACTAATTTGAAAAGCAAAATTAAAGAAGAAAAAAGAAATCACTATAAAAAAAGAAGAACTCCAATAACTGCAAAACAATTTCCATAACAATTATCGTAGAAAAATGAGTATTTCCCACAGCCCCCAAACCCCGCAAACAGGAATTAAAACAAAAACGTACAAACAACGAAACACTCGCAAAATGAAACTGAAACAGGAGAGAAAAAACGCCAGCAAACAAAAAAAACGAGTAAAACTTTTTCAAACGGCCGCAGGCAAATTTAAATTAAAACAAAATTGAAATCAATAAAATATAAAATGTAGGAAAATTTTAATACGGAAAAGGTGCCCAAGGCAAAAATTTACACGAATCATTCATTCATTCAGTCATTCATTCATTCAGGCATCCGTTCCGCGATAATAAAAAAGGAATGGCATAGTAGAAACGAGAAGTGAGGGAGGGAAATTTCTTGAAGTTGAAGAAATAAACGTAGAAGCAGAGGCAGAGGCAGGCCACGGCCATCTAGGTTTTAGTTGATTGTGTATGATGCCGCCTGTATGATTGATTGAAGGCAGTGGGGAAAGTTTTCTTTGCTGTCTTCCTGTGAGCTGCATAAAATTAAATTATGCGATCCAATGACATAAAAGTTATTCAAATAGTAATACAGAATAACAATAATAATGATAATAATAATAATAAAGATAATAATAATAAAAAAGGCGAACACTGTGCACTCTCTGCTGACGGCAGCGGTGTAAAAGGATTCATAAAAATAATAAAATTGTGTCAATGTAAAATATCTAAATAGTTTTCAAACCAAAATTTGTTTCCAACAGAACGGAACTGATTGACCCACCCCAACATGCATGGCTTTACTTTACTTTAACTTTTTATAAGTTTTTCCATCAATCCATGTTTCATCAATGCTAATACTTTAGCCATTCTCAAAGTCATCCCTGGCAGTTTAATGACAATTTTTCCCCTTCCCAAACATAGAAAAATAAACTTTTTGATAGATTACTTTTGGTCCTTAAAGTGTAACCATAAATTTTACGGCCGTATTTAATACGTTCGACTGCTCATCACGACGCACTCATAAAGAAAAAAATGGAAAACTTCAAAACACTCGCTTATCATAATAATCTGACATTCCTACTCCACGGATTATTTGATTTCCGTGTAAAAAAGGACTTTATAAATAATATTTTTGTTCACTCAATTGTAGTTGTTTGCTCGCATTGTGAAGGTTCTTTTCTTTTCGCAAAGAAGTTGCGTTAAAGGTGCAAGAGATCTCTACCCATTCCTCTCCGAATGTTAAGTAATTTTTGTTGTTGTTAAGACGTGAGGTGTTGTTTTTATATTTTTAGGAAATGTTACAAATATACTCGCTTAACCCATTTAAAGCCGTAGCTAAACTGCTGAATAAAAATCGATGAAATTTTGCACAGATGATATAAATGAGAAAAAAATGTTCATGTATTTTTTTTATCACTTCCGGCTGATCAATTTTTCGACCACTTGGCTGAATACGATAAAATTAAAACAATCTAATGCTTATGAAAAAAGGATGCGGATGATAAAAGGATGTTGAAAAATAATATAAACACTTTGAAATTGTTTTCTAATGTTAATAAATATTATAACACAAGCTGCCTTTTAGAAATATACGTTCTTCATGTTTCTTTTTTTAATTTTGGTCCTTACAAATTAAATTTTTTTTTGCAAAATCAATTAACGAGATGTTGGAAAAATACAAAAATTAGATCACGCAAAAAATAATTTAAGTTCTTAAGACCACAAATTAATAAGATAATCGTGTAACTGACCCATATTTATGTTTTGTTAATTTATAAAAAATTGTTAAAGTTATTGGACGAATTTTCAACCAATGGATGAAAATGGGTTAACTGCTAATAAATTCTAATACTCGTATGTCCTTAAAGTTAAGTATGTATTAAAAACAAATTTTATAGACACAAGTAATAATGTTTTGCATGACGGATAGGTAATTTTTGATTTAATAACTTTGAGTTATTTTTTAGAACCCCGTGACTTGAAACGGCATCCTGAAGTTTTCGGCACTTGATACTTCTTTTAATATATTTTCAAACTTCTTGTGTAGATTTGGTTTACATGGCTGCCCTCTACAAGTAGAATCTAGATTCATTTTTGAAAACACCACAAACTTCTTGTGTAATTGTGAGCCTCTTTAAGGGATTCTTTTTTCTCTTTATCTGATCTTATCTGATCATCTTAGTTTAGAGCAGACTTTTAATGAAATTGTAAATAATAATTAATGTTTGTAAGTAATTATAAATAACGATGGCAGTCGTCAAAAAATCTACATGTTTACGTGGTCATAGTTGGTTGAATACTAAAAAAGAAATTCAACTACAAATGACAGAAACCTCACAAAATGATAAGTACCGTTTATTCTCAGCAGCCAATGGCGCTGAATAAGCAATAGAGACTGGAATATATGGAGTAGTTATTCATCATAGATGGGATTTCGTACTAACCGAAATTGATTTAACTTGCAAGAAATGAATAAGTTGCAGTTTTCGTATTCTAATTTGTTAAATAATACGGTTATATAGTTGATATTCCTGATCACTAGTATCCACCGTCAAAAGTGGGAAAATCGAACAAAAGAACGCTGATGAGATGGTGTAGCGACCTCGAAATCAGTACTGATCCGTTCTGCTAGTATGATGAATAATAAAAATTGTTCTATATAAAGGGTCCGCCATCTAACGTTTTTTTTCAACTAGTGCTTATTTCGTGAATGGTAACACTTAGCTCATGTCTGATTTGACAGATAATTAGTTTTATCCTTCCGTTGAACGAATATGGCTGTGTTTTCGCTTCGCTAAGTGGGCCTGCGATCGACTTACAGAAGATGCCGATTCTGCCAAAAATATCATCTTTTCAGATGAAGCTCATTTTGATCTTGGCGGTTATGTAAACAAGCAAAATTGTCGCATTAGGGGCACAGAAAACCCGCACGCATACATTGAAAACCCGACGCACCCAAAACCAGTCACTGTTTGGTGCGGATTTTGGTCCAGAGGCATAATTGGGCCATTGTTCTTCGAAAATGAGCAAGGAGTGGCCGATACAGTCAATGGCGATCGTTATCGGGCCATGTTGAACGAATTTTTGTTCACAAAAATTGAAGAGGAGGATATTGGCAACATTTGGTTTCAACAGGACGGCGCTACGTGCCACACAGCCGAAGCTACACTCGATGTTTTGCGCCCTGTTTTTGAAGATCGCATTATCAGCCGCAGAGCTGATGTCGTTTGGCCACCTCGGAGCTGCGATTTGACACCGTTGGACTATTATTTGTGGGGTGCCGTTAAAGATAAGTGTTACGCCGACAAGCCAGAGACAATTGACGCTTTAAAGGACGATATTCGTGAAGCCATTGGTGAAATACAGCTGCACACAATCGATAATATGCTTAAAAATTGGACCGATCGTGTAGGCTACTGCATGGCCAGCCGAGGCAGCCATTTGGATGAAGTTATTTTTCATTATTAACCGGAAGGATTGTACTTTCAAATAAAAAAAGAAATTTGAGAAAATATTCAGTAGTTTTTTTTATACCATTTTCAAAAAAAAAAGTTATCTGGCGGACCCTTTATAGTAGTCTCTTAATAAAAAATAATGAATTTATCCAAAAAATGTTCTAATAAAAATTAAAATAAAACTCGGTTTTGAACTTGAGCCAAATTAATCGTGTCAATATATACAATTGTAAATAATAAATATAATTAATGGTATTTTCTTTCGTGAAAAAACTGCAAAAATTTTTTGTCGTTTATATTGATAATTTGCTGTGTAAAGATTTTTTGAAATAGTGAGTTTATTAGAAATTATTGTATCATCATTTATGGTACAAAATTTTTATATATGAAAACTTTGAAAACCATTTTTTTTTTACAAAAAGTAAAAGAAATGTTAAATTGTTTTTGAAAAGAAAACATCATAAAAAGGAATTTTCTTAGGGTGTTCATTAATCAACAGTAGCTTCTTGCTACAATTTACAACATTTAATATAAAATAAAAATTTTTCGCTTTCTTCGCTTTGACAAGTGACCGCTTATCGCTATAAAGCATCGTTTTGTTGTGAAGCCGCTCATAAGAACTTAAACAAAATCACTTGACTTTACAGTGCAACTACAAAATGCACTTTACCGAGTTACCCTAATACGAGCACTTAATGCAAACGATTCATATTTTTAACTCCTTCACTTAATACATGTTTAGTTTCTTTTTAATATTCTTCTTGTTTGCGAGAAAAATAAGAGCAAAAATGTAAGTAATTTGCTGTCTTGTCAGTAAAATTGATAGAGTTTGATGCGAATGAAAAGTAGTTTTTCTAAGCACATATACGTATACATACATACACATACACACACACACACAAACGCACACATGCATTTAATCTAAACAGATTCGAACAGTTAATGCAGTACATAAACTCCTTTTGTTAATGTATTTTTGTGAGCTCTCTGTCTCTCTCTAAGACAAGTTGTTGTTGCATATCGAAAGAATAATAAAAGGTCCATCGATAACAAATTCAAACACATCTCTACACATACACATACATATACATGCATACATAATATGACACACATTTACTAAGTCAATATTAATGATTAAGAAGCATTTGTTGAAGAATATATTGAAGAAATATTGCAAGTAATTTTCTTGCAACGCTTTCACATTACAAACGTCCATTAAACTTTGTCATTTTCAGTTATGTTTTGTTAATAACACTTTTAATAGCATTAGATTTTTGCAAAGATACTCGTACTTGTAATAATAATAATAATAATAATAATAAGAAGAAATTGCATACAAAATGCAATGTCGCATTAAAATTTTGTTAGTAAATTTAATGGCTTTAAAAAATCGGGCAATGCAAATGATTGCAATCAAATTGCTTAGATATCAATTTAATGAAGTTATAATGCTATTAGCTGTAGATGCACTCAAAATATTCTGTACGTAAAATTAACTGAAATTGTAATCCAAAACAAATGAAAGTTCACTTAAAAACCGGTCTACTCATTTTTCATTTAAATTGAACCAAAAGTTCATTTAATTTTTAATGTTAAAAAATTAATTGACTTAAGCCCGTAAAAATAAACGATTTTTCCTTTGTTTGTGTAGGACAGGAAATCTCAAACAAATCAAATAAAGCAAGCAAAGAAAAAAAACAGCACTTGAAAACAACGGACAATATTGAATGTAACCGAAAATTCGTATTAATTTGTCCTTAGTTTTTGGAATGAATGTTAGAATCAGTTAAAAATAAAATTGCTTACAATTTTAAATATTTATTCTTTTAAAAATTATTGAACGGATTACTTCTTGAATAACGTACAGTCCGTTACTGTAATAATATTGTGAGTGTAGTTAAAGTTAGATTAATGGGGCAGCCACCATTTAAGTGGCTGCTAAATTGGCTTCATCAAATCGGTATCATTTGAGCAGGTGATACAAAATTACAGCTATTCTACGGTCTCATCATCACCGTACGGCCTCTTTCACATCATAGACAGACATACAGATAGTCTGATTAGCCAATTACTTACCAGTCTGTCCAGGTCCGGCAAAGTATTAGAGCCAAGTATCCTATTCCTTGAACGTGGTGTTTCTTATTATTTATTTTTAAAAAAGACTAGTAACACTCAGTCAATTAGTGTACCTGCCAGCGTTACGATATTTTTTTTCAAAAAGCTTACCAATCCAGAAAAAAAAACTTTTTTTTAATCAAAATAATAAACGAAAATACAAAATTAGATTTCATTTTTATTAAAAATATTTTATAAAAAAATACTTGTTTTTTCTAACTAAAAGAAAGCATAACATAACATAAAAAACATTACATACATAATCAATCTTTTATTGCACAAATTATCACTTATGGGCTTTAGTCACTCTGCTTTAAATTGGTTAAACTCTTATCTATCACAAAGAACTCAACAGGTCAAATTTGGGAATGTTACATCAAAAATCATTCAAGTACATTCTGGTGTCCCTCAAGGCAGTCACCTGGATCCAATTTTGTTCACTTTATTCATCAATGATCTTCCTACTGTGTTGTTTTGCATTCTAAAGTGCTGATGCACGTCGATGATATTAAAATTTTTAACTCTGTTAACGATATTAATGGACATACTTTATTAAGTGCCGACTTCCGTAATTTTGATAAGATTTAATGCAGATTTAATTTATTGGACATAATTATCTTGAAATGCAAACACATATCAATTTCCACACACAATCCGATCGAGACTTCTTATTATATTGATACTGCTATTTGAAATGAAGTTCAAACCATATTTGATTTTTTCATACTGTTGGATCAATAGACTAATTTTTTTAATTTGTAACGCATTGCTTTTATCTGCAAATGGAAGTAGTTTCTATAAATATTAAATATAGATCTTCAACTATTACTGGTTTTGTATGTCATTCATTATTAAATTAAAAAATAAATGTAAAGCTAAATTTTAATTTAACTTTAACAAAAACTTAAGAAATAATTTAATTGTTCTCAAAAAAAAAATTATTTAGAATCTTACACTTAGTTGTCTTTTTATGCAGTGATGTATTTTTATGCACTATTTTAGCCACTCAACTTGCTTAAAAATACAACTCTGAAAGTATCGAGTAGCTACTTTTGAGTATTGAGTAACCAAAAAAAAAAGAAATACCCAATACTCGGTACGCACTACTGAATACTTTGCCAACACTACTTTTCGCTCCGGCAGTGAAAAAAGAAAACGTGTAGTCCCAAGCCGTCTAACTATTAAAAACTATAACATACTTTTCGGGTGTTAAAGCAAAATGGTGCACAGCGGCGTATACTTATTATTTGAAAGTAAATAGTTTAATATCAAACATACGCCACTGAACACTTTTAACTTAAATACACGAAAAGGTCTATTTCAGAAGATTTTGGGCAAGTTAAAACTAATAAAATAATCAGCCTTATTGTGCTTGGCGTTTTAAGTGGCGAAAGTCGGACGTTTTTAAAAAATGATGCCGTAGTTGGCAAAAACGCCAATATCGGACTTCTTTTTGTGGGGATCTCTGAAAAGTCAGTATTACGCAAACAAACCAGAAACGTTTGAGCAAATCAAACAAAATATTCGTGATGAAATTAATGAAATACCGCGTAAAATGTGTGAGACTGTAATGAAAAATGTGCTCAAAAGGGCTCGCATTTGTGAGGCCAACAGAGGCGGACATTTATCAGATATTGTATTTCATACATAATTGCCAACATTAAATAAAACATTTATCAATATAAGATCCATTCTCTTTCATTTAATCAAAAATTATAAACAAACAAAGTAGTATACCTTTCCGGCGGACACCCTGTAGATGCACTTTTAAAAATACCAGCATATAAAATGTCAGCTTTAAAAAGAAATAAAAATATATCAAAAATGTTCTTCTGAACTTGATTTCATAAAGTTGACTGTTCCTGTCTGCCAAAGTGTTAGAATAAATATCATGTTCGATGTGTGAAAGTCAATCTTTGCTTAAGAATTTTCGTCCTGGCCTGTCATATAAACTTCTCTTTGCACATACTTAGTTTATCGAGCAGAGCTAACGATGTCTTTGCTTACCATTAGAACACTTCTGAGAAGGCCATCAGGTTCAAGTGACAGTGATGGAATTTTAAATTGATGGAATTTTGAAGTCAATAAGAAATGATAGAAAAAAATATATGTTAAAAAGAAATTAATATTTACGGACAATTGAGAGATTTTATTAACTTGAAAACTCCACTTTAGATTCTTTCCATTAGTCTGGTCGTGCAGGGTTTTCTCTAAGTTCCCTTTTGGTGTGTGGCATAATTTTTGTTATTGAAAAATTGCATTCATGTGTAAAAGTAGTAGAAACAAATTGACACCACCCCAGTTAAAGTGTTCAAGTGTTCAAGTGTTCACTTCTAAAATGGCAAAAGGAAATAGAAAAGAATACACTTGGCATGACCGTGTGTGGAATGGTAATTCAAACACTTACGCATACATTTACAGTTTAGAAATTACTTGCCACCTCTCTCTCTCTCTCTCGCTTATCAAAACCAAACAAAAAAAAACAAATAACATGAAAAAGTAAGAAAATGTAGAAAGAAAAAAAGTATAAAGAAAATGGCAACAACGAATGTTCATAACAAAATTGTACAAGTGTTCAAAGTGTGATTTTTACATCCATCCATTCATTCAATTGTGTTATCCAAGGTGAACAAATATGTTGGGCTTTTATTCTTGTTTCATGTCTCGCACGAGCACTTGTTCAATTGTGCATATTGAGTTTGTGAGTTTGTGAGCTTGTGAGTTTACAGGCGCATGTTGCATGCCACACACTGCACTTGTTTTCGTATTGCTTTTTGCATTTGCCTTTTAACTTTTATTTGAACAATTCCAGTTAACCAAGCACTGTCCTCTTCAATCTCACTCAATTCATTAAAGGTGAGTGATGTTGCAATATCTGCGTTAAAGCACGTAACGTACAAACGTGTGCAGACAACGTTCCGCGATGGGCAGTCTCGTTAGTTAGTATGCGGTTCACGTTACTCGTGGCCAAACTAATGGCAAATAAGAAACTTCAATTCTGGCTGCAAATTATGAAGACTGTAGTTTTGTTTGGGTATGCAAATAGTTAAAATTAAATGTGAACTGAAGTTCGGATGAAAAGAGCTTAAATATCGCAAAGCTCACACGATCTGATGCATAAAAAGTTGCCTTTAATTTCTTCATTTGTTTTCATTTTACCAATAAATCTAAGAGAAGGAAATTTCAATGGCGCATCATTATATTCAACCTTAGAACCAACTTAAGTCTGTTAACTTGCTGCTAAAGTTATTCATAGACTGTTACGCCTTATCTGCTGAGTGTTGCCAGCTTTTTCTTTTAAACTCAATGCAAAAACAAAACAGGTTATTTGTTTTTAGGCATGATACAATAATCATTGTATAATTACCCAGTAAACAAGAAAAACCAGCTTCAACAATTCCAATGGGATATGAAAGGACCATTAAGTAAACAAAACTGCCTGCAATTCTTTCTGATTAAAAATGTAACGAAGTTTCTCCAAAAAAATAATCACTTTGGATTACAACCCATTAAATAAGTTCAAGCGAGCTTTTTCAAACAAAATAAAAAATTTTGAAATTTTGCTCACAAACGAGTTATGCATTTAAAAATATTTAAAAAAAAATATAGACGAATTAATAAACAAACTCCTATTTGTTTCAAGTCGCTTAAAAATTATCAATACTACTGTGTTGAAAACGTTTTAACTCTTAAACGACCAGAGGCATTTTTGTATCATATTTTGTTCACCTAAGGGAAAGTAAATGTTGACGAAACTGGATAAAACTTAATTATATTTTTGGGGAGCATCTCTTACCTTTCAAAAAATATATAGGTGAAGTTTGTGTAAGCTTCAACCTGCGCACAATTACCCGAAATATGATTGGCAAGTATTTTTGCCTGTGGTTTGAAACGGAAAAAATGCAATTTGTTTTTATTTTCATCATTGTACGTGTGTTTATATAGTTTTACTGCCAGTTCCACGATGTCACCCGTATTCGTTCTTTCGTACAATTACATTTAAAACAAAAACAAATTCTAAAATTTTGCTATTTTTTTAAATGTAATTGTTCGAAATAACGAATACGTGTGACATCGTGGGACTAACTGTCAGTCCCTTTTCTGTTTGGTGTATACTCGTTTTTTGACCGTTTGTAATGAAATTCAGTGCAAAGTCCGATAAATCATATAGATAAATAAGTCAATGCCAGACGCATAAACATTCTAAAAAGGTGTCAATTGACGAGCATATGGTGAAGTGTAATATGCTTACCTAATAGCTGCGTTAGATACAGCTAAAAGCTTTGCGACAAACCTAACATCGATTGATTTTCGGGCCGCTTTAGCAAAGACCTAGAAATCGATTATGAATAGCATAGCGACTATAAGTTGGTAGCTAATTTTCAACAACAAATTGACATGGACTGATCACATGAACTCTCTGTTTGGTCAAACTTATGTAAAGTTAAGAGCTCTATGGTCCACACAGTATTTCACTCCATTAAGAATAAGGATCTTAATTGCCAAGACGTACCTGATTGCTTCCTTACTACATGCATATGGATGCGAATTATTTGCAAGCTGTGACTCAGTTAGCAAAAGAATATTAAATGTTCTATATAACAACATTATAAGATATGTGTATAGATTAAGAAGGTTTGTTAGCGGGTCCTCAGTGTCTAATAATCTTTACGGAGTCTCTCTTGAAAGCCTGTTAAAAATTTGCACACTTATCTATTTGCACAAAATCATAAACAATCAAACACCCAAAAATATTTTTCCAATCGCAACGAAGCCGAAAAATTGCAATATCTCGAAATCAATGTCTAGTTTCTGAATGGCAGTTCAATGTACATGCCGCCCGTCTTTGGAACAATCTTCCACAAACTCAACAACTTAATAGCAACGCTAATACAGTACTTTTCCGATTTAACGAACATTCGATTTAATGAACATCGTATTTAACGAAAACACAAATATTTTCTACTGAGTACCTTAATTATGAACACATATTTTATTTTGTACTCGATTTAACGAACAAATGTAAAATATATCAGCTGATGATTTGAATAGATGCATTGAAAATAAACCTTTACCCGATGATGAATGCAATGAGAAAAATTTGAAAATGATGAGCAGCTTGATCAAACAGAAGTTCTAGAGCCCAAAATAAAATACGAAGATGACATTAAGCACTTATAAGTTTTTATTAAATGGGCTTAGCAAAAAAATATTAGTAGCAAAAATTTAATGGTTTTGAGGGAGTTTCAATAAGACATTCATTCCAAGAAAACACACTGTGCTTAAACAATTTTTAAAATAAATTATTTTTGTATTACAGTGTTTTTATGAATTTTACATTTCCTTTAAACATATTTTTAATGAAATATTTATTTAAAATTACTATAATTTTAATAAAATATTAAAAACAAATACTAAAAATATTTGGAGTTTTGAATAAAATAGATGAGACTATTCATTTTTAATTCAGTACGGGATATAACGAACAATTCACTTTAACGAACAAGCCTGACAACAATTAGGTTCGTTAAATCGAAAAATTACTGTAGTTTCAAAACATTTTATTTAAATTCTTTACATAACCTGTCTATAAACATTATTATATACACATATTTTTTTCTTCGTATTAAACTGTACTATTTATAAATAGTAAAAAATTTGTAACTAAATTTGTAATTTATGCGTTCCTGTACTCTAAATTTAAGACTCAGTCTTGTTGTACAGGAAATGAAAATATAATAAATAAATAAATAAATTTAAGTTGCATCTTAACAAGTTTCCCAGTAGAAGTGTAACTATACATATGCCCCAATATGTTTTATTCAATTTTTAACTGCTGCATGCGAAATATGATTATTATTAATTAAATAATTTACTCTATTTAAAGTCTACTTTAAATCAAAAATTTCATTAAAAGTTCATTTTGCCATCCCTGGCTGTTTTTAGATTTTCTTGATTTCGGTCTGCTTTTATTTTTACTTCAAACAACCCACGAACGTCGACTCTTGTTGGTCTGTTGAAGTTTTCTTCTTTTGTTTTGTTTTTTGTTTTGTTTTTTTTTTGTTTTTTTTTTGTTATTAAGAACTGATTACCTTATGGTCTGGACTTGTCTGGTCGGCTTTGGTCAACACAACGCAACACAACACAAACACGTTCATACATGCAATTTGGTCGTAGGATGCAAGTACTCATTCGTTGTGATGTAAGTTTAGCCGGACGTCTAGCGAAAGCGTGTGTAAATTGTATGTGTGTGTGGGAGTGTGTGTGAGTGTGTGTGTGTATGTATGGGTGTGTAGGCATCAACAGCTTACGCATGAATTGTTTTTCATTATTTTCATGTTCGACATGAGTGCAAATTGCCGATAGTCTTGCGAAGGTTGTTGCTTGATTGTATGTGCGACGTTACTGCAATGACTCGCAGAGTAACCTCAAAGTATGCAGTAGAAATAAAAATAAAAAATATTTATATAAAATCAGCCACACTCGAGCACTAATGTGAAGGAATATTGAAACAGGCGCACATGCATACATAAACATGCACGTGCACATAGAAATTGGTAAATTGACAATAAACAGCATGAGTCTGCGAATTCTGCTGCATATTACAGAACAATTTTTCCTACTATTAAAGAACTATTTAAAAAAAGAAAATGGTCATGCAGAAATATACCCTCAACGATGCAGTCAGTAACTGTTACATTTTTATAAATACAAACCAACTGCCGATCCGATCACATTACAGACATTTATTTTTATTTTATGGTTTGTAAAGAGGGATGATGAGCGAGAGAAAAAAAAATAATACAGATGAAATGCATTCGTTTATTGTTTCATTGAATGGTAATTGTGTGGGCAATATTCGAAAACCAAAATGTCAATTGCTTGGGCAAATGGATCGGTGGTCATATAAAAAAGAGTGGTTTCGTAGCCAAATAATTGATAGAACAAAATACAAGTAGTTATTTTGCCAACACATCCTCCACCCCACCACCCCCAACACTAAAGAAACATTAAGTTTTAATGCAAATTTAACCAAAAGAAAAAAGGAATAAACAAATATTTATTCAAGGCAAATATAATTAAGACGCAGGAGTCATTTAATAGACAAGAATCAAAGAATTATAGAGAATAATAAAATGAACTTTTTGTATTGAAGTTTTTTAAGCCGCATATTATTTTTAGACAAAAGAAAAGGTTAAGTTGAGTGAACCGAACATTTCGCTTATGGCAATCAAAATTAAAATCATTTTGCTGCAAACTCATTACCAGGGGACCCTGTAGGTTCTACATATTCTTATAAATTATTGAAAGTCTCAAAAGTTGGAGAATCACCTACAACTTTTTAATAAATCCAAAAAGGTCAGACAATTGCGCATTTTTGACAGACTTTGGGTCCTGAAGAAGTCTATTGTCAGGGTATTTAGCCAAACATTGTTGAACTGACTCGTTTCTCCGAATGATTTTAAGCCATGAAACTCAATATAGCCGGAGACGGCGTTGCACAGTGTATTGTTTTTGAATAAAATCGCACATATATAGATGGAGAAAGCTAAACTAACTTCATAAGAAATAGTTTGAGCAACAGCTCGAAGACCACCTAACAAAGCATAATTAGAATTAGAAGATCAACCAGCAATTATTATTGCATAAACACCTAATCTTGTACAGCATAAAAAAATAACAAACCTAAATTAAAAGAAAATAATTTAACAAAAAAAGGTATTCTTCTTCAAAACAATAAAGATAAAAATAAAGAAAAAATAGGAGAAAAATAATAGGAAATATAATTAGATAACAAAGGATAAGTCTGTTCTTTGCTAAATAATTTAATTGCATCACAAAAAGGCTGAGGAATCCCTATAATACCTACCTTATTAGGACCCTTTCGAATTTGAATATAACCTATTTTTTCATATGTAGTTTGAGGTCTCCGTTCTTCAGCGAGAGAGAAATGATTTTGTTCGGACAATTTTCAACTTTAATTGCTTGAATTTTAATTTTTGTCGAGACAAAGTTGGACTGTGTTGCCTGCCACATTATAGTGTTTCAGAAGCGGTTTTACAGCGATTCTTTTTTTTTTTGAGGTGGAGGGTTTTTCTATAAATGTGTTGAAAATAATTTCTATTTATTTATTTCATTAACTATTAACAAAAGCGCTGGTCTTTTATAATTTTTTATACACAATTTGTCGGAGACTTTTATTTTTAATATAAATATTTCATATGGTAGCCTTGATATTCCGGAACATTTTTGTTCAAATGAGTGAATCGAGTTGCAGAAAACTTTCAGTCAACAATAATTTTTCCGGACATAAATTTTATCCGAAACAAATGGGTGAATCCACCTTCAGAGTTTCTGTTAATAAAACTGCTTCAATGCCAAAAAATAAAAAAATAGATCAGCAGATCCGAAGAAGATCAAACCGGTAGAGGATTTTCTTGTGGTTTTAGAAAAATTATTTATTTTCAAACCATATTTTTGCTGTTGTTATGGGTTGAGTTAGTCTTTATGCCTGCTAATTGTATTGGGAGCAGAATAAATTGATAAAAATTCATTTGTCTTAACTTTAAACTTTAAACATGCCAAATCCTATCAAATAACTTTGTGACAATTTTATTGACAGTCTAACAAATTGTTCACTTTACTGGTGACCTTTTGCTTACAAAGGAAATCAAATCAAATGTCAGTCGTAAATGTTGTTTTTAACACCAAAAAGAAATTGATTGTTCCAACGTGTGTACAAGTAAATAAAACAACAATGATGAAAAGTTATTGACATTTATGAAATTTAAAATCTGTAAAAGTAAAACATTGAACTCGAAAACAACATTTTTAACAAAATCATTCATTCATGAGCGTATAAGAACATGAATACTTACTTACATATTTATTTACATATACATATAATCTTTATTTTACAAACACACACAGACACACACACACACACGCACATGCACATACAAACACATTTATTATAATACGAGCAACATTAAGCATGTGAACGTGATCAATTAGTGTGCACATGGGTGAGAGAGATTGTTCATGTCTGTGTGTGTGTGTTGAGCATTTAGAAATTTGATTTCTTTTAAAAGAACTACATAAATAGTCACATTTATATTAAAAGAAAAATATGTATGTAAAATGCTATGAATTTTATTATAATGTCACCCTACAACAAGTAATCGCGGCAGCAAATTGTGGTAAAAAATAAATGTTTTTTTATATAATTTTTTTTAAGTTATTGTCATAAATTTAATTGAAATCTATTGATCCCTTCGAGAGACATCGTTGACAAAACGATTTTTATTTTTTTTTAACTCTAAAAGTGTTTCTCAATTCAATAGTTAGTATCAATTTACGTTTTAGATTTTGAAAAACTGCATCGAATCAGGGGTGTCAAACGTGACGATCTTACGTCATTGCGACGATTTTTTATAGCGAATTTCAAAAATTTACGATTGGCGATTTTTGTTTAGTATTCCTTATACTTTGACGATGTTTTTACTTCGCTACTTTTTGCTCAACATAATCTCATGGCAAATGGCAAAATCTCAAGCTCTAAAAATTTATTTTTGTTTTGCAGCCATAATCGATAATATTGATACTGCTAAAGAAATATTTAAACATTTGAATGACATTAACGAGCTTAAATTTTGTTTTTCTTAAATATGTGCTTAATTTGATGAATAATCTAAACAAAATTTAAGGCATTCAAATTCACAACATGCACTATGAAATGAAACTTTATTAAATGTTTTAATAAATTTTTTAGTAGATGATTGTAGGAAAAATACGCCTCTAAATCAAATTGATTTCCATTAACGTAAAGATTTTCTAAAAAAAGGAAGAAGTTTATATTGGTGTGTCTGTAAAAGAAATGTTAAGACAATAGACAATTGATGTTGAAACTTTCAATCAATTTATTGATAATTGTGTATCATTTTACGTTGAATTGTGTTATCAAATAAAAAAAAGATTTCATGTCGATGTCGAAATTATAAAAAATTTAAATTTAATTACAGGATCTGTGATTTTGGAAAAAAACTCCGAAATTCTTCCTTTATTAAAAGGGTTTCTTAATCCAGTCTCTAAAGAAAAATATCAAGATAAGAGAACTCAGAATTTCGGATTTTGAAGACAGCGCATTAAATATAGATATATTTTGGAAAAGAGGAAAGTTAATTGAACCTGTTTTTCCAAATTTATGTGAATTTGTAAATAACTTAATGACTTTGCCAAACTCTTCAGATAATGTTGAAAGAAGATTTAGCAAAATTAATCTTAATAAACCCACGATAAAATAGTCATTACAAGCAGGAACCCTTGAGGTGGCTTTCTTTTTTTTAAGACTATTTAAAAAATAATTCCTCTGAATGTTACAATCTTAGCATTACAAAAAATATATAAAGAAACATAAATAAAGGGTCCGCCATCTAACGTTTTTTTTCAACTAGTGCTTATTTCGTGAATGGTAACACTTAGCTCATGTCTGATTTGACAGATAATTAGTTTTATCATTCCGCTGAACGAATATGGTTGTGTATACGCTTGAACAACGCTGGGAAATATTGCGACATTACTTTGAAAATCATGGTAATGTTGCAGAATGTGTGCGAAAATTGCGTACGGATTTTGGAAGAAGAGAAGCACCGTCAGCTCCGTATGTTCGTTATCTCGTGAAAAAAGTGAAAGAAACTGGCATCCTCATCGATAAACCAAAGCGTGAAAAGCAAAAACAGTGCGTACCTCCGATAATATTGCTGCTGTGGCAGAAAGTGTGCGTGAAGCGCCATCAACATCAATTCACCGTCGTTCTCAACAATTGAACATTTCGGAGACATCACTGAGACGAATTTTGCATAAAGACCTTGGTATGACGCCATACAAAGTCCAATTGGTTCAGGAGTTGAAGCCAACTGACCATCCAATGCGTTTTCGCTTCGCTAAGTGGACCTGCGATCGACTTACTGAAGATGCCGACTTTGCCAAAAAAATCATCTTTTCAGATGAAGCTCATTGAACGAATTTTTGTTCACAAAAATTGAAGAGGAGGATATTGGCAACATTTGGTTCCAACAGGACGGCGCTACGTGCCACACAGCCGAAGCTACACTCGCCCTGTTTTTGAAGATTGCATTATCAGCCGCAGAGCTGATGTCGTTTGGCCACCTCGGAGCTGTGATTTGACACCGTTGGACTATTATTTGTGGGGTGCCGTCAAAGGTAAGTGTTACGCCGACAAGCCAGAGACAATTGACGCTTTAAAGGACGATATTCGTGAAGCCATTGGTGAAATACAGCTGCACACAATCGATAATGTGCTTAAAAATTGGACCGATCGTGTAGGCTACTGCATGGCCAGCCGAGGCAGCCATTTGAATGAAATTATTTTTCATTATTAACCGGAAGGATTGTACTTTCAAATAAAAAAAGAAATTTGAGAAAATATTCAGTAGTTTTTTTATAGCATTTTCAAAAAAAAAGTTATCTGGCGGACCCTTTACTATATGTGTGTATAGTATTTTTATTTTGTAATTACCCAATTTAAATCAATATTATCTGACCTTTTTTCGTATCGAATAAATCCTAAAATTGATTCGAATCTACACATGAATTGCAAGCTTATGAAAAACTATATATATTCTATGAATTTCTATTTAAAATAAAATATAAAATATATCATATAACAAATTTACGTTTATTTTGAAAAGTATATAATGTATTGCGACACAAAAGCTCTTCAAATCTTGCTTTGAATTGAATGAAATGTTTAAAGTTTTTATTTGTTTTTAAAAAATCTGTTGAATTGTTAATTTTTAAATGAAAGATTGTTGTATAAAACAGAAGATTTTTGAGTGACGATTTTTTGACGATTTTTTTTTTCTGAAAATTTTACTGGCAGCCCTGCAGCGAACGTAGATTGAAACGGTTAAATGACTCGAGAGGAATCGTTGTCGGAAAATATGGAAAAAAATTTATAACTTTCTTATTAAAAGTATTCTGAATTTACCAAAGCATTTTTTTTTAAATTAAAAACGAAATGGGATTTGAGCTTGAGCCTAACAATTTCTGTCAAAATAAACCTTAAACAGGTCAACTATTTACCGCACAGACATTTTATATATATTACACAAACTAGAATAACATGTTAATTGGGTTTTGATTTCGTAGCATGATTTCCATAAAATCTTCAAGTTTTTAGTTTCTAATTTTATTATGTCGGAATATTAAACACTAATTTTGTGCAAAATTCCTATCAAATTTAATATTTAACATGAAATTACTTTTTAAATTTAGATGTATGCGAGTGAGATCCTCAGCGTTAAACTAAAAAAAAATTATATGAGCCATTTCTAGGGATCTTACATGGTCGTTCTACATGACAATCATTTTACATAAATTAATTTTTCTATCAGCTCTTCTTTGTAATGTTCTTGTTAATATGAACACATATGAACTTGTAATTTTTAAGTTTATTTCATACAGACAAGAGAAGTATGTTTGTGTTTGTAGTTTTTCACTATTTACATGCATACAATCATTACAACAATCATGTACAACCAGACGACAACGGCAGAAGCAGCACCAGCACCAGCACTAGACCCCGAGAAAAAAAACGCTAAGAACTCAAGCAAATGTAAAATAAATGTCCGCTAAATGCACAAGAAAAAAAAATCAAGAAAACAACAGAAAATAGAAACAAATGTCAAGAGGTTGGTGCAAGAAAACACAATACTACAGTAGAAGACACAGACATAGAAAAGATGACGAAAGACATTTTTAAGAAATTATGAAAAAAAAGACTGAAAAATACAATAAACGTTTACAAGACTTCCCCTTCCGTTCTGGCTGCAGTTAGTTGTATTTGTGTGTGTGTATGCCTGTGTATGGCTAACAAGTCTTGTTGTATTTTAAATTATTAAGAAGAAGAAGAAAAAGCCATCTTCAGATTGTTGCTGCTGTTATTTGTTGTAGTTAAAGTGTTAAAAAATGACAATAATAATTCATGGTTTCATATGCTGTTTCTTATATTTTGTTAAAAAGGAACGAAGAACATTCCCATACAGGCGCACATGTACATTTAAATCCTTTCTAGTTATGCATGAACATCTATGTTTGCATATGTATTTGTAAGTGCTCTGGTGTGTGTGTGTGTGTGTTTATTCGTGTGTGTATTTGCAACAATAACCTCTTGTTTGTCTGCATTTTGATTACTAGAGACACATGTAAGGACATGTTTGTCAGCTCGAGCAAATGTGAATGAACACAACTACTGAGTACTCTTCTAAGGAGAGGCGTTATTAAATGTGCTTTTAAAGAATATACAAATGAATTATTTTTAGAAAAGCCTGCAAAATTATGGTCTTTTGGTTAGATTTGTAACACTTTTATATGAAAATTACCTGTTACTTGACCATGATGACCGTGAATAAAAGGAAGTCTAGGTGTTTCTTTAGTGCCGCGTAGGATAATATTAATCCTGGGGGCAAATTACGGCATTCGATATCGAAAGAAATTTCCATACAAATTCAAAAAATTTTTTATAGGATTTCGTTCGATATCGATTGCCGTAATTTTATTATTTCTTTTTTATCTTTAAGAATTCATGGCGTATCCCATTTTCGCAAATAGGATACAATAGGCCATACATCATATTACTGCAATAAAATCCTATTTATCGTCATCCACTTTTGTGTGAGATGGCTAGAGATAATAAAAATCGCGTCGGACATATGTATGTGCCCGACGTGGCGTAAACAACATGGTGCAGAGTCACACATATGTGTCGGACGTGGCAGTCAATGTGTTAAAAATTTTCTATCTAAAAGAAAAACGTTATACGTTTTTGGTCAACAAAAATTGATTTAGAAACTTTATTGTTAACAGATATTGTCTAATGAAAGTTGATCGTTTACAAAACTGGTTGAAAAAAATGCAATGATAACAAAAATTAGAATCGATTAGGACAACTTAACGATAACAATTTTTATCAGTAGAAAACTTAGCAATAAAGTAAATTAAAAAAAAAACGTTATAAAGTACTTGCATAAAATTTATCGCTAACGAATATATTTTACAGAAACTTCATGGATAAAAGAAAAAATTGTACAGAACATACACATGCATGTAGGTACTCTTAAATACTCTCAAGCAATACTTACATAAGCGAATGTACGTGTGTGTTTTTAGCATTTGTAGTAGTGTCAACTTTAGGAGCCTTTTATTTCTTTAATACTGATACGATTTCAATAATTTAAAGTCGGGTCACTAAAGCTCAACAATATCTACCATTTGTATAAAAGAATAAAGAAAATTGGTCTGCAAACAAATGCAAAAAAGGGATCCAAAATTTCTCTTTGCCTATTTATATAATAGATAGATAAACATTATTTCCCGCTTAAAAGATTTTCGAAAGCAAACAATTTTCATATAATATATATAAAAAGCCAAAGAAAAATCTATAAAACATTTATGGTTAATTATTTATCTATTAAAAAATTTTTAGATACCAAATATATCGATAACACAAATATATAGAAAAAGTTATCGCTTAAAAGTTTCGTCAACACAGCATTTGCCGATAAGGATAATTTTACAGAAAATTTATCGATAACGATTTGTTTCAATAGAAAATAGATAAATTTTCTCTAAAATAGTTATCAAGTTTTTGCTCTTTACTGAAAATTTATGGCCATCAAATATTTTCTCTGAATAACGAAAATGTTCCTTTTAAAAGTTTTTCAATCACAAAAAGTTTCTATAGAAAATATAGTTATAACAAGAATAATCTTTATCAATAAAATCAATTTCAATCAGATAATCTTTCGGCACTTTATCAGTAAAAACGATTTTAATCAGATAATCTATCTTAGATTTATCGATAAAAACGTTTCTGATGAAACCTTATCTATAAAAAATACTATCTGTAGAAGGTTGACTGATTGCAAAACTTTACGATAGCAAATTTATCGATAACAAATTATTAAATGAATTTTCACAGGAAGGAAAAACAGACAGACATGTGTGTGACATCTTAAATTTCATTTAGAAAATTTATCGATAAGTAAAATATACTAAGTAAATAAAAATATTTTCTATAGACAATTCAGCGATAGCAGAAAATTTATCAATAACGAAAATTTCCTCAGAAAATTTATGAAATAAATTTTTATCGTGATTTCTTTAGAAAATTTATTTTATAAAATTTATTTTATAATTTTTCTAAAGGAAATCCCAATTTTCTTAAACTGACGTTCATGCGTCCTCACGTTATTGTTACAAAAAACTAATTATGATCATGCGTGATTATGCATGTTTCACGCTAATCACATGAGCGGTGCTCATCTCTAGTATCAAGTCAAAACAAATAGAAAACATAATTATAAACCAACCCTCCACAGCGTATACTTGATGATTTTTAAATCAGCTTAAAATAAAATATCACTCATACTCCATCACTCTCATATACATTTATAAAATTTATAACTCACTCACACACCAAGATTTTCGGACACTTTCACTACAGCTAGAGTGTTAAAATTTGGTCGACAAATAGGTCTTGGTGAACAGATAGGCCTTGGTGAACGGCTAATGGATATGCAAGAATTAACGAATTTCCTCGTGATATGACCGTCATCATAATATGTAACACACAGTTAATATTTTTTTGCATTATCTATATATCTATATATAAATAGGCAAGTGAAAAAAGTTAAGAACCATTTTAACTGACTTAAACTCAACGTATTCGCTTGATTTTTATTTTGTTTGATAGATTGTCAATAGCAGCAGTGCAGAATGGATTTTTTCTTCTACATTTTTGTGTCTAAGATAGTTAAAAACAGTTAAGAATATTAGCGCCAATCATAAAGCCATGATCTCTCTTTCTCTCTTAATTTGCTAAAAAAATTACAACAAAAAACTCTAAATTAAATAAATTAAATTTGGCTTGGCAACTTCGTTAAAACTCAGAAGGAAAAACTTATTTTATTTGCTCATTCTATTCTTATTTCCATCTTTGTATGTACTTAAACGATTATTGCTGAAACTAATAAAATTTGGACATTTAAATAACGAGCAAGTTTTATTAAAGTCAAATACATTACGGTACTGTATAATTTTTCTTTAGATGCTTAAAAATAATATATCAATATATCTATATATAAATAGGCAAAGAAGAATCTTTAGATCCCTTTTTCTCCTTTGTTTGCCAACCGATTTTTTTCAATCTTTTATCAAATGGTAAACATTGTTGAGCTTCTGTGACCCGATTATATACTATTTAAATCGGTTCAGTAATAAAGGAACAAAAGACTCATAAAGTTGACACCACTACGAATACTAAAAATATGTACATCCGTACACGTATTCAGTTAGTAAGTATTGGTTCAAGTAAAAACATAAGCAAAGTACTCTCATTACTTGATAGTGTTTAAGAGTACCTTCATACATATGTATGTATACGAGTAATACGATTTTTTATAAATGCGCGTATTTGTTTGAATGCAATTTTACTTCCATGGGGAACGGAGTAAGTAATTAGGTAATTTTTTCTCCATAAGAAAATGCAACCAAAATAGCCATACGTTAAACTGGCGGTCGAATTTCGACCACTGGGCGTACTCTAGTTATTATTAAGAGGCTTCAATAATTAAAATATATATTTCTGAATGATGACTAAATATGTGTGTTGTATGTTAATGTAAATACCTTCTGAGAAAAACAATTAGGTGTTAAAGGTGTGGTTGAGAGACCTATTGGGCAAGCAAGAAATTGTAGACAACTGTATGTAGGTCAGTAGATATGTAAACATGTATGTTGAACTTTGATGGCTGTAGAGGCACCAGATAGTTCATTGATACCAATTATGGTGATACAAACCAAATGTAAGCGATGCGCAAAACGAAAATGCAGAAGAGCTTGATCGAACTGAAATACTAGAGACCAAAACAAAACCTGAAGATGTCATTAAGCACTTCGAAATTTGTATTAAATGGGGTCAGCAAAACAATATTAGTAGTACAAATTTAATGTTTTTTAGAGAGCTTCAAGAATATGCCATTAAAAATGGTATCCGTTCCAATAAGAAGACTGTGTTTATGCAATTTTTTTTCATAAATTGCTTTTTTATTACGTTGTTTATATGAATTTTTGCTTTTCTTATGCATATTTTTAAAGAAATATTTATTTTAAATTAAAAAAACAGTATACATATTTATAGTTATAAATAAAATAGACAACGCTATGGATATAATGAACAATTCGCTTTAACGAACAGGCCTGACAACCATTAGGTTCGTTAAATGGGAAAAATTTAACCGCAAAGGCATTTTCCATTCCATTTTTTCGCTATTTTTCATATTCTGACATGTTTTTTTGCAGTATTTTGTAAGAAAACACAATTTTTTATACACATAATATGGAAGTACATTTTGTAACTATAATCAATTCAATTGTTACAGCCTGAGGCTGCAAGTTACAAATCACTGTTATACTTTATTCTTATATGTTAACTCAAGGATATTAATTATATAAAAAAATTCTCGCTTTTTTCCGTGACAATGTTAACTATTAACTATGATAGCTTTAGAAATATCCATTTTAATACTAATTTAATTTAAAGGAATATAAAGTTTTGTATAAATAACAAATGGGGTTCTGGAATATAAAAAGTTTGGCGAACACTGATGTACCAATGATCATATTTTTAGTTTATGATTATTAAATCGTTTTTGTTTAAAAAGAAAAAAAATATTTTGTATTAAAAGAGCGCAAAAAACTGAATGTAGGGATATTTGCAAATATTTTGTTTTTACAAAAATTTTAATTGATTTAATTAGTTTTTAACAGATTTTAAAAACCAAAGTAAATTTTTTTCCTTACAAAATATACTTCCATATTATGTGTATAATAAATAGTGTTCTCTGTTAATATTGAACTAAGTAACAGACTTATAAGTGCATAGAGGTACGAAAACCCGGTTTTTTACACGTAACTCCAGATTTTGGGGGTGTCCTGGAAATTTCAAATACAGATTCTTGATCTACTCGACAGCATCTACAAGAAAAATAATATCACATCCCAGGTATTTCGACTTCGTTCATTTTTGTAACACAGTGTAATTAATGGAATTGAGAAAAAGTTCTTATTTTAATAGATCTTGGAAGAAATATTAAAAAGTTGTTTATAGAGGAAAACAGCATACTACTGGCTCTACAATAATTTGGATTTAGAAAAGAGCATAGTACATCACATCCCCTATTGAAGATAAAAAATATGGTAAACAATAATTTTCAGTATGGTAAATCAACGGAAATTATTATTACTTGATATAAAATCAGCATTTGATTCAGCTATTTCACGTACGAGATGCCAGGACTAATTCACTAGTTCAGAATTTCCATTGGGCCCTCAAATTACTTGTGCTCTTCTATCACGGAAAAGGATTACTTGCTGCTTATGGCTGGTGGAACTATTTGTTATTAAAGTTTTGTATGTGAAATAATATATCTATCGCTGCTGCAATTTGCAACTGCTTTTGCTGCTCTACTAGTGTAAGTAATTTGTTGTCAAGAATTGGCTATTTTCTCTCTTGCTAATGAACTCCCTGGTAAAAAGACGCAATGCCAACCTTAAAAGTAGACATTCAACAAACGTATCCAACATGCATTCCTTCATTTATTTAGTCAGTCATCACCACCCTCATCATCATCTACATCTCCAATACCAACTGCAATCCACCATCTATTCAATCCATCCGTCTAGTTTTGCAACCAACAACCAACCACCAGCCGCCAGCCATGCAGTCTGCTATTAAATCTCAGGTTGTTTAAGTTTAAGAGACGCGAAAAAAGGACATGTTTCATATTTTAATCTTGAAATTATTCTTCATGCTTTTTTTAGTTTTTAGAAATTTAAATACTAAGAAATTTGTTTGCTTGCCTACAAAATGTTTGAATTGTTTGCATTTCTTGCACATGAATTTAAGTATTTGCAGGAAAACAATTGTGCAAATATTATGGGGAGCCCCGTGGACTAGTAGACAGCGTACTAGACTATTAGTCGAGGGTTCGTAAGTTCGATTCCTGCCTAGACCCTGGGTGTTTATGCAGATAAGCCGAAATGGCTTCACGGTTTGTGTTTGTTCTTTAAAAAAAATGAAGGAGTTATTTTTGTTGAATTAAAACAACACTTTAAGCCGCTGCAACATATCAATGGTTTTTGCTGGCCTAAATTAATATAAAAATATGTAATTTTGAATATAAAATTACATTTTTCAAAGTCGACTTGGTTGCGTTAGAATGATTTTTTTATAATGGTGCATGATACGTTTCAAAAGAAACAAGAAACTTAGAACTTTCCACTTAATTCATCAAGGATTATTTAGTTTGAATATTTTTTAAATATACTTCTTGCCTAATAATTCAGCTTATTGTCTAGTAACGATGCTTTATTAGATACCATTCCATGATATGCTGTCTGCCTGCTGTCCCAACGTTTTCTAGGAATCTGATTATTCAAGTGGCTGAAATTTCCAATAGTTTCTCATAAAAATTTTCAGCAATGCACGATTTATTTGCCCCACTGTCGAGCAGAGACAAAACAGTTTAATTTAAGTCTACCCATCTTAAATACCCGAGTAAAGACAATTTATTGGCGGCCATATTATATAGGTTCGCCCAAAATGAACGAAGTGGTTTGAATATCTTATAACTTTTTTATTTAAGACATAATTATAAATTTTTTTTATATACAGAATTTTAATGGGGAATATTTTAAGTTTAGTTATGAAAAATAATATCTCGCATCTGGTGGCCATTTGCTGCTTCGCATATTCGTGCTCTTTCCAACACATTTTCCATAAACTTTCGCAAAACTTCAGGTATTATGTTGTTTATTTCGTCGCGTATATTTATTTTTAATTGCTGGATGGTTCTGGGCTTATTAATGTAGACTTTTCCTTTCAAATAACCCCAAAGAAAACAGTCTGGAGCGGTCCGGTGAACGCGGAGGCCAATTAAAATCATTTGTACGCGAAATAATTCGTTCACCATAGTTGTCTCGTAAAAGAGCCATTGTGTCCCTTGCAGTGTGCGCTGTGGCTCCATCTTGTTGGAACCATACTTGCGAATGGTTTTCCATGGCTGGCCTTAAAAAATTTTCCAACATTGTCCGATATCTGACACCATTAACGGGAAACGGCGACCCCGTGTTCATTTAAAAAAAAAAATAAGGACCAATTATCCTTTCCGATGAAACACCGCACCAAACCATACACTTAGGTGGGGGTAATTCTCGCTGTTGAACTACTCTAGGATAATTAAATTATTAAAACAATGGATCGTTGATTTGAAAAATAAAGCTCAACAATTTGGGTACGTCTTCTTTACAAAATACTGAAAAGAAAAGAAAAAAAATTACAATACAAAAGTTATAAGCAATTGAAACCCCATCGTTAATTTTGGGCCACCCTTTATTAATACAAGTATTTAATTTAAATGCTGCAGCATCGAATTTGGTTGACGGAAGCTCTCTCTCCCAATAAAAAATTCGTGTTTGTCAAATTACTGTTTGTTATCCTCCTACAAGGACCTCCTTCGCCATCACCTCTATATGTTTCAAAAAAGAATCTTTGGTAAGAAGCTTGCGACCAAAAATCTAAGCCTTATTGGTCGATTATGGCTAGCAACCAAACATCAGTTGCGCTGCCAGTCGGCAACCGAATATCTATGGTTGTCAGAAATACATTAAATAGCACTCGAAATCGATAAATCTAATTGTCAGCTGATTGTCGTTTTCAACAACTAGCAACACAATTGAGGTTTGGTTGCCAACACCAATCGACCTCTTGAACTCAATTTTTGTTAGCAACAATCTTCCTTTTCATATATTATGTTTGCTGGGTTACACACACATACACACACACAACTCGCAAATATTCACGTCGTGGTTGTGTGTCAAAAATGTTTTCTCTAACTCTTAAATGCTGTTTGGCGTAACAACCAACAAAAAATGTCTCCCAAAAGATGGAGTTTTTTTTTTCTTTAGTCATAAATCATATGCCACGCCTTAAGTATGCTTAGATATTAAATAGAAAAAGCAACAAAAACAAATTGTTAGATTATTCTCAGATAATAAATACAAACATTATAATAATAATGACTATTTTTAATTTAAATACTGATGGAATATATTAACAAATTACTTAAGCGTAGAAAAATGATATTGAATAAATAGACAAATTCATGCATACAACCATTCATAAATACATGCACACGTTCGAGAATCCTTTCGAAAAATTGGGGCAAGCAAATACCAGCAAGTCGTAATAGAGAACTGCCTGAGATATCTGGTCTTCTTGAATAATACGGACAATGGATTTAGGATGTAATAACGTGATGGGTGAAATCAGTTTTGAGGCAATTCTTATGGAATGTCACGGACGATGGATGGCCCGCTGAACTTTAAATTTCAGAACGGTGCGAAACTCATACAGTACGCAGATGGTTTTTTATGAATAGTAACACGCCAAATATCAGAAGTGCTGAAAATCATCATTAATAACCAGTTTGCCAGTAGTTTAGGAAAATCCCTACAAATAGGTTTTTTTTTCGTGAAAACATGCTGGTGCAGGGAAATATTGACGGATTTCGGGTTTTTATCAAAATGTAGGTAACTTTATGTTTAAAGTTTTTTGTGTTAAAGACATTAAAATTAAATTGTTCTTTATTTTTATCTTGATACATACTTTTTATTTCAGAATTAAGGCAACTCAGCAATATCAGTTGCGAAATCGATCAAAATATTATTAATTGTATGGTTCGATCTTCAAATATTATGCTGCAAATAAAATAGGTGTTTGTGAAATTAAAAAAAAAACTTGCCTGAAAATAATAATATTGAAATTAAATATTATTGTCTTCAATTTTATTTGACCGCTTTAGAAAAACTTCAAAAAAAATTTCCACTGAATACAAAGAATATGTTGAAAGAAATTGAGTTTCTTAATCTGAGTGGTTTTTTTTCGAGAAAATAAAAATGATTTTAAATTTAATATTTTATGTACAAAGTTTAAAATAGACAACAGTGAGCTAAAACAGAAATGGAGAACAGTAGAATACAGCTTTTCTGAAGATGAAATAAATTAGTTAACAATTTTGCATATGGTTCAATTTTAGTAGCGCCAAATTGTTCAAAATTGGTTACCATTTTATTGTCGTTGCGGCACGTGAACGCAAATTATAGTGTTTCATAACGCCGTAGTACAAAACATGGACAATGTTTACCCTTTCTAAATGCCGTCGACAAGTAACGCATTAACAGTAGAATCAAGGTATCGGTTTTAAAGATGATGCATTGATATTTGATTGTTGACGCCGTATAACTTAAAATAAAACGAAAAGCAAATGGACGACTCAAAAGCATAAGTGAATTTATTTATGGTGAAGTATTAAAATAAAACAGCTAAGACATGTTTTAATATATTTTTCAGCGAAAACAAATTTCCATTTTTACTTTTGCATCACCTAAGTATATTTCGTAACGTCAACACAACACACACTAAGCACACGGTTGAATTTTTTCGGAACTGTGCATATGTACATAATTTAAGAATGGTAGCACAACTATCTCAGTCGTAACTGTTGGACTCAACAGTTGACGACAGTTTCACAACAGTTGAGCTCAACAGTTACGTCTTATGAACGCGACCAATATGTTTTATTGTACAGTCGAACTTCTCTATAGAGAACTTTTGTACATTGATCTTATCCCTACTATGAATTCATTTCAAAAACACAGCATTTTCATTGCAACGTTAGTGTAGTTTCATCTTCTTTTAGTGAATTTCCATACAGTGAATTTTTCTTTACAATGAAGCAATTTTTCAGATTTGAATTTGAGTTTCTGGCGCGTTTGTCTCCATATAATGAATTATTTCAAAAATGTTTCTATTACGCATACTAACAACACTGTGTGACGAGAATAAAGTTATATAAGTTAACACAAAATAAATTAACAAACCATTTTACACTAAATTGAATACTGAGTCAGCGTATTTTATAAGTTAATTTAAAAGAGGTGAACAAACTGTTTCCCAATAAACTGAATACCAAATCAGCATATTTTGTAAAGTGTGTTAATAAAAAAGCATAATGAAATTATTTCCCAATAATTGCAGTTGTGCAGTTATTGCTAAATAATCACGCCACCTTTAGATTTAAGTCAATATAAATAAAGTACTTTTAAGTTTAAGGTAGTTTTTCTTTTGATTTAATAAAGTGCGGTCATTCTGATCAAAAAACAATTTTTTTTATAACTTTTATTTTACAAGTTCTTAACTTATATAAATAGAGGAATCCCAAAAAATAAAAAATAAACAACAACAAAATGGAACAAACTTCCATCACTAACAATCTTGACCGTAGTTGTCCGTGTTCAGTGAAAAAAATGAATAATACGGCTTTTCCACAGTCAAAGTTTACTTTGCAAAGTTTAATTCAGCTGGAAGAAAAAGAGAATAGGAAAATATTCATCTCTCTATCTTTCTACCAACTGAAATAAAACTTTGCAAAGTAAACTTTGACTGTGGAAAAGCCGTCTAAGCGAAGTTGCATTTCTTTTGAAAAAAAAATATTATTAATTAATAAAGTTGAAGGTGGAGGAAAGAAAACTTTATCAAATATTTGAAAAAAAACAAGTCATTAAAATAAAAGTGCAAAAAATATAATTTCTGTATAATGAAGTTTCTATAAAATGAAGCGATTTCCTGGTCCCATGCAGATTCATTATATGGAAGTTTGACTATATTTTAATTTTAAAATTACTTTAATTTAAAAATCACTTTATTTTAAATAATACCTCAATTTAAAAGAAACCACTTCAATCAAACGAACACTTTTTATCTTTCTCCAAGTAAACTTAACCCGAAAATGCGTTAACCACGATTAACTCGTTCTACAATCGTCAGAATGAGTCGCAAAAGTCGCATTTGGTAGAATAAAAATAGAAAATAGGTAGAATAAATTTCACTCCAACAATCGTCTGGACGATTAAAAAAAAAGAGTCACGAAGTGATCTTGCTCGTCAAATAATCTTTCAAATGTTAGCTGGATCCAGAGCCGCGGAGGCCACGTGAATGATATTTTATTCCAGATTTAATCGGACTATGTGTTCTTTACAATCCAATGAAAAAAAAACTCAAAACTATCTAAAAAAATTACATGTTTTTATTTTAAAATTAAAAAGTATATTCTTACGTGAGACATCCTTTACAACGGCAGCGCTGCGTATTAGTATGTGTGCAAATATTTTATTTGAGATGTAGATGTGTGTCTGTGTGTAAGTGTGTCTTTAATCATGTTTAGTTGTGTTACTGCCTGCGCATTAATTAAGATTATGACATTTTGTTGCAAGAAACTGCTGTAGCTGCTGAAGTACCAGATTTATTTGCTAATAACAAAAAAACAAAAAAAAACAACAAAAACCTGCCGTGTTTAAGCTTGAATATTTACTCAGTATTTATTTTTTGTTATTACAGTATTTAGTTGCTCTTGTTACATATTACTTTTTTATATACTCGTACACATATTTCGTTGTACTCGTTCGTATTCACTTTGAAATTGAAAATGTCTAAATCTTCTTCTAGTTAATCTTCTCTTTATTATTTTCACTAACATTCGCACACACACACATACACACACTCCCACACTCAGTCATTCACTCACTCACTTATTCATGCTGTTACTTGTACGTGCATGCATTAACATTTTCTCTTCTTTTACTTTATTATTATTCATTTTTTGTCATCGTTTTGTTCGTTTATTTGTGTACCCTTCATCGCAGGTAGAAAGTGTGATTACGTTTCAAAAATATGCAATTGCATCCTTACAAAGCATAGCGTTGGCTTAATATAGAAAGGATGTACGAGGACGGATTGATATGGAAGCTACCTCAATAGGAAAAAAAATTTTTTTTTCAAAAACCATTTATTTCTCAACATAGTCGTCTCCTTTTAGCTCAATACACTTAGTAAGACGATATTCCAACTTTTTTATACCTCTTATCTGAATAATACGATTTTGGGACCGCCTCAAAATACGCGTTAATTTCGGTAATCACTTCTTCGTTTGAGATGAATCTTTTTCCTGCGAGCCATTTTTCAAGTTTGGAAACAGAAAAAAGTCACTAGGAACTAAATCTGGTGGATGCTAAGGTGGATGATCAACCAATTCGAAGTGTATTTTACGTAATTTTAGCATCGTATTTTAAAGATTTTTGCGCAACAAACTTAAAATTAAAACCACAACGCAAGTAAAATATGATCAGCTGTTTCAGTTGTTTGAAATTCCATACGAAATAAGTGGTGCTTACATTATTTCGCGGTTGGAAAATATGTTGCCAGAAACATTTTGTGGTTGAAAAAATAATGCTGTCAGAAACATTTCGTATGTTTCCACAAGATGAACAGAGTACAACTTCGGCCATCTTATTTTGCAACTATTTCGCATGCATTTTTTTTATATGGGCTTTTGACAGCAGTTCGCACGAAATGATGAACAGAGTATCCTGCTTTAACGATTGTTTGTTTCGTAAATATTGGCGTTTTTGCCAACTACGGCACCATTTTTTTAAAACGTCCGACTTTCGCCACTTAAAACGCCAAGCACAATAAGGCTGATTATTTTATTAGTTTTAAGCGACTAAAATCTCTAAGCTGCAGTTTTGTTGATTTGTGAGAGCAAAATAGTTTTTTTCCCTCATTTGCTCTAACTTGCCCAAAATCTTCTGAAATAGACCTTTTCGTGTATTCAAGTTAAAAGTGTTCAGTGGCGTATGTTTGATATTAAACTATTTACTTTCAAATAATAAGTATACGCCGCCGTGCACCATTTTGCTTTAATACCCGAAAAGTATGTTATAGTTTTTAATAGTCAGACGGCTTGCGACTGACTACATGTTTTCTTTTTTCACTTCCGGAGCGAAAGCAGTATAAGCGGATTATTTTTTATTAAAAAATCAATATCGTTCGTGAGACTTACGAGGGCGGATTGATATTGAAGCTACCTAAGTAGGAAAAAAAACATTTTTTTCATTAGAGCACATTCCATTGTAGTAACGATAAAACAGTGAAATACATCCCACATTATTTCGATGCTTCAGTGAGTCAATAGAGTTGGCTACCCTACTGTATCCCATGAGCTTCTTCGCCCTCTCCTGTACCCGGTCGAGTATCTTCAACATAGACTTTGAAGCACCGGTCCATACATGAGAGTTGTATTCCATTTTCGGTCGGATATAGGTGGTGTGAATATTAAGGAGATCAGATGGACTGAAGTATCTCTACCACCGTCTTAGAAAGCCGAGGCACTTGAATGCTTCTTTTGAGACTTGAAAAATATGATCAGTCCATCGAACATCACATTTAATTTTCATGCCAAGAACATCAAGTGTCTCGGATTCCTCAATATCTACACCAGCCATTATTACAGATGGAGCAGTATGATTGTTCGTACATCTGTGTGTAAGCATACAACACTGGGTCTTGCGAGCATTAAATTCGACCCTATTCCTTTTCATCTCACATTTTTTATCCTGCATTAAAAGCATATTTTTCATAACAAATTTATTGCTTTTTATTTTGGTCGAAGGATATTCAAGATCCGACTCAGCCGACTCTTACTTTTCTTTTTCTATTTTTTTTTTATCTTGCAAACATGCAAAAGGTATTCTTTTAACAATTTTGTGTCAGTATGTTGTCAGCGAGTGAACATGTGTGTGTGTGTGCTTTAGTTTCACGGCGAAGATTATGAAATTCTATGGTGTTGAAAATCCTTTCAAAACATTTTACAAGCACTTGTTATACGAGGGTGGCCACAAAATTTGGCGAACACAAACAATTGCTTCTAGTCATCTGCGGACCACGAGTCCAAGAAACACAGACAACAAATTGTTGAAATCGGCAATTTATTTTTTTATTATCAGAGTGAAATGTTGAACATAATTTTTAGGGCTCCCTAACCAAAGGACTGGCAACGAGCCGAAAACTTTGGGTCCTCTCTCTCGCTCGCTGTCCAATACAGGTTGGTATCGTAGTTGCACAGTTACCAGATGAAATCGAGGAAAATTCGTCAAATTTAGAGCGAAAAATCGTCAATATCGTCAAAATAAATATCAGAAAACTTAAAAAATTCGACCAAAATAAAACAAACACTTTTTTTTAAATTAATTATCTATTTTATTTAACGAAAACTTAACACAGCAAATAAATTCATAGTTTTTGTATAAAGTAAACGAAATTCTTATCAATAAAGAGATCCAACAGATTAATTAAATGTTTAGCGTATTTTTAGTAAAATAATACAAACATAAACATTAATTAAAATATTTCAATATAAAAAAAGCAAAACAGCAGCAATCAAATCCTTTATATAAATATTGCTCCTTTAATGTAGCAGAATGCAACAACCATATCTAAAAAAAAAAGCAAAATTTATAATTTAATTAAGTAAAATTCTTTATTAAAACCATCTTTATAATAAGTATGTATTGTTTTTAAGAAACATATCTTAACACAAACCGAAGTTATAACCATTAATAACCGACAAATACATATTTCCTAATATTTTTAAAACATTAAACGTATTTTACAAAGTTCACTTCTTTGGATATATGACTACGTTGCAATAAAGGAACGGTATGTACATATTTGTGTTTGTATATAAAAATTAGATAAAATTCAAAAATGTAAAGATATGATATTCTACATATTACTACACATTTGTAAGAACTTGAAAAAATATTATACTCGTACTGTATGTTTTGCAATTTAACAATTTTATTAGATCAGGTGCTACTTTCAAGTCTAAGCAATTACAATTATTTATTTTTAAATGATCTTTAGCATACAAAATTTATTCTAATTTATTCTTTCAAAAATCTGAAAGTGATTTCGTACTACGGTCTTGTTTAAATTTACTTTGCGAAATACTATTTCTACATTTGCTGAAGAATGCGGTAAAACTAAAATTTTTCTGATATTCATTGTTAACTTCAAAATGGGTTTAAAGTTCTGAACGAATGCTGTCAAAATCGTCCAGTTGTCAATATGCTACATCTGGCAAAATGACGACAAATCGTCAAATCTGGCAACCGTGCGTAGTAGGAACACTTGAAATTTACAGAGCATGTGTTGCTGTGCTCGCTTTAATAAAAATAAGAACGTGATACTTTCTAAAGGGTCCGTCATCTAACGTTTTTTTTCAACTAGTGCTTATTTCGTGAATGGTAACACTTAGCTCATGTCTGATTTGACAGATAATTAGGCCTACGATCGACTTACAGAAAATGCCGATTTTGCCAAAAAAAATCATCTTTTCAGATGAAGCTCATTTTGATCTTGGCGGGTATGTAAACAAGCAAAATTGTCGCATTTGGGGCACAGAAAACCCGCACGCATACATTGAAAAGCCGACGCACCCAAAACGAGTCACTGTTTGGTGCGGATTTTGGTCCAGAGGCATAATTGGGCCATTTTTCTTCGAAAATGAGCAAAGAGTGGCCGTTACAGTCAATGGCGATCGTTATCGGGCCATGTTGAACGAATTTTTGTTCACAAAAATTGAAGAGGAGGATATTGGCAACATTTGGTTTCAACAGGACGGCGCTACGTGCCACACAGCCGAAGCTACACTCGATGTTTTGCGCATTGTTTTTGAAGATCGCATTATCAGCCGCAGAGCTGATGTCGTTTGGCCACCTCGGAGCTGCGATTTGACACCGTTGGACTATTATTTGTGGGGTGTCGTCAAAGATAAGTGTTACGCCGACAAGCCAGAGACAATTAACGCTTTAAAGGACAATATTCGTGAAGCCATTGGTGAAATACAGCTGCACACAATCGATAATGTGCTTAAAAATTGGATCGATCGTGTAGGCTACTGCATGGCCAGCCGAGGCAGCCATTTGAATGAAATTATTTTTCATTATTAACCGGAAGGATTGTACTTTCAAATAAAAAAAGAAATTTGAGAAAATATTCATTAGTTTTTTTATAGCATTTTCAAAAAAAAAGTTATCTGGCGGACCCTTTACATGAGTCCGACTCTCACTTTACCGTATTTTTATTTTATAATTTTCAACGAAGCCATTCCTTCACAAACTGTAGTGCTAAATCTTTTCAGTATAAAAAGTCATAATAGAAAACTGATGTACAGTAATTAGACACGATTCGCATTTTAACTTTCAAAAATAAAAAAACGTGTTTGGCTATGAATAATATAGAGAAGATATGAGCAGGAACGTAGTGAAATTGATATCTAAGTACCCTGTAGAACGTTGATGTTCTATATTTTTGAAGTGTTTCACAGAAGTTCTTTATTTACAACTTATGTACATTAAAATTAATTATTAAAAAATAACAAGCTGACTCGTAAAGAAATTGTAAGCTAGAAGATTTTACATAAACGTCCAACGCAATTAAGTTGGACCAGTCTAGACTGGTGTGAATAATTGCGAGACATGATAACATTTCGATCTTGTAGATACGATGTTAGACAACTGGAAAAGCTAAAAGCTTTCAAGCATGTGAGATTGGATGTGTGTTGATCATAGACTCTGCTATTTCTCTGAATGAACTTGATTAGATAACTGATCATAAGGATCTGGATCGAAGAAAATCCAGAAGGCATACAGAATATTCACGGCGTATATTAACGGACATTGCGGTTCCAGATATCAACCATTTATCACAGGGAATTGCAAGAACAGAGAATGCAGGTTCCATCTCTGGAATCTAATAGAACAAACTTCTTTGGCAAAGCTGCACTGATGGTTAACAAAACATGTGATCTTTCGACCTATAACAGTGAATAGAAAAATCCTCCCAAAAGATTTAAATTTTCCGCCTTCATTATTCTATTCTTTGTAATTTGTAATCATTTGTATCCTTATTAAATATTACTATTACTTAATTTTCAATCACACTTCGTCCTTTGTATCTCTCGCAAACAATTTGTTTAAAAAATATTACTTTTCTTCGCCTCGAACTCTCCACTCTTCACTTGTTATTTCCATCATCATTCGTAATAGGAATTTCATGTTTATTTGCGAATGTGTTTGTTTAAATGTAATTCTTTTTATATGCATGTGTGCATGTGTGTGTGTGTGTCTCTGTGTGTGTTTTAAATTCATATTTTGTTATATTTAACATGTGCAGGTGTCTTGTTATTATGACACTGTATTCCCGAATTGTTAATAAAGGCTGCACTAAAAATACTTTTCTCATATTTGTTCTACTTTCTCGTGGATTTTTGTTTGTTTTTCCTTTTTACAGCCGGATTAATAGTTAAAAGAGATACGAGTGAAGCATTGAAGTCATGAAATTTTTGAATTTTAAAGATGGAAAATTTAAAAGTAGATTTTATTTATTGGGAGGGAACTGTTGAAATATTTATTGCTAAGCAATCGGAAAAGAATTGAAAAACGCAATTGAAGACTGGATCTCTGCACTCTGTGCGTACATAGTTGGTCAAAATACATGGTTTGCGATATTTCAAATACAAAATACTTGCTGGTCATGTATTTGAAATACAAAATACTTTCAGGTTATTTATTTAAAATACAAAATACTTCCATTTATTGCACGTATTTCAAATAAAAAATATGTATTTAAAATCCAAAATACATAATTTTTATTCAAACCAAAAAAAATACATTAGATAAAAGTAATCAACAAAACTATTGTTTCCTTTCATAAATGTCAGACTTTTGAATCAGACAAACTGTTTCTTGTTGAAGAATAAATAAAACCTGCAGGTCCTGATGAGCACAAACTTGTATTAAATTCTATGCATGCTCTTTTTATATTTGGATAGCTGTCAAGAGTGATAATGTCTTTGCTCTTGTCACTGAGGAAACTGACAAATTCCAACTTCAAATTTGATGTCCTAGATTCACCATCATCCCAATCTGCGAAAGCAACAAAATCATCGTCTTCTTTGCTGGTGCTTCTACTTCTGATATTTCCAGGTGTCATTTTAAGTTTTTTGTAATATTCCTCCAGATTTTGGATGCTTTGCCTTTCTTCTGTCGTGATGTTTTCTGACAGCCAACGCATCTTATAACCAGGATGATAACAGGAAGCCAAATTAGCTCTATTTCCGGTGATAGTTTAAAAAACTTATCGAATCTTTATTCCAAGCTCTCTTGTAGTAGTAGAATAATAGGACTTAAATGTCTAAAATTGTTTCCATTCAACCGACTCAATCTTGTTCTAATAGACATTAAAGTCGGCAAAAGTTTTCCGTAATAATAGTTGTTACTCTGAAGGTTATCTAAAACAGTGGCAATAGGTTTCAAAACTACAATGAATTCCTCTAAATATTCCAGTTCTGTAGCCGCGAAAGTGCTCTCCTTACATAACTTACAAAATAATTCATTTAACTTGGATTTACTTTTCATAAGTTGTGCTATAGAATTATACAGAGAAATTCTGCCATTTTTTGTATGTATTTAAAATACAAAATACTTGCTGTTTACTATTTTATTTATTAAATCAATTAGTTAGCTAATCGCCCGTATCGTGTTTAGCGTACTTTGACTGTTAAAATGGTTCTTAACTTTTTTCACTTGCCTATTTATATAATAATAGGGGCGTAGTTATGGAGTACTCATATATGCCACATTACAACATTACTTTAACTTGCTTATCTTTTGCTAGTAAAGTGTTCATTTACTTTTTCACATTTTTGAGAGTAATTTTGGAAAAATTCTTGTTACTCTCTCGTTGCTAATTTTTACTAGTAAAGTAAATGAACACACCTAATACAAACGCTGCCATAAATTCTAACAAACAAAAGGAATTGTATAAATAATATAAATTAAAAGAAACTCCCACAAGGAGTTGCACACGAAAACATTTCACATGAAATGAATTTGCCAATTAAAGCTTAAACAGCGTTTAAGTAAAAGTTTCATAATTTTATAATTTCCTTTAAAAGTTTTCAAATCATTTTCATTTATACGAGTATAAAAATTATTATTTTGTTTTTTTTAGCGCATAATGGATTCAGCGGAACAGGCCGCTTTATCGGAACTGGACACGCAAAGCTCGCACTCGGCCACAGCGAATAATCAACATTACGATGCGCGACGCATTAACGAATACAATGCCGATGGTAAGTTGGCCGATGGCGCAAGACACATGGATATTCGTTTTATGCGACGTTTCGAGCGACTACCCGTTAATCTCAGTCTAAGTTCGATTCTGGTGCCTAATGGTGTCTCCTTGGATGAGGGAGACGTTAAGGCAGCACTACAGTGGAGTTCCCATTTGGATCCACTGTTCCAGAACAACTTGGAGCGAGATCCGGCATTGTCGTGGCAATATTTTGGCTCAACATCTGGTTTTCTGCGTCGTTTTCCCGGCACCGCTTGGCCACCGGAGGGCTCCAAGGGCAGCAAGCAGATACATGATTTTCGCACACAAAATTGGTTTGTCCAGGCCGCCTCATCGCCCAAAGATATTGTGAGTTGTTGTTTAATAGATTCTTTAAAGTGTTTCATCTTGTAATGCAACTGCCGTTTCTTTGATTGCAGATGATATTGCTGGACTCTTCTTCGAGTGTTACGGAGAAATCCTTTGATTTGGCCACCGAAACTGCCTTTAGTATTTTGGACACCTTGGGAGAGAATGATTTTGTTAATCTGATAACATTTACCGATGTCATTAAGTCGCCAGTGCCCTGTTTCAAAGATCGTATGGTGCGGGCGACACCCGATAATGTGCAAGAAATAAAATCGGCTGTCAAGGCCATTAAGCTGCAAGACACTGCCAATTTCACGGCAGGCTTGGAGTATGCTTTCAGTCTGTTGCACAAGGTGATTAGTGTTTTTTTTTCATTTAAATAAAAACTTTCAACTTTCAATGAACTAAAAATTCTTGCTCGTTTCAGTACAATCAATCTGGCGAAGGCAGCCAATGTAACCAGGCCATAATGCTTTTAACCCAAAGTTCCTCCGAATCTCACAAAGAGATCATTAAACAATACAACTGGCCCCATATGCCAGTGCGCATTTTTACCTATTTGGTTGGTTCCGATTCGGGAAGTCGCAGTAATTTACACGAAATGGCCTGCTCGAACAAGGGTTTCTTTGTGCAGATTAACGATTTAGATGATGCGCGACGTAAAGTAATGGATTATGCTTTAGTTATGGCTCGACCCATGATTATGTATCAGGCAGATCATCCGGTGCACTGGAGTCCCGTTTTTATGGGTGGCAAATCGGGTGGTCTGGCACGTGATTCGGAATATCAAAGACGTTTGGTGACGACAGTTTCAACTCCGGTCTTCGATAGACGCAACCATTCGGTACGTGTAGCAAATTTATTGGGTGTTGTGGGCACAGATGTTCCTGTCGAGGAGATACGCAAAATGATACCGCAACATAAATTAGGACCGAATGGATATTCGTTTATCGTCGATAATAATGGTCGTGTACTCTATCATCCCGACTTGCGCCCGTTGGGTGATGGTAATCAGTATATTGATCAGTTGCGGCCACGTTATACATCGGTCGATATAACGGAGTTGGAACTGCCGGAAACCGAAATTGGTAATGATCACGAAATTGTCGAAATGAATAAAAATCTATTGTATGATGTAAGTTTTGAATTAATGTCTAAAAATGAAGAAGTAATTTAAATTTTAACTTTCTGCAGATGCGTAGTGATATGATTATGCCCAAAGAGGGCGAAACCGAATTCACTATTCTGAATCACTTGGATGATATGAAACGTGTTAGCGCAAGAACTCAAAGGTGAGTTGAACAAATCGAATAAACTTGTCTTAACGGCATCATATATGACGTTAGCAGAGGTCAGCTCGCGTTGCCTCTGTCTCTCTAGAAAACTGTAAAAGAGTGTAAAAGAGCCAGGCGGAGGTTTAAATTGAAAGTAACCGGCAGAGGTGTGTGTAGATCGGCAGGCAATATGCAGTAAAGGAAATAACTAACAGCAGGACAACACAAACACTCGTATGGAGAAAACTAAAGCAAAATGTTCTCATCGGTCATTCGACATGTGAGAGAACTGTAGCAGAGATTTAAGCTGCAAGGTAGCAAAATTGTAGCGAACTCATGATATAAAAGGCACACGACAAAATGTAGCGCTCTCTTATTCCGTCCGAAGATCAAATGTGATAAGAGGAAGCCCATACGGCCCATAATGCATGTACTGTAGATTCACAACCAAGAAAAGTGTATACATTATATAATATAATTCTGATGTTCTACTATTCTATTAAAGTTAATACTACTTATCGTACTTAACTAGTTGGCCCCCCAGCCATATAAAAATTACCTCGAAGTATTTATAAAAAGAAAAAGAGAAAAAAGGACACCGTGACCAGAGAGGTAAAAGGTAAATTAATGAAAAGGAAAATTGCCATTGGAAATAGCATTTCTTGATATACGAGGGCGGATTGATATTGAAGCTTCCTAGCTCTAGATGGCAGCACAAACACAAAAACTCTTTTTTTAGAAATTGCAATCTGTCAAACGTCAGCTGTTAAAATTTCAGCCAAATTCATCGATTAGTTTATTTTTTGTAGTCGTTTGAAGTCAGCAACTTTTGTGTTTCTTGAAAAATGGAAAAAAGTGAATTTCGTGCAGTGATTAAACACTATTATTTGAAAGGGAAAACGACGAAAAAGACAAAAGAAAATCTCGATAAACATTACGGTGAGTCTGCTCCGTCAGATTTCATTGTAAAATATTGGATTGCTGAATATAAATGCGGCCGAACAATCACTGCAACAATAGCATCAACAGGAAGGCCAAAAGAGGTGGTTACTGAAGAAAACATCAAGAAAATCCTCGATATCGTTATGAATGATCGCCGAGTCAAGTTACGTGAGATTGTTGAAATGGTAAACACACGAGTATCATATGAACGTGTGTTCAACATTTTGCATGAAAATTTGTAGATGCAAAAGCTATCGGCAAGATGGGTGCTGCGTTTGCTCAGTGTCGAACAAAAACGAGTTCGACAGACCACTTCACTTCACAGAGGTGTTTGGACATGATAAAGCGTAATCCTGATGATTTTTGGCGTCGATTAATAACTGTCCATGAAACGTGGGTCCACCACTACACACCTGAAACTAAATATCAATCGAAACAATGGGTGGAAGCTGGTGGAAGTGCTCCGAAGAAGGCGAAGACAGTGAAATCGGCTGGCAAAATTATGGCCACTGTATTTTGGGATGCACACGGAATTTTGCTCATCGATTGTCTTGAAAAAGGATCCACAATCACAGGAAAGTACTATCGTGCATTATTGGATCAATTGATTGATGCCATCAAGAAAATACGATCACATTTAAAGAAGAAAAAAGTGCTCTTTCTTCAAGACAACGCACCGGTTCACACAGCATTAGGCACGATGCTAAAATTACATGAAATACACTTCGAATTGGTTGATCATCCGCCTTATAGTCCAGATTTAGCTCCTAGTGAGTTTTTCCTGTTTCCAAATTTGAAAACTGCCACCCAGCTAGAAGTTACTCCGAATATTTGAAATAGATTAATAAACGAATCAGAATCCCCAAAAGTTGTTTTCATATGGAATTTGTGTAAGAGCACCCTGGACGCGGCTGCGACTACTCCAGCTTCAAACACGAAGAAACCGGAGGTCCGTTACATGGGAGAGTGGATCACTTAGAAGGCAGCGTTTTCTACATAAAATGAAGACTTAGAAGTGCCAACATGACGAAATTTCTGTGAAAACTTATATAATCTTTCTGAAGCAACTCTGCCTCCCGCACCGGTAGCCCGGGGCTCGTTGTAATCCATATAATTCAATTTTAGCAAAAACTAATGTGTTCTAGAGTTGTCTGAGGCTCCATGTTGCCATTCCCTTTGGTTGCTTTGGCACGATTTCTTGGACAGCCGTCATGTATTCTGCGTGCCTGTATTGACAAGTTATTTACCAATCGGACATTTGATTCGATATATATTCGAAAGAATCCCATTTAGAGAAGCGCAAATTTCTAAACATTGAAACTTTTTTCCTTCATCTCATTTGCAGATATTTCTATGGTCCCATTGAGGATACACCATTTACGCTCGCTGTTGTATTGCCGGAAAAATATGGCAGCCATGAATTGGTCTCCCAACAGGAAATAAGACATTCTCGCAAGAATGGTAAATTCTTTTTTGCAAAATTTAAAAAAATTAAACAAAATAACGAAAGCATCTTCTCTTCTCTGTTGCAGTAACTGAATATTTTAAGGGAGACAATTGGCGCGTCCATCCAGATTGGGTGTATTGCGAATACAACAGTGTCAGCGATTTGGAAAAAGAACGTGAAAGTTCTGGCGAATATTCGGGTTCTCGTGATCAAGAGCCAAGTTTTGGTTCGCCCGAAGAACAGGTGTTGCACTTTTTGTCTAGAGCTGGAAGACCTGGTTGGAAGTGGATGTCGGTAAGCAAATTTACAAAAAGCATTTTCTATATACAAACTTGTGCTCTTTTCTCCCCCCACAACAAAGAATTGTATATTAAGTTGACTTCTTTTTATTTATTCCCAATTTAAGGTGAGACCGAAATCTCCCCAACCACATCATAGTTTACATGGTGCAGCACCGGTGGGACATTTCGCCCAACATCTCAATGTACAAGGTTCTCGCAAGGCCGAGCCATACTATTGCGATCGAACCTTGTTGCAAAGTTTAGTACGTGATGCCATGGTGACCGATGGCTTGGATCGTAACTCTACTGGTGCCACGAATGGCAAAGAGGATAAAAAGTAAGTTTTGCTAACAAAACGGGCCCAGGAATTATACATATTTTTTTCTTTGTGTTTTCTGTTCACTAATTTCATTTTAATTTTGATTTGAACGAGCGAGAGCACCTTTTAGCACCATTTTTAATTTTGTTTTTTTATATATTAAAAAAAATAAATTTTCTATCACATTTTATTAAAGCACCTTTTTTATGTGCATTTATATTTGTCTTCACTCAATTCTTTTTGTTTTTATTTCTTTAAATGCAATCTATTATTTTCATTTATATCTTTCATATGAAATAATTTCTTTATAATAAATTTTTGCAACCAAAACTACACTTTTTTTTTAATATTTAAATACACAACAAAAAAATCACTTTATAAATTAAAAATCTTATAGCCCCATCGCCACTTTAATGGCAATTTTAAAAAGGTAATTGTTTTTAGCAAACTATTTTGTGTAAAACATGCTCCCTCCCCGTTTGCACCAACTTATTGGCGGATAAGCAGCTTGAGTAACGAAATTATGCTAAAATTGGGGACAAAAAAAAAACTACAAAATATTACGAAAATTCAGCATCTTGTGAAAATGCTTTCCGAATTATTCTTCAAATCCTGAGTAGTCTGCTAGTTGTAACAAAATTCAAATGACATTAATTTATTGTACATTGAAGTTTTTTAAAAATCAAAATGTAAATCAATGATCGGCAGCAATATTCCCGGTGACTTGAGTTTTTTCATAACCCCCCCTTAATAGCAACCAAACTTACTTATGCCTGTCTTGTCGAATCGTGAAAAAATTTTTAAAAAATTCTCAATTCTGATTGTGTTCGATGTTCGAACGTCGCACAGTGTTGTGAGCTTCGCGATGAACAGATAAATCGAATTTTGGAAATTAAAAAAAAATATATTATATTAATTAATTATAATTAATCAAATATTATTCATCTATTATATAAAGGGGCAAAGAAAAATTTTTAGATTCCTTTTTCTCGTTTATTTTTTTGCCAACCAATTTTCTTCATTCTTTTACCAAATGGTAGACATTCTTGAGCTTTAGGGACCTGACTTTATATTATTTAAATCGGTTTAGTGTCAAAGGAATAAAAGGCTCCTAAAGTTGACACAACTACGAATGCTAAAATACACACATAAATTCACTTATGTTAGCATTGGTCCAAGTAAAGCAATGAGAGTGTTCAAGTCTGCCTACATATTTATATGAAGAAAAAGATTTTTTCTCTTCAGATGAGTGAAGTTGATAAAGAAAAAGAGATCAAAATTAAAAGAGATAAGAATTAAATATGGATGTGTTAGCTTCAAGCAAAAACTTAAAAAAATAAATGTGCTTGTACTTGTATGTATACAATTATATTTTGTTTATTGTTTTTTCCCATGGGAAACGGAATGAACAATTAGGTGGTTTTTAAGCTATGGCATAGCTTTTATCGCGGGCTTTGAGCGCGGCGACCGAATCAAGAAATTCCGTAACGAAAATAAAACCTAACACTAAGTTTGTTTCTTAAGTCTTTTGTGTTTTTTAAGTATTTGAATCGCCTAGCGTATGTTAACCCTAAACTATGCTGTTGTTTTCATTAACATACAGTATTGCCAGAACAGATTTTTACATGTAGGAAAACACAAAATGGCGTACTTACGAGCAAATGTGGTCGGCAAAAAATGATATACACAAAGAAACAGACAATTCGTAGGTTTTTGAATTATTGCGGTATTTTCCAGTTTTTTAGAGGATATCAAGTCTCAAACTTATGTTTCCTATTTCAGTTACCATAAACCTATAGTTTCAATGATAAAAATAACCTACATGTATTGTAAGATAATAAAAATATATTAAATGATATTAACTTCTCATTTATTCAATAAAAGAAAATAATTGTTTTCTTATCGGTCAACACGCTCAAAAAATGTAACTTGAATTAATATCAAAGAAAAAAAGTACTACGTAAATAATAAATTAATAATTATAATTGCATAAGTTGCTAAAAAAAATTCTATGCTTGCCGCGACAGTCCCCAAGTGCCACACGTCTTTTTTTCTCTTTAAATTAATGCAAGTAAAATAGTTATACCTTTGACCTGGAGGTCGATTCTCGACCACTAGGCGAACTCTATTTACATAAGTATCCTGAAGGAAACCTGGGAACAAAAGTCTCCAAGTCAACAATTTTGTCTACTATTTTGGTCAACAAACCGTTTGCCTTTGATGAGAAATAAAATATGTATGTGGCGGCGGCAGATGACTGATGATATGTTTTGGCGGCCCACTGGTTTTTATTAATCGATTATTTTTACATATGTGCTACAGGGTGTCCACCGGGAAGGTATACTACTTTGTTTTGCCGCCATTTTGGTAAACATTAGTCTTGACTGTTCATATTTGGCAGTCGTGAAGTAGACATGTGGCAAATTTTTTATGGGAAAATATTTGATAAGCCAACGTGTTTTAATCGTTAAAACATTTTATCAAAATCAATCATCGATTACTGTGACGATGAGAAAGTTACGTGAAATTTTTGGGAGAAACATCGTGTCAAAAAAACGCACTATTTATCGTGTAGTGAATGATTTCGAAAAAAGAGGGTCTGTAGGTGAGAGGCCCAAGCATGGACCACAACGTACTGCAAGATCGGCTGAAAATATTACTGCTGCTCAAGAAAGTGTTCAAAACAATCCCTCAACCTCAATTCGACGCCGTGCTCAGGAGCTTCATCTTCAAAGAACAACTTTGGCCACAATTTTGCACAAGGATTTGCATTTTTTTCCATTTAAGATTCAGTTGACGCAAGAGCTTCTTCCACAAGACCATTTAAGCCACCGTACATATGCCAATAGGATGTTACAGCTCGCTCGCCCATGACAACCCCGATTTTCATGCAAAAATCATAATGAGTGACGAGAAAGATTTTCATTTGAATGGATATGTGAATAAACAGAATAGTCGGTTGGTTCTGGGCAATGGAAAACTCTCAAATTATTCATCAGTCACCTTTGCATCCATTAAAAGTGACAGTCTGGTGTGCAATTTGGTCAAGAGGAATCATTGGACCCTCTTACTTCTTTGAAAATTAAATGATTGAAAACTTTTTAACGCCACAACTGCATGCTTTGGGCTTGATTAACTTGTGGTATCAACAAGACGATTCCACATCGTATACAGCCTGGATTACAATGGAATTACTGCGAAACCTCTTTCCACAACAAGTTATTTCAAGAAATGGTGATGTTGATTGGCCTCCCTGGTCTCCTGATTTGACTGCTCCGGACTTCTTTTCTGAAAAGCCAGGATTATGCAAACCAACCATTAACGCTTGAGCAACTCAAACAAAATATTCGTGATGAAATTAATGAAATACCGCTTGAAATGTGTGAGAATGTAATGAAAAATGTGCTCAAAAGGGCTCGCATTTGTGAGGCCAACAGAGGTGGACATTTATCAGATATTGTATTCCATAAATAATTGCCGACATTAAATAAAACTTTATCAATATAAGGTCCATTCTCCTTCATTTAATCAAAAATTATAAACAAACAAAGTAGTATACATTCCCAGCGGACACCCTGTATAAAAGTTATTCACAATATTTATTGTTAAAATTTTCAAAAGTACAAAAAAATCCATTTAACATTTTAGTGCTTGTAAAATGTATTAAAAAATAAGATGGTAGGCAGCTTAATTAAAAAGAAGGTCGCAGGCTACTCCCACATCCTGTATAATCGACTATTTGATTTGTCAAATTGATGTTTAAGTTATTATACAGATTTTTTTTATTAATAATAATTATTCAAACATTCTGATTAATCATAATCTATTTAATCGATTACTTGATTTGTCAAAATATGTTATTTGCCAATTGATTAAACAAATCATACCGACCTGTTCTGATTTAAAAATACGTGATTTCAAAAAATAAATTCTTACTATTTATTTTTATGCTTTTAGTGTTCATAATGGAATATTTTATTCGAACTTCGAATTTCATGAATCGTACGACTTACAAAACACTAAAAGAATTGCTTTTAATTTTTAGAAATCACGTGGTTTAAGGGCTCGTGATTTACAGAACAGGCCTGATAGAATTATTCAAATACTATGATTAATCAAAATCTGTCTAACTGATTATTTGATTTTTCAAAAATGTTCACTTTGTTAAACGATTTTCGTCCAAACATTTCACAAAGTCTTTTGCCACGTCTCATTTTTTTATGCAAAAGAACTGTAAAATCGAGTTGTTATTTTCACTTCGTGGAGTCTTGAGTATTAACGAAAATAATAAGTAAAATATTAATTTAGCAAAAAGCACGTGAAATCAACAGTAAATTGTAGAAAAAAAAACTAAAAATTAAATAGTAAAATATATATTTAATGCATTTAAGGATCAAAGGTAAAAGGATAACGCTGCTGATTTTACTATTATTGTGTAATTCGCTACTGTAACTTTTGAAATGCTTAAACCTGCTTTTCTGGATGTGTGGAAATCTCTGTTTTATTTCGTCAGTAATAATAATACTTTAATTCTTACATTTTACAGGCAAGGATATCAGAAATTTGTGGTCACCACTTCGTATGTGGCCACTCGTTCTGGCCTCTTAAGATGGATTGATCATATTAAAACGGCTGAGGAGTCTCCAGAACCGTACGTTTTTTGCAGTACCAAACTCTGAATGTGAAAATAATTCACATTTATATCTTCTTTGTTTTTTCTTTCTCTTTAATAGACATTTTAGTGAAGACAATGCACGAGCCATGGACATGTCCTGGTATAAGCGGGCCATTGATCAGCACACTGTTGAGCCGGATAGTTTTGTTTACAGTGTACCTTTTGGTTCGGGCTACAATACCAAAACCAATTCGACATTGGTTACAGCTTCGCATGCCATCTTTGTGGAACATCGTGGCCATAAGGCACCCGCCGCTGTGGTGGGCCTACAATTTCAGCATGATTCTTTGGCCAAACATTTCATCAGCATAACATCGGCTGTAAGTAGAAATTTTATTTGATGTTAAAAGAAGTTTTCATTTGTTTTACGATCAATTTAGTGCACGGGCATGACGGGCTGCAAGCGTACTTGTGCCTCCGATAATTTGGATTGTTATGTTTTGGACAACAGCGGTTTTGTTATTATTTCCGAGGAACTGGAACATACGGGCAAATTTTTCGGTCAAATTGATGGCACCATTATGGATTCGTTGGTGCAAGATCGTATTTATAAGCGTGTTACGGTCAATGATTATCAAGGTGTATGTTCCAATGCCGATAATCCATATACAGCCGATGGGGCCATGATACGACCACACCGAGCCGCTTCCTGGCTCATGAAATATCTTATATCGTTAAGTGCCACTTGGCTGTCATTGTTGCCAACACCGATTAAGGCTTGGCCACAAGACGACTACAACTACAACGAAGAAGGCTTCGAAGAACCCACCTATCCTGATGACTATGAGCCATTCGAAGATGACTACAGTTCGCCCATAGATGAGGATATGGATGAAATGTTTACCACCGCCGATGTGGTAATAATATTTGTTTTGCATTCTAAATTTGTTTGTTTTTAATTTGATTGTTTGATTTTTTAAGGAATATACCACACCGATTCCTAAGCAACATAAACCTCACTCTGGTCGCAGCTCTAATCCCGATCCCAACCATGCTCGCCGTTGTGATCTACGCACCGATTTATACATGCTGCAGCCGGAGAGATTGAATCAGGGAGGTCAAAATAATCCTTTGAAGGTAAGTTTTGCAAAGCTTTTTGTTTTTCCATTTAAAAACTCATGCCGATTCTCCTGCCAGGGCAAATTAACGAATTGTCATGTGTCGGGCTGCGAACGTCCCTTCAGTGTGCAAAAGATACCACACAGTAATCTTATACTTTTAGTGGTGGACACTTTATGTCCATGTGGTTCCAAACAATTGGATATAGAGCCTTTGGAAGAGTCCGGTATTGTGGGTAAGTTTTTAGTGTGAACAAAGTTTAGTTTTAAGCTTTCGCCTGACGCAATATAAATATCTGCTACAGGTGCCTGCAGTACTCGCCGACAATCACAAGAAACCCAAAAGCGACGAAGACCTAGAAAGTGCATAAACTATCATCCGGAAGAAATTGAAATACAACAGTGTGGCAGAGGTACCAATCTCCTACAGAATCCAACATCCATTTTAATCGCTCATGTAGTCATGCTCGTGGTGACTTTAATGTTCACTAACGCGTGATACTAAATTAATTAAATAGAATTCGGTCACCCAAAATTAGCAGACAGTCTCACACTCATTTAGAACTACACACCTAAATACGACTCCAATTTGTTTTTCTCCATAAAAAACATCTTCCTCAAGAAAACTCTTAAATAAGCGTGAACCCACTCCAAGAGCACCACTCATTAAATACACTTGAAGAAAAAAATATATTTAAAAAAACAACTAAACTTAATTAGATTTATTTTCTCATAATGGATTTTTATTTTTTAACTAAATAAATAATAATTTTTAAATAATTATAATTATTATTGTAGTTTATAAAAATGTATGTTTCTTGAATTGTTTTTACAAACAAAATGCTAGTAGTTTTTTCTTTAAGTGTAACAGGAGAACACAAACATGCCGAACTCTGTGGCATGAAACATCATTATGTTTTTGAGTTAAACGAAAAATATAAATATATTTTTTATTATTCATTCACAATGAATTGATATTAAGCCTCAAATAGAGAGAGAGCGAGAAAGAGAGAAAGAGAGAGTGTATTTAAATTGAAAACCATGAAAATGAAATGAGAATTTATTGAGTAAAACGGCTGGCTGCAACAGCAACAAACTAAATAGATTTTGTTAAAAATTAAAAATTGAATTAAAAACAAAACAATGAAGAAAATTATAGACTATTAAGTAAATTATGTAATTGTACCTACAAACTTACAAATTAATGAAAACCAAAAACAACAAAACAAAACAAAAGTCTCTAATTGATAATTAGTTTAATAAAAGAAATAATTTAGTAATTAATTTAGAAATTAGTTTAAAATTAAGAAAAATCTTGCTAAATTAATTTTTTTTTTGTTTTTTGTTAACTTAACCCATTTAAGGCGGAATATTTTAACTTAATATATGATTTTTACACCATTTCACAGACCTCATAAAAAAATTATTGTTTGCAATAAATTTATATAAATTAAATTCAGTTGTTTCTCAGTAAAATATAAAAAATAATGCGAGCAATATTGCGAACACGGAAAAAATTGGTACTCGATTTCACATACGAAAACTGGAAAGCCGCAGAATTAATTGATTTTGTTGTTAAAGTTCAGCCTACGGTGACGAAAACTGTTTCTTTACTGTCAGGCCCACAATTCATATAATTACATTTAAAACCAAAACAAAATTTGAGAACTTTTTTTATGGTTTCAAATGCAGTTTTACATTCGTTCGACATCGTGGGCCAGGCAGTTAATCATGAATATTAAAATTTTCAATTACTAAACATTTCTAAAAACTACTAGTGAATACTGTTTTTGTTTGCCCGATTAACTATATGATTCAATTATGTTGTTAATTGAAACTAGTTTTAATTTTGGATAAATTATTTTAATTTTTATTGGAAAATTTTTAAGATGTATATTTTTTCTGTGTAAGAGATGCACTATTGATCAATTATTCAAACATTTTGTTTAGTCAAAATCGGTCTAATCGATTTTTTGATTTACAAAAAAAAAACGATTATTCAAAAATTTTGAATTATCAAAATCTGTTCAATAGATTTATCGAAAAATTTTATTTTATTTTCGAAATTCATGTTTAATTGATTAAATAAAATTTAGAATAATAATTCTTTAAACAGTTTGATTAATCAAAATCTGTTATCGAATTCATGCTTAGTTGTTTAAAAAAATATTTCAATAATAAAAATTTTTCAAATATTTTGATTAATCAAAATTTAGTTAAATTCATCATTTGATTTATAAAAAAAATTAATTTGTTAAATTCTTGTTTAATTCATTAAACAGAATTTTGAATAATATTAATATTCAAACATTTAGATTATTTTGATTTTGATTTATCAAACAAATTTAATTTGTCAAATTAATTTTTAATTGATTAAACAAAATTTCGAAAATAGCAATAATTATTTAATATTTTTAATAACAATAATTATGCAAATATTTTCATGAATCAAATTCAGTTTAATCGACTATTTGCTTTGTCAAATTTCATGTCTAATTTATTAAACAGAATTTTGAATAATAATAATAATTCAAACATTCTGATTAAACATAATCTATGTAATCGATTACTTGATTTATCAAAAAATTTTGTTTATCAATTGACTAAACAAAAAAGTAAAATAATAGTAATTATTCAAATATATTGTTGTACTAAAAACGGTTTAATCGATTATTTAATCTATTAAAAATTTTTATTTGTCAACTTCATGTTTAATTGATTAATAATAATTTTTAATAATAATTATTATTCAAATATTTTGTTTATTCAAAGTGTCTTTAATCGCCTAATTGACTCATCAGAAAATTTTCTTTGTCAAATTCAAAACTAATAATAATAATAGTTATTATTCAAATATTTTGATTAATCAAAATCTGTTTAATCGGTTATTTGATTTATCAAAAAATTTAATATATCAAATTCATTTCTAATTGATTAAATAAAATTTTAAGTAATAATAATTATAGTAATAATAATTATTCAAAAATTTTTATTAATCAAAATCTATTTAAATGACTACTTGATTTGTCAAATTGATGATTAATTGATTAAACAAAATATTAAGTAATAATAATTATTAAAAAATTCTAAATAACCAAAAAAAAAATTTTATGATAATAATTATTTAAAAATTTTGATAAATCAAAATTTGTTTAATCAAATTTTTGATTTTTCATATTAATTTTAAGTTGATAAAACAAAACTTTCAATAATAATTATTATTCAAACATATTGATTAATCAAAAACTCCTTAATCGTTTAATTTGATTTATTAATCAATTTGATTTGTCAAATTGTCGATAAAAAATAATTTTGAATAATTTATAGTTTTTATAATTAAAGTTTTTGTTGCTAATTTTTATATATTTATTTTTTCTTTCGCCCTTTTGGATTTGTAAAATAAAAACAATTTTCTTGAAAATTGTTTTATTGGATATTTTTGAACGAAACTATTGGAATATGAATAATCAAAATTGATAATATTTGAATAAACTTTCGATTGATTAAACAGTATTTTTATGAAGCAAAAAGTTTGATTAACCGACTAAAATCACATCCCTAATTTTTAACCATCAACAGGAAAAAGTTTTTATTGATCTGCTTTAAATGAAAATAAATAGAAATCATTACAATTTAACTTTAACCTTCTGCGATTTGTGTTTCTCTCTTCCTTTCTTAATGGGTTAAGCGAAGCCTTTAAAAAATTCGAATTTTTTCTTTAAGTAGACAATAATTTCTAGGAAATCTTATTTATTCAGTTTTATAGAATTATTTTTTTTTATATATAAGAAAGAGAAAAATATTAAAAAAAAAAGTTAAGCAAGCAAATTTATTGTTGGTATGAAAGAATAAAAATGTTATGTTTCAAAGAAGAAAAAGAAAAGTTAAATTAATGGAAAAACACAGTAAAAATTAAACTAAAATCTCCAATAATTCAAACAAAAGTATTAATCTTAATGTCATAAGAGTAGTTAAAAAATGATTTATGAAAGAAGATGTTATTATTGGTAAAATAAAAACAACTAAAAGTAAAAATTTTATTTAATTAAAGAGTATAAACAATTAATAGAATTAACAGGAAATAACATAAAACTAAAACATATTTTTGTGTAAATAATTTTTAATGATTTTTTGCAAAAAAAAAGAATAATAATAAAAAAATAAAAAATAATAATAACAAAGACATACAGAAAATACAGAAATTCCTACCGATTATTTCATTGAATAAAATTAAATATTAAAAATTAAAAACAAAAAAATCACAATTTATTTTTACAATAAATTCATTGATTTCATTGAAAACAAAAAAAAAACATTCATTAACTCACTCAGACACGCGCCTAAAAGTAGTCAAATGAATATCAAAAACTAAAGCATTTAATTTCTTCGTTTATTTTTAATTTCCACTTAATTAAATAAATATCTTGAAAAGAAAAAATACTGTATTAATTTTGCACTGAATTTATTAAAAGGAAAAACGCACAATTACGCAAAAACAAAAAAAAATGTTTAATATTGAAATGCAACCGGAAAATATTGAATTTTTTAAATTTAATTTAATGGAAATTTGCAAACAAAAATAATATCAAATCAAAGTTAATTAGCGATATAAAAAGTAAAAATCCAAAAGACTTATTGAATCGAAATGAAATTGTTCATATCAAAAAGAAGAATACAAAAACATAATCTCCACTTAAAATAATGTTCTTTTAATTTTTATAAAAAATAAAATCTTGCGACAATTTTAAACAAATATTGATGAAACTTTGCGACAAATTGGCACAGTGTAACTAATTGAATAAGTTCAGAGATTTATTCATAAACATTGAATGATTAAAGATTCTCAAATTTTCCAAGTTTAGTTTTCTATTGTGAATTGAAATTGGGTTTCTAACTTAGAACGTCCTCAGACAGGGAAAGTTTAATTTACAAAGAGAGGGAAAAAGAGAATGCCGTGGCAAAAAGACTTTCTTGTGCTCACAAAGTTGTTTTGTTCGTAGTTTATACCTGAAGCTATTTGCAACTTTGAATTTTTTGTAGTATTTTGACAAAATTTATAAAACCTAACTTTTTCTGTCTAAACACGAAAGCAAGCTTAGGATCATCTCTCAAAATTTTTCAAAGTAAACTTTCCCTATCTAAAAGCGGTCTTATATTCATCACACTGTAATAATCACAAATTAGTTGTAGAAAGAGACAAAAGATATTTATTAAAATTTTCAAACAGATCACCACTGTTCTGTGCCTCTCGATGACATTGATTTCTGGTTCAGTCGGCTGACAGTTGCTTTCTACTTTTCCTGCCATACGGGTCTGTCACATAATTTTTACGACAGTGAAAATATTGAAAGGAATTGTTTGGCTCTCAAGTTCATATCTGAGTTCACCCATTTTTTTTTTAATTTAAAAAATTTGTTTGATAAATTCATTATAATATTAAGAAAGTAATGTTGCAACAATTTATTTATTAAACTCGTAGAACGGAAAGTATGAAAATACTCATATTTTCCAATTTGTTTTTATTTTGATTTTGTTTCTTTAGCTAACGAGTTTGTCCACAAAAAATTTCTGACACAAAAGCTGCACAACCCTTTAGGCGTCCACTGTAAACGTTTTTAATAAACAAAAATAAAGAAGCCAAAAATTTCTTTGTGGCTTCTAAAAGTATGGCCAAACTTTCTTACAAATTTTTTTTAGATATAAATATTTTCTAAATATCATTTCAACAATATTGAAAAAGCAAATTTTTTGAGCTGCCCGTTTTCACTTTCAGACGAACTTGATTCAAAATATGTCTGAACGGAAATCTGTGTTAAGCGATAATTTTTTCTTATCTCCTCCACCAATTTTTTAGTCTATAGCTACATTAATAGTCTAGAGAAGCTTTTCACTTTCTCAGGAATTTGGCTCAAAATATACGCGCTAATCAGTGCTGCCACAACACGTTCACTAAGCTCACAAGACACCGAGACATAAAAGTGCCTGTGATCATTTTACTTCAAGTAAATTAACTTGACTCAGTTTTAATTTAACAAAACAAAATGACCCCAAGTTTTAAGAATTTCCCAAAAAACTGCTCCTCCAAAAAATTATTTTACAGTTTATTGAATATTTTGATTTAATAAAAGATCGTAATAAAAAAAATTAATAATAATAAATAATAAAAGCCGATACAAAATAGTCAAAGCTTTTGGGTACTGAGTAATAGATGATGAGCAGTTGTTCAGTAAAGCGATACTTTGTATTTTTATAGTCAAGAAAGCCACTAGGAAAATTGCCTAAAAGTGCCTTAAATATAAAGTTTTGTCTCCTAAATTTTAACTCCAACAATTATTGCTCGCTTAATGAAATAAGAACTTTTACACGTAAATATAGAGGGAACTTAGAAAGAAATCAAGCGTTCCCAGATTAGAGTAATTGTTCCTGAATTGCCTATTTTCTTCGGCTTGTGGACTTGGGGATTTTTACATGTATCAGCTCTACCTTAATTTTCTTTACACTTTTTGATTTTCATATTAATATTTTTACTAGTATATCGAGCGGCCGACTCACTCAACCGCATTCTAGAAATTAATATTAAACATTTACTCTGTTTCATTTCTATGCAAAAGCAAATTGGTCAAAAACACACCTGCACATTTTGTTTATTTTTCAAGTTGAAGCCGCTACATGCATGTGTAAGAGGTCTGCATGTGTTAGTAGCAACTTTAAACGCTTATAGCTCCTTAAGTATCCAACCGATTTAAATAAAATGAAGATTGTGCATTATCTATGTAAAATCTCGTTTAAAAACATATAAATCTCTCCAAAATCGGTTCAATATTACGGCTGCAAAAGGGATCTCAAAAAACATATATGCCTATTAATAATATAGATTATCAAATATTTTTCATTAAGCTTAAAATAACAGTACTAAGTTGGCCGTAGTGCTGTCTACCAGTGCTTTAAGTAAGGACATGGAGTCTGATAGACCATGTCTCTTTTGTGATGCGCCTTTTAATATTTTAATTAAAGTTCAATATTTTTTACTTAGATATTTTTTGCCAGGAGCAGCTGCGGATGTGACCGTTCATGTGGGACCACATTTGTGTCATTAAAAAATTTATATTTCTTAAATTGAAACATGAGAAATATTTGTAAAATTAAATTGATCATTTCTATTATGAAAATATGAAAATTATTTTCGGTCGAAAGGCATCGTTTGGCTCAAGTTCAAATCCGACTTTAACAATTTCTTTTTAATTTAAAAAAAATGTTTAATAACTTTTAATTGTTTTTATTAACCTGCCTTATAGCGAGAATACTCCTCCCTTGCATTGATACAGTTGAAACAAAACAACTCTTAGGGTTTTCGAGAAAACAACTGCGGTTCCTTGTGGCTACACTCACAGGGCACTGCACCTATGGAACCCATGCCAAAAGGATGTAAGTCCCTTACAGCGACTATTGCTTCTGCTGTCACGACGTGAAAGAGGAAGAGAGCATAATTTGCCTACTCTGCCTCTGCTCTGCACTGGAGCACCAACGCCTTCGTGTCCTAGGCAAAAGATGCTTTAATAGCCTTTCGGAGCTGTCGGGCTCGAATCTCAAAAACATCAGTTCCTTCATTGGGAACAGCGCTTGGTTCTCTCGCTGACTCCCCCTTGGTCGTAGACTTTACGATCCCTCCTACACGGAATCTACATCTCTCTTCTTCCCTTTTTTCTTCTAGCCATCACACTTCTCTACATCTTCACTGACTTCCCTACTCTGCTCTCCTCTACACCACTTCTAACACTTTTACTCATTATCTTTAGTCTTATTTTTCCCTCTTTCCTCAGGTAAACTCAAAGGGATCATAATTACTTTGGACGCAAGTGGGCTGGTACTCTTTCTCTTACATTTCTCACCGGCAACCTGTTAGCCTAACCTAATCTAATTGTTTTTATTAGGAAAGTAATATTGAAACAATTTATTCATATAACTAGTAGAAGGGAGCAGTTTTTTTTTGCAGAATTATTCAACTTCGTTTAATCGAAATCTCATTATATCGAAAACGCCTATAATTTGCAACAAAAAAATGACTGGTCCGTAGCGATTACGATTTAACGGGGTTCTACTGTACATATATTTTTGAGAGATAAAAATCCATGTATTATAACGCCAACAGAACTTTTTCGCTTACTATTTATTTTGTTAAGAATTTATAATCATACATCTATAAAGCAGAAACAGATTTAATGTCTAGCGTTCTTGAATATTATTTTGTTGAGTTTTTTTAAATTTATTTTATTTATTTATTAGATCAATAGATTTTTACATCCTTACAGACTAAATATGAATAACAAAACCAGAATTATATAAAAATAATTGGTTCAACAATTTAAATATTAAGTAAGATTTCTCTTCAGTACGTCGTTACTCTCAGATAAGTCCTTAATATTTTCAAATTTATTGAAGTTAACACAAGCGCGATAAAAAGAATCATTATTAGAATATACAGAACGGTAGTATTTTAATGCCAAGAGTTCAAAATTGCGGGTAGGTCTTACTTACAGGAACATTGAAGTTTACTTGACTAAGCAGGAACTCTGAATCAGCATCACCACGAATCAGATCCAGAACAAATAAAGCACTCAGCATCAAACGTCGACTGTTTAAAAATGAAAATTTTATCAAAACAAGTCTGCTATGATACGGCGGCAAGACATAAGAATTCCAACCAACAACACGGAGACAGAAAATTAAAAATTGTTTTTGTACCGATTCAATACTATTAATATGAATAGAATAACAAGGATCCCAAACAATGAATCCCATACTCACGAATTGGACGAACAAGAGAAATATATAAACGTTTTTTAATATAAGGATCCAGAATTTCCTTATACCAGCATTTTATGGATACAAGTACTCCAGAGGCTTTATTTAAAATTATAGAGTTGTGATCACGAAAGTTGAGTCTATTGATCCAACAGTATGAAAAGATCAAATATGGTTTGAACTTTATTTAAAATAGCAGTATCAATATAATAAGAAGTCTCGATCGGATTGTGTGTGGAAAATGACATGTGTTTGCATTTCAAGATAATTACGTCCAATAAATTAAATCTGCATTAAATCTGATCAAAATTCCGAAAGCACTTAATAAAGTATGTCCATTAATATCGTTAAAAGAGTTAAAAATTTTAATATCATCGACGTACATCAGTACTTTAGAATGCAAAGCAACACAGTAGGAAAATCATTGATGAATAAAGTTAACAAAATTTGACCCAGGTGACAGCCTTGAGGGACACCAGAATGTAATTGATTGCTTTTTGATATAACATTCCCAAATTTGACACTCCAGGTCAAGTTCCAATAATGATATACAATAGAGTTTCAAATATCTTTATGATTAGTGGAAAATAACCATTAAATAAATATTAGCTGGCTGAATTTATTTATTTAGTTTATGGGTACAATAAATCCTTACGGACTAGCAAATTAAATTTAGTCAATAGATTGTAAATCTATTTATGAGAATTATTCTTTTTGATCAGTTGGCTTTTAAAGATCTTAAAAGAAGTGGGATATTTTTTAAAGGGCTGTCAATGCCCATTTTAATTTTTATTTAATTGGAATACATTTTGTGGGAGGTTGTCGAAATAATGCCACGCTCCCCTCTATATTTTGCAAAAGTCGTGACCTTGAAAAAGTATTTAAGTTCAGCTTCTTTAGATTTCCAAGCTTTGAAACTATGGAGTGGTACAAACTAATGTTTTTTTTTGGGGGGGGGGGGAAATAATAATTTCCTATAGAAAGTTTGGCCGTGTGCGAACTGTCAGTCACTTTACTAAATATAAATTTTTTTATTTTATTAATCGAGATTGCCTCAATATCTTTTTTCAAAGATTTTTCAAAAACTTTTGTTTGTTGATTTTCAAAAACTCTCAACAAAGAAAAGTTTTTGAAAATCTTTATATATAAAATTTTTAAATAGAAAACTAAAAAAATCATAATTCTTATTTGAGATATTTCAAAGAAATGTTTTCTCATTAATTTTGTTTTTTTTTTTAATTTGTTGCACTGTGTTCCAAAACAAGCAAAAATAATTCACACAATAATTCAGCAACATCGCAATTTTTCCAATTATTAATACTAAAAATATTAGTAAAATATAAATAATATTATTTTTTTTATAAATTTTACCTTAATTAGAAATCAAATAAGAAACAGAACTTGTATACTCCTCCCCCCCCCCCTCCTCCTAAGATAAAAACTATCTAAATATTGTAAGATTTAACAGGAAAAACAAATTAACACCCAGCAAACATTTAGTCAACAATTATAAATTTGTAAAACAAAACAACAACAACAAAAAAATGAAAAACTAAAAATTTATAGAGAAAACAACCGCCAAAACATTTTGGAAAATGATAATGAAAATATAAAAAAAATATCTAAATTTGTAAATCCCATGGAAACATTTCGCTAAAGAAACAAACTTCTTTGAAATTTTAAAAGAAATAAAACACAAAAAAATAAAAACATATCTTGTTTACATAAAGTTATGAATGAAAAAAAAAAGATTTTTATAATTCTATTTGTATTCTACAATTATTTATTAATTTAATTTTTTTAATGTTAATATTTTCATTGAAAGAAAAATAAAACACACAAAAAATTACTGACAAAAACAATTGCTTTTAAAACACACTCCTATAATTTACTTTTTTAGTCAATGTTTTCTATTATTGTTATTTGTCTATTAAAAAAAATAAATTTAAACTGAAACAAACAAAGAAAAACAAAACTATTTAAAGAAACCACTAAAGATTAACACAAAAAAAAATTTAAAAACATTTTCTGTGTCTTAAAACTTGTATAAAAAGAATGTCTTCCATTAAATTAAAAATACTTGAAAAAAAATGAAAACAATTTTTATTATGTATTTAAAACAAAACCAAAAAAAACCACAACAACAACAAGAAAAACTATTAAACTTTAAATTATTAATTAAATAACTAAAACTTAATAACTAGAAAATACATATTTAGCTGCTAAGTAATGTGCAATGAATGAATTATTAATTCCATTAACTAATAAAAAAAAACTTAGAAAATTGTATATTTCTGTATTATAACTCACATTTTTTCTTAGAAACAAATTGCAAATAATTTTATTGTATGAAAATGTAAATTTTATTTGAAATTTACTGAAATGTGTTGTATATTAATATTTTTGTATTTAAGGATTCACAGCTCCTTGTCCTGTTGCTTGTATTTGGCAAACAGTAGAGCATACTTTGAGGCCCGCTTACTTGAAATTACTCTCAGAGACTAATTACAACTGCAACTGGAGTCGCCAAACCACATCAAATGGTTGGTTGTGGTGGGTGACAGTAGATCTCAGTACTGACAGACCACATTTGTTGGTGTGTGCTGCTTAAAAGAACAAAACACAAACTCAGATAAAACGTTTGCTTCGCGTTGCGTGACAGATTCGCTTTGACATATAAGATGACATGTACATACTTTCAAGAAACATGTCACATAAAGCACTTTAAATGCAGCGCGAAGCGAAAAGTAAAGCAAATCTCTTTCTTTTTGCGCGCTTTGACGCGTTGAAATTTTTCCTAACAGCTCCAATGCTTCATGCATCAAGAGCACAACTGCAACCAATTCCAATAAATCGTCTAATAACACTTTTAACTTTTTTATTTTTATAACACATAATTAAATGTAGAAATTATCAAACGCTTTCTTCTCTCAATTTTCTCCTTCGCATTACAAGAATTTATTGTGTTAAAATTTGAACGCATTTCAGAACTAGTTCATTGAAATCTCCTCGACAAGAGAGAGCCGCAAGAAAAATATAAAATATCTACTCTGGCGACACTGAAACTTTGTTTTGCACACAAAATGTCTGCAAGTATGTAGTTGTAGTATCAGTTGTAATCAGCAGGAGGACCGCGGCAGAATTAGCTCAACTAAAAAAGAAAAAAAATGCAATTTGAGAAATAAAAATCTCATTAAATCTCTGCGGGTAATTTTTAGAAGAGATTGAATGAGCTGACCAACTTGCGGCAAGCTGGATCGGAGGTTCATTATGAAAACGTTTAAAGTTCGAAATAACTGACATTGAGTTACATTTGCCAGTTCTGCAAAGAGTCCTTTTCCAAATGGAGAATATTTAAAACTTAAAAGTTTGGCAAGAGTATAACAGCTGCTATTGGACCATTCCTTTTCATCCTGATCCAAACCTTTTATTCAGTAGTGATCTTCATAATTCTCTTCTGTTTCGTAATAATGAAGAAGCAGTATCTGATGTTCATGTGAGTTTACGATTTTTTGGCAATTGTGTAGTCAATTTTTGCCACCCACCTTCGATTTGTCACCTCTTAAGTATTTTGCGGAAGTCTGAGTCCGAAGCACCGCTCACGTGATTAGTGTGAATCATGCATAATTGTGATTAATTTTTTGTTTCAATCGGTATAAAAGTATAAAAAAATGAGAGTGAGAGTGAGAGCACTTGAGTAGATTTTTAGCGTGATAATTTTTATACTTTATTTTTTTATATATTTTTTATTATGTTCAAAAACTTTTGTTTATTGAGGGGTTTTTTCTTGAAGTTTAAAAGTTTTTGAAGATCTTTAAAAAAAAGATATCGAGGCAATCTCGATTAATAAATTTAAAATATATTTTTTTATGTATTATTTTTTGTTTCTTCTTAAGTATTTCGTGAGCGTGAGTTTTCGCGATTATGCAAACACTTTTTTTCTATTCACGTGAGTATGCCAAAACTATAAAGTCGTGCATGAGTAACATTTTTTTATCGCGATCATGCATAAGCGTGAGTGAAAAGATCCTATGAATAATCTTCATTATTCTGCCCTTATTTACAAAGCGAATGACGCTGGAATAGCCCAAGGCTGAGGCTACCTTTGTGGTATAGTAGTAGTTCCCTTTTCAACAAATCCCAAATCTGATAAATCATTTCGCATAGAAAACACAATTAAGTAGAGATGGGATCGTGAGTAACTTTTCACTTACGCTCATAAACGATCACGATAAAAAAATTTTACTCAAGCATGACCTTATATTTTTGGCTCACGTTAGTGCATGCAAATGTGATAATCTCTATAACTAAAACTCACGCTCATGAAAAAAAATTAAATAATTTAAGAAACTTAAATGAAAAAAACTACCATAAAGCAAAAACCCTCACGCAACAATCACGCTTAAAATCTATGCAATTTTTTATGCTCACGTTCATGTACGCTCACATGATTGAAGCAAAAACCTAACCACTACTCATGCTAATCGCGTGAGCAGGGCCCATCTCTATCAACAACCTAATTACAATCATTAGCCCAGCGATCTTTTAGTGTTAAATATCTATTCTATTACTGAAATCAATTGTTTCAAACTGTCTCTGAACACCCAAAACTCAATCCGACTTTGCTTAGCGTTAGAGCACGCTACGCTTTTCAAATCCACGTGTAATTAAAAGGCATAAAAGAAGTCAAAGTAACATGAAAGGAAACTGTGACACCCTCAAATACTTTTACTTGTAGTTTGTATCAAAAACAGAAAACTTCCACTAAAAATCAAATTCTCGCCGAAAATTCTTTTGCATTTTCAGAACAAGCATTTGTTTTCTGTTTGTAAATAATTTATTTTTTCCATTAACTAGTTCTTAAGATTTACTCTTATTCTACACCATTTACGAACGACGAAATTTTGTTAACTATTTTAAATTGCCTCAAGATCTAACATTTTTTGTGGACTAATCTAAATACATATAAAATATTTGTTTTGTTATTATTATACTTATTTCAATTACGTAGTGTAACTAGTGAAATTTTGAGGAAACTTCTCAAACTAGAAATGGTGTAGTTTTAATTATTAGATCAAACCAAAATGCTGGCAAATATTTTTTTAAAAGTCAGTTGCGTTATTTAATCCTGACAGATTGTTGAAGTAAAATTAAAGTCTGTTTAATCAAATCGATGTTAAAGAAAGAAAGAAAAAAAGAAAGAAAGAAAGAAAGATAGAAAGAAAGAAGGAAAGAAAGAAAGAAAGAAAGAAGGAAAGAAAGAAGGAAAGAAAGAAAGAAAGAAAAAAAAACAGAAAGTTTTTGAAAACACAAAATAGAAAAAGATTTTTAAAAGGCATTATTTAACACAGAAAAAGATGAATTGGAAGAGCCCGACCATCCATTTGGGATTTGCGGTCAGAGTTTGCCGAAATCTTATGTTCATTTGATGTTCGGCATTCGGAAAAAATTTTCAGCGAACTCCGAACTTTGGTGATCGTTTTTTATACATTTTTGTTTAACAAATTTATTTAAGCTTCGAGTGGTTTCCACACATATTTTCTACTCAAGTCGATTGTTTGGATTCTATGAACAGCACATTTGTTATTTAAAAAGTTGTGAATAAATCGTCATCGTTTTAAAGTGCGAATTTTTTTACCCATTTATATCACATTTAGATGATTTTATAACTCCAACACCGTATTTTAACTAAAATTTTTAACAATATTTGATTTCAAATACATAATAAATTCTTTAACAGATAAAAAAAAAATAGAAATTTTATTAAACAACTAATATGTCAACTACGTCAACGTTTGCCAAATAATTTTTTAACTTCACAAAACACAACATCTTTTCATTAGAAAATAGTCTAAGCAATACAATAGGCAAATTGTATGAACATTTTAAAGAAAAAATTTCAAATTTTATCGTAGATGATCTACATAACTCTTTTGGAATTACAATGGCAAAAATTAAATTCCTATAATTGGACAAAGCAAAAGTCAACTACAGAATTTTGGATTCATATTTTTGAGCGCGTTTTTGAATAAAACGCGTTTTAGGGAATCGTCAGCTTTTGTGATGAAATTTTTAGTTTTGCCTTTTAGTAACGCTGGTATAACTACAATAAAAAGTAAAATTAAAAACAGATTTACTTTGAACACCATGAATTCACTACTGTGCGTCAGATGTTAAAAATATGTTGGTAAACAAAATTTGATAAGGATGTGTAAACCCAAGATATTTCTGAAAAGTTTTAAGATCTTTTCCCCCCCTCATAAGACTGTTTAGTTTTAGTTGAAGAACTTTTTGTTTTCCCTTCGAGTTATAATGCGTGATCCATTTCGAGGTTCCCTACTTTTTTAAAGAAAAAAACACAGAAAATTCAAATTTAATGGAGAATGTATATTATCATTTGAAAGAACATTCTTTGGCATTTACTTTATGAAGATTATGTCTATCAAATGTTGGCCGTTGCTACGTCGCAGATGGTCTATCCGTTGAGTCCAATTTTCGATGACTCGTTCGAGCATTTCGACTGGTAACTGGCGAATGACACGCGTGATGTTTTCCTCCAAGGCCGGAATCGAAGCGGGTTTGTCCGCATAAACTTTAGACTTTACATATCCCCACATGAAAAAGTCTAACGGTGTGATATCACACGATCTTGGTGGCCAATCGACCGGCCCAAAACGTGAAATTATGTGCTCACCAAAATGTTCTCTCGATAAATCCATTGATTGATGCGATGTGTGGGTAGTGGCGCCGTCTTGCTGAAACCAAATGTCGCCGAGATCACGAGCTTCAATTTCAGGCTTCAAATAGTCGCATATCATGGCACGATAACGGTCGCCATAGACGGTTACGTTCGCACCGGTATCATTTTTAAAGAAATATGGACCGATGAATCCACCGGCCCAAAAACCGGACCTATTCAGTCTATTCGGTCGAATATTATCCAATAATGAATGAATGAATGCTGGGTCTCAAAATGGGCGATGATGTTGCGAATAGTACGCTCATTAGGCCGATTATGTTGACCATAAGTTGAGCGAAGTGCACGAAATACATTCCTCACAGAACGCGAATTTTCGTAATAAAGTTGAACGATTTGCAAACGTTGTTCAGGCGTAAGTCTTTCCATTATGAAATGCCAAATAATACTAAACAAAAATAACATGACAGCATGACACGACTCAGACGTGATCTGTCAAAAAAACGCTATTGAAAAAAGTATCTCTACTTGAATCACCATTTATATACATTTTTATGAACGAAATTTTTGCTTAATAAAGAATTTTATTTTGTTATTGATTAAATTTTTATTATTATTTAAATGAACCAAAACAATATTTTTATATTATAAACAAATAAATAATATTTAAACTATGGAAAATATTGAAATAATTGTTGAAAGCTATAAAAAACTGTAGCTTTATTTTTTGGTTCTAAATGTCTTTCTTTAGCTCTTTTTAGCTCTATTTCAAAACGTGATTTAGCTTTATATTATTTTAAAATCTGGTCACACTGATCGTTTCGTCATGTATTTTTTTAATTCTTATTTATTTTTCCTCTCGAAATTGCCTGATCACCGATGTAGCAGACATTTTCTTATTAAGTCATCATTTTTTTATGTTTGAATTCATCTTTCACAGTTTCGCAAAATATTAAACTTTTAAATATCATAAAAAATTAACACAATTTCAATTTAAAACGGAAGACTGAATGTTTGACGAATGACACATAAAACTATTAAAATTAAAACAATTTGCCTAAAAACACAAATTCGAAATTTATGAAAAAAATTAGTTGCTTCTATCAGCTTGATGTTGTTTTTTCTATTTGTTTTTTCATTGTCATAAACTGAGCAGTTTTCTTCTAGTAAAAATCTAAATATTTTGCGATAGTCTGATTGCAACTAGTATTATAACTGTCCCAATACTTTACTAGTTACAATTTTGGCTGCAGGGTATAAAAAAACACTAATACACACAAAGCTGTGTATACGTATACAATTTTATGCCAGATCAATTAATCCAGTGTGTTTTGAAAAGAACAAAAGTTAAGCGGACTAAAAATTAATCTAGTGCAAATTGGCTCATTCAAACTAAAAAATTCAACTGGAGGCAAAAGCTCTGCTCAATTTAAACAAAAAGTTTTGTTAATTGCAAAACCTGAAAGTAACATATTCTGGGAAAGTTTTGATATCAATATAAGTAGGAAACTATTAGACTTTAACACTTTAAAGAAGGCCCCAACCAACTTGCTTTCAAACAAATATTTGCCAGCTGCTTGAGTCATTTAAGCTTAAATTAATTCAACAACTGAGTAGACTAATAATGATCTGTACGAATTGATTCCTGAGTGTAAGTGAGCGTGTGTGCGAGGAAGCTGAAGAAACTAGACTTAATGAAATTAAATTATTTAGGTTAAACAGTTTAAAGCCAGGTTAAGTATATAAAACAAACAAAGAAACAAACAAAAAAAACAAAAGAAAACAAAGAAGGCAAATTAATAAACGAATAATATTTAATTAAAATTAAACTTAAAATGACTGGTTTTATAAAGTTTGTATAAATAAAAAATGTGTGAAAAGCATGGCTGCGTGAACGAATGATTGTGAAAGTGCAATTTATAGTATATTGATTGATTGATTGATTTAACGAGTGTCTGAGTCCAGTTAGTCTTTATATATACTTATATTAAAATATAAACTATATAGAAATCGTTTAGCTCTTAAGAGGCAGATCTAGTTACTAGATCGTGAAATATCAGAATTTGTTATATTGTATGTATTGTATGTTTTGAAATTTGTATTGAAAACAAAACTAAAAATATTAACAAAAAAAAAACTTAAAACTGTTTATGAAGGATTTTTTAAAGCAAAATAAAAGCATATATTTTATTATACAAGATATTTGTATACAATTAGTTATTAAACTTAAAATATAAAACTCAAACAATTAAAAGAAAACAAACAAAAAAAATATAAATAACTTAAGTCAACCTAAAAATCCCCTAAAAACATTTAAACATACAACTTTCACTCAAATTCAATTCTCTCCTCATATAATCGATTTGAAAAACAAAAAGTATTCAAAACTCTTAACATTTCACATACATACACATTTATTAAATAAATCTTAACGAAAAAGTATAATAAATTATTAAATAAACGAATAAATAAATAAATAAATAAATAAAATATTTTTCCTCCTTAAACATTTCATTATACAGATTGTAGTCAAATAGAAATGATTAAATACATTTTTTATCACTTTTCTTCATGGTTTTAATTATTTTCTATTTAATTATTATTATTATTATTTGTTTTATAAATGAAATGATATAACGTTAACTTTACTAAAATGTTAAATATACAATATACATGTCCAGTAATAAATGTTTCAAACTACATTAAACTCATATTGAAATTTATCGATAAAAAACGATTTAAAGAAAAACTTTTGGAAATCAATTTAAAACATACAAGAGCAGAAGAAGAAAAAATTAAATGAAATTATTATAACAAAATCAATATTTAAAAGTAAATTTATATAAGATTAAAAATCACATGTAACTAATTCCCTAAAATCAAAATTAATTATAATTATCTGGAGACAAAAGAGAGGTCATATTTGCTTATTGATTATTTTATAAAACAAAACTACTTGATGTCTTCTAATAATTTATATTTCGATAATGTTCACTTTTGAGATTCAGATGAAAAAAGGCTTTCAGCGCTTTAAAGAAGCCATTCGTCCTTCTTTATTAACTCCTTTTGGCAATTTCAAAATTTCTGTTTTGGGATCATTTTATAAACAAACAAAATCATATCCCTGCTGCTTTATTGCAACGCTGTCATATCTAGAAATAAAAACATGATTTTTGAAATTGAAATGCCGAATTATTCGCCGTATCGTCTGTCATCTTGTGTTCAAAATTCATGCAAATAAATATCTTGTTCACTCACCTTTTGAGAGTAGAATATTTTTTTTTATTTTTCCATTGATATGCCAGTATACTACAAACTTTAAACTTCTTTTCCGAAGACCGTTGCAATAAAGCAGCGATATAATGTAGACATATTCTATAACGCTGGTTAACTAAGAAACTGCAATTTCACAAGTATCTTTATTAATCATTTGATACTTTGACACTGTAAGATTTTTTCCTGTGCGAAATATTGACTATCACTCTGTATCATACCCCGGCCAGAGCAATTTAAATTTGAATTTGACTGCAAAGTCATCGAAAATGCATGTTAAGAGGTGTTTTTGGTGATGTACCTTCGTCTCCTTGGAGCTGCAATTTGAGCCAAATAGAATTTTTCTTGTGGGGTGCCATTAAAGATCGATGCTAGCGAATGATTCAGGCTAATATCGGCTGAGCAGCTCGTGAGATAGAATCAGAAACCGTCACCGTAGTCTTGGAACATTTTTAAATATTTTTTTTTGCTCTGAAGTCTACTGCCCGCAAAAAAAATATCATAATAATTTTTCAAATAATAAGCAAAATAATATTGTAAAAATAACAATACTCTTATAATGTCGGTAAATTTTTTGGCTTGCGAAAAATTTTCTTCGTTTATTTGAGAGGATAAATCCAAATCAACAGCAATGAACTTCTATGAAATTCTCAGAAACTGCTGGGCAGTCTTAGAAATCTGAGCGTCCAAAGTTGTGTGAAGATCCTATGATCTAACGCCGACGACTAAATTTCTACTATGGCTTTTGAGAAATGATCGAGAAAAAAACTGCAGGTTTCTGGTAGGTTTTATAACGGGTCACTGTTGGACGGCAATATACGCCAAAAGGCCCTGGCAACTGCAGATTCTGTGACAGCTGCAGATTCTGTGGGGTACCAGGGAAAAAAGAATCGGTGGAGCAGATAATCTGCTGCTGTGCCGCATTCATACGCTCCAGAGCGAACTCCCTGGAAGATCATTACTACCAAGATCCTGGGGAAATCTCTGGAATCGGACTAATGAGACTCCTAGCATTCGTCAAGAGAGTGTGGAGTACTTTAGGTATCATCACATCGAAGTAACCTTCTCATTTACCGGATATCGTGCATCGTGATAACGCTAAGGACCAATACGGTCTATTCGGGGTCTTCTATGACCCCCCGTTTTAACCTAATCTTAACTAGAATCATTATTTGAACGAATGAAAGATGGATTCGCCCATTTCATTTCATTCAGACGATTTTTTGCTAAGTTTTTTGCAACACGATTCAAGCATTTGAAGAAAATGCTAAATATCACGGCCACCATACGAAATATTTAAAAGAAAAATCTATGAGAAATCGTGTAGAAAAACTAATAAAAATCGAGAGCTTCTTTTAAGAGCTAAAGAACTAAATAAACTGAAATTATTTGCAAAGTTCATTTATAGAAAGAAAAAAATTTGAAAAATAAAAAAGGTGCTGAAAATCCCACTCAGCTCAGTTCAACTTTGTGCGAAGGAAAATAAAAAATAATTTAATTCAATTTGAGATCAGGGTTCTCGTTGATTAATTTTCACCTTTTTCGTCAAATTCAATGTCGAAAAACGCCAAAGCCAATTCTTGTCAGTTATTTGTATTATTCTTCCAATTAAACATGAGTCAACTTGAATTATAAAAAAAACATCCAAATTTATTCTATCTCAATATTTCGTTAACCCTTCTCCTTTCGTTTCCTCCTTCATCAGGAGGAAAATATCATTAAACAAATTAAATAACAAAAAATTAACAAATTACATAAAACACTCAAGCTCTATTAGTGTCTAAATTTAACTATTTTTCCAAACTGAAACCATTTAATTAAATGCTAATCAGAAAATATTTTATTAACGATCGTTTTTCAGCCACAAAATAAAGTCAAGGTCAAATATAGAATTTTTTTAAAATCTCAGCCTTTAAATATAAAATTTACAATTTCAATTTCATTATAATTCTTTCAGTACGGAATAGTACATCAAGTAGTTTTTATTTATTTTGTTATTTATCTTTAAATCGAACAACAATCTGATTTTTGTATTTAAGCCCAACTTTTAGAAAAATCCTTAAACTCATTATTAATTATTCAGTAAACTTTCACTATAAACAAAATACAAAAGAAAAAATCATTAAAATATTTAAAAACATAAACAAACAAACATAAAAATCCTTTTTAAATATATTAAAGCAAACAAATACATTAAATAAAATTCCATACATTATTGTAAAATACTTAATGAAATTTATATGATGTAAATTGTTTAATACTTGAAACCTGTTTATTTTTCTTTTCCCAAAAAAAAAATTACAAAAAAAAAACAATACTTTAAGTAAATATTTCCAAACATTAACATTAATAAACAGAAGAAATCAAATAATTAATTATTATTATTATTATTAAAATATTAAACATAAAAAACTCATTATTTGCTAATTATCATTATTAATGAAAAAAGAAATGAAAAAAAAATAAATTTAATGAAAACTAATTAAAAAAAAACATTAACAAATAAAACATTATCTATTTAAGTCATTAAACATTAAATAAAGAAAAAATTTAAAAAAGAAAACAAATCGAAAAATGTTTTAATGTTGAAAAGTTAATTCTTGCAAGAAGCAAGAAAAGAATTTTGTAAATTCCGAATGAAAAAAAAGATATAATCCAAAATGCAAATTTAATAACAAATTTTCCTATAAAAAAAACTCAGCAAGGAAATGCAACACTTCTTTGACAACATTATTTTACCATCAAATGCAGTAGTATTGAAATCAGTTTTGTTCACAAAATTAACGGACACTTCCCATAAGCGGACACCGATATTAGACGGACATTGTTACCAGTTCCCAGCAGCGCTCCATAAGAAAAGCTTTGCAATCGCCTTCCCTTGAACGGACGCTTCTCATGAGCGGACACGGACATCCGCTTGACAAAAAAAAATCTCTTGGACGGTCACTTAGCTTATTCTTCCGATTTTTTCATGTAATAATTTAAAAAATAATCTTGCCAAGACTCTTTTAATTTGTTCGCTTTAACAACAGGCCACGGTTTATCATATTTACTACATCACATAACATAGGTAAATGTAGGTATTGTAAACATACGAGGGCGGATTGATATTGAAGCTACCTAAGTAGGAAAAAACATTTTTTTTTTTCAAAAACAATTTATTTCTCAACATAGACGCCTCCTTTTAGCTCAAGACACTTAGTAAGACGATATTCCAACTTTTTTATACCATCTGAATAATACGATAACCGGCTGTGTCGTATCTTATGTACACTTCACCAGAGTGTGGAGTATAAAGTGATTGCTAATAAAATCATTTTGTACACATAATTTTTATTTATTTTTCGTACTGAAAACTTACTACTTAAAAAAATTATTATTTTCAATAAAAACGGCAAAAAATTTTGCACTTTTTTTTAGAAAAGAAAACGCAGATAGTCTTCTTTAAGCCCGATACATTTACTTCAGCTTCTTTCTAGATTTTTCGTTCCCTCCAGATAATAAGATTTCGCAAGACCTTTAAAAATAGTAGTTTGTTCCAATGATCACATTTTCGTCTGACCCAAAACTGTTACCCGTCAGGCATTTCAAAAATTTGTAAACAGGAAATAGTTACAAGCGGCTAAATTCGAAGAGTTTGCTGGCTAAAGCATGGTACTCTGTTCATCATTTCGTGCGAACTGTTGTTAAAAGTCCATATAAAAAAAATTCATGCTAAATAATTGCAAAATAATATGGCCGAAGTTGTACTCTGTTCATCTTGTGAAAACATACGAAATGTTTCTAGCTGCATTTCCTTTCAACTATAAAATGTTTCTGGCAACATATTTTTCAACTGCGAAAAAATAAGCATCACTTATTTCGTACGGAATTACAAACAACAAGTGATCAGATTTTTCTTGGCATTAAATTTGTTGCGCACAAATAACTAAAATAATGGAAAGTATTGTAAAAATGACATAAAATGAAGGTATGGGGTTTTTGCAGAACGTGTGTCTTCAAAGAACTCCTCCGCAGTAGCTGCGATTTACATTAATTGATACGTTGCAGTACAAGCTCCTTAAATTATTTTGTTGTCCATTTGTTTTAGTTTTTTATTAAAATAAACACATTTTTTTGTTTTTATAAGAAAAATAATGTTGCTCATTTCAAGGCAATAAAACCGATAAATTTGTTATAAATCGTGGTATTATCGCCACTGGTCAGTTCTCAAAATTTTCAAACGAAATAATCAATGTTGCTCAACATTTTTCGCAAATTCAAACAGAATACTAAACTTAAGGAAGCAGATCGTAACCCAATTCATGGATTTTTGCCATGATCACGCGGTTGCGTTTGTAGTCCAGCGTGAGTGAGCAATCGCGCCACACATACCGCGGATATCTTTTCCATATCCAAATATTCGTGCAGTAGTGGCAAGTCAAGTCAACAATACTTAAACCTTTTATTTATTGTAGAATTTATTTAAAAGCTTAAATAAAAAACGCTATTTTTAAATTCCATCAGTATTTTTTTCGCTTGTTAACCCCACATCTCCAAGTAGCACATTTTAAGCCGCAATTGCCAAATTTAACATTGAAAAATACACACTGAAAATTGCTGCTACTTTTTAATATGAAATTTGACAATTGCTCAACAGGAGATGCAGATTAAAATGTACGAGTATTTTTATATATTTTTTTTAAAAACATTTTCATTTCTTTAAAAATAAGAAATCGTAGGAAAACAATTTTACTACTTACATTATTAATATCACTTAAAACAATTAACTTATGACATTTTCTTTTCTAGAAAATGGGTTGCACTTTTTTTGCACTTTTTTGCACTTTTGCCATTCTTGCAAAGAACAGTTGCAAGAGAATGTGTTTTTGAAATAGAGAATTTTTTTGTGAAATGTCTTGTATCCATCAATTAAATTGCAGTTTTTTGTTTAATAAAATGCTGAAAATTTTTGCATTTTTTCTAGAAAAGAAAACCTCATTAGTGATAATAAAACCTTAAACTAAACTCTGCCCAAAAAGTGTAAATTTTGCAAAAAGTAAATTTTTGAAAATATTTTTGTTTTACATCGTATTGTTTTTCTTAGTAAAAATTTGATTTACTAATTTAATAATAAAAATTACAAAGAAATATTTACAATTCAGAATGCTCACAGACTAAAATATAATTTAAAATTAATTAGCAATTGTTTGCAACATTGTTTTCATGCCCTCCAGTCTGTGAATAGCCTTAATAATCTATACTAAATTATAAACTAAATGAAGAAAAATATATTAATTTAAATGTATTTCATTAAGTACAATAATTTTGCAATTTATAAATTATTTAAGCCAGGAATAGTAGAAAGTTCTTAAAGCCTAAAATTTGGCAGTATTTGCAACGTTTGCATAAATATAAATTAAAGTTTTGTTCGTTGTTCTTAAGACTACAAATGCTAATGGAAAAGGTTAAAGGAACTATGTACAGGGTTAATGAATTAATGAAAATGTTTCTTTTTCGTGCAAAATAAAAATAAAATAACTAAACTGAATAATAATAATAATAATAAATATCTTTAAACTAAATTAGCATAAAAGTCATTAAAAACTATCTGCAGCCACAAGACTCAACCACCATATTGGGAAATGTTTTTTGGGTGGCGGTATTATTGCTGTCCATGAATACTAACTGTAGTGAAGAATATTGTTTGGCTGTACAGCAGGGCACTAATTCCAGATTCTTACGCCGCTTGCCAGGTTTGTTTAAAAGTTTCTGCACACAAAATAATAAATTATTAAACTGTTTTGCTTTTTTCCAAGTAATTTTCAAATGTTACCTGTAAAACTATATTGTGTGTTGAAAGAGACTCTGATATGCTGGCCACCATGCCACAGGAGCCACGACAAAAGTATGCATCATAGCCTCTAGGCTGTATGATCCAATCACCCCAGCCAATGTCATCGAAGGAAATATACAATTTCTCACGACAACATTCCGTGACTCCATCTGTGCAATTGATTTCGCGTTTTTGACGTGGCTGCCTTTTTCGATTTTGTGTATCGACCATTATAAACGGCCGATAATCTTTATCGGTTGATATCATGTGTTCCATGGACTCAATGTCGCATGACTGGCAGGTGATTTGTATGAGATGACTTAAATCGTGATTGCCAAACCAACGTTTTATTGGCCATTCAATATCGATTTTCATCCATTCATCTGCAATGAGAAAGAAGAGTTTATAAAAAAAACTTGATTTCTGAGCAAAATAAATATGAATAAAAGTATTTCTGTTTAATTCCAATAAGCTAATTAGGCCTATTATTTTAATGTAAATAAAAAACTTTTTTTTTACATATTTCTCCCAACGTTTCGTCAATTTTTTGTTGACATCTCAGGGGTTTTATTTGTAATTATTTATTAATTTATCACATTGAATGATTGTACAGCTTACAAAAAACATTTAACATAAAAATTAATTTAAACACACAACTTAAAATAATATCACAGTGGTTTAATTTAATCACCACTGATTTAACAGGATGTGACGTTGAAACCAGTTAAACTGCATTTCAAGATTTTTAATTTCATGTCCGGATTTCTTCTTCTTAAAGAGCTAAAAATTTTGTAATTTTTTCAAAAAATTTTAATTTTAAAAATTTTATTTTTTCTAACCAGAAGAAATAAGTTTAAAAATATAAAGGGTCCGCCATATAACTTTTTTTTTGAGAATGCTATAAAAAACTGCTGAATATTTTCTCAAATTTCTTTTTTTTATTTGAAAGTACAATCCTTCCGGTTAATAATGAAAAATAACTTCATCCAAATGGCTGCCTCGGCTGGCCATGCAGTAGCCTACACGATCGGTCCAATTTTTAAGCACATTATCGATTGTGTGCAGCTGTATTTCACCAATGTCTTCACGAATATTGTCTTTTAAAGCGTCAATTGTCTCTGGCTTGTCGGCGTAACACTTATCTTTAACGGCACCCCACAAATAATAGTCCAACGGTGTCAAATCGCAGCTCCGAGGTGGCCAAACGACATCATCTCTGCGGCTGATAATGCGATCTTCAAAAACAGGGCGCAAAACATCGAGTGTAGCTTCGGCTGTGTGGCACATAGCGCCGTCCTGGTGAAACCAAATGTTGCCAATATCCTCCTCTTCAATTTTTGTGAACAAAAATTCGTTCAATGAGCTTCATCTGAAAAGATGATTTTTTTGGCAAAATCGGCATCTTCTGTAAGTCGATCGTAGTCCCACTTAGCGAAGCGAAAACGCATTGGATGGTCAGTTGGCTTCAACTCCTGTATGGCGTCATACCAAGGTCTTTATGCAAAATTCGTCTCAATGATGTCTCCGAAATGTTCAATTGTTGAGAACGACGGTGAATTGAAGTTGATGGCGCTTCACGCACACTTTCTGCCACAGCAGCAATATTATCGGAGGTACGCACTGTTTTTGGCTTTTCACGCTTTGGTTTATCGATGAGGATGCCAGTTTCTTTCACTTTTTTCACGAGATAACGAACATACGGAGCTGACGGTGCTTCTCTTCTTCCAAAATCCGTACGCAATTTTCGCACACATTCTGCAACATTATAATGATTTTCAAAGTAATGTCGCAATATTTCCCAGCGTTGTTCAAGCGTATACACAACCATATTCGTTCAGCGGAAGGATAAAACTAATTATCTGTCAAATCAGACATGAGCTAAGTGTTACCATTCACGAAATAAGCACTAGTTGAAAAAAACGTCCAGCATTCTCTGTATATGGTTGTAGTAAAAACACTTGAAAATAGTACACTTTAGCTAAATTTCACGAGAGATGCCTTTTTTGTGACCGTTCTATTTAGTATTTTAAATCACATATATTCATGTGTTATATGCTAATAGACAGGCAGATATTTTGTGTTTTTGTATTTTTATATTTTGTATGAATTTAGATAATTTTTAAAAATAAATAAGGCATTTGATTGAAAACCCTAAAAAATTAGACACTCGTATTTTCTTCACATATTTTTTTTTTGGATTTGAAAATTCATAAAAAAATTTCCATTTAATATATCGTTGCAATTTTGTTAAAATAAGAGGATTGCTATGTTTTTTTAATAAAAAATGAAGAAATAAAAATTAAAGAATAAAATTTAGTACAATTTTCCTGCAGGTATATTAAATGCCTCTGAAAATTTGACTATTTTTAGTAAATCTGCTCTCCTCGACACATTTTGGAAGGGGCGGGTAACAATAAACAGTCAGATTCATTGCATTAAATATATCTAATGCAATTTATAAAAAAAAATTTTAAACTCTATGTGCGCTATTTTTTCTAAAGATTTAATTAATTTAGAATTTCGTTAAAAAATTCTCCTTATTCGTCCAATGCTGGATATAGCGTGCATGCTTTAATCGCCTTAAAATTTCTGCTGCAGTCATTTTTGAAGTCTAATCTTTTGAAGTATTGAAAAAGAAAAATTTTGGTTTTAAAGAAAATGTTGAGAGAAACGTCGAACAATCAAGCTCTATTTTTGTCAAAATTTTGCGATTTTTGACTATCATTTCAAAAAATTTATTTTGGTTTTTTTCACGACTACATGAATTGAGATAAATTAAAATCTTTTTCTGCATATTATTAGAGATTGTATTGAAAATCATATATTATTTTCTATTTAATTTCATCTTAGCTATTACCGGAGAAATTGACAAAATTGCGAGCAAAGTCAAGGCGAAAAATCAAAATTTAAAAATTGAAAGCCAAATAAATAGCTTTGAAAAATATTAAAGAAATGTACTTTCTTTATTTATTAAAAAGCTTTACAAAAAGCATAAATTTGTTAAAATCAAATAATATTTCTAAAAGCTATGAAGCCAACAAAGTTTTACATGCCCGAGGTAGTCAACTTTGACACTCTGTAGCCCACCGTATATTTCAACAGGGTTCTGCAAGTTAGAAAATCCTTAAAGCTTAGGTCCTCCTCTATGATTCTTACTTAAATTGGTTTGTAATCGGATCGCAAGTTTCAAAGATACAGATTTATTACCCTCTTTTTCTAATTGGCCCCACTGTGCGTTGTACCGTTATTTGATTAATTTTTAATTACCAATTTTCGATTAACGATTAAGTCGATTAATATGGACCGATTAAGCAATTTACCGGCTAAGCAAATTTTTTTTGTTTGTGGTAATTGAACTAGAGATGGGATGGTGAGTAACCTTTCACTCACGCCCACGTTGAAAAAAAATCATGCACGCTCAAGCACGACCTTACATTTTTGACTCACGTGAGTGGAAAAAATTTATACACTATCATGAAAACTCACGCTCATGAAATACTCACGAAAAAAAAAATAATTAAAAAAAAATTTATATTAAATGAAAAAATAAAAATACAATAAAGCAAATAAATCACGCAATAATCACGCTAAAAATCTTTTCATGCAGGCTCACTCATAGAAAAAAATTTATGCTCACATTCATGCACGCTGATGAGATTGAAACAAAAAACTTATTACACATGATTCACGCTAATCACGTGAGCGGTGTCCATCTCCAATTTGAACATTTTGTTTATGTGCTCAATTTAATCTAACGACATTGCACGAAACAATTGGAAGTGTTAAGAACTTGAAAGAAATCAAAACAGGACTCTAAAGGCATAATGAACGATTTTATATGTTTAAAGAACACTAGAGAAGTTACTAAGAAACTTGACATTCTCTATTATGGATTGCTTTGAACTCCTAAAATATTTTCGACAATCCAACTCAAGGAAAAAATTGGGGAAGCTTCGATACGCCCTTTTTGTCGATGCGATACTCCAAAAAATACATCGATGATACCGATTCGCGTATTGAATTTGAATTCAAGATAAAATTAACAAAACGAAAGTAGAGAATCTATATTATTAATAGGCAAACACGTTTTTTAGATCCCTTTTACAGCCGTAATACCAAACCGCAAACCGATTTTGTAAAGATTCCCATGTTTCTACACGGATTTTTACATAGATGTGCACAATCTTAGTTTTATTTAAATCGGTTCGATGTTTAGGGAGCTATAATCGTTTAAAGTTTTTACTCACACATACACATTTATTACACATGCATGTATAAGCTTCAACGAAGTATGCATGTGTGTTTTGTCAAATTTGCTTTCGCATAGAAATGAGACAGAGTTTTGAGTTGTTTATTTAACATGTTTTTTGCTTTTGTAGTTTATCGTATATATTTATGTAAATGTTTAATATTAATTTTTAGAATGCGGTCGATTGAGTTGACTGCAGGCTACATTACTTAGATTGCTTAAATAGATTTCTGTTTCAAAAGCAAAGTATTTTGAAATTTTGTGGATAAAGATAAATTTCAATAAATAAAGGAAATTTCGGAGACGAAGTCTGTCTTCTGACGGGGAAAATAAAACTCCTCAAATGATTATTCTTTTATGACTGCGAAATAAAACAACTCTCTTTTTTAGAGTTTCATCCAAACTTTTATTTTTTCGTTGAAAAACAACTCTTAACTCTGGATTTGTGATCGTTTTTTTTAAGATCACCATAGATTCTGAAAAAGCATTTAAATACGAATCTCTTCGTGTATAATATTATAGGTCTCCGTTGACTCTAATACGGAGTGTCTTTGAGTGCAAATTTTCCGGATATTTGTTATTTACGTTCCTTAATTTTTATTTATTGAAATTAATTAATTAATTAATCAGCCAAGCGATTAACCGAAAATTAAACGATTATTGACCGATTAAAATAAAATCCGGTCCAATTAATGAAGCGATTAACCGATTAAATAGAATATCTTATTGTGTTGTGTGGTCACTTAATTTTGATCTTGAAAAAATCGGCGGGGTATTGCACAATTTATTTTAATAATTTTATAATTTAGTTTTAGATCATCATGATTTATTGCATCATTTCTTTGGGATGGTTGAAAATTTAAATTATAAATAATATTGTTTTTATTATTATTGTCTTTTTGTACGTGATATCAAGATGACATTTAGAAATACGTTTCAGAAAAACAAAACCGAATGATCGTATAATTCTGCAAACACAAGTATTGACCATAATGACAGCTCCTGACACTATTTTAATTTATGGCCCCTGATGGTTCTCAACCACACTCTAAAAAATAACTTAATAATATTAAAAACATGTTTATTTAAAGTTATTGATGTGTGTGTGTGTGTGCGTGTATGTGTGTATTAAAGATAACCACAACTCACGTGATGGGAACCAATCATTCATGATCGTGAGTAATATTTTTCTTCAAATACGCGAGCGCTTATGCACGCTAGTACAAAAATACTCGGCGTGAGTGTGCATGCGTGAGTGTAATTTTCACGTGACAGTTTCGAGATTTACTTGCTGCGAAATCTAATATGAAATTTCGGAAATGTAAATGCAAATTGTGCAATATTGGATGCATGTCTTTGACAAACGCTTTTGACACGTCATGATGATAATGTCAAAGAATTGGCGGCATTAATCAAATTTTTTTTCGTGAGTATATTGTGAGCATGAATTAACGGGATGGTGATTAATGTGTCTTCACACGCATATGAGAGTAAGTGAAAATCAACAAGGTTGTACATAAAGAATATTTTTTATTGAGAGCCTGCATGAACGTAAGTGAAAATTTACTCACGATCCTTCCTTTAGTATGAGCCACGCGTGATCCTATATGTGAATAACTATTTACTTCAATCTTGTAAACATATATGGGGGTGAATACATATAAAAAATTTGCATAAGTGAGCGTATATATGGTTGTCTTGTAATTAATAACAATTTTTATTTTTTTTCAAATATCCTTCAGTGCAGAAATATTTTTTATTGCAGGATTTTCTTGGAAAACAATAGCTAAGCTGAAACAAACAAATGGAAATACCCAATTATTGTCAAAGTATTTAAAAGATTTAAAAAGAAAATAGTTTGGTGCAAAAATTAAATTTATTATTTTCTCGTGAGTATTTTACAGGCGTGAGTGTTCTTTGCGGGTAATTTGCTTACAACCAGTTGAGCGTGCATGAACGTGAAATATAAAAAATAAATAGTAATAAAATTACATTTTTCTTCCTTGTTTGAATGCATGATTATGAGAAGAGATGGGCACCGCTCACGTGATTAGCGTGAAGCATGCGTTATGACGAATGATCGTGATAGGTTTTTTGTTGCAATCATGCGAGCGTCCATGAACGTGTGTATAAAAAAATTGAGCGTGAGTGAGCGTGCATGAGTAAATTAATGGTGTGATTATTTCGTGATTTATTTGATTTTTTGCAATATTTTTCGTTTAATTTTTTAATTTTGTTTAATTATTTTTTTTTTCGTAAGTATTTCGGAAGCGTGAATTTTCGTGATTATGACTAACTTTTTTCTACTCACGTGAGCGTGCATAAACATGAGTATGAAAAAATTTAACGTGAGTGAGGGTGCATGAGAAGATTTTTGGCGTGATTATTTCGTGTTTAATTTTTTTGCTTTATTGTAATTTTTTGTGAGCGTGAGCGTGCGTGAACGTAAGTCTAAAATATAAAGTCGTGTATGAATACAATTTTTTCACTTTTTTGTCACTCACGTTTCCATATCTAATTGTGAGTGAATAGCTACTCACGGTGCCATCCTTATTTTGCATCAAAAACTTGATTAATGTCTTTTAGAAAGATCAAATTTATTCTCCCTCTAATCGGTAAAAAATTCACTTTCAAAACAACTGGCCGGATATAAAAACACATACATACATATATAAGTATATACACACACACACATGTTCATGCATATGTATGTATAATATACACATACATTCTACATTATATAATATTATGTGTGTAGTTTTATGCATTTAAATAAAATAATAATTATATTTCAACCAACAACTTTATGATTTATTCTTCACGGTATTATATATATTTTTTTTACTCCCGGCTTTTAAACATATTTATGTATATACATTCATACATACTTATATACATAATTATTAAAGAAATTATATTAATTAGAAGAAAAAATAAAGATTAAATCCCCAAAGGGTTCATGGGGCAGCAGAAAACCAACAATATTTCTTTGAAAAAAATATGTTTTTTTTTTTAATTATTAAATCTCTCTGAAGAAAAACCACAGCTGGCAACATAATATCAACAATGCCAGGCGGCGGATTAGAGATTAAATGTTTAGGGGAGTACGAAGTCAAAGATCAGGCATAAAATTCTTCAAAATATGCACATACATTAAAAATATTAGTTCTTATAAGGCCTGATAAAGACGTGGCAAAATGTTATTAGCTATAATTTGAATTTACTTTTTGCCGAAAATGATACAAAACTAGTCACGTGCTCGGTTTCCAAGTGGAAGTAAGTAACCGAGAGTTGTCAGTTTTGAGATCAGCAACTAACAGAAAAATATCAGTGCTCATACTTTTTTTTCAATATACAATGGTCGCGTTTATAAGACGGAGCTGTTGAGCCCAACAGTTACGACTGAGAAACGGCTTGATGAATAATTGGATAATGAACAGCTGCTTAATGTAAACAATTGAAAAGAAATAAAAATGCTGCAAAAGAAATTATTTAAATTTGATAAATTAATTAGTTTAGCTTCTAATAAAAAGTATGGACAACAAAGAATTTGTAATAGAGTTTTTCTTGGCAGGAATTTTCCGTTTTTATTTTAAAATCTGCACCACAAATTTAATATGTATTTACAACATAAAAATGCACAGCAAAATACTCCAATAAAATGATAAACCTGCGCCGATATTATTTACATATATTTCAACTAATATATGTATATACACTATATATATATATATATATATAAGGACGGGTCAAATTGTATGGAACAATTTTTTTTATGAAGCGTATAGCAAACACGTAATCTATAGGTGATTCTGAGAAATTTTTCTCAAGAGACCATAGCTCTAAGTCGGATTTGGAGCCCCCCAAAATTTCAAAATAGATATTTTTCCATATATACATAGAACAATTTAATTAAATTCGTCATAAAATCGGATAAAATTATAGTAGATTTCTTAATCTGGGCTTGTTTGGAAGGTATTTTTATCACCTTCCAGAATCTGTATTGATACCAATGTATTTTTTTTTATTTTTAAATTTAGTGTGACACAATCAAAGAGTGCAGTGATAATATCAAAGTTATTATGGATAATAAAGAACCATCAACATCGTCTGCGGTGTCTTCGCAAATGGAAGCAACAACATCAACAAGTTTTGACTCTAGATTGACCAACATGCCTCATCAAGATATTGTTGTTTTTGGTTTATCAAGTGATTTAAATGATCTTAGTTTGCCTACTAAATTTTTTAATATTATTTTAAAATATTAGCGGTATTCAGTGTTTGGTGCAAATGCTCTTGCGAAAGTGCAAATGCAAAATATTGTAGCTTTTTTGTAAAATCCAACAACAAAATACACAGAGTTGCCGTTAAATTTCACAAAAAAGCTACGATATTTTATGTTTCCTGTTTATATTGCAAATGTATATGGTCACCTTAACTATATATTTCTCATACTTATATGACTACTGTCTATCTATAATTTGAAGTACAGATGGCTCTCGAAGTATTTTGTAGCAATAAAAATGTAGTTTTAAGTTACGATATTTAGATTCATTTTTCATTAAAATAAATTTGTAGATCACTTTGAATTTAACTCTGAAAGCGAACATTACAAAGGTCTTTCATTTCATCCACGTTGGAAAATATATCTCTTCAATTCGAGTGGTATTTCCGGAACAAGGTTTCTCAAGGCTAAATTACCCAGGATAAGAATCATTGCTCCTTCAAAGAATTATTTCCTCTTTCGCAAGACCATTTGCACCAAACACTGAATACGGCCATTATTTTTTTTAAGTGATCGTGCTAAATTTGAAAACAAAATGTTCTCGTATAAAACTTTTACTCCTCACGTAACAGATAAATTGATCCAAATTTGGTGTAAATTAAATATTGAAATCATTAATAGAAAGAGTGTTTTAAAAAAATTAACTGGTTTGCTTGATATATGTATATGTACATATATATATATATTATATATCTATTGAACTAATTATATATTTCACATAAATAAACACCATAATAAACCGACGTATATTTAATGAAATTAGTATTTTAATTTTATTTATTTGTTTTCGTTACTTTATCGCATTTGTAAAGCAAAATTTAACAAATTAATTTGCAGTCGCGTTGCATTAGAATATAAAAGCGCATAACGCGCAACAGTTACGTCTTATGAACGCGACCAATTATATTTTAATACTCGCAAAATAATGTGAAATAATATTTACTGTCTGTTTTTAAGCTGAAAGTCCACACCACGCGTTCTACGCGCTTGCGTTTGATGAGTTTTAAGCTTTTGACGCTTTAAAAACTCCAAGTTACACACTATACTTTATACACGTTTTCGCTTATCAAATTTCAAGAAAACTTTGCAGACTTTTTGTTATCTTTTTTTAAGTTTTATGTTCTTTAAATTGTTTTAATTCGTTTTTCATCGACTACTTACGAAAATAGCTTTCAAATAATTAAATGTTCAATCCATGGTAGAATTATACAGGTAGTGTCGAAGCGTTAACGGACTTTTTGTTTTGGGTTCGGGTCTGTCAAAATTTGATTATGTATTATTAACACACACACACACACACACTCTGCTAAAAAAGCACACTTTATCACTTGTTTCAAATGCAAATAAGAAGAGGAAAAGAAAGAGCCCTTTTCCACGGTCAAAGTTTACTTTGCAAAATCTTGTGTTTGTTTGTGATAAGGGAAAGAAGAAAGGGGGTGAGTACACACTTTACTGTACTCGCAAAGTTGCTTTCTAATTTATTCGACATTTACACATACTTGTATTTGGTTGCATGTATGTGTTTCATTTGCATGTTCATCCAACAAACGAACACAAAATTTTTCAAAGTAAACTTTGCGTGTGGAAAAGCGAAACAAAGTTTAAAAGAAAATTTAAAAGACTTTGTCAAAGTAAACTTTGATTGTGGGAAAGAGCTCAAACAAAATTCCTTATTGAACAGAAAATGCAACAATTTTGGGGCTGTAAAAGTAAAGTTATTCCAGAGAACTTTGTTTACCAAAAACACATCTCTAGTGTATTTATTTTTTTTGTACGGATGTTTTTTGGACGCAACATGGTAGAATAATACAGGTAGTGTCGAAGCTTTAAAGGACTTTTTTTGGGTTCGGGTCTGTCAAAATTTGATTATGTATTACTAACACACGCACACACTGCTAAAAAAGCACACTTTATCACTTGTTTCAAATGCAAATAAGAAAAGGAAAAGAAACAAAATTCCTTATAGAACAGAAAATGCAACAATTTTGCCAATTTTCTTTTGTACTTTTTGACAGCTTCGAACCTAAAAGCAGTGTTGTTGCAGCTTCGACACCACCTGTATTATTCCACCATTGTTCAATATCAAAAAAATTTTCTTAGTTTGAGATTATGACATTCGATTTTGAATAATGCGTTTACATTGTTCGATATTGAATGCCATAATCTCAAACCAAGAAAATTCGATCGAATCAGCTCGATATCGAAAGCGACGATTAGGCCCCTCTTCTTCATCCCAGAGCTGCTTAATGGCTGATCATCAGAGTATGTTTTTCTAAAGTTTTACCTACTGTTCCCCGATATCGAAAGAAAATTTTCTTTCGTATAATTACACTTAAAAGAAAAACTAAATTTTAAAAGTTGTTTTTGTTTCAAATGTAACAACAATTCGTAAGAACATTTTCTTTCGATGTTAAAGAACAGGCAGTTAGTTTGTTATGCTTTTTTTAAATAAGTATTTCATGCAAATATTTTGGTTTTGTTTATTAGGGAATTGTGGGGATTGTTTTTAGCAAGACTTTGCTAATAAAAAATTTTACGCAATGACAACACTGATTTATAAATAAAATCACACATACACGAATGTTTGCATCAGTTATTCCATATTGCCCTTAATAAAATGATATAAGGACCATCAGCAAATGACCATCAGATGATGCATCAAGACGCAAAAAAAAAAAGTTTTTCACAGCCAACTTCACTACTTAACGCGCTGTCAAAATAGTATTTCTCAAACTCCGCGTTGTTTGTATTTGCTTCAAACATTTTGCATGAGCATGAGAATTTTGGACTGGTATTAAACGCCTGATGCACTAATTTAGATTTGGCTGTTAGTAATAAGCCAATCTCAATTTTAAATAATTTCCCCTCTACTTTAAAATAAAGTACAAATCATTAACGCTTCTTACCTTGAACGTCCACCGATTGTATGGCAATAGTCTTAACTACAGATAAATATTTCGAGTTTAATTGTTGTTGCACTTCGGACACCACAATGGTCTGTTGCGTCAGCATTGTGTCATTGCGTTTAACAATATTTTTAGGATTATTTTTGAAGAGCCACAACACGGCCGTACTAACATCGTAGCCATCAGCATCGGCGTCATCGATTTTGAACGAGAAACACATAGAGGGGTGTGGCCCCAACTTGCGACATTCACGCTTTTCTAGATTAAAAGGAAACAGAATTAAAAAGTTAGTTTACCAACAAAAAAAAATTTAAAGAAGTCCCGAAAGCCACAATGAAACTTACCCACTTCTAAAAAGATAAACTTTTTACTCGTTCTCGCATAATAATCATCCAAATCTTTATTGATGTTAGAATCTTCTTCCTGTTCGATGGTAACGCCTTCATAAATGGGTTTCGGTAAGCCCACGGCTGAAACATTGGGCCGTTCTTTAAGTCTTAATTTCTCTAGAATTTGCTGTTTAACGAACTCAATACGCAGACGTGTTAGTTCTTCCTCGGTAACATGTTCCACTTGGCGACTACTTTCGCATTTCGGACAACGTGCCGTATTCGTGTTTTCATTTGTTTGCTCTTCCTGTCCCTCCCCGCTTTCTTTTCTCATCATTTGTTTTTGTTGCCTTGTAATTTCACTAGTGTCCTTATAATCTTCTTTTTCGGCAGATTGTGGTATCTCTACTTTAATATTGCTTTCATCAGTCTCCATGGGACCATCGCCATACATCCGATCATTTTCTTCATCATAATCATAGTCATAGACCATGGATAGATGCTGCCAAATGCGTGGCATTGTTTTCAGTGACTCTGCACTGTAGACAGGTTTTTCGGAACGCCGCTGTAAACGTTTGTTGTGTTCCAAACGATGCTGCTGCTGCTGTTCCATATGACGCTTTATGCGTTCCATATCTCGTTTTGGCTCCTGCAAAGCATCATCCTCTTCCCTGCTAATATCGAAATTTTGTTTCTGATACTGTTTTATATGTTTGCGTGCATGATGTGTTCGATGTTGCTCGTGCGTGGGATATTGTTTGTTTTGTCTATGGCTGGCATGTTGGCGATACTGATGTTGACGCATAAAATGCGCCACAGTGTCGGTGTTGGCTCCACTGGCATGACACTTGGCATGCAAACGATTGTAAATCTTATTGTTTTCCAAAGCCAAAAAGGCTAATAATACAAAAGTAATTAAATATTTGGCCATTTCTTCTTTTTTTACAATTATTTCAAAATATTTGAGTATCTTTGAGATGTTTTTTTCTTTTCTTTTTTTGGCAAAATTTTATTTTGTTTATTATTGAATTGATTTACGCAGAACTTTTAAATTTAAAATGCATTTACTATCTTTTGGGAAACATTAAAAATTCCACTGTAGTCCGTTGTCTATGTAGAATCATAGATTTATTTATAAATGTTTGCTGGGACAGTTTTAATAATTTAATCGATTTTTTTCACAAAAGTCTGTTGTAGATTTTAATGCATCACTGGCTAAAACAAAAATAAAAAGTTTAGTTGATAAATTTCAATTTCAAAATTGTTTGTTTAATACAGATCAGCACATGTCATTTTTATTGTAATTGAATGTAATTGTAATTGAATGTAATTGTATTTGAATGTAATTGTATTTGAATGTAATTGTAATAGAATGTAATTGTAATTGAATGTAATTGTAATTGAATGTAATTGTAATGGAAATGCTGCGAAAAGTTTGTGAAAATTGGTGTTCCAGATTGCGCCTTGCACGCGCCAGCCGTGGCGGCCACATGTCCGAAATCATATTTAAACATTAATGCCATAAAATTTTCTATCCAATAAAGACCGTTTCATTGATATCAAAAATATATTACTATGTTTTATTATGATTTAAACTTGTATCACTCTATAAAAAACACCCGATATTACACTGACGTGAAGGGAAGTGCCGCAAAGCTGGGCACAAATCACGACTTCGTAATCTACCAGGAGAATCAAGCCAAGCATAAGTCTTGGAATACACGAAATTGGTTACTCTATAATTGCCCAAAATTAATGGAGACGCCTCCCCAGTCTCCAGACTTAAATGTTATAGAGCATATGTGGGCGAAATTTAAAAAAAGCTTTAGTACCGCGTTCCGCGGCGAGCAAAAATTTTACCGCACTGAAAGAAGCTGTAACAGAAGAGTGATACAATATTAAACACGAGTTTTCCAAAAACTTAGTTGAAAGTTTAACACGGCGTCTTCAGGCTGTAATTGCAAACACTGGGAAGTTAACCAAGTATTGAAAAAGAATTTATTAACACAAAATATAAAATGAAAACTTTAAGGCCGAGGCACATAGAATCCATCATGAGTTATACTTCGCTTTTCTCAATTGACAACTAAGTTTAAATACAGGTTTTTTTTATAAGCTTTGGTCCCATTCCGTAAGTCTCCGTCAACGCAAAGTACTACAGTTGGGCAACTTTTAAAGTACGTTGACTAGTTTGATAAATATCAGTTGTTTTTTCTTTTTTTTATTAAGCTTTTTGTGTTGTCTGGTGACAAAATTAAATTAAATAAAAATTAAAATTAAAAAAAAAACTTTAGAATATCCTCGAATTCCATCGAAAATGTGTTATTTAATTAAAAGAAGCTGATTTAATATCCCTCAGCACGTTGACTACAAAGCGAAGGACCTGCGTTCAAACCCAGTGCCAGACAGAGTCATGAAATAAAAACACCACGCATTTCTTTGATTTGCATTAGTGTGCCCTTGTGTCAGTTGTTTGCGGAAGGTTTCAGTGGCGAAGACATAGGCGTACTCACTGGTCACTGAACAGTAGAGATGGGCATCGCTCACGTGATTAGCGTGAATCATGCGTGATCACGTGTGATTTTTTTCATTTTGTAATTTTTTTTTCATATTTTTAATTCGTACGTGGTTTTCAATTTTGTCATGAAGACATAAAACGTTGTGTCGGTATGTATTAATGCATTGTGAATGGAAGAAACACATCTGCAATTCTTTTTCGTTTTTTCATTCGCGTTCACACAGACCAACATGACCTAGAAATTTTAAGTTTTTGGAAAAAAGCTAAAGATCTTTCAATTCTGCAAAAATTGGCTAAACAAATACTGTGTGTACCATTCAGTTCAGCTACAAGCGAAAGAGTTTTTTCAACGCCAGAAAGAATACTTGAAGAAATGTGAAACAGATGTCTCGGGAAAAATGTTGACAAAATTTTATTTCTACATATATCTATTTATCTATTATCACTTAAAGCTAAAGTACTAGATCCTACTTATTCTTAATATTTTACACAGATTGGCATAAAAAATAATTTTTTAGCAGGTATTTTTTGCGAAATAATTGATCACAAAGTTTTGTGACGCATGCTGCGTAAAACGGAAGTAACTTTGAAAGTTAAAGTGTGTTTTCCTAATTTTTAGCGAATTTTGTATAATAAAGTACACAAAATATAGATCCTAAAAGAAAGATGAATATAAGAGAATTCTAAAATAACTTATTTGCACCCAAGAAATTTTGTCGTTTTTTGTCAGAAGACATGAAACCTTTGTGATGCACCCTACGTGAGTCACGTTACATTTTTTCTATTATATTTCTATTCTGAAATTTCATACCTAATTTCAATGTTTCCAAAATAGTAAACACAAAATGTTTTTGCTAAGATTGAAGCGAATTCAATGTATAAAATTCAATGTAATAATTAGAAGAGCTGAGGTAGGCTGGGATTTGATAATAATTTGTGCATTAATGATCACTGAAATACATTTATTTTATTTATAAAATTATATATTTAGTTTAATGTTCAATAAAAAAAATATGTTGGATCACTTTCAAAAATTTTTTCGATATATCAAAATTGAAAAATTGTAAAGGTATTCATTTCACAGTTTTTTGGTTGGAAAAATGGAAAAATGAAAAATTACACTCTTATTGATGTGAACGGTATTTTTTTCAAATAAAAAGTACAAAAATTTTAACTGTCATTACAAACATTCTGTCAAATAATTCTTGCAAATAATTAATATTATTCAAGATGCCGAATAAAAGTGTTAAAAGTGAATTAATTGATTATTTATTCGCTTGACGTTTTAAGCGGAAACTTACATCTTTCTATCCCGATTTTTTTACACATGGTTATAGTTTGTTAAAAATTCAACTTTTAGTGGAATTTTTTTCCTGTGTTTGTTGTAAAAAAATTACATTTTTACATTTTACCAACAAAAAAACTGAAATGAATACCTTTTGTATTTCAAAACTAAAAAATAGTTTCAGAAAAGTATATTTCTCAGTTAAACACAAATTTCCTCTTTTATTGCAGAATTTTCTAATTGTATATTAGATTTTTCTATTTGCATTCAGAAATTTTAATGTATAAATACTTATAGGTTGTGTTATTTTCGTGAGTATTTTGTGAGCGTGATTTTTCGTGATTGTGACTAATTTTTTTTCCACTTACGTGAGCGTGAGTGAACATGAGCCAAAAATATGATCGCGATCTCATGCAAAAAAGCAGAGTTGTAAAAAAACGAATGAAGCTTTACCTCCTGTCATATCTATCACTATCCCTTTCCACTAGCTCCAGCACAATGCATTGCATGTGTAGGGCTCACCCCCTGAGTGATGGTCCAAGATTAAAAAAAAACAAAGTACGTATAACGTACGATGGATTCTATGTGCCTCAGCCTTACATGCCGCATTTTAAGCGTGAGCATCGCTTTAAGTAGTTGGAATACGAAGTGTCAAATTTTATAAAGTTTTATTGAATTAATTGTTATTTTTGTTAGTTTTGTCTTTATATTTCTTTAATAAAATGAAGTATAATAAATTGAAATTTCTAAATTTAGTCGAGGCCTTTATTTTGGATTCGAAACATGGCATCGTAAAAGTTTTCATTGTGTCTCACTTTAAGTGTGAGTAGCTGCATGTGCTTCACTTTATGTTACAATGAAGGATGTATAAGATTCCGCACAGACGAATATAGTGAGTCCTCATGTGTGGTTTATAAAAATTTATAAAAAAAAGTAGCCGACTTTTTATTTCACTTTTATTCGTAAAAAAATTCATTAGTTTTCTTCCTAAATTTTAAAATTTTAACTTCTATATTTTGTTTTTATTTAACAAAAATTTATATTTACCATTTACTCGAGCAGCGTAATTAAATACTATTTAATAGTTTTAATACAAGAAAGTATTTCTTTATTGATTTTTATTATGATCACTTTCAAAGCTATTTAATTAAATCGGTTAAAAGTTAAAGTTGATTGAAAAACTAAAGCGCACTCTTTATGATTTTTATATATTTTATTTTCTAATAAAAACGGACGACAGCCGACTATAAGATTAATTTTTCATTTAAGGATATTTTTCAGTTTCGCTTTGATTTTATTAATTTCAGTCAAGTCACTTGCACAAAATTTCTCACTAATTAAATGAGATTTTATGTGTTTATTATTTTTTTTTTATTTTTATAAATAATATTCATTCAAAGTCTCAGGTGTAATAAAATTTTTATTACTTCGCGCCACACGTTTCTTGAAAAGAAAATGACGATTTATTCTATGGATTTAAGGTGACAAAGTACAATATTTTTATTTCTTTTTCCAATTCCGTTTAAATACCGACGTCAAACTTTTTTTATGTGTTTAATAATAAATTTTTTTTATTTTTTTTTTGCTTCACTGTTTGGGAAACCACACCGGCCCGGTCTAAGACTTGAATATAAATGAAATGCTACGAAAATTGTTTAAACAATTTATTTGTGATGATTTAAAAGGTTTGAAGTGAAACAAGCGTATCAATGAAAATTACGATTAATATTAAAAGTGAAAAAAAATCTATAGCGCAGCGCGATCGTTAACAATCGTTTAAAACAAATTTTTTTCATTATTATTTTTAAAGAACCCGCTCGTATTCGTTTTGTGTAAAAGCATGCACAAGTTCTTTGAATTGATTTTTACTCTCTTTAATAAAATTACAGTGATCTTGTCAGCTCGTGAAGCCTCGTTAAAAATAAGAGAATAAGTATTTCAAATAATACAGTTATTCGTTTAATATTGAATACTCTCCGACCGAGTTTGTCTTTGACCAGCACGTAAGAGATCTCACCGTAAGAGAACTAAACATATTAATTAGCAAGTTTTATTTAAATGGACATTTGAGAAAAAAAAAGAAAATATACAACAAAGTGTCGTTGCATGCTTTCAGTTTTTAAAAGATTGCATCATTCTGTGTTGCGGCTGCTTGTTTGACCAAACAACCGCTTAAAGACAAAAATTTATGCGTACCTGTGCATAAATTTAAAGGAAATAAAACGAACAAAAAAATTGCTTAAATTCTTTACTATTAAATTGAAAATGTTTGCTTTTTTAAAGGTGACACGTTTTTAACCTCTATTTAATTATTTTCTTCGCTGCGATAATTAATCGCATTTCTTTTTCGTTTAATTTAAATAAATCGTTTCCATTTCTTTTCGGCGCTTAACTGTTCGTTTAGTTCAGAATGGGTTATAAATAGTTTGACTGTTATCAGAATGACATTGTATTACATGTTGTAAAAATGTCTTATCTGTGCGCTTAAATTTGTTTACCCAGCAAACAATTTCAATTGAGATTGTTGAAATTGTGCTCTAAAAGTATCTGCTCCAATTTTCAATGCTTCACTACGAAAGAAACATTTCTAAAGAGAAAACTGCTGAAACAATTTTGTGTGGGGTGCCAAACGTGACGATTTTACGTCATTTTGACGATTTTTTAGAGCGAATTTCACAAAATGACGTTTGACGATTTTTGTTTAGTATCCCCTATAGATTGACGATTTTTTTTTCTTCACTACTCTTTGCTTAATATAACCTCTACGTGTGGCAAAATGTCAATCTCGATAGAAAAAAATATTGATATGGAAATTTCTTCTTAATTTTTAATAAATTGTTTTTGAATAAATTCATTATTTTATTAAGAGAAGTACTATTTGGAACAATTTATTGTTCATCAGACTATCACAAAGAATCAGTACTGATCTGCTTTGTTATATTTGACCACTTTTGACGATGCATACTAGTGATTAGGAATATCAGGATTAGTACGAAATTCCCATCTCTGATGATTAATTATTGCTTATTTTCCACACTCTACCGCTTTTTGCCAAGCACGAGCCCAAGCCCAAGCCGACTGTTGAGATCAACCTATTTTCTATTCTTTTATTTACTTTTTTGTAGTTGTCTTTCTCCTATTCAACCACAATATAAACACGGATATTACGACGGTTGCCTTCGTTTTTAATAATTAATATTTATGCGTAATTTGTTGAACTGTTAATATTGAAATAAATAAATGAATATTGAACTAAAATATAAAACATATCAAATAACAAACTAACGTTTATTTTGGAAAATGTACAGGGTGTCCGCCGGAAAGGTATACTACTTTGTTTTGCCGACATTTTGGTAAACATTAGTCTTGACAGTTCAAATTAGTCGTGAAATAGACACGTGGCAAATTGATTATGGAAAAATATTCGATAAACCAACGTGTTTTAATCGTTAAAATATTTTATCAAAATCAATCATCGATTACTGTGACTATAGGAAAATTACGTGAAATTTTTGGGAGAAACATCGTGCCAACAAAACGCACGTACTAAAGATCGGCTGAAAACATTACTGCTGCTCAAGAAAGTCTTCAAAACAATCCATCAACCTCAACTCAAGGACTTGCATTTGTTTCCATTTAAGATTCAGTTGACACAAGAGGATCTTCCACAAGACCATCTACGCCGCCGTACAAATGCCAATAGGATGTTACGAGCGAGCCAAAATCTGTTCAAATCTTGCTTTGAGTTGACCAAACATGTTGTTTAAGATATTGTTGAGTTTTGCATTATTTTGTGTTTGAAGTTTTTAATAAATCCGTTAAATTGTTAATTTTCAAATGAAAGATTTTTGGTGCTTTTTATGGGAATCTCTCAAATTTTAGTGTTTTAAATTTTTATTCGCACTTTTTCCCAAAATTAATATTTTACTTATTCAGTAAAACATTAACCATTTTGTTAAAAACATTAGCAACAGTGAAATGCGCATAGGAACAAGCTATACCCCTCAATAATCAATTGCAATTTGTTTTTAACAAAATGGTTAATGTTTTACTGAATAAGTAAAATATTAATTTTTGGAAAAAGTGCGAATAAAAATTTAAAACACTAAAAAAGAACGATTTTTTTATTTATATAAAATACTTATTGGTTGTTGTATAAAACAGAAGATTTTTGTGTGACGAATTTTCGACGATTTTTTTTTAATAATAACGATTTTGACGATTTTATTTCCAAAATTTGGCGAATTTTCGGAAAATATTACTGGCAGTCCTGGTGCCTTCACGCTCCCCTCAAGCAGCCGTTGTTTTTTAATCACTTACGATATATCAGATGCAAAAATCACTTTTTTAGCCAACTAAGGAACTTAAGCCTGCCATAATCCAATAACTCTCAAAATGTAAGAAAATATTTGGGATTTTTTTGATTCTTTTTTGCATTTTTTCGTAGAGCCCTCTTTGGGTGTTATTTAATTTTTTTCGATTGGACCTTATTTTCATTTTGGTTCGGAGTTATTTCACTTGCGTATCATTTCACTTTGACTTATGTATTTCATTTGAAAGATATTTCATGGTCTAGTGTTGCTGAAGAAAAAAGAAACTAGTTCAGCTTTTTAAAAAGGCCAGAAAAAGCTTTAAAAAAATGCTATAAATTTGTTATTCATAATTCAACGTTTTATTTATTATTAATAAAATTTTTATTCTACTGCTATTGTTCTGGGTTCCTTCTTTTGTACCCACTTAGTTCCTCAGTGACTGCTGCCTCAGTCAACAAATTGAAAGGCAGTATCCTCAAAATATGCGGTAATGCTGGCAAGGATCAATATCCTACGATCACGCTAGAGCCTAGGATTTGCTGTCCTCAGCTGGTAGTGATCAGTGGATTACAAGGTGCCTTCAACTAGATTTTCAAGGTATTTTTTGTATGCACACGAGAATGGAACACAGATAATTCGAAAAGAGTTATGACAACAGGGCAAGTGTGTATTCAATTGAAGGGGGAGGGTGTGTAGTTGTGTCAAGAAGCGATATCATAAGGATCTGCTGTCGTCAGCTGGTGGTGATCACTCGTGTATATGTTACCTCAACCAGGTTTTGTAAGGGATTTCAAGGTCTTCCTTATATCTAGGCGAGAATGGAACACTGGTAATTCGATAGGAATTATGACACCATGACAAGTGTGGATCCAAGGGAAAAGGGAGGGGGTGGTAAATAGTCGACCACTGGTCTTTATTATTGGAATTGGGTTTGGTGGCTGTCCTGACTGAATTTGCACTGAGTGATCCTCCTGAACTGAAGACTGCACCCACATTTGCAGCAGAGTGTACAGTGAAGAAATCAGAATACCTTGTGGTATTGACTCTGGAGTCTTCTCAGATGATCTTCATATACACCTCTCGTAGCGAAAAATTTTTAAGAATGTAAATAGGAACTATTTTGGATATCACATTATGCCAACAGGACTCTGAGCATACGTGCAACATGCCGCTCGCTCATTTAAGCTTATCAAACCTTTTGCAAGCCACACACTTTGCGACCGTTGGTACAACTTGAGCAGTTTTTGCACGAGATTGCAGCGTCTGTGGGCTGCTTATATGAAGTCGTGTCTTGGTTGTACGTTCGATTAAAACGTTTTATATTTTTTGGCACGTTGTAAAACTCTTTCGCAACGTTAATGGACATTTTATTTTGTGCTTATTTTAGGGGTGATCTTATTGCAAAAAATATTGTGTGCAAGTTTCATTTGCTTTCTTTACTCAAAATGACCCATTTGCAAAAAGAAGTATTGAATGAAATTGTACTCCAAGGTCTTCAGTTTGTAAACAAAACAGCCAATTTGATTGGCAACCGAGTTGTCGCAACATGTTCGGCATGCATTCATTTTTTTTACATAAAGTTCGATGGATAAAGAAGTTTAATTCTAAATGTTTGCTGGGCACGCTTACAGTAACTTACAAATCAAACAGTCGTCGAATCAGGAATGGAGAACTCAGTCCTAATGAACTTTTTTAATCAAAAACCGATACAACTCTATTGCGGTCTAACATAATAATATTTCATACTGGAGTAATAATATTGTTATTTAAATTGTTAATTTTATTAACAAAATTATGAAATAAAAATATTATGATATTATCATACAATATTATAATCCCATCCAAACATATTTTTCTTTGATCGATGTAGTATAACAGCATTGAGTTATCATGACCCGATCAAAAGCCATCAAATAATATTGAAAAACATGTGTAAATGCAAATGCTAATCGAAAATCTGTTTACTTTTGGCAGAACAAATGAAATGAAAAAGAAATACTATTCAGAAGAGATAAAGGGTGTGTTTGAAAATTCCGTAATTATATCATTACGCAGTTCTAAACCTTCCTCAATATATTTTTCCCAAACTATTATCTTGTGCTCACACAGAGTTGCAAGTAAGTGATTTTTCGTTCAAGATCAGTCTGAAATTTCCATGCCTGCAGTGAATGCTGAGAATTTGTAATTACATATATTTTCAAATATTAAAGGCAACGCTCTGTAAATGGTTTCGATCTTATGACTTTAAAATGTTTAATTGCTGATAACATTGAATTAATTTAGTCACCTCAATGTCTTAATCTGTGTTAACGAATATTTACGCCTTTTTTTGAAATGAATAGAAAATGAGAACAAAATTATGAAAAAGAATCGAAGAATGCAAAACGCAAGGACAAGCAAAATAAGAGAAAAGATTTTTATGTTAAATATCTGCAAATAATCTGACTGCACATGAATTAATACAGAATAAATTAACTGATTGCAACAATAATCGTAAATCCAGAAAATGAGTTTTAAGTTTGGTCTCTCAAAAAAGAAAAATCTGAAAAACTTGCAGAAACTTACAGATTTCAACTGATGATTAAGCGTTAAACGTCACATGATTAGTTAAAATACTCGTATAAATAATATGTCACTACTCCTTGCCCAGAGAATATGACGCTAAAAATTCGTACAGATCTGGCCAATTCTTTTACAAGTTTTGATTAAAACAAATTCTCAAAAAAGCTGCTTCATATCAAAGGAGAACTATATGTAGAGCTTTCAGCTTGATATGTGCGTCATTTCGATAGCTTTTATTATAGATCGATCAATTTGAGCAACAATGCGTCGTTTGCGCACCAGTTTTACTCCGCAGGATGACAAGCATCCTTGGAGAAGTCGTACTGTGCTTTATGGGCTGGTAGAATCATTGGTACGTATATTTTTACAAACGATGCCAGCCAAAATGGTGATCGCTACAGGTCCATGATCATTGATTTTTTTTTTGGTCCCACAATTATATATATTTGTTCCTATAACTCCCACAATTGAATGTTCCTAATGTGGTGAAGCTGTGTTTGCAACAAGACGGTGCAAGAGCCCACACAGCTGATTCCACAATTTATTTATTAATTATTCTTATATATTTGTTGGACCTTCTATTTTTTAAATGAATCGAATTTATCTCACTGGATTTAACCGCTCCAGACTGTTTCCTTTGGGGTTATTTGAAAGGAAAAGAAAGGAAATAAATTTTGTAGAAACCACTTACAGCCATTTTCGTTGTTATTTTGTTATTTCGTTGGAGCTATGAAAATGCTAAGTAGATGGTTACTTAGTACTGCACTTGCTTTTAAGGTAGTCAATAGCAAAACCAAATTTTGAATAAATTTAACCAGACACAAATTAGGGAAATCAAATAAAATAAAAATAAACACATGTAAACGATTATAGAAAATAATTTGTTTATATTTTCTTAAAATATTCGTGTTATAATTAAAATATTGCACCGGTTACCAACAAGAAAAAGAGTTGAGTAATCCAAAGTGTAAATTTATTTCAACACTATATTGATTTGCAATCACCTGTTTCCTTAATCTTACAAATTTTAAAAATTTTTTCGTTCGCCTAATTTTTTGGGCAACAGCTTTTTTGAGAGTAAGTTTTTCAGTTTACTCAGTAATTACTCATTTACTGCATTTTACTGTAAAAGTACTCGAACGCAGCTATTGTAAAAAAATTTGCTTTAAGTGCAGCCTACGTCACAGCTTTAAAATTTTGTGAATTTTGCAAAGCAATATGTGTAAAAATCTTGAATAAGAATTGCAAAATAATTTGATTGTGTGACTGCAGCGTAAGACGGATTTCAACAAAACTGGATTGATTTAAAGTCTTTCGCTTTGCAGCACAAGTTCCATTAAATTCTCTTCTTTTTTAGCATGAAAAATGCTTCTCGAAAGTATCATGCTGACTCATTATAAATCATTTTATAACTATTTAATCAATATTTTCTTCTGAATAAATTATTTGCCTATTTTAACCGCATAAATTTTATTTGAATAAATTCTTCAGCTAACAAAATATTTAAATATTTTACTATCAAATAGAAAAACGTATTTGAAATAAATTTCAACATCCGATTAAAGTTTTTTTGTTGTTGTATTAAAATGTCAGTAATAATTTATTAATTTATTAATTATTTAAATATGTATATCTCTCTGTTTGAATGCAACATTTACATTTCCTGATTACAATTTGTAATTTGAATTACAAATTGACATAATTGATGTGATAAGTTTGGTTTTTTTGTCGTTTTTTTTCGATTCAAAACGTAAATGAACCCGATTTTTGCAGTTTTCTATTTCATTTTGAATATCAATGCTATTTGAAATATACACACGAATTGAATTTTATTCGAACATTTGTGGAATTCTAGGTTTTTTGTTGAATCATGTAATTAAATTATATGTAATTAAATGTTCCATTCATACATGCACGTATTGCGGCTTTTCAACTCAGATTTAAACTTTATTTCAATCAAATTTATAGAAGAACTGATAATTATTGCGAAATTCAATGCAGTTCGATAATAAAACATGTTGTAGTAAATGCATTTGGTAGAGAGAGAGAGAGAGACTCAACCTTGAGATTACATCAATCACTCACAAAAAGCTGAATATGTGACGAAAGAGGGGCGTTAAAAAATGGTACCTCGGCTGGCATAGTCCGCAGTAGAAATTCATTAGCATTTTCGCCAATCACAGTGGCCCCCATAGACTAGTAGGTAGCGTACTAGAGTATTAGTCTGGGGGTCGCAGGTTCGATTCCTGCCTAGACACTGGGTGCTTCTGCAGACAAGCCAAAAATGGCTTCGCGGTTTGTGTTTGTTCTTCAAAAAAAATATCTGCGCTCAAGCAGTGATGCTTTGTTTTCGCTGGGGATATTTTGATTTTTCGCTTATTAAAAACCACTTACGTAGACATGAGCGGTGCGTACAAGCATTTACTGATAATTTCAAAATCTTAAAGTGAAATTTGGGTTCCTTTGAAAATTGACTGGAAGACATACACTTTTATTTGTGAAGACCACAGAAGGACATTACTCATGCATGCCGGCACACGTACCACAGGAAAAAACATGCTACAATTGATTACATTTTTTAAGTTTTCTGGCTTCTTGATGACTTTTGAAAAAAAAACATTATCACGTGTTATCATGTCTGCCGGTATCTTTTTCAAAATTGCGCTTTTATATTTTATTACAAGTGCGTTTTGATTAATAGTTTTGAAATTGGCACTATAGCATTCATTATTTTGGCGCCTCTAGAATACAGATCTTGCTGCCAGATGTTCTACTCGTATGTGCCAAAAAAATTAAATTAAAATAAATAAAAAATTAAATAATCAAATGTCTGCAATTCTTTTTAAGAATCATATGATTCACTGTCTGCTAAACGAATCAATTGTTGTTTTACGATTTCCCATAAAAAATCGTAAAATTTTTTCTATTTTTAGAAATCATTTGAAACCCCAAAGAATTTGAACCCCTTTTTAAAAATTTTACACCCTGTTAATTATAATCTCAGCACCTATCAGCGCTTACTGCACACAAGAAATAAATTTATTATCAATTGCAATTTGAAAAAAATGCTTTTTATGCATATTCTGTTTGTCAATTAAAATTCACAATTACAATCCAGCATATGTAAGCATTTTATGCCGCCATGTAATCCAGCACATTTGTGCAATAGTCCCACTAACCGTTCGATATTCTTGTTTCAATCAATTCATTTTAGCAATTGTACAATTTGTTTCAAAGCGATTATTAGAAAGTGATTTTTATTTAATTTTAATTATTCCTAGAAGACTTTTCTCTTTTTAAATTTAAATTTAAATCAAGTAGAATAGTTTTTGTATTATATTTAAATAAATAAATATTTAAATGATCATTTAACCCATTCAGAGACAATATCGATTTAAAAAGGTGAATATTTTAAAAGTGAAATAGAAGTGAGAATTGTATCAATTGTAGAGTTGGACCCCAATCATGTGATTTACGCATGTTTGTGGGTTATTTTTTCGTGTTCGTGAATGAACGTGAGCATAAAAAAGTTCGTCATAAATAAACGTGCTTGAGTAAAATAAATTATTGTGTAATTTTATTGCCAGCGTTCACAGCTTTGGTAATTTTTTTTTCGGGGATGACACATGTCTGCTGAATATTAACTTTCATTAACGTTTTTTAATAGATCTGGTTTAAAAAATTGGACGAATAAATTGTTCGAAGTTAGAACTGGGATCATGAGTAACTTTTCACTTACTCTCATTCAAGGTCATGAAGGAATCACGAAAACTCACGCTCACAAAAATACAGTACAACCTCCCTAATCCTGACACTCGCTAATTCGGACTATCCAGTAATCTGGACATTTAAATTTTTGGAACAGTTTAGAAATTGTTCCTCTATAGTCTGGATAAGTGTTCTTTTTTCTCATTAAAATTTGCGTGTCGAATTATTTTTAAAAGCTATTTTATGGGCTGAACAAACCAAAGCGACAGATAAGGATATTTTATTTTTAAAAGAATTTAAAAATAGAGCTGACAAATTACATAAAGATTCCAATTCCTAAAATTCAATATGAATATTTTTGCTCACTTTTAGCATGTGTTTTATGTTTTCTATAAATATATTATATACAAATGAATTCTTATTTTTCTGTCCGGCAACAAAAATAATTTATATATATGTATGCACCTATATTTATGTATTGCGTTTAAAATTTTATTTTAACTGTAGTCCGGACGATCCATTAATCCGGACAGTAGCTGAAACTATATCTGTTCGGCTTATGGAGGTTGTACTGTACTAATGAAAAAAATACTATAAAATAATTTAAAAAGAAATTCAAAAATTTAATGGAAAATTGAAATAAAGTAAAAAATCACGCTAAAAATGTACTCATTTTGTGTGCTCACGTTCAGGCACCCTCGTGGTATCCCAACGGGATCAAATTGACGGACCCAAGTGAACACCCACTTAAATCACGTGAGTGGTGTCTGTCTCTAGTCGAAATATTACTAACAAATCATAACTTCGAAATAAAACTTGAAAAGTATTTGAAACAAATTGCAATTGAACAATTCTAAGCTGGAATTATAAAAAAATATTTTTGCATTAATTTGTTAAATCAGGGCAACCAAAAAATATAATATACCATACATTTTTTGTTCCTTTACGTCGTGCAGCTATTTAAGAATTTTGGCACAGATTTTTTAAAGCAGTTTTAGCATATTTTGCCTTAAACAGCTTGTTTTTGCATATTTTGCTTTTAACAGCAGATTTTCTTTGCTTTTAACAAAATATTTCCCTTCAAATGCATTTTTCAAAAGCAATTTTCGACTTTTTCATTAACTTTTCTTAGTGTTTTTGTTATATCTCTTTTTGGTTTGTTTATTGTTGGTTTTTTATGTCATAACTTTTTTCTTTTTGGTTAAAACCCTTTTAAGTCTAAAAAAGACTTTAGGATAATTAGTAAAGAAATGCTTAACAAAAAGAAGCCAGTTTTGGATATACTTCAGAGGAGAAAATCCTTTCGCTTGGTTGAATGCCGTCAATACAGGAATGCTTTAATAAGTAAAGCCGTCTGAATGCCGGTAAATTATTTAAAGTTTATTCAATAAATACTATATTCAGACGTGCATTCTTAATTGAGACAATTTCTTTTTAATTCAGCAATTAAATTTAATGTTCATACACATCAATTTAGCTTATTCAATTAGCATTTGACACAAGGCCGATCAAGCCGGTAATAGCGGCTCTACAACAAAAAAAATTTGTTGAAAATTTGAAGAAAATTCCTCACTAGCTGTCAAAGCATATACAAAACCGGGTGGCACTGTCAGCACAGATGAATCCTTTAGAAACTGTCAAACATCAGATAAAACTGAAATCAGCCATGTTATGATGATTATATTATCAGCACAAATTTAATTTTACACAATTGACATCTAGTCAGGTTAATCAGCTGTGCTATCGCTACTGCCTTGTTGATCTGCCTTGAGCTTTATCTAATTAATTCAACAGTATAACAATATAAATATGTATTTTTATTTCAATTTCAAATTATTTATACACATACTACATACATATCTAATTAACTTGAAAACAATTTTCAATTTGTAAGTTTTTTTTTAAATTTGTTGTATTGTAATTAATTGAGTTTTTATTTAAATAGGCGACAACACCCTTGAGAAAGTCAACATAAAATTGAGGAAACGTTGGGTAAATATGTAATAAAAAGGATTTTATTAGCTAAAGAATATACATCAATTATCACCAAATTTACAAAGTGACCCAAATTGAAATAGATATAGGCTCAAGTTCGTTATTGTAATTTTTCATGAAATTAAAATAACTTTTTTACAAAGAAAAAAATTAAATTTTTTTTTTGAAGAAAAATTTATTAGTCTCCGCTTAAACACGTTATGTCTTATTGATGTGATGGCTACTTTATAGGCGAGAGTGGCGAGGCGAAAAGAAACGAGTACTCCGATGCATGTACAACTGTCATTACGATTTGCTCTCTCAATAATAATTTTAAGCCTCAAGGCATTTGCAAGCAAATGTCGTCAACATAAAATGACTTGTGTGAACAACAATGCAAGTTCAAAGAAGAAAAAAAAGTAAGAATCATGTCAATAAGATAGGAGCCATCTAAACGCAGACTTAAGAAGTACATATGTAAAAATTTTTAATCAATTTTTAAAGGAAAGATAACATGTTTAACAAGTCGTTGCACTGACGCAACATGCATTTTTTCGCAGATCAGCATATCACGAGCGCTCGTGTTCTCTGGTCGCTCTCTCAACTCTTTGATGGTGTTGAATATTTTAAACAAAATTCTGCTTTGAGTTTAAATCAGAAAAAATAACCAGTTTTTTGAAAATTAATTTACATAACATTTCGAATTAATTAAATAAATCAAAATATTTCAAAATGTATTTTGCATAAGACGGTGTACGAAGCCCATGTTACTAATAGATACTGTGCTAGACTATTAGTGTGTGGGTCGCTGTGTGTTCGACTTATGCCTGGATCCTGGATGTTTCTGCAGAAAATATTTTTCAAGGCGGAGAGCCTGTCAGCTACTGTCTAAAGACATCAAAGAAACGTTGAACAATTTTCACACAATGAAGATCATTTTCATTTCAAAGTAAACGACTAATAAATAATGGACCCTTCTAGAGCAGTGAGCCAGCCATTTCAGCCACTGAAAGTAAAACTGTATGATACGTCATTTTACTCACAATAGAATCATTCACGCCATTTTACTCACAATAGAATCAATCACAATAGTCAATGTACAATATTTTTATAACTGTACATTTGGCAGAATTTCGTGCTTGTAAAAGATTTCTCATGAAAAATAAATAATATTTCCGCATAAAAAAAGTTGTGGATCTACTCCCTGAGAGCACAAATACCGAACATAAAATCCTAGTTAGACCCTGAAGCTTTGCCTCATGGAGCTCTTTATAACCTTCACCCCAGCATTTTTTGTGGCTAAAAACGAACACCTTTTTTGTCAAAAAAACCATATTGTTTTTCTTGTACATATGTATTATTTTCTCCATAAATCGTACATTCAACTTCTGTGGATGCAATAAGAACAAAAACCAAGAATTATAATATTTCATTTTTTGTTGTTGATAAGTTAAAGATTGAAAATTTTTATACAATTTAATTAACTTCTGTACTTATTTCTTTGCAAGCTGTTTTGCTAAATAAAATGAAAAAAAAAATTATCAGCCCAATAGAGTCCAATGGTCCACCCACAAGATCAACCAGAACAGCGGGAAAAAAGTGATAACATTGATTTTTTTAACATTATTACTACGTGATCATTTAAATATGTATGCTTATAAGTAATTGTTTATGAAAATGAAATTCACGGAATTTTATATATAAAAAAAATTATTTAGAGATCATGAATAAAAAACATTTACGAGGGGGGTCTAAGAACTATTTGCATAAACTGATGCGTAGACAGGGGCATCGCATACTTATGCAGACATTTCTTTTAGTTCAGAGATCTCAGTTTAAATCATATAATGAGCTGGACATGTTTTCTTAATAATAAATTTTCAAGACGTGTCAACGATTGGAAGGTATGGCTCTGGAAGCAACCAGAGCTATAACAAGAGCCCGACCAAACGTTCGTGTTCGCTATCGAAGTTCGGCGAAAGCATACGTTCGGTTGATGTTCGGGGTTCGCAAGAACACTTTGAATATTTTTTTAATCAATGTTATATAACTCTATATAGTATGTTCCTTAAATATAGTAGCTCGCATCCAAAGAACAAGATTAAATTTATTCTTTCTTCTTTGTGAGCCGGTTACCAATAAACTGCACTGACAAGAGAATGCGAATGCCATCTATCAGCTTTCTTTGCTCAAACCATGCTTTTTTTTAATATTCAGTGGCGAAATTGTTATCCTGAATGCCTTCACACACGTGAATTCAAACTACTCCGTGCTGCAAGTCCACACCTCAACTTCAAAATATGTAGATTCTAAACTTCAGCGTCCGCCTTGGATATATCTGATATATGGTACAGACATCGTATGTCCATCTTGAAATCGCCCGTAAGTACCAAGATTGCATCGTCACAGAGAAGACCAGAGATGGAACGAGACTACTGTCTGCTGTAGTTGTTGTTATTGTATCTTGATCCCACGATAATCTTGATATTACATGATTAATGATATTGCTATCTCTTTTCATTTATAATCTGATGGGAGAAAAATCTGATTTAAGCTAAAACATGAAGACATTGTTTCATATCTGGTCTACTCTGTGCTACCGTGCCGGATCACGGAATACTATTTTCAGTCGCCCTTGTTCGCTATAGAAAACCCTAATCTGCCTTTATTTGATGTTAGATATCCGCAATTTGTCTTCGATGTGAGAGTGCACTGAACCGGATTGCCGTCCAGAATCCGTATCTGTTTTTATCCTTACGTAAAGATCCAAATCACGGGACACACCTTACATTCACTCTTGTTCGATATCCAGAAGACGCACACGTCATATTTGTGTATGTTCATGTAACACGAGCTGTGCTGTGCTGAACCACTGAAAACTCTGCGCCTGTATTGGATCCATGAGAAAAAGCTAAAGATATACTACTCCGGATCACAGAAGACTCATTGCAGTCTCACTTTTGGTATACAGAATTCACATTCGCCTTGGTACTCTCGCATAAAGCGAGAGTACACTTTGCCGAATAATTGAGCAATCGATCTATAGATTTCGTTTGGTATGCAAAACCGGCAAGTATCTTTGGTCCATCTGTAAAGACCGGGATTTCATTGTGACAGATCACGGAATACTTATTCCAGTCACTCTTGTTCGGTATTCAGAACATGCGTATTTTATGGATACAACCTTAAAGACTGAACAATGCCGGATCACCGAATATTCGTTCCAGTCATTTGCGTGCGGTATCCAAATACCTGCATCTGCCTTTGGCCTGTCTGTAAAGATCGATGCCACAGAACACATCTTCCATTTGATAATTAAAAACTGTCTCTGTTTTGGATCTCTCCATAAAGATCGCGAGTGCAATGTGGATCATGAATTACTTATTAAAGTATTTTGTTAGGTAAACTGAACCAATATCCACCTTGGAACCGCCCGTAAAGACCGGGACTGCAGTTTAACGGATAATCGAGCACATGCTGCTGTCATTTTGGTTCGGTACACAGAACCCGCTACTATACTTCATACATCCGTAATACCGATCACACTGTGCCTGTGATAATGGAATACTGCTCCCAGTCACTGTTGTTCGGTATCCAGAACACTCACATCTATCTTTAATCCGTCCGTAAATACTGACACTGCACTGCAATGACTCACGGAATACTCCTCCATTTATCTTTTTGTTCGGCAGCCAGAAATTCTACATGTCTTAGATTCAATCGCAAACATCGAGACTGTGCTGTGCAGGTTCATGAAATACTACGTTCAGCTTTTGAAGCCTTTTTAATTACACACACTTGCCTCAAATTGATGGGAAGTCCAATATCGTCCTGGTCTGTGGATTCACAATTTATATTACAGCATTAAGAAGTTATAGAGTTCGTGTGGTATAAAAAGAGTTGTGGGATTTAACATTATTGCTTGAAGAATTGTATAAAGAACTGATTTGATGCAAAGATGAGAAAGTGTGTAGCAATACAGATTCTATTCTACTGGTGTCTAATTAACGTCCACAACTTCTATCTTAGATCCGCCAAACATAAGCAACTAGATCAATTGCCAATACAGCTTGTTTATGGAGCTACAAGCCGCATTTTGGTTGCCGACTGCAGCCTCAAGTATAATGGATTCTCCTAACTGTCTCAAATACCTGGTGCTGTAATTTTGTCATTTGAAAATGTCACTAGTGCAAGGTATCAAGCCGACAATCACCCTGCGTAGATCTCAACGAAACTCCATCAAAAAAACTGACAAATTGTATGGTAGCACAGAAAATAAGTATAATTCTGGGTTTTCCCTCGTACCACAACATCTTGAGTGATTTTAATAATTCCTCAAAAGCAACAAAAATAAAAAAAATATGTTTTGAAACTTTGGACTTAAATATATTAAGTCAATTTATTAATTGCGTAAGATTAAAATAAATATAAAAAAAAATACTTACATATTAAACAAACATTGTCCAGTTGCTGTCAATAAATCGCACGCTTTACATGCGTGTCATGTATTTTGAAAAGATATTGATATTAAGGCACAAGCCTGTGATTGGAATGTACTCGTATAGTCAGTCAATCGCTTATGTCCGGTTTTTGTCAAATTGAAGTTACTGCAGTCAAAAAGTTTCTCTTTATTTCTTTGAAAATATCCATAAATACGAAAGTTGCTATTTCTGGGCGCAATTGAGAATTAATTATTGTTAAAATTTTTAGTGTAAAAGAACCACTTGTGTGGACAATTATAAGTACATACGTTGTTTTGTCTTCAAACAGTGTAAGAGTTCGAAATAATTTTGTTTCTTTTGCCAGAATCTCTTTTATGATCTTCGGTTGAAAATGTTTTGCTTGTCTGTGGGACATATGCGGTTTTATGTCAAAACCACAAAATTATATTATCTGTTTTTCTTTTTTTAAAGAAATTTTATAACCAAAAAACAAAAATAATAAATAAATTTCTTAAAAAGAAATGGGTAAACTAAGATTGAAACTTGAGCCAAACAATTCTTTTCAATATAAATCAAAATAAAGTTCAACTAATTACGTTTAAACTTTAATTTCAAAAATAATAAATTCAACTTACCTTTAATTAAAAATCGCCAAAAACTAGTTGAACTTGTTAAAATTTACTTTCATAAAATCTTTTGTTAATTTTTTTTTTTTAAATTAAATTTTAATTTTCTTAAACACACGATTTGGTTTTCTTTTATATTTTTCCTTTCAAATATACTATTTCTTTTCAAATATATATATATTTATTTCACTTAATTTTGCACTATTTATTTTTGAAATTTGCTTTAATTTTAATTTAAGCTTTAATTTATTTATTTTTATGTTTTATTTCTTTTCATTTTTATTCATTTAATACTCGCACTTTTCAAATTCATTCGAATTCTTTCGATTTTCTTATTTTTCTATTCAGTTCTCTTTCAACGTCCAAACTTTAAGATTGTCGATCATTGAATAAATTCATAATTTAAAATCACACACGCCGATGGCTGGCTGCAATCATGATGATAATGATGTTTTTTATGATGATGATGATGAGTAATAAAAAAAATATTCATTCTTATTTTGGGCCAGTGTAGTTCATATAAATTGTTTTTGGAACCTTCTTAGAAATGTTGCAAAATTCCTCTTATCTGTCGACTGTAAGAAGAGCGAATGTTTCACTGTGTTAATGAAAGTGGTTTCATGATAAGGATGTTCAAACTCATTGTCATGTTATTTGGAAGTCATTGTTGCTAAAAAAAACTTTGCCCATACGAGTAGTTCAATAAAAACGTATTATTGTCATTATTTAAACAAACAAAAATCACATATATATTTAATACAACTCACCGACAATCTTTAATTTGTCTAATTTGCCTTGGCAGGAACTGTTTTGGAATTGCTCTCTCTCCCTCTCTCTCTCTCACTGTGTTTATTTCGTGGCGATGATAACAATTTTAGTACGTTCTGATTGGTAAAATCAATCGTGAAAATCTTTTAAACCGACCAATCTAAATAAGCTTCTACTTATGTATTAGAGACTCAAATTATATTTAATTAAAAATGTCACTTTGCCTGTAATGGGTGGTTTTTTGGGAGTACGAGAAGCTTTCAATTGGCAACACTGTTGTCTATGACAACCCTTTTAGCGGTTCTCGGTTGTGCAAATGTGTTTTGCACACCCGATTTAATTTGAGCAACTAATCGAACCTGATCCTTCTTCTTCACTTTTGCTCAAATGATTATGGCAACAACTAGAATTTTAGTATTTCAAACAGTGATAAATCGCCGACTCTGGTTTACTATAGTGTTCCCCCAGGGAAGTCTCTAGGCTCCCATGCTCTAAAGTTTATTTAAATATAATCTTTCTTCGGTTACTTTGCATTGTAAATGTGTCCAAATGATATCAAAACTTGTAAAACTTTCAAAGTCCATAATGATCAACTTTTACTACAATCTGATATTGACAAGTTTTCTCAATTGTACAGGGTGTCCGCCGCGAAGGTATACTACTTTGTTTGTTTGTAATTTTTGATTATATAAAAGAGAACGGGTCTTATATTGATAAATGTTTTACTTAATGTCGGCAATTATTTATGTAATACAATATCAGATAAATGTCCGCCTCTGTTAGCCTCACAAATGCGAAACCTTTTGAGCACATTTTTCATTACATTCTCACACATTTCACGCGGTATTTCATTAATTTCATCACGAATATTTTATTTGAGTTGCTCAAACGTTTTTGGTTTCTTTGCGTAAATTTTGCTTTTCAGATATCCCCACAAAAAGAAGTCCGAAGCAGTCAAATCAGGCGACCGTGGAGGCCAATCAACATCGCCATTTCCTGAAATAACTTGTTGTGGAAACAGGTCTCGCAGTAATTCCATTGTAATCCTGGCTGTATGCGATGTGGCACCGTCTTGTTGATACCACATGTTAATCAAGCCCAAAGCATGCAGTTGTGGCGTTAAAAAGTTTTCAATCATTTCATTTTCAAAGAAGTAAGAGGGTCCAATGATTCCTCCTGACCAAATTGCGCACCAAACTGTCACTTTTAATGGATGCCAAGGTGACTGATGAATAATTTGAGGGGTTTCCATTGCCCAGAAGCGACTACTCTGTTTAATCACATATCCTTTCATTCAAATGAAAATCTTCCTCGTCACTCATTAATGTTTTTTAATGCAAATCGGGGTTATCATGGGCGAGCGAGCTGTAACATCCCATTGGCATATGTACGGCAGTGCAAATGGTCTTGTGGAAGAAGCTCTTGCGTCAACTGAATCTTAAATGGAAACCTTAATTTATTTTATTTTTTATTAGAAAGCCAAACACAAGCTGCTGAGCCTTCGTAGTTTGTCTGCAGAAATATCCAGGATCTAAACAGGAATCAAAACTGCGACTCCCAAAATAATTGCCTAGAACACTATCCATTAGCCAACTGTTCAAATAGGACAACGCAACTCCAAAGCTGTGGAATAAATTTGCCTGTAGTTACGTTTGGCATCATTATGGAATATTTTTCGATCGGCCGCATGTGAGAACGTCTAGATTTTCTTCATGGAAAAATAAGAAGAGTCAGCTTAACACATTCTGTGCGACTGCTCGGTGCAGCCGTAAAGTAGTATTAGATATCTAGGCGATATTCAGAGCCTTGAATGGTCTGAGAATGCACCACTTACTGGCCTATTAGGCTTTGTGAAAAGTTGTGGTTGTCAGATGGTATTTCAAAACTTAATTGGAACGTGTTGGGCTCAGATAGCCCTCTAAACATCACAGTGGGTCTAACAACCTGCGGGTGTACTCGCTAATATGCGGGCTGCCCAACTAATCTAACTTTCAATCGGATTTTTTGCCTTTGCATCAATTGGAAGCCATAGAATGTTGTACACATGCAACTTCAGCAGAACGTTGGCAGATGCCATACAGCAGACGATGAATTTGATTTGATGAATGAAGGATTTAATGACCAATTAACTTTGCGAAAAAAAAACTTTTTTAACTGGCCACCTTGTCCATAAGATTTAAGGACATTCGATTATTTTCTCCCAGAATATTTATTTTTTGGTACCCATCAACCAGATGTGGACCCAAGGATCAACGCATCTATTAACTCTATTAACCCTGCAGATAATACTGGTTTACGTGGTCCATTATAGATGAAATGGACTAGTTACAACATGGTCCGATGTAATGCAGTCATGGAGGTTCATTTTCAACCAAGAACTTATTGCTTTACGACAATTGTTCGTGTTTTCACGATCATACTCGTGCCTAACAAACTTCTTGTGAGTGGTCCATTTTTAATGACATGGAGTAGTTCTTGGGTTAGTCCAATGTAATGCAAACCTGGAGTATAAGGACAGTCCTAGGACATCGTGATGTTAAATAGACCATGATTTCTTCATACGTTTGGGTTACTTTTGTAGTAGTTCTAGTCCTTTATGTAGTATACTTTACATTAGTGTTTGGATTAGTCGCATTATTTGCAGGGAAGTTCTTTCCAAAAAAAATGTTTCGATTAGACTGAAATATTCCTTAAACATCGAACATCACAAAAATATTCATTCTCCACAAGTAGTTGTAAAAGTCAACGCTTTCGCATCTGCCACACACTTAAAACGAATTGAATGTTGCAAAAAAAGAGAGGCACAAGCAAATATAACATTCTTATAGCCACAACTGCACGACCACTTACTTGCACGCGTTAAGAGAAATTGTAGATGATGCTCGACTCTGCATTTGACTTCAATCATAATATTCTCTTTACAAAAATCTTAAATTTCTATAAATTTTTATAGACACACATTAACAATTTGTATTATTCATTCGTATTGTTTGATACAATCGTAAACAATATTTTATAGCCTCATTTCGTTTATGTTGTACACAACAATTAAGTATGTACAGTACAACCTCCATAATACGGACACTCGATAATTCGGACTAATCGGTAATTCGGACATTTAAAACTTTCGGACAGCTTAGAAATTTTTCCTCTATAGTCCGGACAAGTGTTCTTTTTTCTCAATAACATTTTTTTCGTTATTTTACCGCTAGAAAAAATAAGTACACTGATACCCCGGTTAGCGTCGCTAATTGGGACGCAAACTGTAACGACGCAAACCGAATCACAGTTTTCCATACATTTGTATTGATTTTCATTTAATTCGTTGCGAGACTCATAGTTTTAGTAAAAAAAAAATATTTTTCAATAGAAAATACCAATTTTTTATTATTATTTGTGTGCTAATAGTTTTTATTAAAATAAAAGACTTCACTTCACCAAATGTAATTTGAAACTACCAACGAAGACAAACTTGTAGACAATTTTCACATACAAATTTGCAGTAGACTTTGACGGGAAATTCCCTTTTTCTATTTTTGCTTTGTATATACAAATACTTATTAACAACGCAAATCGAAGCACTAACGACGCAACTTCGAAGCCATGCCACGCAAACTGAAGCAAAAACGACGCAACATAAAAATCGCGGAAATTTTAAAAAGACGCAACTTCGAAACGACGCAAAGCGGGGTATGAGTGTATTTAAAATGTAAAAGATTTTAGTTTAATTGAGTTTACGTGACGAACTGTTTTCAAGAGCTATTTTATGGAAAGCGACAAATAAATATATTTTATTTTTAAAAGAATATAAAAAAAGTCGGCAAATTACAAAAAGATTTGTGTATTCAAACAAAAATAAATTCTTATTTAATGTGACTATTTTTCGAACAATTTTGATGTTAGTGGTTTTATAATCCAAAGTGATTATTATTTTGGCTAAAGTTCGTAACATTTTTTTAGTCAGAAAGAATTGGACATGAGACAATATTCGAAAGGAACAAGGGAAAATTTTAAAACTAATTAATTTCAACTTACACGGCAGAACAGAAACAACGTTGTTTTTCGGGAGCCGCTACACTCGCATCATCAGTGCTAATGTGTGTTTCCATGTATCCGCCACTGTTTTAGGTGGCTCGGTTGAATGTGATTTCAAATTTGTATTTATACAAATAATGTTTAGAAAATGGATACGAGAGTTATTTGTATTATTAGTTGTTTTTACAGTAAACATTAATTAACGTTAAATTAACCCATGCTACACGTTGTTTTTATCTCATGTACCATTTTTCTTTCTGTCCAAACTAGTTTGGACAACATTTTATTTAAAGTTTCAACTTTTCATAATCTTAATATTGAATTTACACCTATTTTGAATTATACCTACTTAACCTAATTTATACCTACCTTGACTTCACTGTAATTATTCTAATGTGGTGTAAAATTGCCCTCACCGTAATGCAGATGTCAACCGGTCAAACCGTTTGACTTCGGGTTTCTAACCGTGTTTATTACGCTCAAGATTTGCATTTCGTGAGAACAATTTATTTTTTTACTTAATTCACTTGCCTTTGAACTCGCAACTGCGTCACGTCAGAATCGCATAGCTTAAATTTAAAACTTACATTTTCTTAAATTTAAAACTTACATTTTCTTAAATTTAAAACTTACATTTTCTTAACCTAAATACATAAATAAAAGGTAGTCAGTGTAAATTAATAAGAAGAAAGGAAACCTTTATTTGATTCATTCCTAAAGGAAATAAACCCCCCTATAACTGGTAAGTACCCAATTACTAGTTAAATAAAGCACGAAAAATTAATTATTTCGTTTGTCTTTATCTCTTAACCCCTAACAATTCCAATCATTCATCGAGTGATTGAAATTGTAATTCCCTTCAAGGTTGGCCCTTTGCTTCCTGCAATAATTATTCCCCAACTAAAAAGGGAATTTTTAAATAATTGCCTCACAATTATTCACTTTCTAATTTTTGTTTTTACTTAAGACAAACTTTTTTTCAAAATGAATATTTTTGGTCACTTTTGTTATGGTTCTTTATGTTTTCTGTAAATTAATTCAATGCAAATGAATTCTTATGTGTATTTTTGTTTTGTTTTCGGTAATAAAAATAAATTATGTATAAATATTGCGTTTAAAATTTCATTTTAACTATAGTCCGGACGATTCACTAATCCGGACAGTAGTTGAAAGTATATCTGTTCGGATTATGGAGGTCGTACTGTACTTCTTTCTACACATGCATGAACGCTGAAGTTCTAAAGTCCAATACTTCAGTCATATGGGCATTTCTTCCTTCTCTACCAAATTCGATCGATCATAATCTTATCGTTCTCCCATCAAACGAATACAAACAAATGTAAATTTCTTATGCAGAATTTTTGAGTTTATTTAAAGAACAGTTTATGGAAGTAAATATTTTATATTTATCGCATTTCGGATCAAAGGTAAAATTTTGTTGTTAATTGTTTTTCATGTTTTACGGCTCACAAGAGTGCGTTTGTATTTGCAAAGCAGACGAAAGCATTTCATATTTTCAAAGCGAAACATTTTTTCGACCTAGAGTAACTAAATGTATGTTGTGGCATTTGAATTTCTGAAATGAGAATATTAAGATAATTAATCGACAATCACATAACAATATATACCAGCCAACACAACTAGTACTAAATCCTTCCTTCACCAATTAACATGATTTTTTATGACTACACTATCATTGCTATTTAAAGGATAAAAGAAAATATTTTTAAAAAGAAAAACGAAAATTATAGAAAATCGTCATCTGCTTTTTAACCGACTTCAACAAAAAAAGGAAAATGTTATCAATTCGTATGGATTTTATTATGAGTATTTTCTCAGAACTCCGCCATTCATAAACCAATCCCGGATTCTTTTTCTGTACTTGAAAAGAAATACTTTCAGATTGGTTTCGTTGCAAAACATACAAATTTAATACATATTCTTGTTTTTAACTAATTCTACTTAACCGATTTTTATGAAACTTTGCACACCCACTAAGATCCCATTAAAATACTATATTATGCTTTTAAAGATGGGCAGTGCCTCGTCCATGCAAAGCAAATACAGTGCCAGCTCGCTAATCCGAATTAATGATTACAGACACTGATTTGGATTAACGAGATATTCGGATTACTGGATGTGCTGTTATTTTGCATTATAATACATTATATTCGAATATAAAACATAAGCCAGGATTTCAAAACAAATTTATTTTATTTTTATTAATCAAGCATGAAAAAATTAAAGCTTTTTTTTAAATATTATATTTCTTTTAAACATAGTAATTTCTGATGTAGGTTTGCTTCTCCTTTAGTGCGAGTGCTTCCAAAGCCTTGTTCTGTAATTTTTTTAGCATCAATATGTAATCTGTTTTCATACCTCTTTCTTTTGCCCAATCCATTGAGGTATTTAAGGCATGCACAGCTTCACGATTTTTAACGTGTTTCATAATTTCATGCTCTAATTTCACATTTTCTGTGTCTGACTCTGAACGTACTACACGAAGTATTGTCGAAGCTAATAATCCAGCTAAGAATTTCATCTTAAAAAAATTCGCACGTCATTATTGCGGTGAAATAAGTTGGTTATTGTGCGAAATTCTTCCACCTCTGAGAATGAATATGCTTCCAACAAGACTTTATATATGTACGAACAATGTCAATCATAGAAGGCTCATGGTAGAATAACGAACTTTTTTTGGTTCATATCTGGCAACAGTTGTTTACAAATGCAAACAAGAAAAGGATAATGAAAGAAAATTCTTTAGAGAGCAGAAAATGCAAGCAAAAACACATGTGAATATATAATTTTTTTGCCATTTTTGTATAAAAAGGCAGAAAAATATAAAAAATAAAAATTCGGTTTAGCGAGCTCTCAACCAAATTCGGACTATAGAGTATTTATTGCGTCATAAATTCAATTCGGATTACTGTATAATTCGGATTACACACCTTCGGATTAGTGAGCTAGCACTGTATTATTTTTCAACAATTTCTACTGAAAGTAGTCTTATTACTCTTTGCTCACACACTTAACTCTTGTGACAACACGAGATTATGATTACAAAAAAATGGGCAGTGCCATGCCCATGTAAAACAAATTTTCTTTTTCAACAACTTCAGCTACAGCTATTCTTACGACTATTAAACTTTGCACACACAAATAATTCTTGTGACAATACAATATTATAGTTTAAAAAAAAATTTTCAAATGTGGGCAGAGCCACGCCCATGAAAAGTTAATATTAGTTCTCAACAGCTTAAAGGCTTTTTATGAATCTTTCCGCGTAAACTTAATACGAGATTTTGCTTAGAAAAGTGGGCAGTGCCATGCCCATGAAAAGTAAACATTATTTTTCAACAACTTCTACTTAAAGGATTCTTATTAAACTTTGCACACACATATAATTCTTGTGATAATACGAGATTATAGTTTTAAAAAAAGTGGGCAGTGCCATGCCCATAAAAATTTATAATTCTGTGTCAACAACTTCTACTTAAAGGATTCTTATGAATCTTTGCCCGCACACCTAATTCTTGTAACAATACGAAGTTGTTATTAGAAAAGTGGGCAGTGCCATGCCCATAAAAAGTAAATATTCTGTTTCAACAACTTCTACTTAAAAGATTCTTATTAAACTTTGCACGCACATATAATTCTTGTGATAATACGAGATTATAGTTTTAAAAAAAGTGGGCAGTGCCATGCCCATAAAAATTTATAATTCTGTGTCAACAACTTCTACTTAAAGGATTCTTATGAATCTTTGCCCGCACACCTAATTCTTGTAACAATACGAGGTTGTGATTAGAAAAGTGGGCACTGCCGCGCCCAAAGGAAACAAATATTATCTCTCAACCACTTCTACAGGGTGGTGCGCCAATTGCGCTGCAATAATAAATTCAAATAATTTTTTTTAATCAATTTATTTATTTTTTTATCGTAAAGAAAATTCAATATCTATTAAAATAATTTTTTTTCCAAAAATTCCAGGCGATTAGGCAAATCCAGAGGGTTTATTTGGCTTGTAATTTCGATTTTGTACGGATTATCATGAATTATCCGTTGTAATTCCAATTTGTGCCGATAAGTTTCGAGTAAAATATCTTGGATTTTCCTGAACTAAAGATGCTACAGCCGCAATTGTGTCTTCAACGCGACATGGGGATCTCGATGGTACGATCTTTATGCGATGCTTCCAGATGCGGCCAACATATTTACCAGCTTCAGAATTGTCCATCTACTTGGTGGTGTGCCGCCAAACTCTCGCCTAAATTCCCTACAGTACATGAAATGGTATTGGCCGATCGAAGAAGGAAAGTGCGTGAGATGGATAACACTGTAGACAGCTCAAGCGAGCGAGTACATCACATTTTGGATATGAAAAAGCTATCCACGCGATGGGTGCCGCGATTGCTCACACTCCACCATAAAGCCAACTGTGTGACCATTTCAAAGGACTGTTTAACAAGGTACAAGGGCAATTCGAGCGAGATTTTGCTCCGTTTTGTAACTGTGGGCCAATCAAAACAGTGGATTTCTTGTGGTTAACGTGCATCAAAGACAGCTCAGGTGGTTCCAACGGCCAAAAACGTTAAGTCTAAAATTTTTTGGGGTGCAAACGGTGTCCTTTACATCGATTACTTTGAAAAGGGTAAAACGATTATTGGCGATTATTATTTTGAGCTTTTGGATAAATTTAATATTAATTTAAAGGAAAAGTGATCTCATCCATCGAAGAAAAAATTGTTGCTTCATCAGGACACTACACGGGTGTACACTTACATATGTAATCACTTCTGCTAAAAGCCATGAGTTTGGCTTCGAAGATCTACCCCATGCAGCATACTCTTCAGATTTAGTCCTTTATGACTATGTCCTGTTAACAGTTTTGAAGAAATGGATGAGTGGCAAGCGATTTCGGACAAATGAAAAGGTTATAATTGAAACAAGCCCTTATTTTAGGGGTCTTGAGAAATCTTATTATTAGGAGACAATAAAAAAACTAGAAATCTGTTTCACTAAATGCATCGATCTTAAAGAAAAATAAAACTTTTTTTGCCAAAGCAGATCTTGCGACGAAGACTTCGTTCGGGTCAATACGGATCATGTATAAAAGTGAGAAACTGAAACGAAAAAAGAACCGGAATAGGAGTAGCTTTTAGCTGACATGAGAGAAATGGCTACCAACATCTAGTTTAGGGCGTTGAAGTTAAATTCAGTTATGAATGGCTCTAGCACCGAAGACTCTAAATTGATGTAGATCTTGTGAATATGTCACAGGCTGAGAGGAAAGAGGAGTTTATGAAAGGATCGTTAGTGACAGAAAACGGAAACTTCTTCAGATGCCATCCGGCTAAACTGAAAATCTTGATGGAAAATATTTTTAGACTGTGTCCAATAGAAACTAAGACGGCAGGGTACAATGTAGCTTCGGATAGCATTACACTGCGCAGCGCACTGGCTGACATATTAGATGGGGGTTGAACTCAGCCTAAAATAGTGAAATGAAAGTCGATAACTGTCAGCCGACTGCCAGAAATCACTAAAGTCTGGTGATTCTGCATGTCTCAGTGATTGGTAGGTGGATCCAATGGTTGACTTAACAATCATCTACTGCGGCACGTAAGGCGTTGAAAGGGAACCCGTTACAGCTGTGTCTGTAACCCTCTGCAAATAAAAAAGAAAATATGTAAAAGTACAGTGCGGCTTAAAAGAAGTGGTTTGAGTAGTCTAATTAACTATTTTGTTTCCATATGCAGATTGTTGGGAAATGGAAACCGAAGTGCATACACCCTTTCATTATCTTTTGCGCCACACTGTACTAACTTTCAAATAAAACATATTCCAAATCGGTTAATGAATTGTGGTAGTGGGTGGACTTCTGAGCTAACAAACATAAAAAATAATCTAGAAAATACTCAGAGGCAACGATGTCTTCATACTTTAGACTTTTTTTGTCTTTCCAAATTTTTAAAATTTTTTGCCAATTGCTATTTATTGCTTCGAAATAAAAATAAATATATTGAACCTACTGCCAGAATTAATATTTCTTGAATGAAATTTAAAAGTAAATTTTCGTACCGAAAATTCTAAGATTTTTTTCAAATTATTGTACGGGCTGAGAAAATACTTTAATCTCATAATCTGATTCGATATTTTATTCAATAGTTATTATTGTATTTTCTTCACTTCACTCACTCTACTTTAATTGAAATGCAGTGAATTTCATGTCGTTTTGATCGTTATTTTATGCCAACAATCACATTTTTATTATTTGCTGTTGTCGCTGTATTTAAAAATGTTATTAATAAAATTCTCAGTAGCACACTCTATTTATTTAAAAGAATTCTTTGAAGGAAAAGAAAGGCAAACTAACACAATTCGTTACGCACCCATTCATGATATGCATGATACATTTTTCCGATGAACTTTAGACTTTGTATCCAAAGATACGTCAGCAGCTTCTTTGCAAGAAACTCGTACTGTACAGAAAATAAAACAATCTTTTTTTTTGTATCTAAAAAAGAATGCCTTTAGCACGCGTTTGATAAGCAGCATATAGTGAATGAGGGAGTGAGTGAGTGAGGGAGTGAGTGAGTGACCAGTAGGCATCATGTAAGATGTTGCATACTTATACTTGAACAATTAATTGAAAAATTAAATACGAGAAAAAATTTGAAATGAAAATGTGGCGTCTAGATTGCGAATATAAGTATCAAAGGTTGTTCTGTTTTAATTGATATATTTTTTATTTGGGTTCTTTAATGCACAATGGGAATGGAAAATATCTTTTAGCTGCACAAACATTGTCATTGTTGGTTTTTTATTTTTATAATCTTTCGATGAAGAATTATGATTTATAGTGGATGTCAAGACATTGGAAAGTTAAATGAAATGTAGTTCTCTTCACTGTCCGATCGAGTCGGAGTCGGTGAGCTTTTTGGCCGACAGCAGACTTCACAAATTCACGGCTTCAAATGCTGCCAACTTCAAATGCAGCTCTGAAGTCAGCTGCATAATTATTTTGAAGACAGCAACAACATAATAATCAGCTGATTTCAGGGATGCCGCATTTTTTTTATAATGAATAAAATTAAAGTTATTGATAAAAAATGTAATAATATCAGGAAAAACTATAAAAACACATAAATTTATTTCTATATTGTATTTTTGTAATGTTCTTTTATGTTTTATATTAACAAAAAGTTTTTGTTCTTATTTTTCCAATTTATAATGGCAACACTATATTTGTTTATTGCTGCCCGTCAAAATAGAAAATAGCCTAATTTGGCAGCAGCAGCAAATGCTGTTGTGCAGTCCTGCCGCTGTGCTACCGTCAAAGTAATCGTTTTCATTTAAACACATGGATTTTATTTTTGACATATTGCTGCTTGCTGTCTGCTGTCGTGAATGTATTTCGAGCTTAAGGCGAAGCCAAAGCCGACTCAAGATCAGCATTTCGGTGAGAACAACTTACTTACTTTGCAACTCGCCATCAGTTCACATCGTGTTCTAATTATTCCTTTTGATACCTAAATAAACCCTTTGTTATTTATCAAAGAAAATTAAATTTACCTAATTAATTCCTAAAAGAAAATAAAGGAAAGAACCCCCTATAACTGGTTGGCCCTCTGCATCCTGCAATATTTATTCCCAAACCAAAAAAAGGGAAATTTTAAATAATTGCCCCACAATTATTCAAATGGTTCAAACAGAATGCAGCTACAGCACACATTGCGAAGAACAGAATGGCTTCCTTTGGATTAATTTGACGGGAAAGGTTTCTTTAACTTCTTCTTTCAACGCAACGAAATCAACATAACACCTGAAGTTTTGCGAAAGATTATGGAAAATAATTATGTGTTAAATAAAAAGTGATATGGAACTCAAACCTCTTGGGTAATTTAGGGCGGCCAACCTGTGTAAGAACATGGTGAATTGGGGCTTATATTAGTCTGCAAACATGTATGTGAACTTTCATGACAATTATCCTTGACAACATTCTTATATGCGTACTGATTACTAATTTACTACCGAATTCCAGAGCAAGGAGCCAGCCATTTTAGTCCTATGTTAGCCGGGGTACGGACTTAGCATCACCCTGGCACATCATCTTGTTTAAAGCTGTAGAAGAAATTGTCCTTCGGATATGCGAGTTTGGGATACTCCATAAAGCATTTTCTTAGTGTTTGGTGCTGCTGGTGCTGACCCAAATAATAAAAAAAACCTCATGTATTAAAATTTTATACCCGTACATTTTTGCTTAATATTATCAAGTATTTTGGTTTTAACTAAAGATCTGGCTTGAAGCACTATAAGATCAATATCGGTAAATGGTTTTTAAGCAAAAATAATTAAATAACATTTCTTTGGAAACTTTATGATTAGAAAAAAAACTAAATTCGATTAGATTGTGTTTTGTATTAACGATAATAATTAGTATCAACAAGTATTGATCAATTATAGAAATTCATTTATTTTACTTGTTCTTGTGATCACTTATAAAAAATTTTAAAGTTTTGCGAAAATAATTATTATCAAATCATACATATACATGAGTGTAGATAACAAATTCAATCCCACCCCCAGAACTATTAGTCGATATTTCGTTTATGGGCGACAGGAAAAGCTTCTAATAATTCCAGAAAGAAAAAAATATTGCTATGCCAATGAAGATAAGATAGATCTTTTCAATAGTTTCATATGCATACATATACTCAGTGAATATTTCGCCAAACATACAAGAAATTATAATTTTTGTTAACAAGACAAAATGGAAAGCGAAAAGAGTGATTGCAATTACGAAATTATTGTTAAAGTTTTTGTCGAACGAAGTTCGTAAATCATGATAGAATGACATTTTGACATTTGACGATAAAGAGAACTTCAGATGTTTATTATTTTGAAGCACTGAGATCGGTTATTTTATAAATACTAAAATTTAAATGTGTATTTATGCCCATTTTCTTGATTTTATGAGTTCCACTTCATGCATTTGATGCTCACGTAGCTCTTTCATTTGCGCCACCTATGCCATCTCGCATCCTTCCCCTAATATCAAATTTTTTGCACGTGGCAAGAAAGCTCTTCTAAAACTTAGTATGTCTATTTTTCAATTGCGATTTTATTATCGTTGGCATAATAATGATTTTTTTGTTTTATGAGGCAGTTAAGTAAATTATTTTGTATTATAACTAAACATTATTTGACCAAAAATTGAATGCAGTTGTCCACAATATGCACTTAAACAAAATGCACATACACGATTTATTTTCTAACAAAAGTTTGCCATTATACAGAATATTTTGTATTTTGTGCAGCTATACTAAAAGTGCAGTTAAGCGAAATGCAGCTAAACGAAAAATATTGTATTACTACTGATCCGTTCTGCTAGTCTGATGAATAAATTGTTCCAATTAGAAATACTTTGTTATTAAAAATAATTTTCAAAAAAAAATTCTTAATTAAAAGAGAAATGGGTAAAGTCAGATTTGAACTTGAGCCAAACAATTCCTTTCAACATAAACCTAAAACAGTTCGAGTAATTACGTACGAACATTAATTAAAAAATTATATGCAAAATTACAATAAAGCAAACAAATCACGAAAAACTCTGCTCATGCACGTTCATGCACGTGATTGAAAAAAAATCGAATCATGATTCACGCTAAACACGTGAGCGGTGCCCATCTCTAATCTTAATATAACAATATTAGAATATCGTGGAACAATTAATTTTATTAAGATTAAGGGACCATAAATTGATAAAAGTTTTTTGTGTTTATAACTTTAATAAAATGAAATCTGCTAGAAATTGTGTTTTTTATGCGCTTATTGATCACAGTCCAAGACCAGCAATATTTGACTATATAACCTAATTATAAAACATGATTAATAAGTTTGATTAATTTTTGTAAGAACTTTGTGTTTTTTTTAAGCAGGTGTATGGAAAATACCCATAGAAAAACAAATACACATGTGCATACTTGTATATATTAGATCGACTCACGTATTCAATTAATCGGGTGCCTGTTTTAATCGGTTATGTTCTCAATTAATTGATCGAGATTTTAGTTTAATTAGTTAAACATTTTTCGATTTTGGATTAATCTGTTAACCGATTACTTAAAATTTTCACAAATTATTTAATTTCAATAAATTAAAAATATCTACGTTATCTATTATTTTGAGATATTATTCGTAAAAATAACAATAGCAGTAAGAATTCTTGAAATAAATCGGGCAGAAAAAGAATTCATTAATATGCACGAGGGCAGTTTGGGAGTTCCGCAACTTTTTATATTTTCAAACCGCTAACCTTAAATCCAACACTGGACGAACTTGACTTGGAAAAAAAGGAAAATTATCGATAATATATAGAGAATGTCCAATTTCTCAGACATATTTCCGGTTTTCTTTAAAAAAATCTTCCGTTGCGCCATTTGAGTCATGTTTTGATTTTTTTTTCGAGTTCTTAGCACAGAAAAAAATACTCACAGTTTTTCTTTAATTAAGACCTTTAATTGAGAAAAAATCGTATATTTTCAATTAAAAATTTCATATATTCAATTAATTTTTTAACTATATTGATTACATTTTTTAGCACTTCTTGTGCTTAAGATTTTAGTTTAATTAGTTAAACATTTTTCGATTTTGGATTAATCTGTTAACCGATTACTTAAAATTTTCACAAATTATTTAATTTCAATAAATTAAAAATATCTACGTTATCTATTATTTTGAGATATTATTCGTAAAAATAACAATAGCAGTAAGAATTCTTGAAATAAATCGGGCAGAAAAAGAATTCATTAATATGCACGAGGGCAGTTTGGGAGTTCCGCAACTTTTTATATTTTCAAACCGCTAAGCTTAAATCCAACACTGGACGAACTTGACTTGGAAAAAAAGGAAAATTATCGATAATATATAGAGAATGTCTAATTTCTCAGACATATTTCCGGTTTTCTTTAAAAAAATCTTCCGTTGCGCCATTTGAGTCATGTTTTGATTTTTTTTTTCGAGTTCTTAGCACAGAAAAAAATACTCACAGTTTTTCTTTAATTAAGACCTTTAATTGAGAAAAAATCGTATATTTTCAATTAAAAATTTCATATATTCAATTAATTTTTTAACTATATTGATTACATTTTTTAGCACTTCTTGTGCTTAATTTAAAAAATAATGCCAATAATCACAAAAGTAATGAAGCCGATTTTTTCAATGAATTAGGTGCAAGAAACGTAGATTTCTTATATGACTGGCTGGTTTTTATTTCAAGTACGCATTTCATAATAAAAAGGGAAACAAATGAAAAGTTTCTCCCATAACGAATCAGTGCAGCTGTTTGGTTATATATTTTTTTTTAAATTTAACTAGAAACTTGGCAATATTTTAATTAAACTTTTTATTATTATTACAAAAAAATTTTATTAAAAATTAGAAAAAGTCTAACTAAATTTTTAATTTAATTTAATTAATTTTAATTTTGAATTGATTAAAGAATCTTACACCTATGTACTTGTCTTTTTATACAGTGATGCATTTTTATGCACTATTTTAGCCACTCAAATTGCTTAAAAATACAAATCTAAAAGTATCTAGTAACTACTTTTGAGTATTGAATAGCCAAAAAAAGGAAATACCCGGTACTCGGTACCCACTACTCAATACTTTGCCAGCACTAATAAACATGCAAAAATCTTGAATTTCGTTACAAAAAAATTTCAATGTGTAAACATTAAAGAATGTTTAAAGGAGAATTAGAGAAAATTTCAGAAAATTTAATTGAATATAAATTTAATTAACTTTTTATTGGTACATACTATCGATTTTTATAGTGCAAATCCAATTAATTTTGGTATTGTTTTTAATTAATTTTTTTCGGTGAATTTCGCTTAATTTCGTTAGACTGAAATTAATTAAAACGTATAAAAAATGTGTTTAAATACTATAAAACTAAAATACTGTTTAATCGATTAATCGATCTAAATGCAGTGATCGTTAATCGAAAATAGTAAATTTTAAAGTGTATTGACGCGCGCAAGGCGGTCTCTTATTTGGCTGATTTTGTTGTCTTGATGCAAGGTGAATCGCTCTAATGTACATAAAATAAAAGTGGACCTTAAAAATTGCTATGAACTTATGAAGATAAAGTTAAAATAGCAAAATGAAAATTTTTATCCTCGTTGTCCTCGTCAATTATTGCAGTCAGCACAAAGAGCAGTTTGGGTAAATTTCAAATCTACGTGAATACAAAATTTGTGTATTCTTTCTTTGGGGCAATTTATCTTCCAGCTCTTTTCAAAAGCCATTTCTTATTCTTTTTTCTGCAGCAGCCGCCAGCTCTTGTAATCATTTTCTTTTTTACTCCCCAACAATTTAAATTGTTTTGTTTTAAAGCAACAACAATTCGAAAAGCAAGCGAAAAGGATTATTGATTGATCTCTGGCCGAAAGAAAAGACGAGTACAGGAAATTAAAATAACTTTCGTTTGAGTGTAATGGGAAACGAAATCTTATCATGGAAAAGTGCACAGATTTGGGACAATCCCATAAATGGTAGTAAGCAACAATCAATTACTTATCAAGGCAATTGAAGATAGCATGGAGTATGGTACTCGTAAATACGTACGAATGCTCTCATAAATTTTTGTACACGTATCTACAAATAATCTCTACATTAAATTGCTTTTTATTATTATTCTTATTATTATTTATTTTTTAATTTTATGAGCGATTAGAACTGAAGAAAAATATTTTTTATATTTTAAAATTATTATTTCATTCTTTTTTTTTGTGAGCTTATCGCTCGTTGTAGGTGTTTAATTGATTTCAGACCATCCTATAGCAACCGAACCTTAACCCATTTAGATCATGTACGCCAGTTAATGTTGTTGTTGTTATAACAAGTCGCAAATTTTTATTAAGCAATAATAATATATAGTACGATATAAGATTAATATGATTGTGATGCACGTTTAATTTGAATGTTCAGAACAACCTTTAAACATCAAGCAGAAATCACTATTTGAAGGAAAGTTGATAAATATTTATTTTAATTAATTTTATTTTATCTTCAAATCTAACATCAACTAACAACAAACAAACTTTAATTAAATTCCATCCAGCACATAGTGGGACCGATTGGAATAAAACTGGTGATTATTCTGTAGATTTTAAACTACTGATCCATTAAAAAAAACAATGTATGCGAAAGTTATTGAAAAGAATCTAACGATACATTGCCCAGACGTTTTCGATGATATTTAGATGGGACGAGTATGATGGAAATTCAAGGACCTCAACTTTTTCAAAATACTAATTAAATTGAATTTATCCTGTTGATCAAATTTTCAATAAGTTTTTTAATACATACATATGTATATAGATTTTCTAAAAATCTAATTAAAATATTATATTGAATGCTACAGCAGTGATGCCAAAAGTAGGGAATATTCCCTTTTTGTAGCGAATCCATTGGAAAATTTCAAGTTAAGGGAAAAAGCGACCGATTTCTCATTTTAAGGAAAATGTAGGGAATTTTTAAAACTTTGTTTTTCCACCCTTTCTACTGCGGTGTAATTGCGTAAAACACCCCAAAAAAATTGATAATACATATAAAAATATAAATTCCAAATTTTGTTACAGTATTACGAGAGATATTTCATACAGAGAGAAAACATCTTCAGGTAAATAATATATAGAGACAACGAAAGGCAAAGAAATGTCCGATTTTCTTGGGAATAGAATTTGTATGAAAAATAAAAACAAATTTGAAAGTTTTGTAATTTTTTTGGGTTGATATAGAAATTAAGACCTCTTTAAAAATATATATTAAGCTACTTTATATATTCGAATGCGCTCTTAGAAAAAAAATTAACTTTTATTCTTTCCATTTCGGGTCACTTTTTTTTGAACTTGGAGAAATTTTAATAAGAATTCAGAATTAAAATTTTGATTACCTTCTAAGATCTCCACGTCCTTATTTTCAAAATTTAAGAAATCTATATTAGCAATGAATGTGAAGAATCATAAAATAATATTGCAACAGCTCTTAAGGTGATCCAAAGACTTCCCTTAAAAATTAAATAATTTTTTAAGAAATTTAATTAGTACAGTCGTTTGAGAACTATATGGCACAAAGGCAAATATTGGAGATTATTAAAATTACATACAAATTTATGTTATTTTTTTATTATTATTAAATTTTTTGTCTGGATATAAATGTACAAAATTTTAAAAACCTAATAACTGATCTTTTTTTAATAAAAGCAATGAATTTTTAGAGTAGGGAAAAATGTAGGGAACTTTTTTTTGGTGTGTAGGGAAAAAGAGGGAATTTTTTCCAGACTTGTAGGGATTTTGTAAAATTTCTGCTGGCATCACTGTGCTAAAGCAGTCATTGTTGTATCATTTGAAAGAGAATCAGGAAGAGTCTACTGGATAAAAGTTATAGCTAATTCGATTCACATAATATTTCACATTAACGGTCAATGAAAGGGATGGCGCTTACATGACGATGCGCAGTGTACCTGCCTGTATACCAGCTTGTGACCTCAATTTTGGTACTGAAGCAGCAGATTTTTAAGCAATTCTTAAGAATTTTTCATTTGTCGGTTGAAGTTAAAGCGGTTGAAATCCTTCCTTTGTAATGCCTTCTATAGTTCCCTAATCGTGATGGTCATGATCGCACAAATATTTTTTTGTTTACTAATTTTACTGTTTCATACAAAAATTATCAAAAAAAAAACAGCGAGTAAAATTGTATAACAACAATGCGATTTCCATTCCGAATAAAGTGCAGCACAAGGTTGCTTATTTATTCCATTTAATAGAAAACAAAATAAATTTTTTAATTTATCATCTCTTGATTGTTAAAATTTTGTTTGTTTATTGTTATTTTTTTCTTTAGTTTGCACATGGGCAGAGCACATGTACATTTGTTAGATCCTGATAAATAAAAACAAACTTTTTAATTGAAAAGTAGAGATTTATTAAATATGTATATGTATGTATAGTATGTATTAGGTATACATACATATGTACATATTTATATGTGCAATATGTATACACATACAGTGGCGAGCAAAAGTGACAAAATGTTTAACATATTTAATAGATTATAGCAATGTAACAAAATTATTTTCAGCATCATGCAGATCGGTTCAAACTGACGCAGGACATTACTTATTTGAGAAAGTAAACATAGCTCCAAATATATTTTGTCCCACTTAGATTTATTTAGCCATTTGTTTTGCCATACTTGAATTGCTCAATATTGTGTAGGCAGTGCCTGATTGTAGCTTTCGCTCTAATAGATTCTACATTATTACATGCACAGAAAGAAAACCGCCGTACTAAATTCAAGTATTTTCTACTTACATATTTTAAAATTTTGAAAACAAATAGGTAACAATAAAATGTCCTTTAATGAACCCAAAAACGGAATTACTTTAGATAACCAACCCTTTAGTTTCTTAAAATGAGTACAAAATTCTTTAATCAGGTGAAAAATCTTTAACCCACTAAAAAATTAAATTGAGCACTTAATATTCTGTACGTCACATCTCAAACACCGTGATTTTTGAGATTTGTTTTAAGTTTTAATTCGACTGCCTGTTTCTCTTTCCATCTCAGTTTTGGTCGAGCAAGGGTTAACAACCCAATTTTTTCGACCATTAATGCAACTTTTAAAATGAAAAATTTACATGAAGAACAGATATAATTCTTAAACCGTTTCGAAGTTCATAACAATCATAACTAAACGTGCAAATATGTGGGGCGATAACTCAGAATAATACTCGCACCTACATATTATACACAATTCATTTGTAAAGGTACGGTCTTTTGCTTAGGGTTGGTGTTATTAAATTGGTTTTTATATCACAAAGTGAAGTCAGATTGACAGTTAATTTACTTACCAACGCACAGGCGTATGGCTTCATACATTTGACGGCAAAAAATAGAAAGAGTTATCCTAGAGTAGTGACATTTGGCACATTTGGCTGATATCTGCAGAAGGATTGATGTCCTGCCCCGTGTATTAATTAAGAGTTTAATTATCTTTTTTCTACGAAAAACTAAAAGCGCTTTCTTATGTTGATCAAGCATAAAAAGCTAAAATCTAGTGAATATCCGCGAAAAAATGCATGTCAGTCGCATATATCCTTGACTTAAAAATGGCGTCATCAATAAAATGTGTGGCTTCGTGAAATTTCGTAAGAACATTAACTATTATATTTTCGTTCACGTTGGGGCAAAGATGCACTCTACTTGGAAATGTCCTTAATATACAAATTTCCTTAAAATATGTAAATATTTTAAGTTGACATACATACATACATGAATCAAATGAGTTCAAACTAGTTAAACATTTATTCAAAGGAAGTTGATGTTTTATACTACTTGTGAAATGATCCTTATGATACAAGCAGACGATGCAAAGCATGAGCATTTGTTGTAGTTCTATTTTAATTTCTATAAAGCATCAACCTATGTAATCTTAATAAGTTCCTTACTCAATTCTCAACATGACAAAGATAAAGAACACATATTAATAATTACATTTGATAATTTGCTTTTACTTCTACTTTTTCAAATGCGTCTAGTGTTGTGTGTTTGTGTTGGTTTTAAATAAAAAATGGCAGAGCAGTACGCAAATTGTTAGGGTATCCCACAAATAAATACTTTCAATAAACTGGCAGTGGTCAGGTTGTACTTAAGAAATAATTACCAACCACGCTTGATGTTTACTCGGGCACATCTGATTTAAGATCATATGGATTTGCTGTTAGAATTTCATTAGGCATTAATGGCATAAGCCTATAAGTATGCAATATATTTGTTTAAAAAAATTTTAAGGTTGTTCAACGATCGGCAAAAGTCACTGGAGATTTTATAGCCTATTTCTGATGATGCTTTTTTTAAATTTGGTTACTTACAAGACTAAAAAAATCAAACCTATGGAATACACGTTAGATAATTTTTTGCTTAATATTTATGTATATAAAACTTAGCGCTTAAACTGTTACCGCTTAATACGGTTAAGTTCTATAGTCGGACCCTGCATATATTTTGCAGCAGGTCGTAAACATACATAAGCCCTCGATATTTGAAAGGTCTAATTACAAATTGCTTCGTTTCAACAGCTAAACTACCTTGGGCGATCATCCATCCTGGAATAAAAATCTTACTGTTTAAAACAGCTGTCCACAAGTTAACAGATTTCGATTCAAGGCGAGACGAAAGTTTGTTACAATTTTGAGATATAATGAAAATGTAAAATCGAATAAATATGAAAACAATTTCTTACCGTTTATAATTTTTTCTTTAATTTGAAATATATGTATATTACATGTGTAGTAGTAGATAATTGCGTATAAAAATTACTAAATTACATTGTTTCATATTCATTTGTTTGCAATAAGTTACGACGATTTTCTAGCAATCGCGTATTATCCCAATTGTTTACCATTTTGCGTTGTTTCAAACGTTCTTCAAATTGGAATTGCAGACGCTCAGGTCGCGTATAGAGTGTAAAATTTATCTCGGGCATTCCATTCATTGCAAGTAAATAATTAATACGAGCTCGTTCTTCCGCAATGGCATAAACATCATTTATTGTCTCTGGATCATTAATGAATTTTTCAAAATTTGAATCTACGATTTCATAATTTGTTGATAGTCTGGGTGCAAGAATTTTTGGCGTTGCCTTCAGTGTCTTCAAAAGGGTTCGTGAGTCAGGTATATTACTTGAAAACTGTTGAGCTTGTTGCCATTGAGTGGGAATTGCTTGATTAGTGGTATTAGTATCTTCATCGTCATCATCATCTTCGAGAGATATAGTTTGAAATTGCATGTCTGGATCAGTCATTGCATGAAGAACACTTTTGCGACGACGACGTCGTGACTGAGATTGCTGGTTGTCATCTTGTTCCATATTATTATTAGTTAATGATGTGTTCGAACTTGATGTAGGCGTGTGGCTATCCTCATCGGAATCGATTATTTCAATAATTTTACTCATTTTACTTGTTTTTGATTCTTATTTTCTACCACTTAATAATTCACACGGTGTAAATTGTAAACATTTCTGTTCTATTGAATTTCAGCTGTTCAAGTAACGACATTTAGCGTTTTTTGGTAGGGAGTTCAAAAATAGATAAACTACATCCATAAAAAAATAAAAATAATCGCAAAGTCGATTATCGTGATATATTCAAGCCGTCTATATTGTATAACTAAAGAGTAATAGTAGTTGATAACATCTTTGTCTTGATGAAGCTCTAACTTAGGTATATAAATACAAAATTATTGTTGTGTAAATATTTTTGCTTGGTTTATTAAAATTGCATATAAGAGGCCTAAGAAAATTACACAATATATCAATATTCTTTTTATTATTGATTCTGTGCCACCTTTTTATAACATATGATATTGACGATATTGTTATACAATATGAAAAGTTGCATAATTATATTGAAAGTGTATGAGTCGCTGTAAGTCTTCTTCTAAAACATCAACGATTATATATTAGGTAGTACCATATTTCCAGTACTCAAATTTATTGCTTACAATTCTCACTTGAAAACTACCACGGCATTTTGCAATAAAGGAACGATGTCTTTTCTCGCATATCCACGAAGTTATCCTAAATGCACAATTTTTTATTTCAATACAAATTATGGAATAAAAAACCGCTGGTAGAGCTATTAAAACAGCTGCAGACAGCATTATTGAAACTGGGATAACGGTAGACCATTCACAATAACGTTTTCGTTTACAACTCGAAAAGTACCGCCTTATCGGCTTTTTTATAAAGCTCAAGATTGTTTTGCCGAAAATTATTTCAAATGTGTCGAGCTGCACTTATAATATTTGTACAAATAATAATTTTCATTTAAATTTTATAATGGGTGCACAGCAAATGAAACCAGGTAACCATCAATTTGTTTTACATAGAGACAAGCAGCAATATTTGTCATTAGGAAAAATATCAAATGAGAGTTCCAAAGGTGTCAAACAAAAAGTTATGAATCAAATTCATGGGGAAACACTTACTTCTGAACGAAACCTGTCTTTGATCTCTCATCCAAAACAAAGCGCTACAGTGGCTGATTTTGCTAAAATTAAACCCGAACCCAGATCAGTAAATGAAAATTTGAATGATCAAACCGCGTTGCAGCTTAATGATAATATTCAGGGCGAACCTCTAAAGAAAAAGGTTAAATGCGAACTTGTAGACATATTTAATAGAATCAAAGAATCTTCGGAGGCAGATGTTAATACAACTGCTGCCGTAGAGGATTGTCTAGAAGTAAACCCAATTCTTAAAGCAACAACAAAAATTGACGTAAAAAGAGAATTACTACAAACCAGCGATGTGGAAAACCGTTTGAAAGCCGTTAAACAAGCCAATGATACATCCCAAACCATTACTGATCTAACAAAAAGTGTTGACTCCAATAGTGAAAGTATTAATCAAATTTCCTCGATAATAAAAACCGAAATTACTGATGCTCAATTGTCAAATAAACATGTTAAATTCGAGTACATAAATATTTTTGATACAACCGTTGAATCGTTGGAGGCAGAAGTCAATAATGGTGTTCATGTTGCTGAAGAGGCTCGTCTAGAATTTAATGAATTGCTAAAACCACACGATGTTGAGAACAGCTTGGATACTGCTACACCAAAAATTAATGTTACATTACAAAACCATGATATTCTGGAATTAAGTGATGATTCTGATAGTGAAAGCTCCAATGAAATTTATTTGACAATAAAAACTGAAAGAACTGATGATATAAAATTAAAGGAAAATGTGAAAAATAAAAGTTTTCGGAATACTGATGACAAGAATAATAATCATCAATTGACTAAATGCACACAACTAGTCAAAAATCCTTTGGCATTTCTTTGGAATAAACGTAATAAAGTCTTAATAAAAGACCCGAATATACGAAATGAAAATACAACTCAGGTACTTGGAATGGCTATAAAATATTTTTTAATATATTTATTTATTTATTTATTTAAAAACTATATAATAATAAATTATTATATAGTTATGATTTTTGAGCACTAGCTACTTTGGCCATCAGCTCCAATAATATAATTAAAAAAAAAATTAGTCTTTAGACACGATGAGATGTGAGATATCTCTTAAAGTTTAAGAGATATTCTACTTTGCAAATCGAAATTTGAATTCTTTTATCCGCTTTAGTCTAGTTTTTAATTAATTACCATTTAACAAATTTTGAATTGTTCCTTGTGATATCCGACAAATTGAATGTTTCTGTTGTTCCAAAATTCCATTTCCGAAATAATTAGAACGGATTTTGCATTATTACGGTTGTTGAATTTTCATCTTTCACTTCGACTGTGTGTACAAGATTAAAGAATAAATGATGTGTGTTCTTTAATTAAGTTTAACTTGTCGAAGGCGGAGGCGAAAATTCGGCAGCACTAATAAGCGCTAATATTACACGTCTTGTTTGTAAAGACAAATCCAATTTCGAAAAGAAATTTAAGAAAATTGCAAAAAGAATATTGGTTTTTGTAGCCAGAGATCACGGAAGTCGAGAAATGGCTTTAAATTTTTTAATATCAGCTGCGTGATTTAAGATCGCTGTAACGGGAAATGTTTCTGTTTTAACTTTCACCGTGGTGTCATCTCTTCAGAAAAATATAAAAAAAAAGATTATCCTTTATTTCACGATAACTAAAAAGGAATTTGCGCAAATTTCTTTATGCAAAAAAAAAAATTTTTTAAATTGGTCTTTTAATCTTTATTTTAAATTACGTTGAAGTTTTTATATAAAAATTATTATTTGTAAATACATATGGGCAGTTTTAAACTTCTAAAATGTATTTTTTTTAATTTTATCAATACTAATTGGGGAACATGATTATTTTTAGGAAAACTTTTTAAATAACACTATAAAATCGGCACCACAATTGGAAGCTGCAAGTCCTTCCAGAAAATCTCCATCATCAAAAAATAATGAAAATAAAATTGTATTAAAAGCAGCAGCTGAAGAATCATCGGTATACAAATTATAAATACATTTCAAACTGATCTAAATATTTATAAATATACTAACTAATCTCTCTTTTTTAGATCTGTGTCAGTGAATTAACTATTAAATCAGAAAATCTCACCATATCAGAAGCTAATCGGGTAAATAAAAAATAACTTCATAGCAAATTACTTTTACTTCAAATATTTACTCTTAGGATATTTATAAAAGTTCATATTCGAATCAAAATTGTTTAAGTTACCATGATTCATCATCATTAGATGTCAACTTAAGTAATGAAGATACGGATTTCGAAGAAGCTTTATCCAAACAATCCATCGAAGATTCGAAGTATTTTTCTATAATTGAAATTTCCTCTGAAGAAAATGCTGAATTGCCAGTTCAGAAATCACAATTACACAAAAATATAGAAACTCCAAAAGCTCAAAAGCCACATCGAAATAATGTACGAAAACAACGAATGAGAAAAACTCGAAGTAAAAAACTATTTAAAACTGTGGAAAAGGTAAGTTTCTTCTGAAGTGTCTTTACTGTAAATATATATAATTTAGAAATTTGTTTGACGTTATTAACAACTGTGTATCTCTTTATGTAGTTTTGATTATTTAAAATATTAATTATTCCTTCTTTTCCTTTAGCCAAAAACTAAAAATAATCGATCCAAAAAACACTGTGCAAAGGATTCAGCATATAAATTAAAGCTCTCAAAAGAAACTATTTTAAAAAATTTACCTAAAACGCATATAAAAACTCGTAAGAAAGTATATAAACCAATTGCCAAAAAGACAACCAATTCTTCTAAAGCAGCGTTTCCTGCACCTTTCAAATTGGAACCTTCACTAGAGCTGCCCAAACCCATAATGTTTAAAAGTGAATTCGGAGCAGTAAATATAAGAAATAAAAAATCTTATCTTAAGCCAGAATGGCAGCCTTACGTACGTTTGAAACGTATAAAAAGCGAAGAACTTTTAGTTCCTATTAAAACAAAACGTTTAGGAAGAGCTCGTAAATTTAAAAGCACAACAAATATAGACCACCAGCAAATGACAAGTGAAGGCAGACATGATTTTCTTATACAACGAGCTTATAGCTTGAATACATGCACTAAACTCAATCGCTTAAGCATTGATCATGATCATTATTATTGTAATGAGCAGCGCTCATTCAGCAACCATCGTACATCATCTTATAGCAGGCTAACTAATACACCGAACGAATCTCTTAACGAAACAGAATCGAAATATTATAGTCCTCAAGAATTATGTTCACTTTTTCACTCCTCAACTCCGAACGCTTCTTCAATATTAAGCGGTCCGCTTGATAGTGGCGTTTCCACATCAACTCCTCGCTTGTCTCATCATTCTTCTGAACATAATAAAACTCTACTTTTGGAGGTTGCAGCTGAACGTGCCTTCATCAATAACCATTTAATACATTTTGGCTATTCACCCATACAATTCGACTTGTATAATAATCTGAATGATTTGACTGTTTTTCTTAAATATTTGTTTGGAAATTTGAATGCAAATTGACGGTATTTATGCACTTTTTTTATTTTTGTGTATTTTTAAATGAATTTCGTTTAGTTTTTTTACGTTTTATTATAGAAAAAATAAAATCTTTATTTTTTGTTAAAAAAATTAAATTTCTTTATAGAAATCATGGTATAGGGTGGCGCAGAATGAGCTCTGTGATGTAAATGGTTTATAAATTTTTTTATTTATGCGATTATTATAATTTTTTTTTAAATACAGTATATTATTGGGGAATTTTTGGTAATTAGCTTTGAAAAATTTTATCCTGTAAGTGATGCCTATTTTCTGCAAAATTTCGGGTGTAATGGCCATGATTTCATTTCGAATGTTGGTTTTTAGTTGTAGTATGGTTCTTGGTTAGTTAACGTACAATCTTTCTTACAAATATCCCCAAAGAAAACTGTCAGGAACTGTTAAATCTGGTGAAAGCGGAGGCCAGTTAAAATTTCTTGTGCGCGAAATTATGCGTTCGCTGAATATGTCCCCTAACAAAGCCATTGAGGCACCTGCATGCAGTATGTGCAGTGGCTCCATCTTGTTGAAACCACAAGTTTGGATGATTTTCCACAGCTGACCTAACAAAACTTTCCAACATCGTTAATGTTGATGGACTATGCTGCATGCTCTTCCGTACACGTTCAATATTTCGACCAGTGTGCACGGTAGGTGTTCTTCCGGCACCAGAAAGGGTTCTTAGAGACCCATGTTGACGAAAATTTCCAATCAAATGGTTTATTGCTGACGCTGTAGGTTCAATGCGTACATTAAAATGACGACGATATGCACGCTGTGTCAAAACAATAGACTGTTTGTTGGTTTGAAAAATAAAATTCAATTATTTTTGTACGTTGTTTGAGCGTGTAATGATTCATAATTAATTCCCCAAGTCTTCTTCATAAAATGCTGAAAAAAAAACAAAGAAAAATAATTAAAAAAGTTATAAAGAATTCAAACCATATAGCTCATTCTGCGCCACCCTGTATAATAATGTACGACATTTCCACATATTTAAAGTCTCATTTTGTAAAACTTTTTATGGTTAAAATTCATAATTAATTATATTTCCCAGTATGCAATAATTTTCTTCATTGTACTTCAAAAACTTCAATGTTATTAAAATGTACTTAACAATATTTTCTTTCTTGTACGTGCACAAAAGCTTTTTCGCTACAAACTTTAAATAAAGAAAAGCTTTTGGATATAGTGAATGGTAAATCGACTTCGATTTTAGTTGTTTAATGATTTTCATCGTTTATTTTATGGTCGGCTATGCACCTTGGCCAACTTTAAAGTGAAAACTATTTTTAACAAGGTTAATCGAAAATTAAATCCAATGAATATAAAAATTCCAACTTTTTTTAAAGAATTGTTCTTGGCAGCGTTTGCGTTTCTCTTAAAAATTTATAAATAAATTTAAAAAATTATTTTATCAATCTAAAAAGTTAAATTTAGTTGCAAAATAATTAAAATGAAAATTTTTGGGTTGAGTTCCTATCTGAGTTTACTTACACATTTCTTCTTAATTTAAGAAGTTATTTTTTGGATAAATTCATTATTTTATTAAGAGAGTACTTTTTCAATTAAAACAATTTATTCATCAGACTAGCAGAACGGATCAGTACTGATTTCGAGGTCGCTACACCATCTCATCAGCGTTCTTTGTTGGAATAATTAATCATCAGAGATGGAATATCGTACTAACCGAAATGAATAAGCTGCACTTTTCGTATTCTAATTCGTTAAACAATATGGTTAAATAGTTGATATTCCTAGTCACTAGTATCCACCATCAAAAGTGGTAAAATCGAACAAAAGAACGCTGATGAGATGGTGTAGCGACCTCGAAATCAGTACTGATCCGTTCTACTAGTCTGATGAATAAATTGTTTCAAATGAAAAGTAATTTCTTAATTAAATAATGAATTTATTCAAAAGTAATTTATTAAATTAAGAAGAAATGGGTAACCTCAGATTTGAACTCAAGCCATAAAAATTTTCATTTCAATATACAGTAGAAACTCGATTCTTGCACGTAATGAAAACCGGGCTCGGTGCAAGTTTCGAGGTTGTCGCAAGTAACGAGTATTAATTTCCTATATAAAATAAAAGGCATCTGCTTAGAATCTAAGTTTAATATTTCAATTCAAAAGACTTAAGTTCAACGCATTCGTATAAAACAGTAAATACATATTTTATGTGGAATTAAAGAAATTTAAAATTTTTGTTTGTTTGGAAGCCAGCCGACTTTTCCTGAATTTTGCCTTTTCCCTGAGCATATCAGATGATATTGTTAAATTCTTTGCTCTTTCCATTTTTGGAAACTCCAAGGGTTTAAGCGTCTTTCTTCTCTCAGGGCCGGATTCAGAATGCGCCACAAATTTCTTTACGGTGTTTTCATTTCTCTTAACACCAGTTATTGTTGATCTATGCACATGAAAACTTTCGGCTAAGGAATTGGTGGAAAATCCACCACTTAATTTCTTTAAAATCTCAGCTTTGTAAATGTTTTCTTTGCCATTATGACACCGCACCTCTCAATAGTCAGCTTAAAACTTATTCAAATTACAACATTTCATCAGCAGCATAAAACGATGGGGATTTCGCGAAATGTATTCAGTCTAAGAAAACGTAAACAAAGCAGCACGCAAGAGTGATACAAAAATGTTGCAAGTATCGAGTTCAAAATTTTCGGATGTCGCAAGTACTGAGTGCGTAATAAAAAATATTTCTATGTTGCAAGAATCGAGGTGTGCAAGTATCAAGTATGTGCAAGAATCGAGTTACTACTGTATATCTTAAACAGTTCAACAATTACGTATAAATATTAATAATTAAAATAGTAAAACTGGTTTTGCGAGTCTAGAAATTTTTTTTAGTTACAATTCTTTTAATTACTACTAATATAAAATATCCGCAGGCAATATTATTGCACAATATCAATTATTGCACGTTAATATTACAAATATAACGAAAAGTAATAAAAAATTGTGTGTAAAGAAAATCATTCATGTTGACCTAGTGCTATAATTTTCACCGCACTGTACATACTACATATTTGTTTATTAGAAAAATCATAAATATATTAATTTGTGAAACAATTTGGTTTTAGCTCATAAGAATATTTAAATTACATTTTATATGCAAATATGGATGTCAATCTATCCAATGAAAATATGAAAGCAACTTAAATGAAATTGTGTACCACTATGTATGAAATTTAATACGCATTGTGAAATTGTTCATAGAATTAATGAACAAAAAAATCGAATAAAATCGTTCATTGGATTTATGAAGCGTATTTTATGCGTATGAGTTTAAGGTTACGCTTAACTAGTGCAATTAATCGCGATTACTATTAGAAAGGATTTGTAACCCCTAATAGCGAGTGAAATTTTAATTACAAGGTGTGAAACTGCGCATGCTGCTCTTCAGCATATGACCTGTTAAACTTAAAAAAAAAATAAAAAAATCTTATATAAAGGACATAAAGTGTAACAAATATAAACTCTATGGAGAAATAGCAAAATAATAAATAAAATGTTAGACAACGTGCTAACATCATTCTATGAGTATGAAATAAATGTGAATATAAACATACAAAAGCAGTAAGTAATCATTTATTTTAAATTTATTACCTTTTATCTGATGGCCTTTTGATTAATTTCAAGATTTGAATTTGTCGAACCAATACTGAGAAACATAAATGAATACCTTGATCCAAATTATATATTAAATCTTTGGATACCTCTAGTGGGTGGCTTTAATCACAAATTGCTGGTACAACTAGTATCATCACTAAGTTTGATAAATACCTTGGCGTCAGTAGTAAAATGGTAAGCAACTGTTTCTTTAATATCGGTAACATTAAAATATTTATTCTTACCTTTTCAGGTGCTTTCCCGAATACCGCCCTGTTTGGTGGATTAAAGAAAATTCTTACGATTACAAATATAATTTTAAAGACATAGAAATAGATTCTTTTAGCTGTGAAACCAATGCTGGTTTCCCTTCTACACATGCTACAGCCTTTACCACATTTACTTTGATAGTAGTGTGGCGTCTTGTACATTCTTTTGTGTCTTCATTGGATTTCATTATCTCCGACAAACGTCTGTTGATTTATGCCAGTGTCTCATTGCTTTCAGCCTTCTTGTGGTTCACTCGTTTATATTTCCTTTATGAATTTTTACATCAATGTTTAGTTGGATCCTTATTTGCTGCTGGCATGATACACATACTGAAACGTTTTGCTACGCCACTAATTAATTTGGGAAAATTAAAAGCCTTATTGTCCGTTGTTGAATTTGGTTTAATACCCATTAGTGCATATTTTGCAATGTTATGTATGGATGTGGACCCATTTTGGTCTGTACGAATGGTAAGTAGATGTTTTAATGATTATTTGCATCTTTTTTCAATTTTACATATTCACAAGTCTGTTTTGTCTTGAATCATATCTGATGGAAAACTCTTATTTTGGAGTACAATACAATGAGATATGGCAGAGTGGGGGCTTATTGTAAAGAAAAATTAATGCAAGCAAATATTAGTCAAATCCAAAAACGTTATTTTTTGTGTAAATAATGCAGAATTATGCGTTGATTATCTTGTGCAAAAAGTTCATACAAATGTATTGCAAGTAGGCCTCCCACCCTGGATGTAGCCTTTACTATCCTACTATTCCTACACGGATGCATCTCTTTCTCAACCTCTAGTTATCTGTCTCTCTACAGCTTCATCTTTGACCTTTTGGCTCTATTTTCCTCCGCTCCAATATGTCTTCTACATCTTCTTTTACTTTTCCTTCTCTTGCTGAGGTTAACATAAAGGGATCATAATTATTCTTTGGGCCCAAGAATTTCAATTTTCTGCATCTCACCAGCGTCCTGTCAAGTTACCTTACAGGTAGGCCTCGTTTAACAGGGGGCCACGTGCCATGAAAATGCCATTTTAATCAAAACCACGTTAAGCGATATAAGAAACCATTGCAAAAAGATGGTTTACGTTCCATGATTTCCAAAAAATGTGAATTTCAGGCATATATTTCATATTTTATATTAGTTCAAAACATATCGCTCCTTTAATGGGACATGGGCGTATCACAAAAACGTCATTCGCAGAATTATTCGTTGATCATCTTGTGTAAAAGAAATTCATATAAATATGTATATTATTTACTCACCTCTTGAGGGGACCATATTTTTTCTTTTTCTATTGAGCTTTAGGCCGAGGCAAATAGAATCCGTTGTACGTTATACGTTGCTTTTTTCAACTGACAACGAAGATAAAATACAGGTTTTCTTATGAGCTTTGTTACATTCAGTACGTCTCCGTCAACGCAAAGTACTAAAGTTGGGCAACTTATAACGTACGTTGAATACTTTGATAAATAATTTTTTTTGCTTTGTTCTTATTAATCTTTTTGTTTTGTGTTGTGACAAAATTAAATTAAATAAAAATTAAAATTCAAAAAAGAAAAACAGAATTCCATTGAAAATGTGTACTTTAATCAAATGAAGCTGATTTAATGTCCGCCAACAAAGTACTCATTGTGTCAACCTCCTCCGCCGATACTTTAACGTCAGTTGAAAACAGCAACGTATAACGTACGACGGATTCTATGTGCCTCGGCTTTTTGAATAAATTTTAAAGTCGTTTTGTGAAGAACAATAAACAATTTCAATTTGTTTCTTATAAAACAATTACATATTACCATATTCATAATAAAATAATTTGGGTTTAATATCCATTTTAAGGAAAATTTGTGTGAAAAAATTGTCCTAAAATATATTTCAAAAATAAAAATTATTTTTTATGAATAATGGCTTTAATATTTCACTATACAGCTACGCGACAGAATATCGTGTAAAAAAGATAAGAGTAGATATCTATATAATTAATAGCCAAAGACGTTTTTAGATGCCTTTTACGCTCATATTATACAGCCGATTTTGACCAAACTTGTATAATTTTGAAGATTTTATTCACAAATGTGCACAATCTATATTTCGTTAAAATCGGTTCAGTATTTTGTGTATAAAGTTGCTACAAATCCATGCACACTTATTGTACATAAACAAAGTGGACATGTGTGTTTGTCGAATTGGCTTTTGCAAAGAAATGAAACTGAGCATCATGGCTGCCTTCCTAAACGTCTGTATGCAACGTCAAAGCAGTGTTAAAATCATGCAATTATAGTTTATAACACTGCAAATCGAATGCATTGTCTATAAAAAGCATTGCCAATTTAAACAATGCGATAGTAGCGTTTATTTGGTTATCAACTGCGAAACATTTGACTTTAGCAATGCTATACTTTGTCAAAGTTTGCGCGGTTGCATTTGGGAATACGTGACATTGTTGCACTGCAAAGCAGCATGCGTTTAGGAAGGCAGCCCATTTTCCACGCATAATTTTTAAACAAAAAGAGGACTAATAAGTTTTAACTACTCGTATGTTTATTTAGAAAGTTTTTTGTTTTTGAATTTTATCGTTTTTATTTATGTAAATCTTTAATATTTAATTATTTAGAATATGATCGATTGTGTCGGCCATAGGAAATACTAGTCCATATAAAATGACGGTGTTGATTTCACGAACATATTAAATATCAGATAAAATAAGATAAATAAGTAATTAAAATTCATGTTGCTTCATAAGCTTATTTTATTTAAAACAAAACGACTATAAGAAAACAGTTGATTTAGAAAAAGTAATCACAAATATCTTAAAACTTACCGCCAGTCCCACGATGTCACACGTATTCGTGCTTTCGTACAATTATATAAAAAAATTTAGAATTTGTTTTTTTTATGTAATTGTACGAAAGAACGAATACGTGTGACATCGTCGGACTGGCAGTTAAAAATATATAAAAGTTTAATTTTTTGCGAGAGACATAACCTTCATCGCTAAAAATATTTTCCAAATCATAATCAATTGGTGGTGAAGAAGTTCAGAGATTTTAGTCACAAATTTCGAAATTTCACGATAATTACCGATTAATAATTTCACATCACGTTGAAATTTCGCGAATCTTTCCTCGTTAAGATCATGCTTGCGAAAATTACCGCTTAATTTAGCAGCCATTTGGAATCCTTCTTTTGCTATAACTGAAGTGAGGTTGGGAAGCTCTACGCCATCATCAGTAATTTCTTTGGTGTCGGTTGTCTCAAGGAGGCACTTAGGCCTCCCTCCCGAAAATAACAATAGTTCATCAATATTTGTAGGCGTTAAATCATTGAAGGCTTCTTTCTACTCCAACATCATGAGCTATTGTTATGATTTTGGAATACTCAAACGTGTTAGAAGGCACTGGGCTACTATTTTTAAAGCAAACTGGTGAAACGTTTCTCCCAACATGCGTTTAACGTTGATTATTTTAATTCATGTTTGATAGCGTCCATAATAGAAAATTTCCTTCACTCATTTTCCACATTTTTAGTCCATCGCGTTAAATCAAATCGCGTAAAAACAGAATGAAATATTTGTTTGGAATCGCGTTAAATGAATTTCGCTAAAAAAATATTCGCATAGAAACAGAATTGAGTGTAAATGTAAAATATTAATTTTGGAAATAAGTCCAATTATAAATTTTTAAAAATAATGAATGCAATAAAGGACCCATTAAAACCATTCAAACAAATTTTATAAATTATTATTTCAGGCTTTTAAATGGTGTGCCGATCCCCTGCATTTGAAACATGAAAGCTCTCCAGTCTTTATACTTTGTCGTGATTTCGGTTATCTATTGGGCGTAGCCTTATCATGTCCCTTGGCCAAAAAGTAAGTTAAGCTTTTCCAAGTTATTTAAATTGTTACTGGTTAATTTAATCATTTATTCCTTTTATAGCTATGAAAACTCGGCTAACAATTATCGCAAACGTCTTCCTCTTTTATTAGTTATGGAAATCATAAATGCTCTTGTCCGCTCATATACGCCGAAACAATATGGACGTTTTATATTTGTTGCTTATGAGTTTTTAAGGAATTGCTTGCATTCCTTAATGCTGTTAACTGTGTTACCAAAATTTGATACCAAATAAAATAAACTATAGATTTTAATAACAACTAAAAACGTTCATTGAATTTTTGTGAAATCTTCGATGTTTTTTTAATGGATTGTCTTTCTGTTTTTTTTTTGTGAAATTTAAAAACCGAAAGTTTTTGTGAAATTTAGATTTTTTAAGCTATTGCATAGCTTTTATCGCGACCGAATCAAGAAATTCACCACGCTCAAAAAGTGGAACTTGAATTAATATCAAAAAAAAAAAAATACTGCATAAATAAAAAAAATGTATAATTATAATTGCATAAGTTGATAAAAAAATGCTATGCAATAGCTTTGCCGCAGCAGACCCCGAGATCCACACCTCTTTTTTTTGTTCACTTTCCTTTTTTTATGAAAAAAAAGAGAAAAGTGTGCTTGATCACGCTTGAACATGCATGATCGTAATTAGTTTTATGTTTCAGTGAGCGTGAGCGTGCATGAATGTGAGTGTTAAAAAATTTAACGTGAGTGAGTGTGATTGTTTCGCAATTTTTTTTACTTATTGCATTTTTTTTAATTTAATTTTTTAGTATTTTCAATAATTTTATAGTTTTTTTTTTTGAAATATTACGTTAGCGTCAGTTTTCGTGATTGTTACCATATTTTTTACACTCACGTAATCCAAAAATATCAGGTCATGCATGAGCAGAGTTTGTTTACTGTGAACGTGCATGAGCGTGAGTTAAAAGTTACTCACGATCCCATCTCTACTATGTATTATACTATGGCTTTGTTTAAATTTTGACTTTAGTCTTGACTGCAGTTAAGCTATGCAATAGCTTTGCCGCGGCAGACCCCGATTTCCACACCTCTTTTTTTTTTTTTGTTCACTTTCCTTTTTTAATGAAAAAAGAAAATTCTGCTTGATCACGCTTGAACATGCATGATCGTAATTAGTTTTATGTTTCAATCACGTGAGCGTGCATGAACGTGAGTGTTAAAAAATTTAACGTGAGTGAGTGTGATTGTTTCGCAATTTTTTTTACTTATTGTATATTTTTTTTAATTTAATTTTAGTATTTTCAATAATTTTATAGTTTTTTTTTGGAAATTTTACGTGTGCGTCAGTTTTCGTGATTGTTACCATATTTTTTTCCACTCACGTAAGCCATGCATGAGTTTGTTTACTGTGAACGTGCATGAGCGTGAGTTAAAAGCTACTCACGATCCCATCTCTACTATGTATAATACTAGACTTTAAATTTTATTTAAATTTTGACTTTAGTCTTGACTGCAGTTTAGTTTTTCATTGTTAACTTTTAAATGAAACTTTTTCAACTCATTTTGAAAATATTGACTTAATTTTATTAAACATAAAAAAAAAATAATAAATAAGTTAAACAGTATTTTGTTATATAATTTGAACACTGATAACGAAAATTAAACTAAAGACAAAAATAATTAAATTTATACATTTATAAAAAAGAAAAAGAAAATAAAATAGTTAAATAAATACATACATACATGTTTCTAATTTTCATTTAAATTTCTTTATCTAAAATTTGACTAATTTGTGTTTTCCTTTTTTCGTTTTCTTCCTTTTGAATATTAGATACGATTACATTCACGTAACGTAACAACTTTTATACATTTGTGTGTTAGTTTGTCTAACATTTATATTAGAATACTAAAATTTTTAATATTTATACGTAACTTCTTTGAACTACTAAAAATTTTAAAAATTTATTTGTTTGCTAAATGCCTGATTTCGAAACAGTGGGTATTTTCTAGAGACTTGTATGAATTTGTTCGAATTACTCCTCTGTTTTTTTTTTTTGCTTTGAATATTGTACAAATATTTCAATATTTATCCAAAATTCTCAAAGTGATGAATAAAGTAGGGTAACTTTCTAGTCTTGTTGACCTCATCACAGGCGGACATAACACTTTTTGTTAAGGGCCGTGGACCGCACGAAAATACACCAATTTTTGAGACCTTAAATTTGAAATTTAAAAAATAAATGAATATTAGATTTACGTTAAAATTTGTTTAGTAATCGTTTTCTACAAGAACGTCATAACTCACAAAACCTAATTTTTTTTGTTTAAAGCAGAATTATTCGTTATAAATGAAACTAAATAAATTTTTTGTAAATTTTTTTTTTAAATTTTTTTATGTGTTATGATGTTCTTCTAGTAACCGAGAGACATTTGGTTAATGTAAATTGTATTTAAACTCATTTTGCTGCTTACATAAGAATGTTTCTTTTGTACGAATTTCAAGAAACTTGACATATCTGGGCGACCGAAATGATTAACTGCCTTGAGTCCGGTAAATATCGAAGTTTTCGATAGACGTTGGAAATGGTTTTCACAAATATACTGAAAGTAAAAAGTTTTCTCTTGTCACTGAAAGTAACACATAAAATGTATATAAATTCAATTGAAAGGTAATTAACAAGTAAAGCCTCAGTTAGCCGACTGAAAGGGAATGTAACAGTCACCCTTATTCCAGTTGGCGACATCGACGTCACGTCAACACAATACCAAAAAATTGGGGGTTGTCTACACGTTTTCGCAAACAACTGACTACTATAGACAGGCCCATGTTATTTTCTGGACCTTAGAGAACAGAAATAGACTGCCAGTAGCACAAAATTGTACTTGAGAGCAAGTAGACAAGCTCTACTTTTTGGGTATTGTGTTAACGTGACGTCGATGTCGCCAACTGGAGTAAGGGTGAATATCTCCTATAGGAAATATTTATAATTTTATTTTAATTGTATATATGTATATTGAAACGATTAATTTGGCTCAATTTCAAACCCGAGTTTACCGCTTTTATTTATTCTAATTTTTATTGGAAAATTTTTACAAATACTTACAAACATTAATTTTTTTTAAATTTTCTCAATTTTATTTGGAATTTTCTCAATTCAAAACTAAAATTTCTCAATTTCATTTGGAATTTTCTCAATTGAATTTTTATTTTTCTCAATTTCAATGAAAAATGGTGTAGTACGAAGTTTCAAAAGAAAACTACTCGCAATTTTTTACATTTTGAGTGTTTTCGTATGTTTTAAATTGAAAAAAATAAATAAATTTTCAAGTATACAAAACAAATTCTCTACAAAAGACTACACAATTATTATTAGAGAATTCCGTGTAGAAATAAATTTGAATTTCCGTAAGAATTCTGTTACCAGCGTTTAAGAAATTTTTGTCCTTTCGTTATTTGGTACTTTATAATAAATTTGAAATTGTTCTACTTGTTATAATTTACGAAAATCAATAAATTTGTGTGAGTGCAACAACATTTTTCTACACCGCTTTACATGATTATTATTTTTTTTTTTTGTGAAAAAATAAATGTTTCAAGAACCTTAAAACTATCTTTGAAATAGTCGTCCTTCAACAAAACTACTCACCAGCATTGTTGTTCGCAAATCGAATTTGTGAAAGAATTGTGTAATGAATATGTGAATCTCCAAGACATTCGTAACATCCTTCTTTTCCACGTCACGCAGAACATCAATGAACCACTCAAAATGCTTATGAGATGGACAGATCCACAAAAAGTAGACTTTCTTACAAGCAACGCCAGAATAACGATTTGTACTTGTGCCAAATACCAAATCGTTCAAAATCGAAGCATAAGGAGTGACACCAATGCCACCGCCCACCATTACGGCCACTTCAAATTTATACCAATCCTGATTGCCACCCCCAAAGGGACCTTCAATGCGTATTTTAGGCTGATCTTCCGGATTGTAATTGCAGGGATCAAAATAGTTGCGTAACTTCCAGGTCCAGGGTCCCTGAGCCTTAATGTGACAGCTCAAGTAGTTCTCATGTGGTGCCGAAGTTAAAGTAAAACTGTGCATTTCATGCGGCCGAAAGGCCGTGCACGATAAGCGCACCCATTGACCCGAAAGATATTTTAGATTGGGCGGACGATAGAACTTAATTTTAATAACATCGGAAGGCAGCAAATCCGTTTCAATGACATCCAAAGCCATGTATTTGGTGCGCAAAGAGACAATTTTATCCAAAGTATAGATAATGCCCGGACCCAAAAAGAACATCCAGAAGCGTGGTGGCCCGGTAAGGCGGGCCAAGCCGTGTATCAGACTCAACAAATAAAGTCCTATGTAGAGTGTATGCATATTCCAGAAAAAATTATACGCCTTCTTGCGTATTGTGGGATGAGCGAATACAAAAATTATGCACATTATAATGAACAGTAAAACGCCAGTGGTACCTTAAGACAAGTGAATATTTGACAACGTTTTAAAGGGAATATTTTCTCAATAACCTACCAGTCACCGTTTGGAACAGCCAAAATGTTATATCCGGCTTATAGTCCGAGGCAAAGTGTACTTCTCTGGTCAAACATCTGAGATTTTCATGCGATTGTGTTGAGACATGATAGAAATTCACTATATGGCCCACTGTATGTAGCACCGAAAAGAAGAGGGCAGTGCAGGCAGCAATTTTATGAAATTGTATATGAGAATCCAACGGTATATATTGTTGTATGGGAAATTCTTTGAGTTTGGTTATCAGATTTCTGAAAGGATAAAGTTATCAATAAAATCGAAAGCATAAATATATTAGGTGTGTTCGAGTACTTCTACAGTAAAATGCAGTAAATGAGTAATTACTGAGTAAACTGAAGATTTTACTCTCAATAAAAGCTGTAGCACAAAAAAGTACCCGAAAGGAAAATTTGTAAAAATTCGTAAGATTAAGGAAACAGCTGATTGCAAATGCATGTAGTGTTGAAATATATTTACACTTTTGACTACTCAACTATTTTTCTTGTTGGTACTCGATGCAATATTTTAATTATAACACGAATATTTTAAGAAAATATAAACAAATTATTTTCTATAATCGTTTCTATGTGTTTATTTTTATTTTATTTGATTTTCCTAATTTGTTTCTGATTCAGTTTATTCAAAAGTATGTGATTATTTGTTTTTGCTATTGACTACCTTAACAGCAATTGCAGTACTAAGTAACCATATACTTAGCATTATCACAGCTCCAACGAAATAACAAAACAACAATGAAAATGGCTGTAAAAGGTTTTTACAAACAGTTATATGTTTGAAAAGGCATATACATCATCAACAACGAATGAATAGTTTAAAAATAATTGTTTGTTTATTATTTTATATTAGTTTATTTCAGGCTTTCCTTTTTTTAAGTAATTTTTTCACAAATTGTATACTTCTTGTTTTCTTACTTTTGTTTGTTTACCTTTGAATCATTGTTTTTTTTTGGTTTTACTAAATTTTACTACAAGAAATTTCTGCAGTAAAAATTTGTAAATTCTCAGCCATGAACTGTCACTTTACGCTCTCAAATTGTGTTCTCATTTACTGTAACTTGAGTAAACGAACGCAATTTCGTAAAATGCAGTAAAATTCAGTAAAAATTTTTAAAAACTTTTGGGTACTCGATAAAAGATATTTGTACAATTAAAAGAAGTTTAAGCTTTTATAACTCTAAAACAAAAGTGTTTAACTAGTGGCTGCCTTCCTAAACGCATGTTGAACAATTTCACTTCTTCGCATACGCAACCGTGCAAACTTTGACAAAGTACGACATTCCCAACGTCATCTGTTTCGCAGCTAAAATGCAAATAAACGCAACTGACGCATTATTTAAATTGGCAATGCTTTTTATAAACAATTGCTTTCCGCAAGACGCGTGCGTATGTGTAAATGGAAATAAATAAAAAAATCTTTTTTCACAGCTGACCGAGAATTTCATCTTTTGCTAGAAATTATTGCAAACTAAACCAACAAAACTGTTCACGATTGCTGAAAAATGTTTAGAATTGCACAAACATGCAATTTCAAATGCACAAGATTGTGAATAGGGTTAATGAATTTTACTTGCAGTGTTGTAAAGTATAATTGTTGGATTTAAATACTGCTTTGACGTTGCATACAGACGTTCTGGAAGGCAGCCAGTACAGGGAGTGTGTGCCGGGAAGGTATACTACTTTGTTTTGCCGCCATTTTGGTAAACATTAGTATTGATAGTTCATATTTGGCAGTCGTAAAGAAGATTGCAAATTTATTATGGAAAAATATTCGATAAACCAACGTGTTTTAATCGTTAAAACATTTTATCAAAATCAATCATCGATTACTGTGACGATGAGAAAGTTACGTGAAATTTTTGGGAGAAACAATATGTCAACAAAACGCACTATTTCTTCCCGGCGGACACCCTGTATTATTCTATTTTGTTTTCTTTTTGAAGAAAAATTCTATGAAATAAAAAAATACTAGAAAAGTGCTATTAATCGATCAATCAAACTTTTTGATTAATCAATATACTGATTAATCTATTAATTGATTAATCTTTAATCAAAACGCTGATGAATGTTTCTTTTTTTTTTTTTTTTTTTTTTTTAAAAGAGAAGTAACACTCAGGCAATTAGTATGCCTACCAACCCGTAGGTGTGTTACCTTCTTTGGGAAAGGGATAGTGAGAGAGGACAGATGGTGAAAGTGAGAAAGCTTAATTTTTACAACTCTGATATTGCGCGCTGTGTAGGTTTTAGATCAGTGTTGCAGCGCCCTTGATGTCAAGTAGGCGCATCTTAAATGTGTTTTTAAGCTCTGTAGCTATTTTATTAATTATTTTACTTCGCCGGCGATTTTGCTTCAATACCGACGAAGGAGGGCGCTGTGATGTCCGCTAGCATACACCAGTATCAATTGCTGCCAGAACTGTTCAGTGACCAGTGTGCTATGCCTTCATCACTTAAACAATCCGACAACAACAAATACAATGGCATACTAATGCACATCTGAAAAATGCTGGATGTTATGACTTGTCTGAAGCTGGGCTCGAACCCACGTTCTTAGACATTATTTGCTTTGCAGTCAACGCGCTAACTACTTCAGCCAACAGCACCCTCAATGTTTCAAATTTTGCTTATTCAGGGTTCGAATCGTCACATCCGTGAACGTAAAACCCATCGCTTAAAAATACACTTTTCGGATTATGACATACGTGAACGTGCTGTGTTTTATAAAAATCGGGATTATGACATCCGTGATCGTATGAGCGAACGTGAGAGTTTTACGAACTGTTATCCGTTAGCAAAATTGCGTTCGAGCGTAATCAAAAGCTTTCATAAAAAAAATTTCATAAAAAATATAAATAAATTAAAATTATTGCAGATGAATATAATTTTCTTAACACTTATGATCCAAGGACTAATAACAAATTGAATACAGTCGAACTTCCCTATAATGAATCTACATGGGACCAGAAAATCGCTTCATTATATAGAAACTTCGTTATACAGCAAATATATTTTTTGCACTTTTATTTTAATGCCTTGTTTTTTTTTAATATTTGATAAAATGCTGGAAAGAATTCCAAACTGCTTACCTACCTACCTATACCTTTTTTTCCTCCATGTTATACTTTATTAATTAATCACCCTTATTCCAGTTGGCGACATCGACGTCACGTTAACACAATACCAAAAAATTGGAGCTTGTCTACTCGCTCTCGAAAACAATTTTGTGCTACTGGCAGTCAATAGTAGTTATTTGTTTTCGAAAACGTGTAGACAAGTCCCAATTTTTTGGCATTGTGTTAACGTGACGTCGATGTCGTCAACTGGAATAAGGGTGAATAATAATTTTTTGTTTAAAGAAATTTTACTGCGCTTAGTCATTTTTGTTCACTGAGCACGGAGGACAACTACTGTCTAAATTGTTAATGATGGGACTTCGTTTCTTTTCGTTCTTTTTTTTCATCTTTTGGGAATCCCCTATTTATATATGTATTAGTATGCGTAACGGCAACTTGTTTGAAATAATTCATTATATGGAGACAAATGCGAAAGAAACTCAAATTTAAATCTGAAAAATTCACTGTATAGAAAAATTCACTGTATAGAAATTCACTATAAGGACATCAAAATACACAAACATTGGAACGAGAAAGCTGTGTTTTTGAAATGAATTCATAGTAGGGAGAAGTTCATTGAATATAAGTCCACTATAGAGAAATCCGACTGTAGAAATCAAAATTGTTCGCCAGAAAAAGATACACCCAACCGGGTTCAATGCTTTAGGGTCAATTACTTCTTACACTCATACGACTCATTTGCCTCACATTAGATATTATTTTGCAAACTGTACTCAGCACTGGTGAAACTCTGTTCTTGCAATTGAGTGTCTTTCGTCCGTCAAACGTACACGTTTTTACAAATCTGTAAGGAATATTGATGGACAAATCTTCCTCGCTATCACTTGAAGTTAAAAAAAAAAAACGTGAAGTCTCTTGAGGACACCGTTTCGAACTATGTTAATCAGCTGTTTGCATTAATATTAAACTTTTTTCGAATGATGAACTTAATGTGCTGTTCATAGAATCCAAGCGCTATCGAATTGAGTGAACAATTTGTATGAAAACCACTCAGTTATTCCAGTGGTTTCCATACATATTTTCTACTCAAGTCGATTGCTTGGATTCTATGAACAGCACATAAAACTTTTCGCATCCATACTGTTAACATAAACCTTCGCGGTGCAGGTGCAGCTTGTCTTGGTGGGAGTGAATGCAGAAGATTAAAAAAAGAACAATAAACCAATCTAAATGATGAAACAGAACAAAGTCTGCAACTTCAGGAACAATCGCGGATGACACATAATAAAATTGCCGGCAGTAACTTCAAATACTCTCTTATTATTGTTTGAATTTCTTTTGTTTGCATTTTTCGTATGAAAAATGTATGAGATTTCATGAAAACACGATACACAGAAAGAAAAACGCCGCACTAAATTCAAGAATTTTCTACTTCTTTGGAGTACGAGTCGTACTCAAAATTTTGAGTAAAAATAGCAATAAAATGTACTTTAATCGAGCCGAAAACGGCATTGCAATGAGTACAAATTTCTTTCCTCACTCCAATCCTGGAGTTTCTTGAAATGAGTAAAAATTTCTTTACTCACGTGAAAAATCTTGAATTAACTAAAAAATTCTGAAATTGAGAATTTAAATCCGTCCGTACTCAAATCGATCTTTCTGTACTTGATTTAAGTAAATCTAGGATTACCGTACCTTTAACACCGCTTGGGATTGATTTAAGTACGGATAGATTGACTTTTTCTTTGAGTGTAATATCGTTGAGAGAATGAGTGTCTAAAACTGAGAACATAAGAGAAACCGCTGTAAATATAAAGTCGATTCTATTTCACGATCGCATTCTCTGGCAAAAATTTATGTCAAATATCGTTCAGCCCCAGTTCTGTTTCATCATTAAATCAGAAAATATAAAATCTTTAAAATCAAAATAAATTGATAAAAATCGAGTAATTAACTTAATATTTTGATGTGGAACAGCCAAGTTATTAATATAAGTTTTGAATTACCAGTGCACTGCTCAGTATTTACTTTTTGTGGAACGGACGCGAGGGGTCACTGCCCACAATGTTGGTTTTGTAAGAAGGTGTCAAAATTATTACACTTTTCACAATTAATTGTTCACATACCTGGACATTGTAAGCAAGAGCAGTGAATAGCAAAATGATAATGATGCCGCTGAGCCTCGAGTGATGGCGATTCCCACGCCCATTATATGTCTCAAATCCGTGTGTTCCGCCATAAAGGAATAATCTGTAAAACAAGAGATCTATTTTATTAAGCAACAACGAAATAGAAAGTAGAATATTCCACAACTTACGTATAAAACGCTCCACAAATAGCACGATTGTAATGACGTAAAATAAAAATAAATAGAAAATATTCTGGCGATTCTCCTCCAAAAATGTTATATAATTATCCCATTTCTCTTGCATCCAATGTCGTGGCCTCTCCTGCATGGGTTCTATATTAAACGAGGTCATGCGTGCCACATTTGTCGAGGTGTCCAGAAAATTTTGTTTCGCTCCCTTGCAATCTAATCCAATTGCCACAAAGTCGCCTTTATATTCTTTCATCATGAGCTTAAAATCTTGATAGGTAAGATGATTTTTGTGTTCCAAACCCACATCTTGAAACATGCCATCAATTAATTCGGTAACCTGATCGTCACCCAGACTGGTGGTGCGTGCAATTTCCACCAATGAACGCATCATTTCACTGAGCTCACCCTTGTCGATGACGCCATTGCGATCATTATCGCACATATCGAAAATTATGCGCAATTTATCATCGGTTTTGCCGCGCGAGAAAAGCACAACCGTTTCCAGAAATTCCTGAAAACTTATGCGACCATCCTGATCTTTATCTACGATATTAAACATTTTGCGCACAAACATGTCGTTCGGTTTCATGCCAAGAGCTGCTGCAAATTCTGCTTTCGATAAAGAAGTACGCATAACTGTCATCACTTCGCCATCTGTGGAGGCATCAGATCTACGTCTTCTCTCTCCGGGCCGCAAGCCGAAGGTCAAAGCATACGCTTCACGAAAGAAATACTCTAAACGCTTTTGTCGTCTCTCTCTGGTTTCGGCTCCTGCCAACATCATGTCGCGATTCACTTCCACCAAAGTCATTTCTTTTTTATGCAAAATCAAAAAATCTTCCAATTTCTTAACGAACTTTCTGCGAGCTCCATACGATTCCAGCTCCAAAACCAAATCATGATCATTCGGTACTCGCATGAGAATATACGGTTTCTTTTTAATATGATTATGGGCCGATTCTTCCACGGTCACAACATCTATGTTTTTTAAACTGAAACTGCGCAATTTTTCACCTTTACGATCCACTGTATAAATGGCGGCTTCTGGTCCAAATTTTACTGTCACCAAACGTTTGTGATTGGCATGCAACCATTCACGAGCCAACATTTTATCGACCGAACCCTTGTGTTGCGGAGCTCTTAAAGCCTCTTGACGTATCTTTAATTTCCTGCGCTTACTATTTTGCAGCTTGACCACACAATAACCAGCTCCAGCACATAAAATGGGTACGAAACCCAAAAACACGCACACATAAATAAACATTAATTCCGAACCGGAAAAGTAATCGTAGCCCTCTAAATAAGTACACGGCTCCAATTCGGTGGCATTCAGTTGCATGGGCTGGGGACAAGGATCTCCCTCGTGCCACATAAACACATCCTGCTGTATATCATGCTCCCCTATATCCGTGCTATTCACAATTATATCATACATTCGTATTTTACGAATCTCTTCGATTTCTTCGTTTGTGAAAATACCATTCCGCTCATTTTCAAACCAAAAGCGATCAGCATCTCTTAAACGCTGAAATTGCTCCTTAATAACGGCGGTAAACAATTCGCCGGGTTGACCATACGACTCCAACATGCCTCCCACATAAACATCCACATCGTCCAATTGATTGTCGTAGGCTGAGATCAGCATGTGCAAAAGATCGGGTTGATGGGCAAACAGTTCGGGATTAATATCAGTCCAATTGCTGCGTCTACTCAAACCGAACGCCTCTCGGGCACTATTGTAATCGGGCAGACCATTATCGCGACCACGCATAATATTCAGGGCGCCCAAATCGCGACGAGTGAACTCCATGGGACCGAAGAGCTTATCACGCACATCGGAACAAAGTACGGGATCTTCACGTTCCGATATTTGCGAGGACAAACCCATAAGAATTTCTTCAATTGTTGTGTCGGTTAAAAAGTCCTGGAAAAGGATGATTAGATTTTAGTATCATAAAATTATTCATTAAAACTCTGTAATGCAGTTGTCATTGTCATGATGGGCGGGAGGTTCGTGAAGTCTGTCTGTTTTTTTTTTATTTCCATAATCTAACCAAAAATAGGAACCAACGAGAGAAATACTTCGGGTGTCCGGTAAGGAAATCGATTATGAGATAAGTGCTTTGGATCTCAGTACACACAGAAAAATACACAATGTAAAAACAGCGAAAACAAGGTTGGTTTTAAATTTTTCTTTAATGATTTTGCTTCATAGTCATTTCGTGTTAAATCAACATGACTTTACGATAACTTGCAAACAACAGCAGCTCATGTCAATATAACATGCGAGTCTTATTGAATAAAAATGTACACCACATTAAAATAATGTGACGAATCTTGTGGAATCAAAATTATTATAAAATTTAAAAAAATTTAAAATACAATATTATTTCAGTTTGAAAGAACATAAATTACATATTGAATGAATATGTTTTCAGCATGAAATTCATGTTCATTTAATACGATTCAATGATTGATCTAACAGGAATTTCTTTAAAATTAAAGCGATAGTCATATTAAAATAACACTAAATGTTTGTTGTTTCAAAATGATGCCCTTAATTAAATAACCAACAAAAAATTTATTAAATACGATTTCTATTATGTATTTACTTTTTTTAAATTTATTTTTTTTGACATACATTTGGTGCTAACCGCAAATATTCGGTAGACCTTAAACCATATTTTTGGAAAGTTGCAAACCTCTTACTCTTATACGAAAACTTTTAAAACCCCGATGAGAATTTCTAAGTTATAAGATAAGTTTACAGAAGTTACAAATATCTTTAAAAGACATTTAAGAAAATTAAATGATCCTTACTAAACTAATTGTCAAATTTTATTGCTACCGATATTGAAGTGAAAAATATAATCATCATAATTGCTGCGAAAATCTAGTATTAAAAAAAATAAAGGATATATGAGAGATTGACAATTCCCTGCATCGATTGAAATAAAATTTAACACAAAGCTTAACAGCATAATTGTTCAAATAGTTATTAACTAATTGTCGCTGTAGTCTGCTGATAATTGTGTCTAAACTTTGTTATTTAAAATTCAGGATATTTGCAAGATTGTCACTGTTTCGAAATAATTTTGTATATTATTTTCATTTTAAAGTAGAAATTGTATCCATGTGCGTTATTGCTCATTTTCAAAGGACGATTATTTCCATTTTAAAAAGGAAATAAAATCCAATTAGTTATTGATTTCTGCTTTAACTTGTTGTTCCACTCACGTGAACCCAAAATATAAAATCGTGCATGACCGTGCATGAGTAAAAATGTTTTTCTATCATAAGCGTGAAAGCAAAGTTGCTCTCGATCTCATCTCTAATCGATACGGTCTCTGTCAGTTTGTTGAGTAAACCACATCAAGTGTAGTTAAGGATTAACAAACATTTTTAAAAATGGCGTGGCATTCCATATTCTCATCACTTTTCCATATAACTACGTATTCCAACTACGTCACATTTTACTTACGTATTCTAATGTTCAACATTTTAAATTTCCACTTACACTCGAATCCCACCAGGTCGAACACAAACGTATGGCCGGATAATCCATTGGCGTTTTCTTATAATTACAATTAGCATCGCGTCTATAAATGCCAGGCGGTATCATAGTGTGACCAAAACGGAAGGCAGCTGCTTGAAATATATGACCAATGCCGGGATGTATATCACGATTATAGCCCGCATAGGGAGCAATTTCGGTACCTAAAAATGCCGGCAAATATTCATACATAATGACATTTTGTAAAGTGGCTATCACAGTGCGACGGGCACGTTGAAAGATATCCTCATCGGTCCAATCGGCATGGGCCCGCTTAATGCGCTGCGCCAAAGTATTATGCCAGCGCAAAAAGAGTATGGCAAATGAAAGCATAGCTGGATTTTGATTTGTTCTGGGATCTCCCAACACTATAAAAGATAAAGAAAATTTCGAACTTTTTAGAGCTGCAAAATTTGCCCGTTAACTTCAGTCACTTACAAAATAGTCTTTCAGGACTTAACATCTTCATGACATTCGGCACCGGATTATTAAACAACGGCACTCTCATGGTATTCTTGACCGGCATCTTGCCGCTCTTATCCGTCAGCAAAGTTCCATTGTGAAAGGAGCGCATGGCATTTAGCCACGCCTCCGACGTACTATAAATTAAACTGCCATCTATCCAGGCAGTCATTTGATTAATTTGTTCTCGTGGCGCATTGGGACTTTGGCCGGTGCTACGATCATATGCCGCTCGATGAAATGGTATATACTTATCACCCCGGCATTCTTTATCGTACATTTCATCGCATTTTTCTATTTCAATGCGATGCATTTCTATGGGGCATCCGGACTCAGATGCCATAACAATCTCATTGGCTACAACTTGACCGAAAAAGGCCAACAGGCCAGTACGATTGAATTTTGAGCCGAGACCATCGCGACCGCCCATAAATAGACGACTTAGTCGTCTTGTGGAGGGTCGATTTGAACCGGCCATAGCGTAAACGCCATCTGAGTATGAGGGCGGCGCTTTGCGCACCAAGTGACTATCTAAAAGTAAAAAAATTAAAACCATCTTCAATAAAATAAAAGTTATTTCATTAAAATTTCTATTGAATGCAAATTTGAAATTTCCATATTTTTTTTATTCAAACAAATCGAATTAGGTCACGATATATTTAATCACGTTATTGCAAATTTGTTGCTGCATTTGTTTTTTATTGTTTTTTTTTAAATTTATTTTAATATTGATTCATTAGTTGATCACATTAAGAAAACTAAAAGTCTCTATCAAGCTTAAAGCAATTGACAGAAAGTTTAAACATTTTATTTCATGTGTTATTTCACATATTTAAATTGAATCACATGAAAAAAGGTGCTTTAGGATCACGTACGAAAAAAGCATTTAGTATTACAAATTATGAACATCTGCACTGAAATTAAAAGAAATTTGAATATTTTCATATTATAAGCAAGACTTTGTCATGAAGTTTCATCTGGTGTGAATAAATTTAATTAGACAATGATTTCGTAATTAACATTCAAATATTCAAGTTTAGATTTGAGAAATGCAGAAACTAGTGAAACGAAATGTATTTTCTGTGTCGCTTCACACTTCGCTAGCAGAGTCCACAAAAGATGCTGTTTATTCTACAAGTTGGCGACATGATTCAATGAAAATTGCTGGTACGTGGATTTTACAAAAAGTCATATTGTTGGTAGAAAAGAATACAAGAATTATGGAAATCTCTTGGCTGTGGTGACGTACAAATTTCTTAGCACGTATTTATTGTGAAAGCTCATGCAGAAGGCAGATCAACAATTCAAACCCCACTAGAACAGCTGACAAACCTGAGTACATGTCCTTTGGAGGAAATTTATTTGATGTTGATGAAATACTCACAATATCATGGCTTATTTCAAACTAACAACCACCATATAAAACGAAATGGCAGCAGAATCAAGAAGGCAATCTGCAGAGGAAATATCCTATAAGAATAAAACAACAGCAATAACAACGCATCACTGCGTACATTGCTCTAACTGTAAAAGTGTCGTTGTTACACTCTTTTGCAGCAGAGATTTCTCACGGGTTTAAAAACATTCCGAGTCTAATAAGGAGCTCATCTCTGCAACTGAAGCCTAGATGATTGCGTTCCGAAATCTTACTCTGCCGAAAGCTTAAAAATGTTGGAAAATCGTAGCATGAAGTGTAAACCGAGCTAAAAGTAGACTTGTAGGTTGAAAAATTAAGCAAGTGAACCCAAATGTGTTTGTCTACGTTTTAGCACAGACTTATTGTGTCCCTCCGCAGCCATAATTATCGTTTTAAATCATATTTTATTTTAACACTGATAGATTTTTCTCTACCCGAATTATTGATTATCAGTCAGCATCATACCTCCGCGGATCAAACGTTGGGTAACATTGCAAATTTATTATCGGACATCGAAAATCGTTTTATCAACCACCTGCGTAATGTCAATTCGCCATCTTGGAGCTGCGATTTAATACCTTCCTCTTCTTCTGGAGTGCAAGTATTCATAAACGATTGTTAAAGTTAAAGTATGCTTTATAACCGGGTTTCCCATGCAAAAATTATAGATTCGTTTCATGGTGAAATAAAAATGAAATATCGGTTATCTAATAAAATTTTATAAACGTTTTTTTATAAATAATTTACCTATAGCTCATTCATTTAAATTATTTTAATATTTTTTTGTGAATATTTCGTGAGTTTTTGTAATTGTGAGTAAATTTTTTTCCTACTCACTTGAGCATGCATGAACGGGAGCCAAAAATATAAGGAAGTGCATGAGTAAAACTGTTTATCTTGAGCGTGAGTGTGAAATCATTCACGATCCCATCTCTAGTTTATATTTACAAAATATTCAAGCTTTTGTTTATTCAATTTGTGTTTATTTTTTTATTAAAATTTTCAATAATTTCTTATAAAGGGTTCGCCAGATCACTTTTTTTTTTTTGAAAATGCTATAAAAAAAAAACTACGGAATATTTTCTCAAATTTCTTTTTTTATTTGAAAGTACAATCCTTCCGGTTAATAATGAAAAATAATTTCATTCAAATGGCTGCCTCGGCTGGCCATGCAGTAGCAGCCTACATGATCGGTCCAATTTTTAAGCACATTATCGATTGTGTGCAGCTGTATTTCACCAATGGCTTCACGAATACTGTACTTCACAGCGTCAATTGTCTCTGGCTTGTCGGCGTAATACTTATCTTTGACGGCACCCCACAAATAATAGTCCAACGGTGTCAAATCGCAGCTCCGAGGTGGCCAAACGACATCAGCTCTGCGGCTGATAATGCGATCTTCAAAAACAGGGCGCAAAACATCGAGTGTAGCTTCGGCTGTGTGGCACGTAGCGGCGTCCTGTTGAAGCCAAATGTTGCCAATATCCTCCTCTTCAATTTTTGTGAACAAAAATTCGTTCAACATGGCCCGATAACGATCGCCATTGACTGCAACGGCCACTCCTTGCTCATTTTCGAAGAAAAATGGCCCAATTATGCCTCTGGACCAAAATCCGCACCAAACAGTGACTCGTTTTGGGAGCGTCGGCTTTTCAATGTATGCGTGCGGGTTTTCTGTGCCCCAAATGCGACAATTTTGCTTGTTTACGTACCCGCCAAGATCAAAATGACCTTCATCTGAAAAGATAATTTTTTTTGGCAAAATCGGCATCTTCTGTAAGTCGATCGCAGGCCCACTTAGCGAAGCGAAGTTCAAGCGTATACACAACCATATTCGTTCAGCGGAAGGATAAAACTAATTATCTGTCAAATCAGACATGAGCTAAGTGTTACCATTCACGAAATAAGCACTAGTTGAAAAAAAAAACGTTAGATGGCGGACCCTTTATGTAGGTACTTATACACTCACAATATTATTACAGTAACGGACTATACGTTATTCAAGAAGTAATCCGTTCAGTCATTTTTAAAAGAAAAAGCATTTAAAATTGTAAGCAATTTTATTTTTAACTGATTCTAACATTTATTCAAAAAACTAAGGACATATTAATACGGATTTTCGGTTACATTCAATATTGTTCGTTGTTTTCAAGTGCTGTTTTTTTTCTTTGCTTGCTTTATTTGATTTGTTCGAGATTTCCTCTCCTACACAAACAAAGGAAAAATTTTTTATTTTTACGGGCTTAAGTCAATTAATTTTTTAACATTCAAAATTAAATGAACTTTGGGTTCAATTTAAATGAATAATGAGTAGACCGGTTTTTAAGTGAACTTTCATTTATTTTAAATTACAATTTCAGTTAATTTTACGTACAGAATATTTTGAGTGTACGTTTGTGCTTGTTTTGAGAGTGCCACTACCTTCTATGTGGACCGCAAATACTTTCAAAATAATCCACACTTCCTCGTTTTGCTCATTTGTAGCGTCCAAAAAATTCAATGGTTTCTCTTAACTTATTTTATTTTATATTATTTGCTTACAATAATTTTTAACAAAGGCTTAGACTTTACACAAACAAAAATTCCTTTTTTTTGTTGTATTGTTGTAATTGTAGCCCCAGTAATGACACCTGTTTTATTTCATCATAATTCGTTTCAAGAATACATATTTCTAAAAAAAAAATTAATGTTAGTTGGGAAACTTACCTACAGAACCCCAATCGGGGTGTGCTAAATTATTGTACCAGCCATCGTATCTTTGTTTTTCAATTTGACTATAAAGTTTTTCTGTAAAACAAAAGAAAGTTAAAATAGTTTTATTAAAAATCATAAATTTTATGAATATGATGATGCTGAAACAGAATACGGCTGTAACGTAATTTTTCATACAAATTGATATTTAAAGAACGTCTAGATTAGATCTTAAATAGAATTTATTTAATCTTGAGAACATACTTATTTTATTTTGCTTTTATTTGATACACTCACTCACTATCATGAAATTTCAAACAAAAGCTTAAGTGCTAAGTCCACTTTTCGTCGAAATTGAGATTTTGATGTAGCTTGTTAGTATAATTCAAAATACATCATTTACAAGCAAAAATAATACCATTATTTTGTTTGCAGTAATATCTTGGACACAATTTTCCATTAATTGGTTAGTACGGAATTGGCCCCTGTTCCTAGATTTGGCTTCCTAAATAAAATGAATCAATTTCACTATGGCTGTTAAATGTTTATTAGCGCTCTGTTAAGTGTATAAAAGTGCTCTGTTAACTGCAAAAATAGCACGCTAAAATTTTGGTTCATGTCCCTGCTAGTTAAATTTAAATTTATCTTCACACACATTAATAATTTTCAATATTTTATTTTTTCGCCTCATACAAATATTTTTACAATGTACTTTGATTTTACAAAAGCAAAATGCTTGTTGTTTTTGTAGTGTTGTGGTGGTTGTAATATTAAGTTCACCTGCTATGAATTTGCTTTGGGGCCATACCCCTTTTTAGTGGCATTTTTTATGATTAGTTAGAATAGAACCAATAATGACCATTATGTGTGGGAGTTAGAGGGCTAATGCTCGCTCGTATGTTCTATAAAAATATTTGTCATAATATTTTCTAGAAAGTTGCTGAACATACTCTATACCTAAGATGTAAAGAACACATACTTTCATATTAAAAAGGGGGAAAACTTGAAAAAAAATTCCTCTGTAATCGATTCTTCAATTTTTTTTTAAATTTTCAATTCAGTTTTTTCAGAAACCCATTCGTATTTTTTTTTTTTTTTTGTACTGTACTGTGTAATTTAAAAAACAAAATACCGGAATAATAATTTTCTGTACAAAAGCATTTGCAACATTTTATTGCCTAAACAAACTAATAATTTTAGCTGTTCCGTGCATCCAAATTTTAAACGAACCATTTTTCAGTAAACCGCTTGATGACAAGCAAAAACAGATTTTTGTAAATAACAATATTTAAAGGAATATTCACCTACATTTCATAATTGCAGTGTTTAATTTTTTTGGGTGCTGCATTTATGCATGAATTAGAACTTGAAATTATCGAATGCCTGAAGATGTAGAGATTGCATGTCAGTCAGTCAGTCAGTCTGTTTAAGTCTCATAGTTTTTTTTTATGTAAATGTGAACTTATAAAAGACAATTAAAACTGCTAACGATATTATTTTGAAAGTAACAATTATTTAGATTCATTAAAAACAATGTATCCTACCACGCATAAAATATTAGATTTCTCATTTCAAAACTGTTTGGTTTGATTTCGTGTTTATTTATTTATTTATTTATTTATTTTTTTTTGTTTGTTCAAACAATCCTTGAACTAAAAATTGTACTTGATAGAACGCTTTACGTATTTATTTATTTATTTAGTATTTAACTATAACTTTAACTTTATTTTTTTATTTAACTAAATATTTTTACATGACAGGTGTCTTGCTGTCTGCTCTTATTTCATGTAGAGAACAAAAAAAATAAAATTAAAAACGAAATAATATAAAACGCATAAAAAAGTTTTATCAATATTGCGATTATTGCGCGTATTATTGGCCAAAGTTGCAACTTTTATTTATGCCACTTCGAAGTAACTACATTATTTTGTGAAAAAAAATAATATAACTAGTCTACAATTTCCAAATACTATCGAATAAATTTAAAATCGACTACAATAAAATAAGAAAAAATTTGCAAAAAAAAATATCTAAAGAAAAATTAACATTTTTAAAGGCAAACCATGACTAGTCTAGTCTGAACACTGAAAACACACTTCTCTGTTAAGTGTAGTAAATCAATTTAATTCTACTTAGATTTTTTTTTCATGTATGCATGTAGATCAATGTTGAAGTTAAAAATTTAAAAAAAAATTAAAAATATGTATAAACTTTCAACCAATTCAATACTTTTAATCGAGATAAAATTCTTCAACATATTTGTTTGGTTTTTTTTTAAATATTTTTTTTTCTATTTGAATTTAATTTTTTAAAGTCATTAATTTTAATGAATTTAATTGTCGCCAAATGTGTCTTGCAATTAAAAATTTATTTAATGACAAATAAAAATTGCCCAACTTATTTTGTCCATTAGAAACATTTCGAAAGAAAAAAAATGAAATGTGGTGGGCTTTGAAAGCAGCGTCAAGCAAAATGTATTAAATTAAAGCTTAAGGACAGAAATTAGAAAAAAAGAGTTTTAAAAACTCAGCTAGATTTTAATGACGTTTTCTTTTCTAAATAAAATGTAACATTAAATAAAATGTAAATTAGTGTGTCACTCTACAATCGTGTTGTAGACGAAATAAAAAGATAGATACGTAGGGTCTAGACTATAAGAAATCGCCGTTAACCAAGCGGATCTAGTGCAACAGTTAAAACTCATAAAAGACTTTTATTTGCTCGGTAGAGGTGAACTATTTTTAGAATTCTTTCGCCAGACTAATATTATTAACAAAGACGCCGATAATGAAAACAAGCTTAGAGACTTTGTTAATGCATTCGAGTCGTCGAGTAGGTGTATCTGAAGACCTTGAACAATATTCTCTTTGTATACCAAAATCTCCTTTAGATTCTGATAAGCCACTTGAATTTGCTTATCTTCAATTAGTGCATTTACAATACAAAATCAACTGGCCTTTACATTTACTATTCTCACCGAAAGTACTCGAACGATACAATATACTTTTTAGATTTCTGCTTCTTATAAAAAAATGCAATACGAATTGCATATGCTGTGGTGCCAACATACAAGAGAGAGTAAAGGTACGGTCACATCTGTCAAACATTTGCCCAAAAAAACATAACCAACAGACAAGCTGAATTTGCATTTTCTTTAAATTCAATATTTTTTTAAATATGGGTTCGCATTTATTAAAAATAATATAAAAATAGCATTTTGCGGCATAGATGACTTCATTTTGTGATATAGAAACCAAGTTAAGTCACACTAACCCTAAGCAAAAGTAGTGGTTACGTTTTTTTGGCAAATCTTTGTCAGATGTGACCGTACCTTAAACTTAAGGCGAATCACAACATTAAAGTTATTAATTTAAGAAATGAGTTAATGTTTTTTGTCGACAACTTACAGTATTATATACAAGTCGACGTTCTTGAAAGTCAATTTAGTATTTTATTAAATACTGTACTTAACAAAGCAGACTTTGGGCAAATACAAAGGTCTCACAGCATATTTAAAGACAATATATTATCGTTGTGCTTCCTTTTAACTGATGAAGAATCCTGTCTATTTAATACAACATGAAATATTACATATATGTGAAGATTTCTGCACTTTAGTTGATACTGACAAAATAGATGATAAATGTAATGCCAAAATATGTAGATCATCTAGATGAAAATTTTGGCAATTTAATACAGCAACTTATAAATCTAGTGGTGAATCTAAAAAAGGCGCCAAGTACAACACCTCTATCTCAGCTTTTATTACGATTGGATTTCAACCACTGGTTTAGTATTAAAAAAAGTCATTGCGAATATTAAAAAAATTTCTGTTAATTTTTACATCAATAAACTTAATTAATTGTCAAATGATATAGAATTACAGTATATTTCGTTTATAAGCCACACCGCATATGGTTGAATATAAGATATACAGTGTAACCTCGGTGAACGCAACCAATAGAAATTTTGGGCTGTTGCGATAACTGAGTTGTTGCGCAAACCAAGTCACAAATTTCTAGTCATATTTTTCTATTTAAAAGCTCATTTTAAACCAATCAAGAATTTAAAAAAAATAGCTAAGGTTAGCTTTTAATAATCGTATTTATTTGATTGAAATAAAGAATAAAAACAGAAAAACAAAATATACATTTAATAAAAAATTAATAAAGTAATACATATTCAAATGTATGTTAATTTGTACTGATGGTTGTTATCGAGTTAAAGATTCATGTTTTTAAGGGAAAAAGTCTGAAATTTTCGGCTGAGTTTTTGTGCTTGTCATATTTTTTTGAACTGCAATTTCACGAATCTTTTGCAACACCATTGTATCCTCCAAAGAATAGCTATTCTCCTCTGTCATTCATAAACAAAGAAGTTTCTAAGCTAAATTGATTTCAAAAACAAAAGTAATGCGCACAAAATATTTGTCATTCTTAGAATAACGGTAAATTAAAAAGACTATTGCACTTAAGCATAAGATTTTACAAACACGTTTTAGTTTTGAATTTATTTATCAAAATCCAAACTAAAAAAAAAAAACAAAAAAAACCTTACTTGTTCTGCAAAGTTGCGTTAATTGAGGCTTTGTTTTTTGAAAAGTTGCGTTTACAGAGTCACCAATGTTAAAAAATTGGGTGTTGCGTTAAGCGAGGGGTTGCGCATATCGAGGGCTGCGTTCAACGAGGCTACACTGTACATACTTATTTCAAAATGTGCATTTTGATATTATCTATCTTGTCAAATATATTCGCAATATTTGTTATATATTTCATTAGCTCGATAGTATTTATATATATATATATATTGGTTCCTTTGGCTCCTATAAGGAGCATAGGGCCTCGTAAAAACGTAAATACATGTAAATTATTGAAGATATAATCCAAAGTACAAACTTATTACATTTCATTATAATAGACACCAATTATTTTTGTTGAAAAATAGCTTTCAACATAAAAACAATAAAATAAGTAACGTCAAAATAACTACCATTTTATTAAAAAAATGCTATTCAAAGAGTTCTTGCGACAAAAATTTTGCCTCGTAAGTTATGGCGCAATGGGCGCATTCATAAGACGTAGCTGTTGAGCTCAACTGTTATGAAACTGTTGAGCCCAAGACTTACGTCTTAGAAACGGCTTCATGAATAATTAAATAATAAACAGCTGATTAATGTAAACAATTGAAAAGAAATAAAAGTGATGCAACAGAAATAATTTAAATTTGCTAAATTAATTAGTTTGGCTTCTACTAAAAAGTACGGACAACACAGAATTTGCAATCAAGTTTTTCTTGGCAGGAATTTTCCATTTCTATTTTAAAATCTGCACCACAAATTTAATATTCAGAACATAGAAATGCACAGCAAAATACTCCAATAAAATGATAAACCTGCCCCGATAGTATTTATATTTCAACGCTAAGCCGCCATTGTGTTAAAAAAAATCTTTAAACCTTCAGCCCAATTATAAATAAAAATTCTCTGGGAGATTTCTCCCTTTTCCCAAAAAGGATCTATTCACATATGTATATGTTGATATATTAATTGTTCGCATATTATTCGGGAATTTTTTTTATTCATATATATTTCAAATAAATAAACACCATAATAAACCGACGTACCTTTAAAGAAATTTATATTTTAATTTTATTTCTTTATTTTCGTTACTTTATCGCATTTGTACCGCAAAATTTAACAAATTAATTTGCAGTCGCCACCTAAAAAAACGGCGTTGCATTAGAATATAAAAGCGTATAACTCTCTTGATCAGCTGTGGAGCTTAACACAACATGTTGACAAAATGTAGCGAAAAAATGTATGATGGAAAAATGGAATATGAAGCGGAACTACTCAACTCTGCGTTTCTAAGACAACAACTCAACAGTTACGTCTTATGAACGCGACCAATAATTTCTAATAAAATTTAAAAAAACTATTTAAAAAAATCATTATATTACAAATTTTCAATAGGAAGGCCATACTTTTTGCACTTTTTATTAGAAAAGAAAATGCCATACGACAAGCAAAATGGATGCACAATAAAAATCTTTGGGTTTGGTATCGTCGAGGACATGCCGAACATAATATTCCTTAAAAAAAAGTACTCCGGATTGACACAATATTTCCAAATAATCTGCAATGGCTAAGGAATATTTCAGAATAGCTCATACGCTGGAGACGAATAAATCCCCCTTGGAAGCTCTTTATAAATTTTTTTCAATGCATATTTTCAGAAAAAAAGCCCATTTTGGATTATTTTCTAGCCATTCCGATATAGATGAAGTATATAAGATGATGGGGAAAAAAATTTTAAAAATAATTTCCCTTAAAATATCTCTTGAAAAAATTTATGAATAACTTTCAAGGGGAACTATCCTCCCCTTGTGAATAAGAACTATCCTATCAAGAAGTCGTTTTTGAATTTTAGGGCTGTTTTGAAATCATATGATGATATGTACATCACACAAGTGTGATTAATATCTTTGGAAACTCGTTTTTAAAGAAGGGATTTTTCCATTGTGTTTCCTTTCTTGTGGGTTTTTGCCAAAATATCAAAAATCATAAATACTTCGTCCAATTTATTATTAAGATACAACCCTCCTAAGTCGTAATTATAATTTCCAATCCTTATTTCATTTAATATCAATTAATTAGGCACATTTGTATGTTGAAAAAATATTTCGGTTGACGCCAAAAGATTCTCTGAAACAGTTGTGTTTATGATGCCTTTAATGTTTAGAAATCAATTTAATCCATAAAATCAGTCATTTTGAATAAATACAACATTCTGAAATTGAAAAATGGTAAAAACATAGAAAACAAAATTTATGACATTTTAACAATTAAATAACAAAAATATATACACATCTGCTCAAAATAATAGATACACCTTGGTTTGTTTTAGTAAAGAAAAACTAAAAACTTGTTTTTACGAACATGCACTGAATTTCAAATAAATCCACTTTGCTTTGCGAGAGGTTGAACCGTTTATCTAATTTTTGATAACCACAAGCTCGACTTCCGCCCCACTCAGAGAATAAATTATATGTTTATTTGGTTGTAAGTAATTGAGTAACTGCGATAAATTACTGCAGCCAGTACATATCGCTCATTTATTTCAACAACGTCATAACTAAAAAAAACTCGTTCTTCAGAAAAAGAGTTTGAAGTTTTTAAATTACAAACACTCAAAGGAAAACCAAACAAAAAAAAAGGATCCTCAAGAGTCGCGTAAAGACGCTATTTTCATAATTTTTTTTTAAAGAACGGCACCAAGATTAATTCTGCATTTTTAACTTGAAAATCTCTACTACTACTACTTTTTATAAAAACCAGTTAATCGAGTTTTTTTTGCTGAAAATCATATTCGAAACCGTATTAAAAAAAACTATTTTCTGAATAATTTGAATTCCCGGCTTCTCAAAAAATATGGGTTTTTCTTTAATACTCTAATACACATGCAAAGCACCGTTGAAATTATAAAATTTTCTACTTTTATTGATGACAACAGACTGGTTGCGTCAATAAATTTAAGTAAATTTGTAAAATTACTATAAAAATCACATAAAATTTTACTGGCAGTTTTAAGAAATTTTAGTGGGTCGACCATGTTAGCGTTCTTTATGGCTCTAATCAGGGTTACCGTTCACCAGACTAAAGTCGCAATTTTACCCTTTTTTAGCGGTCTGCAACTATTTGTGAGACTTTTTTTATTAGCGACTTTTGCGACTTTTTAATTTTGTTGCGTCTTTTTAGCCTTTTTTGTTTCTCACAAACAACATTTAATTTGCAGTAAATTTATAAAAAAAAGTCGTCAAATATAAAAGCAATTTCAGATTATTGTTCATTTGGGAACACTTTTCTAACTTTTTTTGCAACCTTGTCATGTACACAATGTATTCAAGAAACTGTTCACAAATTCATGGCAAATGTTTCAAAGAACAGTTTTAGCAAAAAAATATTTTTAAAGTAAGAAATTGTGGGTTTTGAAGTGCTTATTCTACAAAATTTGTCGTTAAACATGAACAGAATGTTCAAATAAGATTGTTTAAAATAAGATTTTTTGATAAAACGAAAAGAAAGTCAGTAAACGAAGAAGAAAATGAAACTAGAAATACGTGTTTGGAGGCAGAAGACAACACTAAAGGTTCTTCCAAGAAACGTAATATTTCGCAATACTGTTCGAGAGACTGAGAACTGAAGTATAAATAGCTTAAGCAAGACATGGCGTCAAAGCGCCCTTTTTGCATCGTTTGTAAACAGCTTTTAGTGAACCAAAACAATAATCGTTCTCTTGGCTTGATTTTTATTAAAGTTATTAAACTTAACTAAACTTGTTCAGTATACATGAAAACATGTATAGAAGAATATATAATGCAACAGCATATTTTATAAAATATGATAAAAAATAGATTCTGTAGTAAGCTTTTTGTTTTGTTTCAATTTATTATGCTTTTTATTGATAAGAAAAAGTTTAAGAAAAGATGTGCGACTTTTATTTTCTCAAATGACTTTTTTGTGCGATTTTATTTTTTTAAAACGACCATTTGTGCGACTTTTCAAAAAATCCCAACGGTAACCCTGGCTGTAATTATGAGTTGCATTCGATGTTCGATCTTCGCTGGCAATCAATAGAACGTCAAATCCATTCTCATACAAAATCTTTTTTGTTTGAGTGTAATAATCTTGGTGTGTGTTTATCTATTAAAAGATACTGCGAAAATAAAAAAACACTACAAATTTGTCAATCCTTACGACAACCAATTAGGATTTTATTTTTTGCCACAATATCCTTAAAACTAGCGCTGCTTGAAACAAAAACCTGATGACTAGCAGCAGCCTTATTTCAACCAAGAACTGTTAACGAAAGTTCTGCAAAACTTTTCTACGTTGTCCGATATCTCACCTTATAACTATATCCTCTACTATAAGTACGAGCGAGTGCTTTATGTGTAAAAATAGTCACCATCAATTAATGTAATTTATGGTGTTTAATATAAAGCAAAAACAAAAAATAAAGTTAAATATAATTGAAAAAATGCCAACATCTGTTCGTTTACTTAAATGTAAAAGTATTTAATAACAATTTATACACAGTTACCACTTAAAATAATATTTTAAAGTTTAAACAATTTAAACGGATAGACAGGCAGTCAAGCGAACGGATGTAAAGATCGACATGATGACGTTGCTAGTTTTGGGGATTCCGTATTTGATGTCTTGTCTTACAGTTTTTCTTTTTTGTTTTAATTTGTTTCGCTCTAAAAAAAAATACTCGTAACTATCTAAAATCAGCATAATTTTTAATAGTTTTAGATGATGATTGACATTAATCCTCTCTCAAAATGCTAAAACAACTAAACTTTGAAAACTCACTATATTTACACAAGAAATAAAAAGTGAACAAAATACAATCAATTGTCACAAACTACCCACCAAGTTTAAGAAATTTAAAAATATATATATATTTTTAACCAGGGTGGCCAGACTTTTTAGGGTAAATATTTTGGAAACACACTTCTGGTCCATAGAAAACGATTTCACGTGAGTGGAAAAAAGTCAGTCAGTCCAAAATCAGGAAAACTTACGCTGACGAAACGCACAAAAAAATTTTAATTAAATTAAAAAAAATACGATAAAGGCAAAAAAAAAACCAAAAACACTCACGCTAAAAATCTACTTCTGCACGCTAAATTTTTTATGTTCTCATTCATGCACGCTCACGTGATTAAACAAAAAACTAATCACGATATGTAATAGCAGTAAATGAATAAATAAATAACTAAATAAAAAATTAACGTTTTTTTTTAAATATCGAAATTAAATCTCTTATTAGAAGACCCTGTATATTCGATATGATTCTTGTTTTCAAATATTTTTAAAACAATTCAAACGCAAACAAACCCTTCAATATGTATCTTAAGGCATGAGAAAATTACATATAGCACTTGTATATTCGTACGTACTATAGTGTATCCAGCGGCCGACTCAATCGACCGCATTCTGGAAATTAATATAAAACATTTACATAAATACATACGATAAAATAGAAAAACAAAAAACATTCGAAATAAACAACTTATGGGCTTATTCACAAACGCTTAATAAAGTTAATGTGTACATTAAAACCGGTTTTCCCATATAAAAATCCAACATTAAAACTATAATAACTTTATTAATCGTTTGTGAATAAGGCCATTAGAATTTTGTCTCATTTCTATGCAAAAGCGAATTGGACAAACACACATGCACAGTTTGCTGATACATGCATGTGTAATAAGTGTACATGTATTAGTAGCAACTTTAAACGATTACAGCTCCCGAAATATTGAACCGATTTAAATAAAATTAAGATTGTGCACTTCTATGTAAAAAGCCGTTCAAAAACATAAATTTTTCCAAAATCTGTTCAGTATTACGGGCGAAAAAGGGATCTAAAAAACGTGTTTGCCTATTAATAATATAGAAGGTCTATGTCAGGGCGGACTTGTTCCTAGTCCTCCACAACAGAAATGAACTCCCTAAACAAGTCCCTAAACACCTAGCAACAGCAACGAGTTTTGATGAATTCGTTGCATTTTTGGGTACATAGTAAATTTTGTTACTTGGGAACTCATTGAGATCTTAGTTCCTACAGCCTTGTGTCAGATCATCCGATGTATTTAATGTTACTGTGTATTGCCTTTACAGCCATCGCTCGTGTCTTCTGATACCGGATTTGATATTTTTGTCATTAATTTTTACGTTTGTTTTTTTTTTCTTCTGTGCCTTTTATTTTCGTATTAATCATGATTGTTTCTAAATTTTAGTCATCGATCACTCGTACATAAATACATACATACATACGAAAGATGCACATACAAACACCTTCAAATATTTAATTGTTGTATGCTTTTGCTCCAAATGGTTCCAACCGAGTAATCGTAACTATTTTTTTTTAATTTGTTAAAACAGCGACAACAACAATACGAAAATTTGGTTGTCGCGTCTTTGTTTTTTTATTGTGTGAATTGTTTTGCTTTGTTTTTTGCCCCCCTCTGTCATTTGTCTTCATCTTCTCATCATATGTCAGTTGTCTTGGATTTTGTTGTGGTTGCTGGGTTGCGGGTTTTATTTTTGGATTTTTTTTTTTGTTTGAAGTCTTCTCATTTTTGCAGTTCATTAATAATAATGAAAAAACGAAGAAGAAAAATAGCAACAAATACAACATTTAAAGGCAAAAGTTTTAAAACTAGTTTTTATTATTGTCGTAATTTTAAAATACATTTGTTTTTCTAGAAGTTGATACTTATTTTTGTTTCTGTTTCTGTGTCTTATTTTTATGTTTTATACTTTATTTCATCAAATTTACACTACAGAACAGAAATGTCCGAACTTCAAAGATATTTAAGAGGTCAAGGACCTAATTGAAGGGAAAACGTGCAAGCTAAGATGCTAAGAAAGAATTTCAAAATATGTATAACAGTTGCTAAAGAGTCTTAAAGGATGCCGCGTTGTTAATATAAAAACACTTTTTTTGCAAAAATTTGAAGGCTAGGAGAGTCTTTTTTAAAGGTATGTACATATATTACGAGGGCAGTTTTCTAAGTACGTGGTGACTTTTTAAATTTCCAAAGCACCAATTTTAAACCCAACACTGATCTCGTTTACGTTACTAGACTACTGTCGAATTTTGAGAAAGCTGCGCTTATTAGTTTGCTTTTGACAGCCATTGAAAGTGCACAATCTCGTTAATTTTAACGAAAATGGAAAGTGAAAAGTGAATTTTTTGTGCTGATTAAAAATAATTTTTTACGTTAAAAAATCTCCACAGAAACAAAAAGAAAAAGCTCAATTTAAATTATGAAAAAGTGGTTACTGAGTTTCGTTGTGGTCGTTCCAGCACAAATGATGTCAAACGTACAAGTCGTAACCCAAAAAGGTCGTCACGCCAGAAAAATCCAATAATATCCATTGAAATGGTATTGAACGATCGTAGAATGAAATTGTGTGATATGGCTGATGCTGTACATCACATTTTGCATGAATATTTTGACATGAAAAACCGTCCGCGCGATGGGTGCTGCGATTGTGAATGAAACATTTGAAATTTTCAGCATAGCATGTTGCACAGAGGAGTATTTGAGCCAAAAAGCTGGCCAAAATTATTAAGCGTGTTTTTTGAATTGATAGATTGAGTTTTTTTTTTTTGATAGTTCTAGGTGTAATTTGATATAAAAAATCTAGTGGCATTTTTTGCTGTTTTTACAACAACGCCCTCCCACATTGTGAAGTGTTAAAAGTGACCTGAACAACATTTAAAACCAATAATTAAGCAAACACAAGAGATTACAATGCCAAAAAAGTATTTGAAAAAGTGCCTGATAAGCAAAAAAAATTAATTTGAAAATTCAAAAAAAAATCGTTAAAAATAATGGCGCAAACTTGCGCAAATTTTTTTTGAGTCTAAAATAATAGATTTTAAATTTTACTGTGGTATAAAATGTAATTCATACATTTGCTGCCTTCACTTTTAAAAACCTTTTTTTGTTAAATAATTTATTCAAGCTTTAGGTCCAGAAAATAAATATAAATAATTTATTTAATCCGATATTTCGCCTTCTCAATTTAAAGCTTCTTCAGGGATATATTTAATTAAAAATTAATAATAATAGTTATTGTTTTCACAAACCAATAAAAACTTATTCTAAATTTGTTTGAAAAAATAAGAAAAAATTGTCAACAAAAAATTGATAATTAAATTACACAAAAATACAAAATTACTTAAATCTATTACAAAGACATAAAAAATATTCAATTTCCTGTTTTATTTTTATAAATTAAATGTCTGTAATTTTGAGCTACATTTTCTGTATCCATTTTAAAAATTTAACCTTTTTTTTCAAAAAAAGGTGTATAAATTTATATTTTTTTTAAATTTTAAACGAATTTTTTCGCAAAATTCAAGATAATTTATTTTTTAAATCAATGTTATACCTCTATTCGTTTAGCCACAACAAAAATATCATATAAACATCTTGAAACCGAAAACACTAAAAGCGCATTTAATTTTCTTCACTTTCCTGACTTCAGCAGTGCCTCAGAGATATAAATCGCAACATAAAGTCTTAAAAATTTACAATATGATGTAAAATTTTATTGTTTATCGAGCTGTAGTTTTTAAGATTTCTTTAAATTCATTTTTGCCTTTTTGGAAAGCTTTTTTGATGCAAATACTTCTCTGTGCGCTGAACTAAATTTGTCGAGCTTAAAAAAAACTATGTTGGGAAATAAAACGTTTTTTTTTTTTTTTTGCCAAAAACAAAATTATTTTGTCCAGAAAGTCACGGAATTATCAAACTGGCCTCGTCTATAAAATTGTAAAAGTTATTGTTATTTATGTGTGTGCATACAGCTATGGACACACAAATAGTGCAATAATTGCATGCAATTAATTAAATTATGTTGCACCAATAACTGGAATATAATTGCATATATTTCTACACTATTCTGTTGATTTTTCTTCCCTTTTCCCAAAATAAAATGGAAAAATTCCAATAGGTTTTGTAATTTTGTTCAGTTGTTGCTTTGTTTTGTTAAAGATGCAATAAATGCATTGAGCATCACAATAGCGCCAGTTGTGGCAGTGAATAAAATTTTTTTTTTAATATTAAATTCTTGTTTTCACAAAAATATTAAAGGTCCTGTTCTTAAATTTATCACTGCGCTGCAAAATGTGATTGTGCTCTGCCACTGCTAATCAGCTGTTGCTTATGCTTCGGTTTGCTCATTTTAATGTTTGCATTTACGAATGAAAAAATATAAAAGCACTGACCGGTAGAATCAAATACTCAAGATGTGTTAAGAAACCTATAAACTCGCTTTCGAAAATCTAGAAACATGTCATGGGTATCCCGCATTCAGATTACAGTAGAATCTGGTTAGATGAGTATGATCACTTGCTATCTACAGGTGCAGGACTTGAGGCAGCCAGTCACTCCCGTTTAGGCATGTGGCAGACACAGCTGTCACATATCACTCTAGAAAACATCCTCAAATTCATAGATAAGAGCAAGTGGTTTTCTTATCAAAGTTATCACAATGTTATTCCAAAGTGTAACACAATGGGCCACTAGTCCTGCAAGTGAACTAAATCGTCGAAAGGCGGACAGTCCATTTTTATGTCAAACTTCAGAATACTTATTAAAATCCCCAAGATTATTTTTATTATTCAGATATGTACATATATGTATGTATGATGTATTTGCATAAGTACACTAAGGGAAAAAACGTGCTAAAATCAAGATTTTACGCTCAAAATCAAATCATTTCAATCTTAATAGTCTGTTAAATGCGAAAATTCTTTATTCAAGAATAAAATCTTAATTTTTTTAAGATCGCCTTTAAGATTGTAATCTTGAATAAATTCTCATTTTAAGATCAAATTCAAGATTTTGTTCTTAATAAAAATCTTAAATTAAGATCACATTCTTAAAAAATCAAGAATATAATCTTGAAAAAATTCTTATATTAAGTATGAATTTAATATTGTGTTCTTATTAAATCAAGAATAAATTCTTAAATTTTAAGAATGTAATCTTAATGTAATTCTTCTTTTAAGATCGGTTTTAAGAATGTGTTCTTGAAAATAGACTATTTGGTTTATTGGTTTTTATCCGAATTCGAATGTCGATGTAAAACACATTTTTTTATTATTTTTAATTTATATTTATTTAAATATTTACATATGTGTGTAATACATTTACAACCTTATTCTGGCAATTTGGTAATAATAAATTAGTAACCGAAGTTTTGTCGCCTTATTGCATATATGTCATTTCCTTCTTCTTTTATCTAAATCAATTCACATATTCACATGTAATTCTAGCTAAAATTTCAGCATTTCAGCAACAAATTATAAGTTGGTTTGTATAATTAAGACTTAATTTGATATAAATGAATGCACAAATTGGCATTTAATTGAAAATTAAAGCTCTGTAAAAGCTCTTACACCTGCAGCAGTTAAAATATCTATAATTTTAAAATCATTTGAATTTGAATTATAAAATGTAAAGTGAGTTTATGTGTGAGTATGTACATATGACAACATAAATCACACATTTGTTGGCATTTAAGTGAATGGAATTTTTTATGTACGAAATATTTTTATAAAGTAATAAAATAATTTCTTGTGGAAATTCTCGGACAAGTTTTTGAAGTTTTGTTTTTCAATATTTATACGTTTTAATATTTTTTTTACTTGAACTTTTTTTGTGTTAAGTTGACGGATATTGTTTGGCTCAAGTTAAAATCTGATTTTACCGATTGCTTTTTAATTTAAAAAATTGGGTTTGATAAATTTAAAATTATTTTTATTAAGAAATTAATATTGGAACAATTTGTTCATCGATCTAGCAGAACGGATCAGTAGTGATTTCAAGGTTGCTACACGATCTTTGTTCGATTTTAACGAGTGTCCCTATCCAAACAAGCAGGACTCGCACTTGGCTTATTTTATTTTCGTACCAATATTTTTCACTTAATTTTAATCAGTGCTGAAAAGGACTACTAATTACATAATTCAAAACTGTAGATATGAAAATTATTTCACGATTAATTTTATATTATAAAGAAACCCAGGATATTTTCGTCGATTAAAAATCAAAAATCAGCATAAGTTTTGAACAAAGAAACTGAGAACCCTGCGCAAACAATCATAAATTGTGTCCGGTATCATCATCGTTTTATTTGAAGCAAATTACTTTAATTGAATGTTTTCATATCGTTCATAAGTATTAAAATTAATCAACAAGCAGCGTCAATTCTTTGCAAATATTTATTTTTTATTTACATTTAATGCAATTACATGAAGTTGGTTTGTAATGATTCTGCGCTTGAATAATTCCATTGCATCACAATTATGTCTACTTATGTACAGGGTGGCACAGAATGTGGTGAATGGTTTGAATTCTTCGTGACTTTCAATTTTAATTTATTCTGTGTTTTTTTTCGCACTTCGTAACAAGACATTAGGAAATTTAATTTTATTCCATAAATAGGCAAAAACAAATTTTCGGATCCCTTTTTCTCCTTTGTTTGCCAACCAATTTTTTTCATTCATTTATCAAATGATAGATATTGTTGAGCATTAGTGACGCCTCTATATATTATTTAAATCGGTTCATTATTAAAGGAATAAAAGGCTCTTAAAGTTGACACCACTACAAATACATAAAAAATACATACGTACATTCACTTATGTAATTATGTGTTGGTCCAAGTAAAAACATAAGCAAAGAGTACTCACATACAATCACAATCATGCGTGATTGACCGAAATCACGTGAGCAGTACCAATCTATCTATCGATCTTCAATAAATAAGCAAACACATTTTTTAGATTCCTTTAGTTTTGAAGATTTTTATTCATAAATCTGCATATTCTATATTTTGTTAAAATCAATTCAGTATCTTGGGAGTTATAAGCGTTTAAAATTGGTACTAAAAAATACACACTTATTGCACATGTATGTAACAGCATCATGTTGAAAAATAAACAAAGCATGAATGTGTGTTTGCTTTGGCAAAGAAATGAGACGGAGCATTTTCTATATATACTAGGGTTGTTAATTAATTATTCGTGTTTTTTATTTATTCGAATGAAATTTCATGACATATTTTTTGTTCGAACAAACGAATAATTTTAAAATTTTGTTCGAATAATTCGAACGAACAAAGAACAAAAAATTTACGATTGAAACACCATTAAAGAGCATATCAAGTTTGTTTGTTCTTTTCTTTGATTTTTCTAAATAGTTCAGATCATCATCAATACTGTTAACGATTTTTGCGTTCGTACAATTTCTTACTTTATTTATAGACTTTTTTTAGATTAGTTAATAAAACGTTATCTGTTTCACCTAATTCTTCATCGTAGTTGAGGTCATTCGTAATACATATTTTTATCACAAAATAATCGTAAAAACAAAGTATTTGCGTACTTCTTTATTTAGCTTCTTGTGGCATATTGTAAAAAGCTGGTATTGGATAGGAAATTTATACAATTCAGGAATAATATTAAAGTTTTTAATGATTTTATACGTCGTTCATTAATTATTCGAATGTTCGATTATTCGAAAAAAGTAATTCGAATAAAATTCTTTATTCTAAATTGAAAAATGGTTGTTTGTTCGAACAAATATGAAAAAAATTGTTCGTATTATTTGAATAATTTTCATTCGAATAATTTTTATTCGAATCATTTTTATTCGAATCACTTTTATTCGAATCATTTTTATTCGAATAATTTTTATTCGAACGACAATCCTACTATGTACTTTGTAAACAAAAGAGAGCTAATAAGTTGTTTATTTATAATGTTTTTTGTCGGCTTTAGAAAATACTAGTATGAATAACTAGACGATCGAACAACGTACCAAAACAAAACAATTGATTTTTATTTTTCAAACCCACAATTTATTGTTCTAAACTTTATTTACCATTTGATATTGAGCCATGAAGCCCATTTCCTATTAAATAGTTACATCAAGTAGCAAATACGGAAGAGCCAAGAGCACGTGATCAGCGACAATTAAACCTACTTAAGTGAACTGCCTGCCTGGGTGTTACTTTGTATCGTCCGAAAAGAATAACTGTCCCATATTTTTTTTAAAACGTCATTGTCACAGCACATACTGCAGGATCCTCAATGGCCTTGGTAAGTGACAAATGCATTATTTCGTGCACAGGCGATTTTAACTAGCCTCCACATTCTCCGGACTTAGCAGCTCCTGACAGTTTTCTTTGGGGGATATTTTTTAAAGAACGAGTACATGTTAACCAGCCAAGAACCGTAACCCTTCTAAAAGTCAACATTCGAAATGAATTCATGACCATTACAACCGAAAATTCGCGAAAATTTATAGAAATTATGTTAAAAAGAGCACGAGTATACGTGCTAAGCAAAAAATATCCACCTCTCACAGGACACCATTTTTCAAAGCTAATAAAAAATCGCTTAAAAAAATCTCTTTATAAAATAACGAATTTATACAAACAATTTCTTAAATTAAGAAGAAAAATTTATAAAGAATTTAAAACCAAACAGCTCATTCTGCACCACCCTGTACATACATAGATAAATATATATTTTATTGCTTCTATTCCAAATTACTTTTTAGAATTAATATTAACAAATGATGCTTCATAAAACGCTTCCTTAATTTATGACCCGCACAAGACAGTGGTTTCAAGGGTTTTTATTATTAAGATAATTTTGCAAAAAGAAAATTATCTGAAACAAATTTTATAAGAGCACATATAAAATCTTATTGAAATGATTTGCAAGATCTCGGCAGCCTAGCAGAAGGGAAGCGATCATGAGCAGTCCTCTAGGCATTACAGTGGGGCCCCCTTAGTATTATAGCTTTATGGGAAGGTGTAAAAAGTGCCCGCTGTTTTTGCTTCGGAACTATTTCCAAAAAAAAAAAGTTGTGTAAGCCACTGTGCACAGTACATAATTAGAAGTTGAAGTCATGCAAATTGCTTATAGTTCGCTTAAATTCAATAATGAATATGAACAGAGTAATTTTCGGTATGATTTTTTTATTCAAATAAATTTATTATTTTAGTTGAATATAAAAAAAACCCGGTGAATTACTATCAAACGTTTTTTTTTTAATTTTATTAAGTTCGCAAGCACACATTTGTATTTATTTTTGTTTAAATTCAATCATAAAAGGTTCAAAATCGAACCAACAGTGTGTGTGTGTGTGTGTTTATGTGTGTTGGAATGTACGAGTACATATTTTATTTTCATTTTAGTTTTCTAAAGTCTGCCCCGGTGTCTGGTCGGTCACGTTTCATTTGGTAATCAGAGAGTTCGTATCAAAAAATCATAATGAATGGATTTTCTAGTTTTTTGTTTCTTGTTTCTTCTTTCAGCCCCGATGCGCCGAGTAATTGATGTTGTTGAAATCTTATGGAAATCATAAAAATATTCTAGTCATTAGTGGTTTATGCGATCGTTGAATCATTCGATCAATTATGCATGTTTCACTGAGAAACTGGAAAAAGTCAAAATGTCAATGGACGTTTAGTTAAATATTAAATGCTTTTTCATTCTAACGGTTTCCTTAGAAAAATGTATTTAAAAATAATGAAAAAAAATTGTTTAAAGATTTATATGTACACTGCGCGTCATCAGGTTAAAGCACGCCCTTTCACTGACCGTTAATCTTAAATATTATCTGAACCAATCGAGCTACAACCTTGAAATTTTTATCGAGTAAGACTCTTATCGATTCTCTTTAAAGTTAAACAACAATGACACGTTAAAAACTTGCTAGTGTAACCAGCGGTCGCCTCAATCGACTGCGTTATATAAATACATACGATAAAGTACAAAAACAAAAAACATTCTAATTAAACAACTTAAAACTCTGTCTCATTTGCATGCAAAAGCAAATTGGGCAAACGCACATGCACACTTCGTTTATTTTGCAACTTGAAGCTGATAAGTGTGAATGTGTTAGTAGGAACTTTAAACGCTTATAGCTCCCAAAATATCGAACCGACTTAAATAAAACTAAGATTGTGCACATCTTTGCAAATTCGGTTCAGTATTACGGCCGTAAGAGGGATCTAAAAAAACGTGTGTAATAATATAGATGTGTAAATCTATAGTGGGTTTTCCCCGCTTTCAAAACTTATTTGTAAATCTAAATCGTGGATTCCGAGCCAAAAAGTTGACGTCCTTGAATGTCCATCATACCGAGAACGTATGGGAATGGTTGGCTAAGAAAGTGTACAAAAACCGAATTAATCGGAGTCATTAAATATGTTTGTTCAACTATTTCGTTGAATTATATTGAAAAACTTTACAATTTAATTCCGATATATGCATGTGTTTCCTTTGACATAATATTATTTAATTTTTACGAATATGTGGGATGAGATTATTATAATTATTTCGACCTTTTGATTAAGTACCAATTTGTAAATTAACAAATAACAAAAAGCTTGATTATATTCAATATTTTGCAAATTTTGTTAAGAAAAAAAAAGTTTCATATTGTTTAAAGAACTTTTACAAATAAATGTTAAATATTCCAAAAGAATCTATCTGTTGTGACTGAGAAATATTGAATTTGACAAAGCTTTCTGTTATTTGTTCATTTATAAGCTTGAAAATTCTTATTTCGGATCTGTGGGGATTTTCGGGTATAAGAAATTAGCTTTTTTGGGGGGGAATTTGGGGAATGAATAAAATGCAAATTGGGGATAATGTATGAAATAAAACTGGAAACCCTGGCTTAGTCTGATGAAGAATAAATTGTTTTAAAAAAGTACTCTCTTAATAAAATAACGAATTTATCCAAACAAACAATTTATTTAATTAAAAAGAAATGGCTAAACTCAGATTTGAACTCAGGCCAAACAATTCATTTCAATAGGATGAAATTATCATAAAATATTTTAATCGAATAAAGCGTTATTCGAAGTTGGGCATTTTAATTACTTCATTAAAATTTTTCGATTAATCGACCAAACATTATGCGAGTGAATAAGCGCTATTAGACGACATAACTTTAAATTATTAACTTAACTTAACTATTTTTTAATTCCATAATGATGTGGCGAGCACAGCTCCCTGTATTATTATTTTGTTTTAATTGCACAGTGTTTTTTTTCTTGCCATTAATTTAAGTTGCAATTCGTTGTAAGTAATTGAGAGAAAAAACTATTAGACTACTGAAAGTGTCTGTAACTACTAAATAAAATATATTTTTTATCAATTGTCGTTATATCTGGCACTAAGTTCTTCTAATAAAATAAATTAAGTAAATTGCAAATCAACAAAAAAAAAAATAAAAATACTAATTGGATTTTTAAGCCAATTTTGGTTATAAACTTAATCTAGTTTGAACCAAAACAGAAACAGTCAATTTATCATTAAAACCAACGACTTATTTTATTTTGGCAGTTTTTTTTTATCAGTAGACAGATAGATATTGATCTTGTAACTTTTAATTGGACGCAAGCAAAATAAAATTGTAAGCCAGCGATAAATTTGGCTTAAATTTGAACTTTATTTTAAGAAAGTTTTTTTTATTAAAAAAACAACAACAACAATAAAATGAGCTTGCCCAAACAACCCTCGTAATAAGAGCTAATTATGTATTTAAAAAAAAATAGTAATAATAATAATAATAATAATAATAATCCGCTACTTACCATAACAATTGACATCCAAGCAGACTAATAAAATGACTACTAAACTAATCCACAGCTGGTGGTGGGACAGCCACCATTGAGGCTGATGACGATGTCGTCGTTCCCCTTCGGGGCATAATTTGTGCGGTATTAAAAACATTTGCATAAATTATATAAATATGTGTATATTTTTTTGTTTTATTATTATTTAAAAGAAAAACAAACAAACACTTGAGAATTTTTATAGATTGGCGAACAACACATTCGTAAATGAAACTTAAAAATTATAAAAATTATGACTTTTTCGACATGTGTTAAATAAATATTTATTTTGGATTTATTTCAAAATTATTAAATTTTTTTCCGTTCGTTTTAATATCACATTATTTTGTTTTATCTAAAAAAGAAAAAAATTGTTTAATTATTTATTTAATTAATTAATTGTTTAGGAACAATTAAGTTGTAATAATTTATGGTTTTATTTGATGTTTCTTTTGTAAATTTTGTGATTCTTTATTTTTTTTTATATAATTTTTCAGCGATTTATTTTTATTCGATTATTTTTGTTTGTTACTCAAATGTGGAATTGAATTAATTTAAATTCAAGTCCATTATAATATTCATAATTTGCTTTATATGAAAATATCAAAGATTTAAGTATAATTTTCAAATTTGTCAAAGTTTTTCGTTTTTTGTGGGTCATTTAATCTTCGATATATTTTTCCTCATATTGGTTAAGCGCTTTAATTTGCTTCTTATTTGTAAATTATTTTCATTAATTTTTTTTTTGTTATGAAATATTTTTTTTAAATTAATTATTAAAAGTGCTGAAAAATGCATATGCACAATCAACTTTGCACTATTTTTTGTGCAGATAAGTCAAAAAATAAATGCTGTTTGTATACTGCAGTTGCCTAGTGCAGAAACGCTGCAGGTGCGTGAGCTAGCTGAAATAATGCGCATTTCAAAAAGTGCTATAGTTCACATATTGACCAAAAATTTTAAGATGAGAAAGTTGTGATGTCATCTCGGATCCTTCCCCCTAATATCAAAATGTTTGCACGTGGCAAGAAAGCTCTTCTAAGACTTAGTATTTCTATTTTTCAATTGCGATTTTATTATCGTTGGCATAATAATGATTTTTTGTTTTATGAGACAGTTAAGTAAATTATTTTGTATTAAAAATAAACATTGTTGACCAAAAATTGAATGCAGTTGTCCACAATATGCACTTAAAATGCACGATTTATTTTCTAACAAAAAATTGCCATTATCCACAATATTTTATATTTTGTGCAGCTAGACTAAAAGTGCAGTTAAGCGAAATGCAGCTAAACTGAAAATACTCTACTCTAAAAGGTGCTTCTTTGTTCGTCGTTATACATACATACGAGTATAATTGTATGTGTTTGGTTTGCATGTTCATCCAGCAAAAGAACACAAAATTTGTCAAAGTAAACTTTGCGTGTGGAGAAGTGAAACAAAGTTTAAAAGAAAATTGAAAAGACTTTGAAAAGACTTTGTCAAAGTAAACGTTGCGAGTGGAAAAACAGTTCAATTTAAAAAATAGCTAGAAATTGTTTTGAGGGAAAATGGCCAATATTCGAAGAAAACTTCTGGAAGATGGATAAAAATCGCTAAACTGTAAAAATCGTCATCACACTATAAAAATCAGTTAAATTTAATAAGAAAAAAAACAAGAGAAAAGAAAACCAAAACCTGAAATTGTCAATAATTTAACAAGAAAAAAACGCTTGAACTTTTCGCTGGAGAATTTCCTCAAATTCTTAAAAAAAAATCAAATTGGTTGGAAATTTGTTTAAAAAAATATTTCAGAAACATGATTTCCGTTTTTCTGCATTCTTAACTCGATCGTCTAATTTTTTGTAATAAAGTAGCGATATGTGTTGCCTTTGTATTTTGTTGAAGGGTATGTGAGATTCGGGGCAGCATATTATTTGATTATTTTATGAATTAGTTCTTGTTAATTATTTTATATCATTTTTTTAACTCGTGTTTTGAATCTTTTTTTAATATTTAATTTTTGTTTATGCTTTTTTTGTTTTTGCTACTTTTTTGAATTTGTTTCTTTATTGATTTTATTTTTTTAAATAATTCAAATTTTTATGAATCATAATGATTCATTAAACTAAAATTTAATTTATGCAAGTTGAAAATAAAAACATGTTAAACGAGCAAAACTTATTGTTGATATCTCTTCATATCATTTGACTTCATTAAAAATTCAATGATCATACGAAGACGTCCACAAAGCGCTTTGCCGGAATCCAAAAACGCGTAAGCAAAAAAAAAACAATAGAAATCATAATAAGTTTGTAAAAGAAAGAAAGGAAGAAAAAAATTGTTGCTTCTAATCCGAGCATAACAAAATTGTTAAAATTCTTTTAAATATTCATGAATGGCTTCTTGAACACACGAGTATTTATTTAGAGGAATTCAAAATAAATTAACATTTTTCTTTATTATTTTTTTTTTTATTTTGTGTGTTTTCTTCTTATTTTGGTCTCAAGTGCTTTATAAAGTAAATGTGAATGGATTTTGCAAAATTTTAAACATAAATCGTATACAAAAACGTTTAAGCTATAAAAGTTGGGAAGTGGTTTGCTAAAGCAAATACAAAATGGTTAAAATGTTGAGTGGTTTCCATGAATTACCGCTTATGTCCATTTTTCGATATTGTTTCAGTGATGTCACTACTACTAGTTTAGCTTCAGCGCAGTTTACATGTGTCTAAAAGGATAACTTGGGAATAATATGAAGCCGTTTCTATGCTTGATATATTTATTCAATTAGTTTTCCGCACTAAAGACGTGACTGAGTAAATTGTTTTCAGCCACATGCCGTTTTCTATCAGAGTTAAAAAACAAAGGAAGATGATGTTCTCATATCGTATGTGTTTTTTTTAAACTGTTTGTTACCATCATTTATAGAAGAATTAGCTAACAATTAGAGGGTGTCACTGCCCAAACAATTACTGAACCCCAGACGCACGAATCAAACACACACTTTCCTGAGTTTTTTGCAATTATTTTAATAACATTGAAATTCGAATTGTAATTCAATCATTTAAACGATTTTGACTTCATCAGTGTTTTCTTTTTTTTTATCGTTCACTGTTCGTTACGTTACGTCTACACGTAGCACGTTTTATTGCCGCAATTGTCAAATTCCATATTGAAAAATACACACTAACAAAAACTAATGCTTTGTTTTATGAGGGAATTTGACAATTGTTGGCAATAAAAATTGCTATGTGGAGACTCCGTATAAGCCAAAGATTTGTCTTGACAAATGCCTGAATCGATAAAACGCCCGGTGACTGTTCAAACTAAAAACACGAACGATGAACAAAATGTGCGAGTTAGTTCATTTAATTGTTGTTAGTGATCTGAACGATTCAGCAAAATGAAGTATTTTACACAACTAAAGGGTGTCCCGAAATTAACGCAAGATTTGAATTAAATAGAAAACAGAGTTTTTAGTCTCTTGATTCTTATTTTTTTTATTGAATCATTAGGTACTTATGATAGTTATTTATTAAATAACACATCGGAAAAATGGCCTCAACGGCTTTGCATGCACATACGCACTCATTTGTCGAAATTTTCCATGACCATTTTGCATAAATGTGGCTGAATGTCGTTCATGCAGCGTTGAATCTCCTCCTTTAATGCACGACGGGCGGTTGTTAGTTTGTTGAAATTCACCTGGGGCCTAATCGTCGCTTTCGATACCGAGCTAATTCGATTCGAATTATAGTTTGAGATTATGTCATTCGCTATCGAACAATATAAACGCATTATTCGATATCGAATGTCATAGTCTCAAACTAAGAAAACTCGATCGAATCAGCTTGATGTCGAAAGCGACGATTAAACCCCTGTAATTTCAAATAACCCCATAAGAAATATAATTATGTTAAATCACACGATCCGGGGAGCAAATTTTGATCCCCGAAACGAGAGAGTGCACGACCTGAAAATGTCTCCTGCAGTGATTGAATTGTTTCCTGGGCTGTATGGCATGTCTTGTCATGTCTTGTTGAAACCACATATTGGCCACATCATTATCATCCGATTTCTGCAGAAAGAACTGTGTTACCATGTCGCGATATCTTGCACCATTAACAATCACCGTTTGATTTGTCACCAAAACTCTCACGCATTGCTTCGATATTGACGTTTGAACAGCTTGTTTTTGGACGACCAGTATGTTTGTCAACTCCAATCGATCCAGTCTACCTGAATTTTTCAATTCATCTCATTTTACAGTTAACGAACATATTTTGTATGAAATTTTCGAAGTGCATTCGCCAATCTTTTATTATTTATTAAATATTGTACAATAATGAAGATACGTTGTTCTATCGTCTAACGCTCCAATTTTACTAACCCTAAACTGTCAGCTGTCGAATTGTTTTTTTTAGGGTTGCCAACATTTCACTGCACAAATAGCAACAAATTCAAATCAGGCGTTAATTTTGGAAGACCCTTTATAATGTAAATACATTAACATTTATTGGCGTATTCATAAAAAAAATAATTTGGGTTTGAAATCTATTTTAAGGAAAATTTGTATGAAAAATTTGACTTAAAATGCATTTCAAATACAAATCGTTTTTTATAAATACGGGCCTTATTATATACATAAATTTTTTTTTAATTTTCTTACATACATACACAAGTATTTTTAATAGTCCATAATAATTTTAATGATTTTACACTCAAAAAAAAAGACTGTTCTTTTTTAATATGCCATCAAAAGTTCACAACAAAAAACCTTGTAATGGAATTATTGACACTTTGAAGTAAAAAAAATAGTTCAATAATTAAAATTTTAAGTTTTACTTTTAAATCGTGATTAAACAAAAATTAACCAAAAAAAAATAAATAAATTAAATGACCTTAAATTGACAGTTAATAGTGAAGGTTCGTGAAAAATTTTCAAACTGTAACGTACAAGAGTTTTTAATAGAATGTTTGAAGAACACAATGCAATGTTTATTATTTATGTATATTTATAATTACCGGATAGATGCTTCTACTTCGGATTTAGCAAAAAAACAATAAAATAGAAAATAACATCTTCACAACAACAATTTCGCCATAATAAAAAATAATAAATCTTTTAAATTAATTATTAGCCATCAAAAATGTTTTAAGCAAAACTGAAAAATGATAGTAAAAATCCCAACATTTTAATTCTAAATGGACATTAAAAATTAATAGTTTTTCGTTAAAAAAAAGAACAAAACGAAAACAAACAATTTTTATTAACATGAATATTTGCCTTTGCAAATAATCTGTTTTCGTTTTAATAATTTTCTTGATTTAATTTCTAAACAACTACAGTCGAACTTCTATAAAACAAACTTTTATAACTCGAATTGTAATTCGATTTGCAGTGGCATTAAGAGAGTAAATAACTTACGATTCTCCTTTCAAATATTGAACTTCCATAACTCGAAGTTCTCCATAAATCGAACGAAAATGCGTACTACTTATCAGCTGGGCTGTTTGTTGGGCATACGCCTATTTGATGTGCATTGTTTTGAATTATATTTTTGTATTTGGAGGAAAAAAAAGTCAACAATAAATTTTCTTAGGAAATTAAAGTTATCGAGTCAAGCTGTTGATAACTATTCTTAGAAAAGTCAAGTTATCGATAACTTTTCTTAGAAAAATCAATTAAACTATAATTTTTTAGAGAATTCAAGTTATTGATAGCTCAAGTTATCGATAACTTTTCTTACAGAAATCAAGTTATCGATAACTTTTCTTAGAAAGTTAAAGCTAATATTTTTTCTTAGAAAAGTTATGGTATCGATAAATTTTCTTAGAAAAATCAAATTATCGATTCCTTTTTTAGCAAAATCAAGTCAATTATAATTTTTCTTAGAAAATTCAAAATATCGTTAACTTTTCTTAGAAAAATCAAGTCAAATATATTTTTTTTAGAAATTTCAAGTTATCTATAACGTTTTTTTTTTAGAAAAGTTAAGTTATCGGTAATTTTTTTTAGCAAATTCAAATTATCAAAAACTTTTCTTAGCAAAATCAAGTCAACTATAATTTTTCTTAGAAAATTCATGTTATCGATAACTGTTCTTAGAACAGACAAGTTATTAATAACTATTGTTAGAAAACTCAAGTTATCGATAAGTTTTCTTACAAAAATCAAGTTATGGATAACTTTTCTTAGAAAAGTCGCATTATCGATAAACTTTCTTAAATAATTCAAGTTCTCGATAACGTTTTTTAATTCAAGTTTTCGAAAAGCCTTCTTTACAAATGTTGAATCAATTTTTTTTGCTTTTGTGGGTAATTTTATCCAGCAAAATGAAAATCTTATCAACTTTATAATTTACATTAACAATTTTATTCGCATTAATATTTAATATTTTTTGTAAAACGCCGCTTAAGGTTGTAACAATGTGCTTGATAAAGAAAAAAATAAGCAAGAAGTATTCATACGAAAAGTAGTTCAAGATCTAAAAAAACATCATTAAACATAATGAGATGCAAACATGAACAGCAGAAACTAGACATCAGTGGAAACTCAATTTTCATCTTAAAGTCATTGTTTTGTTTTATGGAAATCCAAAGTCAAAAGAAGAGCGGGTAAGAAGAAAAAATATTATTACACAACCGGTAATTACAGTGGCGGTTTTTTGTTTCAAATTTGTAGAATGTACGTCGCAAAGTTTCTATTCATTTTGGGGGGTACGCAATTATTTTCGTTGAAATGAAATAAAAATGTCTGTCTAGAAATATTATTTGTTCTTGAAGCAGTTCGTTTTGTCTGTAGGTGCGCATAGACAACAACAGCAGAAAAATAAATTTGTATTAGTTGGAGTCCAATGACTGTTGGATTGGCAATAACTTTGTAGCAAAGTATTCTACCGAATATGAAACTTACCAAATCTTTTTCAGTATTAATAATTATTGCAATTTTTCAAAACTTATAGGAATTTAAAAACTCACTTTTATTTCATTTGCACATCGAAGTATTTACTTGCAAGTAGAGTGTACGTACTAAGAACGAAAATGTCGAATAAATAGACGAATGTCATGTCAGTTGCAAGGATACTGATATGGACAAGTGAGCGTTCTTTTGCCAGTTGAATAAATCTGTGTGTTGCCAAGAACTTGGGCAGATTTCAGTGGAAAAGACTGCTATTCGTTATTATTATAACTTTTTTAATTTGAATGATGTTGTAAAATTATCCAATCATGAATAAATAAAATTCTGCATGAAATTGCCAACATTTTTCTTTTTCCGTATTATCACAATTTCTCGAGTATTTTTTTTTCGTGAGATATAAATTTCTTGCGATTATTTACGCTATTATTTATTGATTATTTTGCTCAGTAAATAGTAGAATGTAATTTTATTTAAAAGAAAATATTCTGGTATCTGACGGACGTCGATCGATTTCAAATCGCACAATTTCCAAAAACTAATTTTATTAATATTTCATTAATTGTTCCTTTTTTGTTTTCCAGGCTTAGAATATTTTATTCGTACTTAATTTGATTCCACTGCATCATTCGATTTACAGAACACCCATTTGGCTAGAATTCGTTTTGTGAATTCACGCGATTAAAATCAATAAACAAAATTAAAAAGTTTTATAGTGCAGCGACAAAAAATTCTTTTTCTTTCTTGATTCCCTTTAAATTAGATTTTCTGTCGCTGTAAAGTTGCAGAACTAAAATACTAATTTAAAAAACGTCTTTATTTATATGAAATATAGTAAAAAGTTTCGACCTTCGGTCAAAATTTTGCTTAAGCCGAATACCATCCGAAACCACAATGTTAACTTAATTCAAATATTCGGCAGGACTCTAAAAGTTTAAGACACATTATTTTCAGCAAATATTTAAATCATATTTGATGATTATTAAACTGTAATAATATATTTTTATTTCAATTTGATTATTTTTCAAACTAAATTAATTGTTAATCTAAAGTGATTATTATTAGGCTAAAGTTCGTAACGTTTTTAATCAGATAGAATAGGATATGAGATCATATTCCAAAGGAAAACTAATTATCAATAGGTAATAATTTTAATTTCCTTAATAAAATTCTTCAATAAAATAAATAAATATTTTTTAAAGAGGCTAGAAGAGTGTCTAAGAATGTGCTGCGGCAGGTCATGGTTATTTTGTAGAATCATCCATAACTGTTCTATCATGGTTTCCAGTAATTAAATAAAATTATTTATGTACGGGTGGTTTAAATACAAGTATGTATAATATTTATAAATCACATGGTATTTTGACACTGACAGATTTATTTGCTGCCAGATATACATTCAGTATCATCATCACCACGAGCCGAAATCAGTAACTTTAGACTTGCACAACGTTGGGAAACATTGCATCGGACATCGAATTTGTCTCAAAAACCAATCAATTTGGTGGGGAAATTTTTTTGAAAAAATTTTGAAATGTTAACTTTTTTCCGATCTTTCATCTTCGGAGTAATTTTTTGCGTCGCGTGTTCATTTTTGACTTATTTTAAGAGGGCATTTAAACCGATCGCGGTTAATTAATTTTACAGATGGCATTGAAAGCACATCAGACTATTTCGCCTTGTTGTCAGTATATTTGAGACTTTTTTATTTCTGTTTTCCGTCGGTGTTTCCAAATGTCTTTTTATGTTGCTCTAAAGAAAGAAACGTTTTGTTTTATAAACTTTTCTAAAAATACATTTTAAATAAATTTTCTTTTTAAGTTTTTGACATTTTCTGCCAATCAGAAATTGAGATTGAAATCAGAATTAAGATTTTGATTACCTTCCACATCTTTATTTTAAAAATTTTAAAAATCTTCGTTAGCAATGAATGCTAAGAATTATAAAAAGAAAATGGAGCAACAGCTCTTAAGTTAACCAAAAAACTTCCCTTAAAAATTAAATAATTTTTGAAGAAATGTCATTAGTGGAGTCGTTGGAGAACTATGATGGCACAAAGGCGGATATTGGAGGTTTTTAAAATTACAAATTTATGTTATTTTTTATTATTAAATTTTTTGTCTGGCGATATAAATGTACAAAGTTTTAAAACTTTAAATAAAATGTTCTTTTTTCATAAAATCAATGAACTTTCAGAGTAGGGAAAAATGTAGGGAACTTTGTTTTTGTGTGTAGGGAAAAAGGGGAATTTTTTCGAGACATGTAGGGATTTTGTTAAATTTCTGCTGGCATCACTGCTCCAGAGCTTCGAGTAGCACATTGTGGCTAAATAGTGTTAAATTGAAATGTCAAATTCAACAATAAATTAACATGGGTTTTTTCTGTTTTTGTTTTCTTTTTATTCATCTCTTTGTACACATAAAATATGTACGAACGAATAGAAGATTGAATATTTTGAAAGTTTCATTTCTTTTTATAAATTTCTGATAAAATTGTTGCTCCGCAGACAAAAGGCCAAATATTTCAATGATCAAGTTAACGCCACCCGCCCACCCGCTGGCTATAACTTTGTTCAAGTTTGTTTTTAATCTACATAAATCTTTATTTTTCTTTTAGCAAAATAAGTTTTAAAGATTTCTTACGATTATTTTTCTTTGTGTTTTATGAAAAGAGAAATTTCACACATAATTCAGCCACATATTTTGCACAATTAGAAATTAAATTGATTTTATTTATGGATGGAAGGATTATTTTAGGTTTTAAAGATTTGTTTCGATTTCAATTATTTTTAATTTAATACCATGCGCATGCGTTTCACGGCTTAATTGAACGAATTAAAAATATTTCATTTAGTTTAGTTTATTTTTTCTTTGAGAAAATAAAATAATTTTTGGTGAAATTATTTGTTAGTGCTCTTTCTTTTGATTTAAAATTTTTTTGTGGGTATGTATTTTTGCTTAAACCCGAACCGACCACAAAACACACTTTTCTGTTTCATTTTTAATCCACGTCATTATGTATGTGTGTATGTATGTATTTGAATAAATATATTTGTTTAATTTCTTAAAGCTGCATATAATTTTGTTTTGTTTTGTTTTCGATTGCAAACAGATTTTTATTTTATCTCTACTCAAACATTTTTTTTCATGCAGCCCTTGAAGCTGTGAATTTCAAAAAAAAAAGTTATGTTTAATGTAAATTTTTTTATTAATTGCTTAATACCTCTAGTATCACTTTGTTGTCTTTTTTTCTAAATCTTGTAAATGTTGGATGACTGATTTTAACACTTATTTGATTTCAAAATATGTGCATATTTTAATTATAAATTGATAAATTCCCATCAAGTCGAATTTATGTAAATACTATTTTTATTTATCATTTAATTATATTTTATATTGAAATTTAATTCGAATTTTTCGTTATTATGTTTGTTTAATTTTTTTAATTTATGATTTTCTTTTTCTAAATTCAGCATTATATTATTTCTTCTCATTTGTTTAATCTTCTGCCTTTGTTTTAATCTTTTTACCGTTTTCTTTTGTTACCAACCACTTATGTATTTTATTACACTCACGAAACTCTTTCTTTCCGAAAGATCTCTTTTCGCCGTTATTTTGTCCCCTGTTTTATATTCCGTGTTGCCGTGCGCAATCGCTGAAACTCCGTTAATTACTGAATAGACGTTGGAGACTTGTCTCAGCTTGGAGCCATCACAAACAGCTGAGCTAAAATGTTGTCGCTGCTGTTATTGTTGTTGTTGTTTTCATGTTTTTTTTAAATTGTTGCTTTTAGCAACAACAATAAAAAGCATCATGCATAAACAAAGTAGTTTTTGTTGGTTCATGGCATGGAAAAAAATAATCAGCAACAATACCAACAAAACCGGTGCCTCTTGTGTGTCCAGGGAATCTTAATCTGTATTTTGGTTTTCCGCAACATTATTGTGAGTTTTGCAATGCAAATTCCCCAAATCATTGTATTTAAAACAAATTCAGATATTTAAAACAATTTTAATTTGTTGTCGGTTACAAGCTGGTCGATATTGTATATTTCACTGGTGCTTCTGTCAGATCATCAGTGGACCAATTAAATACAGCATACAGACAGACTAACTTGCAACCGGCAATAAATAACAACTTTTTGAATGTTAAGTGGGAGAATATCTCGAATAGTTTAATACATTTTGTAAAATCGAGGTATATTAGAATAGTAGGAAGAGTTTTGTTCTCAAATGATAAGAAATATGGCATAAGTTTAGTTCAGTGACGTTTCTAAAAACAAAAACTTTTAGTAAAGCCTTATGGCCTTATTCACAAACGATTAATAAAGTTATTGTAGGTTTAGTGTTGGATTTTTGTATGGGAAAACCGGCTTTAATGCACACATTAACTTTATTAATCCTTTGTGAATAAGGCCATTAGTATTTATTGAAGCTCTGCAAAAATTCAGTTGATGACGCCTACTTTGGTGGAGGCATGTCGGGAAAGTGCCTATGTTTTATAAATTGAATGAGATTTTTAACATCGAAAAGTGTGATAGAAAACTTCCATAGTTCTTAGATTTGCGAGAAACTTGCGTGTCTGTATTTCAATGTGAAAAGTTATCTTTTTAGTGTTCCATACACAAAGTGTAAAAAAAATATAAACCCTATTATATTTCTCTTCGTCTGTTGCAGGCTTCTGTCTCGCGAATCATCACAAGAGGTAGACACTTGACATTTTCACAATCTTTTTTAACTATGGCCTCTCGAACAACAAATACTAAAAATATCAGAATATTTTATTTTTAATATACATTTAATTTTTGACATATTAAAAATACGTAGTGGCCAGTGTATTTTATGGAGGCAACGATGTACTTTGTTTTTATGTGAGTAAAATAAATTTAAAAAAAGTTGGTTTATAACATTTTTTTCCTTTTTGTTGAAATTTCGTTTGTTTATTTGTATTTTAGTATTTTGTTTGATTATTTTCTTTTAAAGCGTAGAAAATATGACAACTTCAAATACGTAAAATTTAGACAGCAAAGTTTACTTTGACAAATTTTATGTTCTTTTGTTGGATAAACATGCAAACCAAACACATACAAGTACATGTGTAAACGACGAAGGAAGAAAAAATTAACCTTGCAAGTTCATCAAAGTCTGTACACACCCTCATTCTTTTTGCCCTTCTCACCGGCAAACTCAAGACTGCAAAGGAAACTTTGCGTGTGGAAAAGGAGTATTACTTTAAAATTTCGAAAGAAGAAGGGCACTCATTTAGCTTATCGATCACTTTTAGCTTAAACTAAAATTATGAAAACCTAAAATTTATTATCTGACCGTTAACATAGTTGCGTTAGCTATCGGCAAGTTGTGATTACTTTTAAAGCTTTCCAGATATCAGACAACTATTGTCATGAAATAAGGAGAGAACCCCTTATCCTGCTCCTATCAGTATAGTTTTCTGACTGACTTCGTAACTTGCTAGTGATCACCACTACCATATAGTTGTGTTGTCATCCAAACAACTTATTAAATTTAATTCCGATATGACCATTAGAAGACTGTTAAAATTAAATTTCATGGTTTGATTCCACTGTTAGCTTGTTATAAATGAAGCTAATGAAAAAAACATTCTCTTTTTGCATTTGTTGTGGAATGACTACTGCCTAGTAAGTAAATGTATGTACATACCTTATTTCTAGCCTAAAATTTATATCGTAATATGTACAAAAGTTTCGTATATTCTACGAAAAAAGTCCAAAATTTTTTCTAAATGCTGCTTGGATTATGTTCACCTGTAGCCAAGAGCTGTTACTTAAATAGTTTGGGAGCTACACTTATTATAATATTTCTACCGTGTTTAAAGAAAAAGTTCTAGTGCCTTTTAAAATATCGTTGACATAACAATAAATTAAACGTTCATGTTTTCTGTAAGTAATTAATAAATACAATATATACGAGTACATACTGCAAAGTTATGTTTTTCTTTAGTTTTGAAAGGAATATTTTACAACACAATTATTAATATTAAACAAATGTATTCTGAACAAAGTATTACTTTTGGAGATTTCTATTCATTTATTTATTATTCGAAATAGCAATAGCAAACAATGTAAATTTAAAATACAACTAATAAAATAAAAGCAAACATTGTTTTGTTAACAAACATACGCGCGCATGTACATGATATTTCACACTTGCAGATAAAGTAAAATTACATATAAGGAAACAACTTCGTTAATAGTAGATTATAATATTAAGCACTAAACTGACAATATATTCAATTTTATATTCTTACTGCTAACGCATGCATGAAAAATAATTTTGTACAAAATCTCCCTGCAACTTCGGTTTTGGTTTGCATTTCAAAAGCAAATTATTATTAATGAATACCGCAGATAGTTTTAGTTTTATTGTTAATTTCGTAAGAAATCCAATAGTCATATTAAACAATTTTACTACCAAAAATTTTAGCAACAGATATCACTTTTTGATGACATCAGACACTCAATATTCATTAAATATTTAATGGTTGTAGTAGTTCTTCATTACATTTACAAAATATTGTCGATCGCTGAATGTTTGCTTAGTATCCATGACAATTATAATACTTTGTTTAAGTTTTTGTATATAATTTTTTGTGAATTACTTTTGTTTCAGTATCTTGTTGTAGTTGAGTGTAAATTAAAATAAAAATGCATTTCTCATGGACAAGACATTTTCAATGCTGCTCATTCACATTCGTATTAAACAGTCATGCTTGTGTCTTAAGTCTTTCGTTTTTTCTACTTGTTTTCGCTCTCTTGTGTGTGTGTCACTCTTTTTCTAGTGTTTAGTTTATGAGTGCTGCCAGATAAGTGGTTTTCACGTGGGACGGAGCTTCACTCATTTGGAATTTCTATTTTTTTTGTGATATTTATTTGTGCAATTTTTAGCACATAATTAAAAATTTTTGACATATCAGATAATTATTTTGTAAATGTGTTTTTCTTTCTCGTTTTACAAGTTTCCAGCATACAATTTTTTTAGGAATTCTCAGTAGACGAAAAATCAATATACATACATTTTTAAAGACAGCTTTTCCACACTTACATGGCGACAGAAAATTTTTCTAGTAAACTTTTTCACCAGGATTCTATACAAAAAAAACTTTTTGGTGATATGGAAAACTTTTTGACGAGTTTTCTATAACGAAGTGTTGACGATGTTTATATATAAAATTATTTGGTAAGATCTATACTTTTCGACGAGCTTTCTAGAGAAAAATATTCGACGAGTTTTCTATAAAAAAAGTTGTTGAGTTTTCTATAAAAACCTTGTTAACGAGTTCTCTATGGAAAATTTTTGGGCGAAATTTTTATAGAAATTTGTTTAACGAAAACTCTCCGATGCGTTTTTTATAAAACAGTTTCAACGAGTTTTCTATAGAAAAATGTTCAACGAGTTTCCTTTACAAAAATGTTCGAAACTTTTCTATAGAAAAATGGTCGACATGTTTTCTGTAGAAAAAATTTCGACGAAAATCAACGAGTTTTCTAAAGAAAAATTTTCGAATAGTTTTCAACTGGAAAGTTTTCGACAAGTTTTCGATCGAAAAAGTTTCGACGAGTTTTCTATCGAAAAATTTTAGATCAGTTTTCTATAGAAAAATTTTCGAAAATTTTTCTACATAAAAAGTTTCCGACGAGTCTTCTATAGAAAAATATTCGACAAGTTTTTTATTGCTTATAGTACCTATACAATTTTTTTATAGAAAAAATCTTTTACAAGTTTTCTAAAAAAATTTTTTGTTTAGTTTTCTATAGAAAAATTTTAGACGAGTTTTCTATAGAAAAATATTTTACGAATTTGCTATAGCAAAATGCTTGACGAATTTTCTATAGCAAAATGCTTGACGAATTTTCTATAGCAAAATGCTTGACGAATTTTCTATAGAAAAATGTTTGACGAATTTTCTATAGAAAAATGTTTGACGAATTATCTATAGAAAAATGTTTGACGAATTTTCTATAGAATTATGTATAGCATTATTTTCTACAAGTTTTCCATACAAAAAATGAGCAAAACTTTAGGATTGTTTTTTTATAAAAAAAATTGTGAAGGAGTTTTCTATAGAAAAATTGTTGACGAATTTTTTTTTACAAAAAACTTGTGAATGAGACACAATTTTTGACGAGTTCTATAGATGAGTTTTTATAGAAAACTATTTATATAAAGTTTTATAAAAAAGTTTTCAGTAAGTTTTATAAAAAAGTTTTCAGTAAGTTTTCTGCGTTGAGTTTTCTATAAAAGGAAATTATCAACAAATTTTCCATAGACAATTTTTCGACGAGTTTTCCATAGAAAACTTTTCGACGAGTTTTCCATAGAAAACTTTTAGACGAGTTTTCCATAGAAAATTTTTCGACGAGGTTTCTAAAGAAAATTTTTCGACGAGGTTTCTATAGAAAATTTTTCGATGAGATTTCTGTAGGGATTTTTGTAAAATTCCTTCTACGAGATTTATACACAAAAATTTGCCGACGATGGTTTTCTATAGACACATTTTCGACGAGTTTTTTATAAAAAAAAACTTTTCGGCTTGATTTCTCTACAAAAATGTCTTCAAGTGTTTTCTCTACAAAAACTTGTTCATAAGTTTTTTTAAAAACTTTTCGGTGTATTTTCTACAGACAACAGTTTGAAAAAATGTTGATGCAAAATTTTGAAGAGTTTTCTGCAGAAAAGTTTTAAAGAGTTTTCTTTATTAAACTTCTTGAAGAGTTTCAAGAGTTCCAATAGAAAAGTTTTTGACGAACTTCGTGTATAAAACTTTTTAATAACCTTTTTAAATTGAATTTTCTTACGAGTTTTCTATAAAAAACATTTTAGCGAGGTTAAAATAAATAATATGAGTAAATGAGATTTTTAAATTAGAATGAAATGAAGAAATTAGGCTTATTGCTCATGCACAGTGGGAGTGAAACAAACGATTACATGCGTAATATCTTGCTATACGATTATTTCATTGACTACAATTTTATTTTTATTGAGTTCATTGATTTTTTTCCATCTGAATTGCAAATTCCTTAACAACTTGAATTCTCTGAAGTCTTTTTCTTTTTTTGTTAATTTAAATAAATACTTGAAAAAAGTATTTGCTACAATTTCTCGAATGAACGAAATATACTTTTTTTTTATATTTATCAGTCAGGTATTCCCAAGTTCCTTAACGGATATTGTTAATTCTATTTTAGACTGTGTGTTGTTTGCGCTACAACAATTGTTATTTCATTTTTAATTGACAGGTGGAAATCTTGAACTGTTGAGTTGGTGTTTTCGTATTGTTGTTGTTAATTTTTTTTTTCTTTTTATTATTTATCATCAATTTGAATTCTTTTGTTTGAGCGTTTTAAAAAAATGTCTTATATAAAATTTTTTTTTTAAATTGAAATTTCTTGATTCAGTTTTGTTTATAGAAATTTGATTTTATGTTGGTCTAATATTTACGTAGCAGCAATTCAAATTTTAAAAGGAAAGGTGAAAGCATTATTGCTCGATCCTGACCCACAAACTGGCCTTGAAGATCGTGCTGCTTAATTGATAATTTCAAATTATTAATTTCTGTAATAACAATTTCTTAAAAAAAAAGAAAATGTCATTCTAGTTGCTTAAAAATCCTTCTTTAAGGCCTTAACATTTCCTTTAACCAATCTCCACAATACTTACAATTATTTCTAATTATGTATTTATTTATTTATTTATTTATTTATTTATTTATATTTTTTTTATTCATACGAAAATTGTTTCCAATTACTAAATTTCAACCACATTTTCATGGTGTTAATTATAGGAAAAAACCACGTTTCTTATTGAAATTTTATTTACAAAGTATTTGTGTCAATTACCAGAAACTAAAAGCGAAAAAAAAATTATTAAAAAAAATACTAAACAAAAAATGTTATTGATTAATTGTAAAATTCGCAAGAAAGAAAAAAATATTTGCACAAAAAATTGATTTAAAATCAATGCTGCCTCAATAATCAGCAGTAAATCAAAATTCCTAATACTCGTACATTTATAGAAAAAAATATACTATAACTTAACTACGAATTTTCGAACGCATTCAAGTTTTTATTAATCAAAAAACACTGACAAAAAATTTCTTGAGCTTAATTGTTTTAGGAGAAATTGAAACTTAAATTAGGAAATTTACGCAGTTAAGGCCTTAATTGAGCTCAATTTACTATACATTTTCTTCAAGATTCATATGTGCTGACAGTGCCAGCCGGCTATTTTTTTTTTGTTTTGACAGCTAATATGGCATTTTCTACAACAACAGCAACAACAAAAATTTGTCTCACTTCAGTTCTGTTTCATCTGTGTATCGCGTCCCTCTTATTTTTCCTTCTTTCATTGTAATTTATTTGTGGCGGCTTATAAGTCCAACGCACAACCTCAAGGATACCTAGAAGAACAGGCCGCCTCTCACCTTGTTCGCCAACCATCTCGTGCTGATTGCATTTACCAGGGGTTACCACGTGGAGGCCACCACTATTTTAGTGGCGGTGGCATCACAAGTGGTGACAAGGTCAGCAGACTTGAACTGCCATCAACAGGGATAATGAACGACTTTACCAAGTTAGAACGATCGTCACGTTACCTTGTGATAATCACCCCTCAGCCCACACACACACACACATTTTTATAAAATTTTCACCCCTAAAGATTTCTTCCGGTGTAATAACAAAAAAGAGATTGCAGTTTATATTGGAGAAGGTACATTTTTTTGATTCAAAGTTTAAAGTCTTAGCCAACTTTGGCTTTGGCTGGCAAACGCCGAATACGCATTGGAATAATTGTTATTATTGCTAAATATGAATGAATAAATGAACGATTGATTGCATGAATAAATGGCAATGATTAAAGATGCAATTACTTATTTATGAAAAAATTTTACAGCAACAAAATAAAAAAATTGTTTATTAAAAGACAAAAAAAAATCAAAACATAATTTAACTTGCAATCGAAATTAAATAATTTTGATTAAACGTTTTCAAAGCGTTTCTATTAATTATTAGTTTGGAGAAAATATTATTTCCTTTTTAAGCAGAAGAATGTTCAGTAATGAAATGAAAAAATAAAATAAAAATTAAAAATAAAAACTTTTGCTGCAGTCACCACAATCTGAGTGATCGATTGTGCATCCCGATCCCGGATATACCGGGATTTTCGGGATTATGCAAACCCTAGAGGCCGCGATTTTTAATTTTAAACACCGGCATTTTCGGGATTTTCTGAATCCCGTTTTTGCATAAATAATATTTTTTACTGTGATCATGAGTTCAAGTTATTATTAGATTCTAAAAAAAGATGTTTGACATGTATCAGCGATTTGCTGAATTAGAAATTTCGTTAAAAAAAACTTTAATAGATTTAAAATCTCAGTAATTTGGTGATGAGGACTTTATTTCAATTAAAAAGATTGTTGATGTCCTACGTCCAATAAAAATTACTATTAAGAAGCCACTATGTGGCAGCGACATGAATCTGTGTAAAGCTGATGCTACTTTGTCATTTATGCTACACGAGATATCAACATCACATTGTCATATAAGCAAAGAATTATATACATATCGCACCCTAAATACTAAGGGGTCACAATTCAAAATTTTCCAAAATTGACTTTTTTCATAAATGAATTCACATTTCATATCTTTAATTACTTAAAAAATTTCATTCTCATCACTATCTTCTTTAACTGGAAAAATTCCGTTCTGTCTGTTTTTATGTTAATTGCATTGCTTTTGCACGATTAACAGTTTTTTGGCTCCCCTGAACATTTAAGAATTTTGAGTTGTGACCCTTTAGTATTTCGGGTGCGATATGTATATAAGATAATTGAAGAAAGGAGCACAGTTTATTTAATTATTTTAAATTTTCTGAAAAATCAGAATTAAACACGAAATAAAACTTTCGATATCTCGCTTAATAGAAAATTACAATTTAAATTATTCTTTACAAGACTAAAATATTTCGATTGCACGTAAACTAAAAGACGTACATTTGTTAACAATATTTTTCGGGATTTTGTAAGTTTCGAAAATACCGGTGTCCCGGTTCGGGATTTCGAGACTCTATCACTAAATCCCGAAGCCCGGGATTTTCAAAGACCAGTCCCGATTAGCATCTCTAATTGTGCAGGGCAGCTTCAGATATCTTGGGATGGATGCGTCATTTAATAACTTGTTAGGCTTGGCAGAGCTCTGAATTGGAACGTAGAGAATGTAAACAGTTTTCCGAACATCTCAAGGAGTCTAAACGTTCCTGAGTGTACTCGTTCTAAACGAGTGATCCCCTTTAATTTAAAGCAAATTATTAAATGCCGCATCATCAAGTCACTTTAGAGCTCTTAACAAAAAATTCAATTCCCTAGACGAAATGTCTTCTGCTAAGAATTACAAGAATTTAATTAATCCAATGCGTCAAGAAAAGAAGAAAAAAAAAAACGTTGTCATATCAGGTGTACACACTGGAGTGCATTCATCAAAACCTGTTGAAAGCAATTAAAATTTTGTTGTCAATAGAAATAAGACAAACAAACAAATAAACTAACAAAAAAATAATAAAAAAATGTCAACAAAATTACGTTCATATTGACAACTGATTTAATAAAAACAACAAATCAAACAAAAATCTCTGCATTCAGTGCATTCATTCCATTTAGTTAAATGCAGTAGAATTTTTTTTTTCTGTTACGCATCACGTTTTACAGAATGAAATCAATACAAAAGACACAAAGTTAGCAGCACTTGACTTTTTTGTCTTTTTGGTTGCGATTGTAAAGCAGCGTTTGGTGACTTAATGAATCGACACCGCAACAAACCAGCGAAAAAAAAACTGTGATCAAAACAATGATATCGACAGTCTACGAGGAGGTAATGGGCAAAAAAAATACCAACAATGGCAGCATTAAACACTAAAAACAATCACTTACAGCAACTGCTGCCGCAAATGATGATTTGAGAGAGGAAAAAAAACATTTAGAAACAAAAAAGTATTTGGACAAAAAAAAACAGCAACAACTTTTTTTAATCAATATGACATTAACGGCAACGATTACAACACTTTGACGTTCGAAATAAGACTTCTCTGTTAATCACCATTGATGGCCAACCTTTCTGTAATTTACCGGGGTCACAGTAGCGGCGGAGTATTGGTCTGGCGGATAGCATAAGACTGCGGAAAATTTCTCCCATGGGAAGAAGGTTTTGTGGCAATCCTGGTAAACGGAGACTCTACCGAAAGTACTACGATGTCTTCTCTCATGGAAAGAGGAGGTATTCGCATTGTGTTAATCCTGGCAACCGGAGACAAAAGATACACTCCAGCGAAAGTACTGTTCACTATTGCTGGCAAAGTATTTATATTTTCAAGTTGTGAGCAATTTTTACAAAATATTTTGCATCTTTAAACTATTGAACCATACAATGGCATTAAAATTGTCATAGAAAAAGTATTTGAAATATTATAGCATTTGAAGTTAAGCGGCAAATACAAAAAAATTATCTAATCTGTTCTCGTACTTAATATTAAACAGCTCTGGAATATTTTTCGATATAAAACTCAAATGTTTTGATGACACATACAATTGACAAGACATTACGTGCTTAAACACCATTAAATTTTTAATTAAATTAATTAAGAAATTTTCATTATCATTATGAGAGTCCTTGAAGAGCCCTGCATCAAAGGTGATTTCGTTTTACGAGTATAACTTATTTTATTTTTCTAAGAAAAAACTAAAAAATCAGCCATCTGACATGTTTAAGATTAGATTTTTTTTTGCTTACTTTTAATTTTTCAAACGCTGCTCGCAATTAGTATTAAAATGTTTAAGCGTTGAATTTAAAATATTTTTGTAAAAATCTAGTTTTTCCATTTATACAAATTTCTTGTTAATCATTATAGCCAGCGCGTATAATTTTTTTAAAGTGTTGTAACTTTATTTTCAATAGTGATATTTAGAATTCCCTAGAGATTGTTTTCGACAAAAATGTAGTATGAAATTTGCAAACTAATTTTGAGTTGTTTTTTTTGGCATAAAGCGTTCGACTTTATATTTATATAAATATTTTGTACTTTATTAGCAGTTGTAAAAGTAGTTCAAATGTTTTAAAGAAAAATATTTCTTAACAAAGTTGTAATAGCGACACATGATTGAGATTTATTTGTCCAAATAGTAGCGACCACACACGAACGCCTTTTAAAGGAGTTTTTACCCAGCAAACATGCAGGTGTGATCGCAAATTGCGAATGATTTGTTTAGCTGAGTTTCATATAAAAAAAAAAACTTTTTGAATAAATCTTTAAATTGTAGTTGGTGAATCTGTCCGTGAGTTTAACGACAATCAACAGGAATTTCAATTACACCCAATCTTGTTTTTACACGGCACATACGAGTACGTTCCAGCGACCACCGTGTATAAAAAAAGTCCTGCAAAAAAAGTTATATTTGATTATTTCAAACTTGAAGGTGTTCGAAAAGAATAATATTTCTATGAAAACACTAAAATTATACTTCTTTTTCTTTATACAGCATTTTCAAAAAAAAAGTTATCTGGCGGACCCTTTACAAAAAAATTCATATAAACGAGTATGTCTAAGGAAAATCAAAATGTTTTATTCGGTGTTAGTGTCTGACAGTAAGCACGATCTTTTGCGTCGCTCTGGTTCAATATCAGCTTCGTCTTAAGATATGCTTTGTTCGTCTGTATTTTCAGATTCCAGTGGTTTAATTATTTTATCAGCGAAATCAGCTGTGGAACGTATCTATCCTACTTTGGAGATCTCTTTGTGTTATTTTGATTGTTAAACGATTTTTCATTATTAGAAAACTATCAAAGGAGTAACGAAATATCGGTAACAAATATAAAAGTTTTTTCTTTATATGAAAGTGGTCTCAAGTTCGTCAATTAATTAGAAAATTAAAATCGAAAAATTTTTTATTAATAACAAACAGAATTATGTTACCACATAAAAAGTTTTTTAAAGTATGTTTAATCAAGTTATGAAAGTTATCAAAAGTATATGACAGCTCTTGTTTGCATATGTGTGTCCTACCTAAACTGAAAATTCCCCAAAAAATATTTTTAACCGCGTAAAAAAAGACGTGTAAAAATAGGAAAATAATATTTTTGTTAACCGTGTTATTTTAGAATAGTGTAAAAAAAATATCGTGTAAAAACAGGATTGGGTGTAATACCTTTTTTATCAAAAAAATAATAATTAATACCAAAAAAAAAAAATTATTCATTCACACATAAAAATAATAATAAGATTAATTTAATTTAAATTATCTTAATAACTCTTCATTTGTTATACATTTTGAAACTGAAAAATTATTTAAATTCTTAAAGCAAGTTTTCTGTTTCTCTTCCAAGATAAAAAAACGTCCGTTAAACCATTAATTCCGAATGTTGAAAGATGTAAATCATTTATAATTTTAAGTACTTACATTCAGTACATTTGCATCAATTTAATTAATGATATTTTCAAATTAAAACGATTTACACAAATTCAACAAACATGCCGCTCCAAAAGAATAACAAAAATAATAAATAATAAATTTGAAAAAAATACTCCAATACTTAAGTTACATACGCATAAATTAATAAATTATTTTTGTAAAAACTAATAAAGAATAAATTGTACATGAAGAAACACAATCTGGGTCAATTAATAATGAATCACAGCGGAACAACAACAACAACAAAAAGGTGCCAATTATTACAATATGATTTTCATACTCCTGTACAATTCATACTTGTACTTATTTGAAACAATTGGCAACCGGCAATTGCACAACGGTCTGCGCTACAGAACTAATGGGTCATAGTGTTTTCAGAAATAAAAATCAAACATCATTATAATGATACGAGTATTCACTCTACAAACTTTTATTAAAATATATTGTTCACAAATCGTAAAAACTATGTGATCAGTAATTTCTTTAAGGATCCAGAATTTATTTTTTTTTTGAACAGCAAATTAATGTTGTGGAAGTTACAAACGGAATGACAAACTTGAATTCACTGCAGGGTGTAATGAAAGGTGTAGCCAATTTATTCAAAATTCTGTTTCAGATATTTTAATTTTTTGCTTTGGCAAAACTTAAGAAGCAAAACGAAAGAAGCAAAAACATATTTACAAGCTTTGAATTCCTTCAATACAAATACTATCTGTTGCATGAAGGATGAGCAAACTTGAACAAAAAAAATAAATAAATAAAAATTCATTGCCAAAGTCAATGCTCTGGCACTGGTATTAATTAAAAAAATAAACTAAATAACAATTGTTTAATATTATAACACACAATTGATTTGAAGCGAGTTCTTTATTTTTCCTTTTTCAATATTGAATGGCACTAGAACGTGGCGTTTTATTCTCAGTTACATGAAAAAATATTATTAAAGAAAATATTAGAACCCAACTGTAGCCCTCTATCTAGGGTGATCAAGCAGTTTTTGAAACCGGGTTTTTACAATACGGTTGCCGGTTTTTTAAAACCGGGTTTTTACAATACGGTTGCCGTATTGCCGACTACGGCTCAGTCGAATACTTTTTCGATTTGCATGTTTTCCAAATAAAATTAGTTTTTACTATATTAAAACTTAGACGAATGTTTTCTCTTGATTTTTCAAGTTTTTTTTTCAGTGTAAAAGTTCAAGGTATTTTTGGTTGTGGCGAAAAAATTTTATGTGGTGTTAGTGTTGACCTTGTGGTGTCCAATGGATATCAAATTTAGTGGGTCTATATATTTTTTTCAAAAATCTTCGAATCGAACAAAAAAATCTTTTTCTTTTTGCATTAAAAATCGTTTTTTAAGGCGATTTTATTGAAATCAAATTCAGTTCAAATTTATTTTAATTAAACTAAAACAATAAAGCTTTTTGTGGACATAAAAATAAATAGCATAAAATATTTAATTGATATTGATTTGAGAAAAAATTCTTTCGATGTTAGCTGTTGCTACTGGTATTGACAAAACTGTGTAAACTAATTTTTTTTTAACAAGGAAAAGCTTTAGAGCCATCGCAACGATTTGCATTCAAAATGATTTCCCAAAATTTTTCAATATTCTTTTCATCCAATCAATTATATTCTTTAAAGTTGAAGTGGAGCAATTCTCGCCATTCGTCATCAATTTGTTGAAAATTATTCGAATCCATGACATTTGAAATAATTTCGTCAATTGGGAAATACTTTTATTATTGCTTTTCATAAGATTAGTAGGTGCCAGGAACTCAAAACATTTTGAAAAGTCACTGTCAAAATCAAACTTTTTTATTAAACTGTTACACAACTCAACCTGAAATTTTAGGCAATTATTTCGAAATGGCATTTCATATTCATCTGATTATTTATGAGTAAAAATAAGTTCATTAGTTATTTGGGCTCCCAAGTATATATCCTTAATATCTTAAGATATGTACAATTTTAACATCAATTTTGTTGAACTTTTCAAAACAGATATGTATATTCATCTTTTACAATGTATGCATTTTAATGGATGGAAGGAAGTAAACAGAGTTTTGAATGCCTTATTAATACTCTATCTCAGTACTCTCCAAAACATTTTTAAACCTTATTTTATTTGAAAAGATTATTTTAAGCAAAATAATTGAGGACTAATATTAAAATCTGATTTTGATTGCATACAGATTTTTCTATATACATATTTACATATAGGTTGATATTATTTTTCTATATCGTCATAAAAAATGCAAACGGACGTAACTACACTTTTATATATTTTAAAGGAGAAGCTGAAACCATTATAAAGTCAATAACAATAGAACATTCCTTGCAATCCTTTTAATTAATTTTTTTTTTGTATAATATAGACTTATTTATTTTTGAACAAGAGTGTATGTAGTTAGTTACTCATTCTTTGCGTTAAAAAATACATGCACTTGTATTTACTCACGTTTAAATTTCTTTAAATTTCTAAAGTTTTTTCGTGAACATGCATCTTGACAAGACGAACCATAAACAATCAAAAACTCTATTTCGAATATATGTACACATATGTAGTTACGTCCGTTTGCATTTAAGGTGACGATATGAAGTTAATTTTTATGTTCGAACTTAAATTTTTTATATTATTTTATACTATTTACATGAACTGTCAAATCTTTTTTTTTAATAAAACAAATTAAAAACAAAACTTTTGTATAATAATTTTCTTATTAAAAAAAACCGGTTGACCGAGTTTTCCTGATTTTTAAAAGCCGAAACCGGGTTTTTTTTTAAATAATCAAATATTCGATTTATTCGAAAACCGGTCTCTGAAAAAAGTCGCATAATCATTAATAATCGATCTAACTTAATCTTGAAGATTAAGTTAATTATCGTTCAATTAGCAAAAATTACACCGTTCGTTCAATCGTTCGATTTGAACGAGCTTACGGCAAGATTTCGATTCTCTTTCAGTATTAAAAGAGCTGAGAATTAAATATGGATATCGCACCCTAAATACTAAAGGGTCACAACTTAAAATTCTTAAATTTTCAGGAGAGCCAAAAAACTGTTAATCGTGCAAAAGCAATGCAATTAACATAAAAACAGACAGAACGGGATTTTTCCAGTTAAAGAAGATAGTGATGAGAATGAAATTTTTTAAGTAATTAGAGATATGAAATGTGAATTCATTTATGAAAAAAGTCAGTTTTGGAAAATTTTGAGTTGTGACCCTTTAGTATTTAGGTTGTTGTGGTATGTTCATTACGTATGGATGTGTTAGCTTCAAGCAAAAATTTAACTAAATAAATGCGCGTGTTTGTATGCAATTCTACTTTGTTTATTATTTTTTTTTAATGGGGAAGGGAATGAGTAATTATGTAGTTTTTTCTCTTTTAATGAATGCATCGACTGGCGGTCGAATTTCGACCACTAAGCGATCTCGAGTACAAATAAATTAGTTGGAAAATTTCGGATGGTAAAGTGCACATTTACTTCTTATAATTTTTGAGAGCAATTTAAAAAAATTTATTTTTAAACTCTCGTTAATCGTTTCTGAAAAAGAAAACTAAATGAACAAACCTATTATTATTTGCTTAATTATTAACTCAAATAAATGTTACACACTTTTAGGAGCATTCGTTATAAAACAGAAGTTTTATAGAAAGCTTAAAAAAATAATTCCATTAAATGATTTGAAAATTGTATTTTATCACGTTTCGAGACATTTACTGCCTGTTTTTATGAAATGAAAACAAAATTGTGAGTGAGAATTTATATTGAAAAAAAAACAATTTTTCGTATTTTATTGCTGTTTTCAATATTAATGCTCACTCACAATTTTGTTTTCATTTTATAAAAACCGGCAGTTAAAGGTTTGCGTTTGAATTAATTTGATTGAGTGCCTTTCACATAAATGTTCTAGACATCAACATTTTTCAAATCTAATTGAAGTATCGTTTGCTTAATTTATGCAAAAATTGCCACAGAATATCTACGTTTTATATAAACATTTCTAGGCGTACTGTCCGGAAGCTTTTGACCAGGATCTTAATTGATGCATCCAATCGGTGACCGAAACTAATAAAATAAATAATAATTCGCTAAGAAACATTCTCAACACCAAACGCCATCCTTAAAAATCATCCAATATATTTCAGAATTTAAGCTAAAAATTATGTAAGAACACCAGCACTGCTGGTTGAAGCACCTCCTGGTAAATAAATAAAAAATAATAAAATTATTTTATATCCTTGGAATTTTTCGTTTTTGTTTAATAACCAAAACAAATTTCCTCTTCACCAAAATATTCGATTTTTATTCGCAATTGGAAAGAATAATGTGGTGTGTTTCCATTCCCATTGCCATCACTGTATTTGAATTTTTGTTTTACTAAAATCTACTTTCAGGGATCAAGAAATAACGAAACTAAATTATACAAAACAATTTGTCATCACATTCAAAATTAAATCATAAAATATAATAAAGTGCATGTGTGTGTGTATGTGTGTGTGTGAGTGTGAGTGTTTGTATCAAAATTTAATCAGTTTTTTTTTATAAATAAAAAGTCATTACAATTGAATTTTAATCGCTTTTAACAAGAGGTGAGCGTGCGTTACAAGAGGCGTGCGTGATTCATGAGTGAAAATGTATTATTCTTTATTTACACAAATCTTTTTAGAAAATAGATTGCCAGAAGTATTTTTATTTCAACATACGCAGTCTCTCAAAGGTCTTGAAAAGTCCCAGTTTGCCTTCACTAATTACCGTTACCACTAGTTTTTTTCTTCAAGTCAAACTCTGGTTTGAATAATACTTGAAATAATCTCTATAATTAATAGGCAAACACATTTTTTTTATATCCCTTTTACGCCCGTAATATTGAACGGATTTTGGAAAGATTTATATATTTTTAAAGGTTTTTTTACATAGAAGTGCACAATCCTAATTTTATTTAAATCGGTTCAGTGATTTGGGAACTCTAAGCGTTTAAAGTTGCTACTAATACATGCACATGCATGCAACAGCTTCAAGTTGAAAAATAAACAAAGTGTGCATTTGCGTTGGTCTAATTTGCTTTGTACTTTGTAATAAGAGAAAGTTAAAGCTAAATTTAGGCGATATGCTGAATCAGCATATTTATGCTGAATAATTTGTTACAAGTGCTTGCAGATCGTGTAAATGCAAAATTTTTTCAGCATACGTATGCTTAAAAGCATTTGCTCACACTTTGTTAACAATACCAACAAATGTATGTTGGTAATTTCAGCATATCGTGTAAACAGCATATTATTAGTGCTTAACAAATTTCATGTGTATGCTGACATATAGACTATTTGTATGCAAGGCGTATGCAAGCTTTTCAGCAGATGCCAAATTCGCATACATATGCACCTCATTCCTAAGCCCAATCATTGGGAAAATTGAAATGTTTAATGTCATTTAAAAGTCGATGAAACAATAAAAAAAATAATCATTATTTTTTCAAACAAATTTCGAATAAGTTTTTATTGGTTTGTGAAAACAATAACTGTTATTATTAATTTTTAATTAAATATATTCCTGAAGAAGCTTTCCATTGAGAAAGCGAAATATCGGATTAAATAAATCATTTATATTTATTTTCTGGACCTAAAGCTTGAATAAATTATTTAATAAAATTTAATAAAAAAGTCGAATAAATCAGAATAATTGTAATAAATTTTATTGCAAAAATTATACGTATAAGTACATCAGTTGAATAGCACCACATAAAATTCAACATTTTTTTTAAAGAGGAGTAACACTCAGGCAATTCGTATGCCTACCAACCCGTAGGTGTGTTACCTTCTTTGGGAAAGGGATAGTGAGAGGGGACAGATGATGAAAGAGAGAAAGCTTAATTTTTACAACTCTGATATTGCGCGTTGTGTTAGTTTTTAGATCAGTGTTGCAGCGCCATTGATGTCAAGTAGGCGCATTAAATGTGTTTTAAGCTGTTTGTAGCCATTTTATTAATTATTTTACTTCGCCGACGATTGGGCTACAATACCGACGAAGGAAGGAGGGTGCTGTAATGTCCGCTAGCATACACCAGTATCAATTGCTGCCAGTACTGTTCAGTGACCAGTGCTATGCCTTCATGACTTAAACAGTCCGACAACAACAAATACAATTGTTGGATTGTTATGACTTGCCTGAAGCTGGGCTCGAACCCACGTTCTTAGACATTATTTGCTTTGTAGTCAATGCGCTAACTACTTCAGCCAACAGCACTTTCATATTGTATAAACAAAAAAATCGTATGCTAACTCTTATGTTGACATTTCATTTGCTTACATAAGCTGAAATCAAAAAATTTGCTACTTTCAACATATCATGTAGACGCCAAACATATTGAATATGCTGATATTTTGTTATTATTTTGAAGCATATGAGTGTTAGCGTACATATGCTGATTAAAACATATCGTCTAAACTTAGCTTTATATTTTCGGTGGCACCCAAGTTTTGGTTTAAAAAATATTTGTACTTTGTTAAAAATAACACGATATTTTTGCAAGTGCAATTTAAATGCAACAATGAAAATTATTCTACGGTTCTAATATTCATCCTTAGTCTGAGTTTACACACGTCATGTCTTATTGACATGATTGCTACTTTATAGGCGAGAGTGACGATGGGAAATGAAACGAGTACTCAGATGCATGTACTGTTATTACGTTTTGTTTTCTCATTCATAATTTTAAGCGTGAAAGCATTAGCAAGTAAATGTCGTCAACATGACATCACTTGTGTGAACAACAATCTAAATTCAAACAAGAAATAGTAAGAATCGTGTCAATAAGACATGACGCGTTTAAACGCAGACTTAAGGCAGAATTAGCGGAGCGCACCCATACCGTACTGTATCAGCTATTCGTCTATGTTATGGGAAAAGCAATATAAAAGCTCACCGAATTTAAATGTACCGTAGTTGCAACGTAAAATAGAAATTGCTAACGTTGTTACGTGACATTTGTAAGCCAGTGATGGGCTGTTTCTTTGGCACAAGTTAATGGAGTATTTCCGCTCTTATTTTTTGGTACTTTTTGATAATAATATTTGTGTACTGTTGACAAAACAACTTAAAATTATGTATGTTTGCATATATATGTGTGCATACATATCGTCATATAAAATGCAAAACGGCCTATCTATTTTTGAAAAAAAATTTCAGGAGAGACAAAAAGCTTAATAAAAAGCAAACTATTGTGATCATAAAAACTATTTTTCTAGGTAGTATCATCAATAAAATCGGAATTAATGATACTAGAAAAAGACAATATTTGTTATCACAATAGTTTGTTTTTTATTAGTTTTTTATCTCTAGTGAAAATTTTGTTATAATGTGGATAGGCCCTTTTGCATTTGATAAGACGATATATGTACATGCTTAGATGTATATAATAAACAAATACATATATTATATAAATGTGATATGTACGTATGTATATACATATAAAATAATTTAAATGGCATCAATTCTTTTGTATGCACATATAAACACTAATTTGTTGTTTATATTTTATATTATAATTTTATAATATAAATGTGAAATAATAAATAATTTTTATATACATGCATACACAAAAGAAAATTCTGATATCATATAAATATCTTAGGTACTTTTTCTGCACAAGTCACCAATTGAAAATTTTAATTACCCATCATTGTCTTGTAAACAGCTGTTCCTTTTTCATGGCAATAAAACAAACGTACGTTTTTAAATGTTCTATAAGTGGACCAACGTTCTAACAGTACGGTACGCTACGGTACGGCTACAGCAACACTCGGCTAACGTGGCCTTTATTCCAGTTCTCAAAATCGACGTTACGTCAATACAATACCAAAAAATAGGGGCTTGTCTGTCTACCCGTTGTCGAAAACAACTGACTACTATTGATAGACTCATGTTATTTTCTAGACCTTATAGAACAGAAATAGACTGTCAATAGCCCAAAATTGTACTTGAGAGCAAGTAGACAAACTCCACTTTTTTTTTTGTATTGTATTGACGTGACCTCGATGTTGACAACTGGAATAAGGGAGATTATTTGTAACTCTGCTTAAAAGGATATGTTGCCAGTGTTCGACAGACTAACAATTTTAGGTATATTTCCTTTTCGACTCAGCTCCTAACGCTACTGAATGATCCGCAACAAGAGCGACATGTCATCGCTTCGCCCATTTTTGGCTGCAGTCAACTCAGAGATTAACATCATTTAATATCTCTTTATGGTTTATGTGCGATGTGCCTAAGATTTGATTCACGTCATATTGGCCTCACAAGTTTTTGTGCGTGATGTAACTTACAAATAAATGCTCACGCTTACATCACCAGCTACGAACATAAGCCCAGCAAACAAGAAATATATATTTAGAAAATACATACAGGTATTCAGCCGGGTATTAAGTTGTTAATGTATAGATGACATTTAAATTAACCGAAAAGTTAAATTTATTTATATACGAGTAAAATGTGCAAGCAAGTGAGTGAGTGAGTGAGTGTGTTTTAAATTTTAACGCATTTACAGGTGTGTATGATTGTTTGTTGCTTTCGTCTAATCGATGTGACAAAATGACTGCGATGAAGAACTCAAGTGCTTCGCGCATGCGTACAATTTACGAATATTAAATGATTTTTTTTGTTCGATTTCTTTTTGTATTGTTTTATTTGGATGTCGTACATGTGTAGTTTAAGAAATTATGTTTTTTTTTGTTTGTTTTATAAAAATTGTTTTCTTGTGTCTGTCTGTCTGTCTGTCTGTCGGATTGTTATTGACGGCAGCAGCGTGTGTTGATGATAGTGATGACGATATTATTCGTATGCTTGTTTGTATCGTTATGGTCGTGAAGAGCAGCAGCAAGCAGCTTTATCTTCCAAAAATTAAACAAGAAAACAAATACAAAATAGCAGCAACAGCAACAACAACAACAAAATTATATAAATACAAAATATAAGAAAAATGAATAAAGTTTTACCTACAAAATACTCATATTAAAATCGTCATCGCCTCTGAACGATGACTTTTAAGCAGTGACAGTCAAGTATGCAGCGAGCCATAAGCGGGTACGGTCGATCGATCGATTGTTGGCAATACAAATAAACACAAAAAAGTACTAATAAATTAATATAAAAATAAATCAGAAACGTTAACGAATCGCTGTTTATTGGATTTACTGTTCTGGTTGTTGTGTGTGAAGTTTTTGTGCTCTTTCAAGACCAAATCGATTTTATAGTGAAGTTTAATAATTTATTGAAATCAATATGAAATAATATTTATTGAAAAAAATACCTACATACATATACATACATATGTGCTTATACATACATACGTATATTGCATGCATGTGTGTATTAATAATTAAAAGCAAAAATTATTGTTGCAAATCGTTATTAACAAAATAAATAAGCAATTTAAAATGAAAATTTCACAATTACTAAATATTTAACGATCGCATTAAAAATTGATTTCCTCATAAAAATTTTTGCAATAACGGACAATTCATAAGCAAAACTTTTTTTTAAATTAGCTGCCATTTCTAACAAATTCTTTTAAATATTCCTCAAGCTGTTGACATTTATTGACTTTGAAAAGATATACATACACACTTACATACATATCGAAGAAGTATTTAATTTAAAATAAAACTTAAAATTAAAGCCGCAGCACGCACGAGTCAGTGGAAATATTTATTCCAGGTAAATACTATTATTTTTTTAGGTTAATTTCACTTGTATCTTTTGCAAGGTAAAGAATAAAATTCGCCATAAAAACCAGGAATTCGAAAATTGATTATAAACGTGTTTTGTTTTAAGTGTTTAAAAAAAACTATATGCCGGCATTTCGTTTACAATAGGTGCGTTCGAGTACTCAAAAGTTTTTAAAAATTGTTACTGCATTTTACTAAATTGCATTCGTTTACACAAAATACAGTAAAAAATGACAACTCAAATTGTGACCGTAAAGTGACAGTTGAGGGCTGAGTATTTACAAATTCTTTCTGCAGATATTTTTGCTAGTAAAATTTAGTGAAACAAAAAAAAAAACACATGATTCAAAAGTAAGAAAAGAAAAACTATACAATTTTTGAAAAAATTATTTAAAAAACGAAAATTTGAAATAAAATAATAAAAAATTAAAAGTGAATAACTATATTTAAAAGATTCTTTTGCTAAGCACATAAAATTTAGAGAAATGTATGAAATCTTTATTTGAGTCATTAGAACGATCTACATAATTCAATGTTTAAAAATTATTATTATTATTACTAGTATATCCAGCGGTCGACTCAATCGACCGCATTCCAGAAATTAATATTAAACATTTACATAAATACATACGATAAAATACAAAAACAAAAAACATTCGAAATAAAAAACTTAAAACTTTGTCTCATTTTTATGCAAAAGCAAATTGGACAAACACACATGCACACTTTGTTTATTAAAGTTAAAGCTGATGCATGTGCATGTGTTAGTAGCAACTTTAAACGCTTATAGCTCCCTAAATATTTTTTAAATTTATCCAACTTGTTTTTTATCTATTTTTTAAGGAATATTAGACAAGAAAAAGGGCTCAATAAATATTAAACTTAAACTTAAGGAATATTAGACAAGATAAATCATTTTATAAATAAAAGAAATGTAATTCGATGATCATTATTGCACAAATTATTACCAAATCCCACCCTACCGCACTCAGATCTTGTAATTTCATACCAGAAATTAACAATTTTTAGGTATTCTTATTATTATTACTTAAGTGGCCCGATCGAAAGCCATATTTGTATACATTTCTAGTATAAAAATTTAGTAAAAAAAATGTTGCCTTTACTGTTTTGGAAACATTGAAATTAGATATGAAATTTCAGAGTAAAAGTAGTTTGAAAAAAAAACGTAGCGTGCGTCACAAAGAGTTCATGTCTTCTGACAAAAAACGACAAAATTTTTTGGCTGCAAATAAGTTATTTTAGAATTCTCTTACATTCATTTTTCTTTTAGGAACTACATATTGTGTGCTTTATTATGCAAAATTCGCCAAAAAAAAATTAAGAAAACTTACTTCAACATTGAAAGTTGCTTCCGTTTTTTTATAGCGTGCTAAAAATTTATTTTTTATGCCATTCGAAAGTACACTTATATACCGCATAAACATCATATAAGTTGAATGTACCTCTTTTGAAAGACCAAAAATTTTTTATATATTAATAATATTCTCTTATTTTTTCGACCTTTTTTTTAATAATTATACAAGATTTCTCCAAGCTTTGGATCAATTTATATAAAAAAAATTATATTATTTTTTTAATTTTTAAAATATCACTATTTCGCCAATATCGTCAATTTTAATTTCCTGAAGAAGCCAATCAACGATATTGGCGAAATATTGATATTTTAAAAATTTAAAAAATAAATAATATACATTTTTTTATATAAATATACCTAAAGCTTAGAGAAATCTTTTATAATTTATATATTAATGTGAAAACGCGTACGAATGTATCATTCGTCAAGCAGGATTTGCCCATACACAGAAAGAAAAATGCCGTACTAAATTCAAGTATTTTCTACTTATTTTGAGTACGAGTCGTAATCAAAATTTTGAGTACAAATAACAATAAAATGTACTTCAATCAGCCCGTAAACGGGATTTCTTTAGATAACCAATCCTAAAGTTTCTTAAAATGAGTACAAAATACATGAAAAATATCGAAACAACTAAAAAATTCTTCAATTAAATTAAACATTTGAATCTGTTCGTACTTAAATCAATCTTTCTGTAGTTGATCTTAATAAATCTGGGATTACCGGACTTTTAACACCGCTTGGGATTGATTTAAGTACGGATGGATTGAATTTTTTTTTTCAGTGTGTATGCCTGCCACCGTATATCTCAATTTTCGGGCTTGGAGCCGTCAGTGAACCAGATCTGGGGGCAAATCACGGCATTCGATGTCGAGCGAAATTTCCATACAAATTCAAAAAATTTGGTAGGGGTTTTTACTCGATATCGAATGCCGTGACTTGCCTCCTGGTCGTCATCTTCATGCCATGGAGTGTGGTTCAGCCATTGGCTCCTTTCATGTATCAGCTTCAAGTTGAAAAATAAGCAAAGTGTTCATGTATGTTTGTCCGATTTGTTTTGTGCTTTGGAATATGAAAGAGCCAAGAAGTTTTAAGTTATTTTTATTTATTTTTCAACTTGAAGGTGATACAAGCATGTGTAATTAGTGTGCATGTGTTAGTAGCAACTTTAAATGCTTATAGCTCCACTAATACTGAACCGATTTTAATAAAATATAGATTATGAACATCTGCGTGTAAATGCCTTTCAAATGGGCTATAAAATGTGAGCATAAACTGCATTACACAAAATGATCGCGCCTATATTTAAAAAATATATAGGGCCTATATACCTATATAATTTTATTCGATTATAAAAAAGTAGCTTCATCTACTATTCTAATCCTAAATAGTCAAACCACAATTATACACATTATTAGCGATTACGTTGGGTGAATCATTTCGAAAAAGTATTTGCAAGAAATATTTTTTGTAAATGGTTTATATTAAAAATATATAATTTTGTATTGAGCATATACACATACATATATTTGCATCAATATGCACATATTTACATATAGACGTATGTATGTAGTATATAGGTTGTAAGTTTGAATGTGTCTTGTGTTTATGTGTTAAAGGAAAAATATAGGTATTGCGGTGTCTTAAGTTGATTATGGATGTTTTACCACCGGCATTTTTGTAGTCATTGAAATGGCATGCAATTATTCTACACTTCATCCTCTATTTATCAACTAAATAATAAAAAAGAATATAAAAATTTATAAAAGTGACGTCAAGCTCGTTAATTAATTAGAAAATTTTATCTATATATAAATAGGCAAAGACAAATTTTTAGAACCCTTTTTCTCCTTTGTTTTTCAAACGATTTTCTTCATTCTTTTACCAAATGTTAAACATTGTTGAGCTTTAGTGACCCTATTATATATTATTTAAATCGGTTCAGTATTAAAGGCTAAAAATACACACGTACGCACATTTACGTATTGGTGCAAGTAAAAACATAAGCAAAGCAATGAGAGTGTTTGTATGCAATTTTATTTCTTATATCTTTATTCCCATGGGGAACGGAATAAGTAATTAGGTAGTTTTTCTCTTTAAATGAATGCAACTAAAATAGGTATACTTTTAAACTGGCGGTCGAATTTCGACCAATACGTGTACTCTAGTACTCTTAAATATACATATCAAGAAAAGCTCGAAAAATTCACTATTAATAACAATAAAAAAATTTATTTACAGGTTTTTTGTATCTCCTAAAAATTTTTTATTTTTAAATTTTACAAATTAGGATGGGCGGAACGGAACATTCCAACCAATTTCGCACTAAATCGATTTTTTTCTAACTGTCAAAATATCAGCATTTTATATTATTATATTGAGTAAATAAATGTTTCGTTTTTACTTCTGCCATTGAAATAATTAAAAAGTGTAACTTTTATTATAATAATATCTACATTATTAATAGGCAAACACGTTTTTTAGATCCCTTTTACAGCCGTAATACTGAACCGATTTCGGAAGGATTTATATGTTTATATGTTTTTAATGGGGATTTTAGATAGATGTGCACAATCTTAATTTTATTTAAATCGTTTAAGTATTTTGAGAGCTATAAGCGTTTGAAGTTGCTAACAATACATGCATACTTATTACACATACAAAGTAAGTGTATGAGTGTGTTTGTCCAATTTGCTTTGTGTAGAAATGAGACAAAGTTTTTTCTATATGTATTTTGTAATAAGAGAGAGAGATAAGTAAGAGAGTTCTAAGTTGTTTATTTGGAATGTTTTTTGTTAAGGTACAAAAACAAAAACCATTCTAAAATTCTAAAATGGCGCCGGTAACTAGACCATATGTCCATGATGTTATTAACAGTATCTTAAAAATGTTTTTGTGACTGAGTATACCCGACCTATGCTTTCACATAGGAAGTAGCTACGTGGTTGTCAACGAAATTCCACAAAAGAACCGCAAGACTATACGGTTATTCGTGGCAAATCAGTCAACCAGTGTGAGCGAGACGAAAAACTCTCGAAGGCCAAACAACACACGCAAGCCTGACCGCACTTAAGAAATAATTACGATGACGCGAGTGCTGTTCTTCAGCCCAGAGCTGCTTAACGACTGATCGTAAATATATATTTATGTAAATGCTTAATACTTAATTACTAAAATGCGGGCGATTCGCCGTCGACCGCTGGATATTACTCGTAAATATATTTAAATGAAGAACATGTGGAGTGCATCAAATGAACGCACTTGTCGGAGTTAATAGTTGTAATTTGAAAATTAACACAATCTATGCATCTTTTCTTCAACAACTTCTTTACATAAAGTTTATGAAATTGTATTTTATTAGTTATTTAAATCAAATACGGAAAAGTTGGTTAACTTTCATCTTGTAGCTGGCTGGATACGGGTGGTGCAAGACACATGAGGTCTTTAAATAAATGAATAAATATCTTTTTGCATTTGCATACATTAAATAATTTTTTTTTGTTGAATTTGATATACATAAAACAAGTATTGTGATTCAAGTCTTTGAGGAAAAATAAAGAAGCAGAGAAACCAAAACAACCAACTCTTTTTACGCTCGTTACGAAGTCGCTAATTTATCTTATACCACGACAGTGTCGTTTTGGTTGGAATTGTCCCAATTAAACTCAAATATTTGCAGAATTTTTTTGTTTTCTTTAAGCTTCTGAGCCGTTAAAAGTTGTTGCAGTGTAGGACACACTGTACAGCACACGTACAAATCAATTGAAACACGAAGTTACAAATGTGTGTTAATTGCAACCGCATGCACACACACAAACATGCACATGCATACAAACGATGCACACTAGTGATGTAACGAATATAAATTTTTAAGTATTCGCGAATGAAAATACGATTAGAATTTTAGCGCGTCTATGGCTTGATTTTGACGTCTGCAAAACTAAAGATTTATGGTCTTATTCACAAACGATTAATAAAGTTATAGTAGGTTTAATGTTGTATTTTTATATGGCAAAACCGGTTTTAATGCACACATTAACTTTATTAATCGTTTGTGAATAAGGTCATTAAAATTTAATCGACAACTGCAACAATAAATGGAACAAATTGTGACACACATTTGTATTATTGTTGTAAAAGTATTGAATAACGGGTATATATTTTCCGGTACTCAATACCGAAAATTAACTATTCCAAACACTTACAGTTGCATTTTCTGGTGTTAATACGAAAATTCGCCCGTAAAATATTTGAAAGTAATCCTCCGAAACAATTACGCGCCATCAAATCATTTGCAATTGTTATTAAGCCTTGCCGTATAGTTAGATATTTTAAATGTATTAAGGTACCGTCACATCTGACAAGCATTTGCCCAGAAAAACGTAACCACTACTTTTGCTTAGGGTTAGTGTGATTTAATTTGTTTTTATATCACAAAATTAAGTCAATTATGCCGCAAAATGCTATTTTTATATTATTTTTAATAAATGAGAACCCTTATTTAAAAAAATATTGCAATTAAAGAAAATGCAAATTTATTTTGTCTGTTGGTTACGTTTTTTTATTCGGCAAATGTTTGTCAGGTGTGACCGTGCCTTTACTCAATTTGATAGTTTATGAATTTAAGTGAAATAAGTTTTTTTTAATACAAACTGCTTAAGCCTTTTTGGGATTTCTGTAGAAACACCCAGGGTATGGGCAAGAATCGAACCTCCGACCACCAGATTAATAGTCTAATACACTTTCCACTCACTGGTCTATGGAGGATCCAAATTAAACAGTTTTATTTTCAAATAAAATACACTAGAGCCTCGACTTGCGTCGCTTTTTAAAAACTGGAATTATTCGATTTGCGTCGTTACAATTTCAAGTTGCGTCTTTTTGACCCCGATTTGCGTCGTTTTGATTTCGATTTGCGTCGCTAAAAACGGTTAAATTTTTTAATGAAGCATTGTGGATTACCATTTTTAGCATTTGTAGTGTAGTATTTAGCACAATTTATTAGCCATTAATATTCAGCATGTTGCAGAAGATGATGCCATAATAAGTGATGATACAGTAGAAGAAAAAAATTAACAATCCATTTCCAAAGCTATGTAATTAATTTCCCATGCAAAGGGTATATTTTCTGAAAACGATCCTGACGAAAACCGTAGCACGGGTGTAGCAGCATCCGTTGATCAAGCCATTAGTTGTTACAAAGAAATATATCAACAAAAAAATCTTTAAAAATTCAACAAATTTAGACATTTTTGTTAAAAAAAACAGTAAGACCATCCAATCAAATTGATATACGTGTTGTTGATTTAGATTTATTATCTGAAGAGAGCTCAATGTAAGCTAAATAAATTAAAATTTTAATACGACTACATATGTAAATGAATTTAATTTTTGTTATGTTTTTTTCTTAATATATTGTTTTGTTATTTCTTTATAATAATTATAAAAATTTGTTGCAGTAAATTCAATAAATAAAAATGTATTCATAATTGTTTTTTTTTATCAAAAACATAAAATTTTTTACTTTGTTTTGAATATTTTCCCGAATAAATTAAATTTAAGTGCATTTATATAGAAAAAGGTGATTCGATTTGCGTCGCGTTTCTCCGGTCCCCATTAACGACGCAAGTCTGGGCTCTAGTGTAGACGTAAAAAGTATTGGGTACACAGTTGAAAAAGTATCGCTCGCTTATTATTGAATAGTCAAACGTAACCGGTTTTTGCGACACTATTTCTCATTCCGACAACTATAAATTATTGTTTCATAAGCGATAGCAAATTCAATTTTCCTTTATAGAAACTTGCAAGCTATTGCTGGCAAAGTATTAAGTAGTGGGTACTGAGCATCGAGTATTTCCTTTTTTTGGTTACTCAATACTTAAAAGTAGTTACTCTATACTTTCAGAGTTGTATTTTTAAGCAAGTTGAGTGGCAAAAATAGTGGATAAAAAATACATCACTATATAAAAAGACTACTAGGTGTAAAGGGCCTCAGACACGTTCAAAAAGCTTGCTGTCAAGTTCGTGCACGTGTGCTTGCTAACTTGATGTTACCACGCTTGACGACCCACCAAGCATTCATTTTTACTTTGATTTTGTGCTGTTCGTTTAGCTAAAAAAAATATAACAATGTCGCTAAATAATAAAATGTTAATAACAAAAATATTGTTTAATAAGTTCTAACACTTCTCTTTTCTTTATCAGTCATTTGTTTGTTTTTCTTTTAATTCTAACACTTTTTTTGAGCGAGTAATTTTTATAATTTTCTTTTAATTCCGATTTTTTGGACAACTGTTCGCAATGAAAATATAATTCTACTGAAAATTTGTTCGCGCTTGATGGGTTAGCACTATACATGTTCAAACAAACTGACAGCAAGCATGGCAAAAATCTAAATTTTTTGATTTTCCATCAAGCGTCGTTGGTGCCACAGATACTATCAAATTTTCACTTATACTATAACCATGCTTAGCAAGCATTTTGAACGTGTCTGGAGGCCTTAAGATTCTTTAATCAAATCAAAACTAAATAATTTTTTTTTTTGAGAACAATTAAATTATTTCTTAAGTTGTTGTTAACGTTAAATTAAAAGTTAGCTTTACATTTATTTTTTATTTAATAATAAAAGACTTACAAAACCAATAGTATTTGAAGATCCACTTTTAATTTTTGAAGAAACTACTTCAATTTGCAGATAAAAATTATGCGTTACAAATTCAAAAAATCCGTTAAAATTATCGAGTAGTATTGAGTACCCAAATGAAAAGTATTGAATATTATTGAGTAATGAAAATTAGTAGAATTTGCCAGGACTATTGCAAACGTACTTTCAGGATCTGTTTCTCTCACTTTCAATTTCCGCTATAAATTACGTTGACTTTACACGTGAAAGTGCTTTCTTGAAATTTTTGTGTACGTTTTATAAATACAAATTTTAACGAAACTGATTAAAAGTTATTAGTCTGTGCTTTTTTCGGGTGCATATTTTTGTGCATATTTTAAAGTTTTTTATGGATATTTATTTGCATGCATATTTTAATAAATTTCGTGCATATTAAAACTTGCCCTTATTATTATCATAGAATATTAGTGTTTTTATTGCATTTACATACATAATGTTTTGTTACACTTTGTATATTTTTCGTAACCGTTAATATTCGTTAATTATTCGCCCGATTTTGGCGAACACGAATTTCTAAAACAAGCGAATGGAATATTCCCGCATGCAAATGCGAGTATTCATTGCATCACTAATGCACAAACACACATACATTAATATGTATAAGTGCATGTTTAAATGTGAGTTTGTCGTAACTTGTCTTTTTTGCTTCTTCTTTTTCTTCTTGAGCTTAAACGCAAGCTTTTTGGAAATTCCTACTGTTCATCATTCGCTATTTTTGTCGTTTGTACTTTAAAGGTCGCCAAGAAAATCTGCATCTTGTAATTTGCAACTTTTTGTTGCAGTTGATTTTTTTTTAATGTTTGCGCTCTGTTGTAACTTGTTTTCATTCTTCTGCTTCTCTTCTTCTTTTTATTCAGTCACAAAATCATTGGCGTAAGTGCGCATTTTGCCAGAAGAACCAATATGTACATAATTAATTTTGTTGTCAAAAAATAAGGGGGTTTATTATCAGCTCAATTATGAATAAAAAATTCCCCCAGGAGATTTCTATCTTTTTCCAAAAAGGGACTGTTCACATATAATATGCGAACATATATATGAACAGCCCCTTTTCGGGAAAAGGGAGAAATCTCATCGGGGAATTTTTATTCATAATTGGGCTGTATGTATTTCGATTCCAAAGAAAGCATTTCGAAACGCTATGTACAAGCTATAGAAATTCGAATGATTTTCGTTTCGAATCGAAATAGATAATAAAACCACAGTTATCTAATTATCGCTTTCGATATCGAGCTGCATCGATCACGTACGAGTATTTTTAATTTGAGATTATGGCATGTGCTATCGAAAAATGTGTTTACATTTTAAACACGCGATTTTTTTTTTTGACATTTAGATTTAAAAATCCCATTAGATGTTTGCAGAACTCAACAGTTTTACTCTTAATAATAATTTTGTTTTTAATTGTTAATAAAGGACAATCGATAATCATGTGTGGACAGACCCTTAAATCTTTTAAAATTGTTGGTGTTACCGGGTCCACTTGGCCAGCTTAATAAATCTATAATTAATAGGCAAACACGTTTTTTTAGATCCCTTTCACGACCGTAATACTGAACCGATTTTGGAAAGATTTAATAAGTTGTTTAACGGAATTTTTCAAAGATATGTACAATTTGAATTTTATTTAAATCGGTTTGATATTCAGAGAGTTTTAAGCGTTTAAAGCTGCTACTAACACATGCGCATCAAAGTGACCAATTTGCTTTTGCATAGAAATGAGACATAGTTTTAAATTGTTTATTTAGAATGTCTTTTATTTTTGTAATTTATCGTATGTATTTAAGCAAATGTTTAATATTAATTTCTAGAATGCGGTCGATTGAGTTGACCGCTGGATACACTAGTTGTTATAAATATGTAAAGTGTTTTAAAATTAGGCGGGGACAATGGTTTTGCGGCGTTTGACAATTATGCTGTTTATTATTGAGTCAAATGAAAATGTTTTAACATCGAAATTATCGTTTTCGGTTTAGATTTTTTAATACTCTAGTTTGTTAACTGGGGTTCGGAGCTTTTCGAAGTGTACAAAAATTTTTATGCATTTTTGTATGAATATTCGTATATGGGCCGATGCCAAATCACACCAGCTAAAAATGCATCCACAAAAGGTTATTGTTTGGTGGGAACTTTGGACAATACTTCTGGGTACTTGTTGGTGGGATCATCACCGTCAAAAGGATCTTTCTTTCTTGGACCAAATTAAACGATATGGAAGTGAGCAGGAAAACGCTACGTGCAACACAATGAACCAAATAATTGACATTCCGCATAAACGAATTGTGAGTATCGTTATCTCTCGTGGACTAAGCGTAAAGTGGCCATAATGTGACCGTAATTCCCTTTGACAATTTATCGGATCTATGCGGAAGAGTAATTAAAAATTGGACCTCAAAGGTGAAGACGGGAGGGCGGCCATTGGAACGATGTCATATTCCATACGATTAACTCTCACACATTTTCTAATTTTTCAAAAAAAATTTCAAACAAAATATTTTTCAATTGACAAACAATTTTTAAACCAAAACGGAAAAAGAAATTGTTGACTAATAATCACCCTTATTCCAGTTGTCAACATGAATACAAAACGATATTGTTTCAAATTGTTATTCCAGTTGTCGTTATCGGATATTATCGATGACTGTCAACATGGAATTTGTATTCTCCAAGAAAATTTGACGGAGATATTATTTTGAAACAACTTTGAATTTGTCGTCGCCATTTTTCATAACGACTTGACTTTATTTGAAATATACATAAATTGAAAAATGGAAAAAACTGAAAAATTTAAAATAAATTAATTAAAAATTAGTGGAAGATTTGCAGAAGATTCCCTTTCTTGCAGTGGGATTCTGCGGAGGCACTCTTCCAAGTAATTTTAGAGAACAATGGAAATAAATCGCAAGAGTTTTAAATTCTCTTGGCTCGCCGATACGTTTAGAAGATGGATGACAAAATGTAAGGAAATAATGAGCGAAAATAGTGGAACATTAAACTAAAATTTCTTAATAGGTTTGGCGAGAATTGAAGTTTAAAGTACTCTAAACTAACTTTCAAACCTTTTCAAAAAAATAATAATAATAAATTATACAATCACTAAAGCACTACACTGAAATTGGTGTTCACTTGCTGTTCGGTAGGTTAAATATCTCGAATTCCTGTCTCAGAAGCTTTCGTTCTAATATGAGATTTTGTTTTCTTGTAGTTTCATCATCACTCGAGTCTGAATTTATATCGCAAGTAAAAAACATTTCAACTTTTAATAAAATTTTTGTTCAAAATTAACAAAATAAAACCACACAGATGTTTCAAATATTTCGAGATGTTTGTTTGATATGTTGACATAAACGATAAATCGTCAACGTCGTCGTCATCCTGTTATAGAATGCAAAAATGTTATTGAATTGATGACGACATTGAAACAAAATGATATTGACAATAAAATGACGGTGACGTTGACGACGACAATTGGAATAAGGATGAATTTGTTAATTTTTGTTATTAAAATTGTTTGTTAATTTTTTTCTCCTGAAGAAGTTACCCAAAGGGTAACGAAATATCGAGATAAAATAAATTTGGATGATTTTTATTAAAAAAAGTGATCTTAAGCTTAATTTAAAGAATAATACTAGTCTCACACACAAGTTTTTTGTTTAAATTTTGAAATATTAAAACAAGCGGAACTATTCCTCTTATTTTCTGTCTTCATACATGTACCTGGACAGCCACCACTCAGCTGCTAACACACAATTTGATTGTTAAATATTTTAACAGCCTAATTTTTCCTGTATTGAGGTCATAAGCTTTAAATCTATTCATCTGAATAGTGTTTAGGTAGCTTAAAAGTTACGAGTATACTGAAAATTTGTTACCATTAATTTCATGATACGTCCCACTGTGCACTTGACAGTTGTCAAATAGATTTATTGTGTTTCCTGTTAGAATAACAAACTAATCGTGTGTGAATAGTATTTGCTAGAGTTTTTAATAAAACTAGATGTCATGCTTAAATGATTTATTGTATCATTGCAAATATTTATGGGCTGCGCCATTATAATAGTGGTATTCAGTGTCTAGTGCAAATGGTCTTGCGAAAATGCAAATGCAAAAAAAAATATACTTTTTCTTTATAATCTAACATGAAGATAATTTCGGTTATTTTATCGTTAAATTTACGGAAATTCTTAGAAAATGTAACACTGGGTCTTCACGTAGCAATTTCATTGCTGAGAACAAGCAAAAACGTCAGCAGAGTTTTGATAGTTCGATTGCTGATTGCTTTTAAGGTGGAGAACACGTAAAATTGCTTCGTCACAAATTAAAAGTTTTCATAGTAAGAGGTTGTATAAATATGCTATAAATTTATATACATAAAGATGGGAATTGTTGATAAAATTTTATTATTTTATATATTTCTTCGGGTTTCCAATCCATTAAGAGTTTCTTTTGTAATAAATATGCAGTTTTTAGTTTTCTAAATTTAAATTCGCAAGAGCACTGACTACCGAAAAAGAGAAATGACAGCAGATTGATGGGCAATAATTGCTCAAGCAATCAGTTGATCAATCATTGCTCAATGGATTGCCATTTATGGCAATCGCAGTCCACACGTAGCAAATTTCATGAACGCAATCAAATTTGACGATATTTCTACGTGAAGACCCAGTGTAATACAACCAAAGAGTGTGTCAACGCTAGTTCGGCAATTAGCAATGTCAACTGTACTTAATTAAAGCTCCGTTTAAATAGATTTGTTCAATAAAAGGACAGCAAGTGAAATTTTTTTTAAAGAAAAATCCACATTAGTTTATGCGTTTATTAACAGAAAAAGTACCAGCCTTTAAAATGATAAATTTATTTAAAATTCTCTTTATTTAAAAGAGAAAATTGCATGTTGGTGAAAAAGTGCAAAAAGTGTAGAATATTTGGGGTTCTTCTCTAAAATATTTTGTGCTCTTCAAGAGTGTTAAGCTATAAACACATTCAAGACAGCAGGCTACCCACTACAACCTGTCAAAAATAGAATACATGTGTTTATATGAAAATGATTATTTTCACGACTACACGGCTGCAGGTTGTTGTCCATTCTACTTTTGTCGTGTAGTCAAATTAAAATAATTTCTATTTTTGTAGGCTACGAGACAAAAAAAGAGTGGACACTACGAGTATAAGAAAATATGTAAAGCAAATTATTTCCAAGAAAAAAATTTTTTTAATGTAAAACGAAATAAAAAGCAAAAGTTGCAGTTCTTTTTCTGGTATTAACTTTTTGTGTAAAAATAATTTTTCCATAAAAATAAGGGCAATGAAATTCCTGCATACTAGATCAATATTCTGTGTTCAATGTTCTGTGTAAAATCTTAAAATTTCAATTAGGCATTAAAAAGGACACTGAATCAATTATATCGTGATAATCGCGATGATGCGCGAAATTTTTCAAATATTTAGAAAAACCCGTAAAATCTTCTGAAGCGATCTGCAAATGCAAGGAATGTGAAAAACTCGCAAAGAACTACAAAAATGATGAAAATTCTGAATCACTTCTAATGATTGGAGGGTAAAAAATTGTTTAATATCATTTAAAAGTCGATAAAACAATAAAATATAGATAAACTCACCCAGAAATTTTGCAAACTTTAGAAATGCCGAAAAGTGTCCTAAAACGAGCTAAAAATGCAAGGATGTAAAAAAGTCGCAAAAAACTACAAAATTGACGAAAATTCGCAATAACTTCCAATCATTGGGAAAACAAAAATGTTTAATATCATTTCAAAGTCAAATAGAAAAAGTCTCCCACATTGAAAAAATTCCGAAATCCGCGAAAAATTCAAAAGTTTTGCAAAAGCCGAAAAATCTTCTAAGAAGACCTAAAAATGTACGGAATGTGAATGCATATCGCATTCTTTAAGTTTTTACCTTCATTTAGGAAGCTTTACGCCTGTTTCAAAATTTTTCAACTTTTCGAGGTTTTAGCTATTTTCGCGATATAAGTGATTCTTTGTCATTTTATTGCTGCATAGAATTGTACTTTTTGAGAAAACGTAACTTTAAAAAAGCAAAAAAAAACTAAAGTCGCACCTCTGAAATATAAATGAATCAGCTCCTTTCAATGTAGCTGACGTTTTCAAAATAATTAATAACCTATTTCTGATTTAAAAAAGTACACTTAAGCGAATAAAAGCCACTCACTTTCATTCGTATGTACATGTGCCAATTGTCATTTTTACATACATACATAGTTTATTTTGGTGCTGGGAACTTTTCGGGCTTCTGTTTCGTGCAACCACTGCAACAGCTTTAATGCACTTAGCTGGTGAATCCACCAGTGCAACAAAACAATCACCAATTGATTGGAGCTTTACACCAAACACTTTACCCCCGGGTGCTACAGCTGACGATAGAAATAGCGTCTTGTATAAGCCACCACCCGTCTCTCTTCTAAGGCTTTTTTGGTTTTCCCGATTTTGGACTTTTAAGAAAATATGACCGTAACAAGTGATCTTCTTAATTGGAATTGCAATTAAGCTTAACTGCTTAGAGTACTTCGTAAGGATTTTCTATGCTTTTCAGGCCAATGAAATCCCTGTTTTATATAAACATATAAAGGGTCCGCCATCTAACGTTTTTTGTTTTCAACTAGTGCTTATTTCGTGAATGGTAACACTTAGCTCATGTCTGATTTGACAGATAATTAGTTTTATCCTTCCGCTGAACGAATATGGTTGTGTATACGCTTGAACTTCGCTTCGCTAAGTGGGCCTGCGATCGACTTACAGAAGATGCCGATTTTGCCAAAAAAATCATCTTTTCAGATGAAGCACATTTTGATCTTGGCGGGTATGTAAACAAGCAAAATTGTCGCATTTGGGGCACAGAAAACACGCAAAGCCGACGCACCCAAAACGAGTCACTGTTTGGTGCGGATTTTGGTCCAGAGGCATAATTGGGCCATTTTTCTTCGAAAATTAGCAAGGAGTGGCCGTTACAGTCAATGGCGATCGTTATCGGGCCATGTTGAACGAATTTTTGTTCACAAAAATTTAAGAGGAGGATATTGGCAACATTTGGTTTCAACAGGACGGCGCTACGTGCCACACAGCCGAAGCTACACTCGATGTTTTGCGCCCTGTTTTTGAAGATCGTTTGGCCACCTCGGAGCTGCGATTTGACACCGTTGGACTATTATTTGTGGGGTGCCGTCAAAGATAAGTGTTACGCCGACAAGCCAAAGACAATTGACGCTTTAAAGGACAATATTCGTGAAGCCATTGGTGAAATACAGCTGCATACAATCGATAATGTGCTTAAAAATTGGACCGATCGTGTAGGCTACTGCATGGCCAGCCGAGGCAGCCATTTGAATGAAATTATTTTTCATTATTAACCGGAAGGATTGTACTTTCAAATAAAAAAAGAAATTTGAGAAAATATTCAGCAGTTTTTTTATAGCATTTTCAAAAAAAAGTTATCTGGCGGACCCTTTAGTTTATTTCTGTTTCTTATTTTCTTATTTCAGTTATCTTTGGGATGTCTGAGCATAACTGGTATTTAATACAGTATACCACTGTAGCATCCTTGGCCTATAACACACATTAGCCGAACTCGAGTTTAATGGCAGACATTTTTCAGTGAACGCAAAAAAAAGTTAATCACAAGACTAGTATATTTTTTATTACCACATCTTTGCATAGCTTCCTAGTACGAGTGGGAGGCCCAAGCGAATTTAAATTGTTGGACAGCTTTTTCCAGCTAATTTTTAAATGATCTTTATTTTTATCAAAAATTTTGTTGTGAAAGCAAAACCACAAGTGACTGATATTAACATTTCATTCTCAATGTTAACGACACATTCGTAGTACAGAAATCGTTTTCATTCGAGTTGTCTATCGAGTCCCTCCCTGTTCGTTTCAAAATAATGTAGAGAAATCGAAATCAATGTTCTTTCTCGTAGAATGCGAATGAAAGTGTTCTTTCTTAAATCAGAAATAGGCTATAAGTAGCTGGCAACAAGGCGACATTTGTAGCCAGCGACATTTGTAGTCATGTAGCCTGCTGTCGTGAATGTGTTTAAAGCTTTACGTTGCCCTCTTAAAGCATGGTACAATGTCTTCTAATAAATTCAGTCGCACTAACAACAAAGCAGAAAATGCAATTTTATAATATCGTCGGTCACAGGTTGACAACTCTTAACATGTTTTTTTTTGTAGTTTTCAGGAGACAAAAAAAACGTTATTACTCCGGTACTAAACCGTGTTAAGCTTGGTACTCTATTCAAATTTGCGAAAAATGTTGAGCAACATTGATTATTACGTTTGAAAATTTTTACAATTAGCCAGTGGTGACAACACCACGACTTAGAAGAAATTTATCGTTTTTATTGCCTTGAAGTAAGCAACATTGTTTTTCTTATAAAAACAAAAAAATGTGTTTATCAAGGCAGATTCACAACAGGTAGTCTCATCCGACTTCGCCTTGAAAATTAGAACAGATGTGTCAAAAACGGTTGACAAATTTATAAGAAAAAGAATAATATTTGGAGAAAAATGTACAAAATCAAAATAAAATAAAATTGTGCTAAATAAAATTAAAATAAATGTGAATAGAATTTGTACTTTAATAGGAGAAGTATTACATGAATTTTAATCTTGGACTCAATACGTTTTGTGCATTAGTGTTTTCAAAGGCCTCCAAAGTTTCTACTAATACTTTTTTTGACGAAGAAGATGAACAATAAAAGATCCAGTGCCAGCATGAAGGCATTTTCTCTTTTTTTATTTTAAATTGTTTTTACCGTGCACAAAAGTTAAATAATTATTTCACAAATTAGCACTTTTATCACTATTATCACCTTTAAATTTGAAATTAAGACTTTAAGCATTTATTTATTTATTTTCCTTATCCAATTATAATTGGAAATTTAAGTTTTAAATGAAAACTGTAACGAGTTATTATTATAATTTTTTTCAAACAAAACAAAATAACAAAATAGAGTAAACAAATTTTGACAGCTGCTGCGGAGGAGTTCTTTGAAGACACACGTTCTGCAAAAACCCCATACCTTCATTTTATGTCATTTTTACAATACTTTCCATTATTTTAGTTATTTGTGCGCAACAAATTTAATGCCAAGAAAAATCGGATCACCTGCTGTTTATAATTCCGTACGAAATAAGTGATGCTTATATTATTTCGCAGTTGGAAAATATGTTGCCAGAAACATTTCGTATGTTTTCACAAGATGAACAGAGTACAACTTTGGCCATATTATTTTACAATTATTTCACACGAATTTTTTTATATGGACTCTTGACAGCAGTTCGCACGAAATGATGAACAGAGTACCATGCTTTAGATGTAAATAAAAAAATCAAAATTAGTAGGAAAAGTAGGGAAGGAAATTTTTTAAAAATATAAATGAAACGTACTAAAATGCAGAGGGACAAACACAGTCTTTTGGCATCAAAAACCCGATTCGATTTTTTTGCGAGTTAAGAGTTGTCAACCTGTGGACCGACTATATGCATATGTATGAGCATTTCGTCATATGATTTCAATAAAGCCCTAAGTTACAAAAAATTCAAAAACGACTTCTTGGTAGATTTCGATCCACCATATCAAAATGCATGTCACTGGAAATTTTTATTTATTAAAATTGTACTAATTCGTCAATAAGAAATAAACATAAACTAAAATAATTTTAAAAAATGTTGCTTAAATTTTCATATTAGAGAGTTTTTTGCTTGTCCTCTAAAATTTTTTTAATGTAACTTAGGGCTTTTATGAATTCATATTACGATATGTATAATAATCTCAATATTTTTATTTCAGTTCAATGTCCACAGAGATCGAATTTAAATCAATCACTACCGAAATACTTTCCCTATAATGCATGCCCAGGGCAGCAATGCTTTGTTTATGAAACTCTTCATCACCCTAATAGTTGGAATTGCAATTGGTTTTACACTTTCTCAGCTGTTAAATACAACTCAGTATGAAGTACTGATAACAACCACCCCAATGAAATCACTTAATGTGTGTAAAGAAATCGAAATATTGTTAGAGCCGCAAGTGCTAAGCAACACAGACAACGAGGAGGTAAAAAAACCTCTAGAAAATTATGGGGAATCCACAATTTGGTTAACAAATGCATCCTTGTCGGATGAACTTGATACCGAAATAGCCGATCGTTTGTTCAAAGAGGTCAAGGTTTTGTGTTGGATTTTGACGGGACCCCAAAATCATGAGAAGAAAGCTCGTCATGTTAAAAATACTTGGGGCTCCAGATGCAATAAATTAATTTTTATGAGTTCGCAGGAAGACAAAGAATTGGGTGCCGTTAATCTAAATGTGAAAGAGGGGCGTGGCGGCTTATGGAATAAAACCCGAGAGGCATTTAAATATGCTTACGATCATCATTTGAATGAGTACGATTGGTTTTTAAAGGCCGATGATGATACGTAAGTTGCTTACTGAACAATAAAATAGTTCTACGAATAATTTTTTTGTTTTTTTTGTGTAACAAAATGTCTTTAAACTCTTTCAGTTATGTTATCATGGAAAATCTTAGAGCCTTTCTTTACTCCATGTCCCCACTAGCTCCTGTGTATTTTGGCAGTAAATTTAAGCCGCATGTCAGGCAGGTATAACTTGTACATTTCTTTCATATAAATAAAATGAATATTCTTATGCTGGATCTCTTTAGGGTTACATGTCCGGCGGTGCAGGTTACGTTCTAAGTAAAGAAGCTGTCCGACTTTTTGTGGAACAAGCTTATACGAATGCAACTATATGCCGGCAAACACCGGGAGGTGCCGAAGATAAAGAAATGGGCAGATGTTTGCAAAATATTGGCGTTATAGCTGGTGATTCTCGTGACGATTTCAAACAAGGAAGATTTTTACCCACCCACTTGTACAGTCATATAATACCAAAGCCAAAGACAAGTTGGTACTGGCGTTATATATTTTATGCCACAGAGGATGTGAGTATCTTGTTAAACACAACGCAATGATATTTTAAACTTACAACAGTTTTATTTTAAAAGGGTCCTTCATGCTGTTCGGATTATGTTGTATCATTTCATTACGTTTCGGCCGACGATATGTACGTCATGGATTATTTAGTTTATAAGCTTCGGCCGTACGGTATACTGCCGAAATCTGTTAAGATGCCAGCGAAAAGGAACATGAGCGTTTTATTGGATAAATGGCTGAATGAAAAGTCCGATAATCCTTTATAAGTTTAGTTTAGTTTAAGGGCCACAACAATGTAATAGAATTTAGAAAAATTAATTTAATTTTGTAATACATTTTAAAGCATATTGTGATTTTAAATAATATAAGCCGAAGAAAAAAATTTATTACATATTTTTTTAGTTTTTTAAGCTATTGCATAGCTTTTGTTTGAGTGCGGCAACCGAATCAAGAAATTCCGTAACGAAAATAAAACCTAACACTAAGTTCGTTTCTTAAGTCTTTTGTTTTTATAAAAAAAATTATGTTAGTTATTTTTTTTAATTTAATACATTTTATTGAAAACAAAATGCTATGCAATAGCTTTGCCGCGGCAGTTCTCGAGTGCCACATGTCTTTTTTTATTGGCGTATCAGTAACGCTCCAAAAGCCTTTTCTATTAATTAAAAAAAATTATGTTAGTTATTTTTTTTAATTTAATACATTTTATTGAAAAGAAAATGCTATGCAATAGCTTTGCCGCGGCAGTTCTCGAGTGCCACATGTCTTTTTTTATTGGCGTATCAGTAACGCTCCAAAAGAAAAGGCTATAGCCTTTTCTATTAATTAAAAAAAAATTATGTTAGTTATTTTTTTTTAATTTAATACATTTTATTGAAAAGAAAATGCTATGCAATAGCTTTGCCGCGGCAGTTCTCGAGTGCCACATGTCTTTTTTTATTGGCGTATCAGTAACGCTCCAAAAGAAAAGGCTATAGCCTTTTCTATTAATTAAAAAAAAATTATGTTAGTTATTTTTTTTTAATTTAATACATTTTATTGAAAAGAAAATGCTATGCAATAGCTTTGCCGCGGCAGTTCTCGAGTGCCACATGTCTTTTTTTATTGGCGTATCAGTAACGCTCCAAAAGAAAAGGCTATAGCCTTTTCTATTAATTAAAAAAAAATTATGTTAGTTATTTTTTTTTAATTTAATACATTTTATTGAAAAGAAAATGCTATGCAATAGCTTTGCCGCGGCAGTTCTCGAGTGCCACATGTCTTTTTTTATTGGCGTATCAGTAACGCTCCAAAAGAAAAGGCTATAGCCTTTTCTATTAATTAAAAAAAAATTATGTTAGTTATTTTTTTTTAATTTAATACATTTTATTGAAAAGAAAATGCTATGCAATAGCTTTGCCGCGGCAGTTCTCGAGTGCCACATGTCTTTTTTTATTGGCGTATCAGTAACGCTCCAAAAGAAAAGGCTATAGCCTTTTCTATTAATTAAAAAAAAATTATGTTAGTTATTTTTTTTTAATTTAATACATTTTATTGAAAAGAAAATGCTATGCAATAGCTTTGCCGCGGCAGTTCTCGAGTGCCACATGTCTTTTTTTATTGGCGTATCAGTAACGCTCCAAAAGAAAAGGCTATAGCCTTTTCTATTAATTAAAAAAAAATTATGTTAGTTATTTTTTTTTAATTTAATACATTTTATTGAAAAGAAAATGCTATGCAATAGCTTTGCCGCGGCAGTTCTCGAGTGCCACATGTCTTTTTTTATTGGCGTATCAGTAACGCTCCAAAAGAAAAGGCTATAGCCTTTTCTATTAATTAAAAAAAAATTATGTTAGTTATTTTTTTTTAATTTAATACATTTTATTGAAAAGAAAATGCTATGCAATAGCTTTGCCGCGGCAGTTCTCGAGTGCCACATGTCTTTTTTTATTGGCGTATCAGTAACGCTCCAAAAGAAAAGGCTATAGCCTTTTCTATTAATTAAAAAAAAATTATGTTAGTTATTTTTTTTTAATTTAATACATTTTATTGAAAAGAAAATGCTATGCAATAGCTTTGCCGCGGCAGTTCTCGAGTGCCACATGTCTTTTTTTATTGGCGTATCAGTAACGCTCCAAAAGAAAAGGCTATAGCCTTTTCTATTAATTAAAAAAAAATTATGTTAGTTATTTTTTTTTAATTTAATACATTTTATTGAAAAGAAAATGCTATGCAATAGCTTTGCCGCGGCAGTTCTCGAGTGCCACATGTCTTTTTTTATTGGCGTATCAGTAACGCTCCAAAAGAAAAGGCTATAGCCTTTTCTATTAATTAAAAAAAAATTATGTTAGTTATTTTTTTTTAATTTAATACATTTTATTGAAAAGAAAATGCTATGCAATAGCTTTGCCGCGGCAGTTCTCGAGTGCCACATGTCTTTTTTTATTGGCGTATCAGTAACGCTCCAAAAGAAAAGGCTATAGCCTTTTCTATTAATTAAAAAAAAATTATGTTAGTTATTTTTTTTTAATTTAATACATTTTATTGAAAAGAAAATGCTATGCAATAGCTTTGCCGCGGCAGTTCTCGAGTGCCACATGTCTTTTTTTATTGGCGTATCAGTAACGCTCCAAAAGAAAAGGCTATAGCCTTTTCTATTAATTAAAAAAAAATTATGTTAGTTATTTTTTTTTAATTTAATACATTTTATTGAAAAGAAAATGCTATGCAATAGCTTTGCCGCGGCAGTTCTCGAGTGCCACATGTCTTTTTTTATTGGCGTATCAGTAACGCTCCAAAAGAAAAGGCTATAGCCTTTTCTATTAATTAAAAAAAAATTATGTTAGTTATTTTTTTTTAATTTAATACATTTTATTGAAAAGAAAATGCTATGCAATAGCTTTGCCGCGGCAGTTCTCGAGTGCCACATGTCTTTTTTTATTGGCGTATCAGTAACGCTCCAAAAGAAAAGGCTATAGCCTTTTCTATTAATTAAAAAAAATTATGTTAGTTATTTTTTTTTAATTTAATACATTTTATTGAAAAGAAAATGCTATGCAATAGCTTTGCCGCGGCAGTTCTCGAGTGCCACATGTCTTTTTTTATTGGCGTATCAGTAACGCTCCAAAAGAAAAGGCTATAGCCTTTTCTATTAATTAAAAAAAATTATGTTAGTTATTTTTTTTAATTTAATACATTTTATTGAAAAGAAAATGCTATGCAATAGCTTTGCCGCGGCAGTTCTCGAGTGCCACATGTCTTTTTTTATTGGCGTATCAGTAACGCTCCAAAAGAAAAGGCTATAGCCTTTTCTATTAATTAAAAAAAATTATGTTAGTTATTTTTTTTAATTTAATACATTTTATTGAAAAGAAAATGCTATGCAATAGCTTTGCCGCGGCAGTTCTCGAGTGCCACATGTCTTTTTTTATTGGCGTATCAGTAACGCTCCAAAAGAAAAGGCTATAGCCTTTTCTATTAATTAAAAAAAATTATGTTAGTTATTTTTTTTCATTTAATACATTTTATTGAAAAGAAAATGCTATGCAATAGCTTTGCCGCGGCAGTTCTCGAGTGCCACATGTCTTTTTTTATTGGCGTATCAGTAACGCTCCAAAAGAAAAGGCTATAGCCTTTTCTATTAATTAAAAAAAATTATGTTAGTTATTTTTTTTTAATTTAATACATTTTATTGAAAAGAAAATGCTATGCAATAGCTTTGCCGCGGCAGTTCTCGAGTGCCACATGTCTTTTTTTATTGGCGTATCAGTAACGCTCCAAAAGAAAAGGCTATAGCCTTTTCTATTAATTAAAAAAAATTATGTTAGTTATTTTTTTTTAATTTAATACATTTTATTGAAAAGAAAATGCTATGCAATAGCTTTGCCGCGGCAGTTCTCGAGTGCCACATGTCTTTTTTTATTGGCGTATCAGTAACGCTCCAAAAGAAAAGGCTATATATAGCCTTTTCTATTAAAATAAAAAAAATTATGTTAGTTATTTTTTTTAATTTAATACATTTTATTGAAAAGAAAATGCTATGCAATAGCTTTGCCGCGGCAGTTCTCGATTGCCACATGTCTTTTTTTATTGGCGTATCAGTAACGCTCCAAAAGAAAAGGCTATAGCCTTTTCTATTAATTAAAAAAAATTATGTTAGTTATTTTTTTTCATTTAATACATTTTATTGAAAAGAAAATGCTATGCAATAGCTTTGCCGCGGCAGTTCTCGAGTGCCACATGTCTTTTTTTATTGGCGTATCAGTAACGCTCCAAAAGAAAAGGCTATAGCCTTTTCTATTAATTAAAAAAAATTATGTTAGTTATTTTTTTTTAATTTAATACATTTTATTGAAAAGAAAATGCTATGCAATAGCTTTGCCGCGGCAGTTCTCGAGTGCCACATGTCTTTTTTTATTGGCGTATCAGTAACGCTCCAAAAGAAAAGGCTATAGCCTTTTCTATTAATTAAAAAAAATTATGTTAGTTATTTTTTTTTAATTTAATACATTTTATTGAAAAGAAAATGCTATGCAATAGCTTTGCCGCGGCAGTTCTCGAGTGCCACATGTCTTTTTTTATTGGCGTATCAGTAACGCTCCAAAAGAAAAGGCTATATATAGCCTTTTCTATTAAAATAAAAAAAATTATGTTAGTTATTTTTTTTAATTTAATACATTTTATTGAAAAGAAAATGCTATGCAATAGCTTTGCCGCGGCAGTTCTCGAGTGCCACATGTCTTTTTTTATTGGCGTATCAGTAACGCTCCAAAAGAAAAGGCTATAGCCTTTTCTATTAATTAAAAAAAATTATGTTAGTTATTTTTTTTTAATTTAATACATTTTATTGAAAAGAAAATGCTATGCAATAGCTTTGCCGCGGCAGTTCTCGAGTGCCACATGTCTTTTTTTATTGGCGTATCAGTAACGCTCCAAAAGAAAAGGCTATAGCCTTTTCTATTAATTAAAAAAAATTATGTTAGTTATTTTTTTTTAATTTAATACATTTTATTGAAAAGAAAATGCTATGCAATAGCTTTGCCGCGGCAGTTCTCGAGTGCCACATGTCTTTTTTTATTGGCGTATCAGTAACGCTCCAAAAGAAAAGGCTATATATAGCCTTTTCTATTAAAATAAAAAAAATTATGTTAGTTATTTTTTTTAATTTAATACATTTTATTGAAAAGAAAATGCTATGCAATAGCTTTGCCGCGGCAGTTCTCGAGTGCCACATGTCTTTTTTTATTGGCGTATCAGTAACGCTCCAAAAGAAAAGGCTATAGCCTTTTCTAATAATTAAAAAAAATTATGTTAGTTATTTTTTTTTAATTTAATACATTTTATTGAAAAGAAAATGCTATGCAATAGCTTTGCCGCGGCAGTTCTCGAGTGCCACATGTCTTTTTTTATTGGCGTATCAGTAACGCTCCAAAAGAAAAGGCTATAGCCTTTTCTATTAATTAAAAAAAATTATGTTAGTTATTTTTTTTTAATTTAATACATTTTATTGAAAAGAAAATGCTATGCAATAGCTTTGCCGCGGCAGTTCTCGAGTGCCACATGTCTTTTTTTATTGGCGTATCAGTAACGCTCCAAAAGAAAAGGCTATAGCCTTTTCTATTAATTAAAAAAAATTATGTTAGTTATTTTTTTTTAATTTAATACATTTTATTGAAAAGAAAATGCTATGCAATAGCTTTGCCGCGGCAGTTCTCGAGTGCCACATGTCTTTTTTTATTGGCGTATCAGTAACGCTCCAAAAGAAAAGGCTATATATAGCCTTTTCTATTAAAATAAAAAAAATTATGTTAGTTATTTTTTTTAATTTAATACATTTTATTGAAAAGAAAATGCTATGCAATAGCTTTGCCGCGGCAGTTCTCGAGTGCCACATGTCTTTTTTTATTGGCGTATCAGTAACGCTCCAAAAGAAAAGGCTATAGCCTTTTCTAATAATTAAAAAAAATTATGTTAGTTATTTTTTTTTAATTTAATACATTTTATTGAAAAGAAAATGCTATGCAATAGCTTTGCCGCGGCAGTTCTCGAGTGCCACATGTCTTTTTTTATTGGCGTATCAGTAACGCTCCAAAAGAAAAGGCTATAGCCTTTTCTATTAATTAAAAAAAATTATGTTAGTTATTTTTTTTTAATTTAATACATTTTATTGAAAAGAAAATGCTATGCAATAGCTTTGCCGCGGCAGTTCTCGAGTGCCACATGTCTTTTTTTATTGGCGTATCAGTAACGCTCCAAAAGAAAAGGCTATAGCCTTTTCTATTAATTAAAAAAAATTATGTTAGTTATTTTTTTTTAATTTAATACATTTTATTGAAAAGAAAATGCTATGCAATAGCTTTGCCGCGGCAGTTCTCGAGTGCCACATGTCTTTTTTTATTGGCGTATCAGTAACGCTCCAAAAGAAAAGGCTATAGCCTTTTCTATTAATTAAAAAAAATTATGTTAGTTATTTTTTTTTAATTTAATACATTTTATTGAAAAGAAAATGCTATGCAATAGCTTTGCCGCGGCAGTTCTCGAGTGCCACATGTCTTTTTTTATTGGCGTATCAGTAACGCTCCAAAAGAAAAGGCTATAGCCTTTTCTATTAATTAAAAAAAATTATGTTAGTTATTTTTTTTTAATTTAATACATTTTATTGAAAAGAAAATGCTATGCAATAGCTTTGCCTTTTCTATTAATTAAAAAAAATTATGTTAGTTATTTTTTTTTAATTTAATACATTTTATTGAAAAGAAAATGCTATGCAATAGCTTTGCCGCGGCAGTTCTCGAGTGCCACATGTCTTTTTTTATTGGCGTATCAGTAACGCTCCAAAAGAAAAGGCTATAGCCTTTTCTATTAATTAAAAAAAATTATGTTAGTTATTTTTTTTAATTTAATACATTTTATTGAAAAGAAAATGCTATGCAATAGCTTTGCCGCGGCAGTTCTCGAGTGCCACATGTCTTTTTTTATTGGCGTATCAGTAACGCTCCAAAAGAAAAGGCTATAGCCTTTTCTATTAATTAAAAAAAATTATGTTAGTTATTTTTTTTTAATTTAATACATTTTATTGAAAAGAAAATGCTATGCAATAGCTTTGCCGCGGCAGTTCTCGAGTGCCACATGTCTTTTTTTATTGGCGTATCAGTAACGCTCCAAAAGAAAAGGCTATATATAGCCTTTTCTATTAAAATAAAAAAAATTATGTTAGTTATTTTTTTTAATTTAATACATTTTATTGAAAAGAAAATGCTATGCAATAGCTTTGCCGCGGCAGTTCTCGAGTGCCACATGTCTTTTTTTATTGGCGTATCAGTAACGCTCCAAAAGAAAAGGCTATAGCCTTTTCTAATAATTAAAAAAAATTATGTTAGTTATTTTTTTTTAATTTAATACATTTTATTGAAAAGAAAATGCTATGCAATAGCTTTGCCGCGGCAGTTCTCGAGTGCCACATGTCTTTTTTTATTGGCGTATCAGTAACGCTCCAAAAGAAAAGGCTATAGCCTTTTCTATTAATTAAAAAAAATTATGTTAGTTATTTTTTTTTAATTTAATACATTTTATTGAAAAGAAAATGCTATGCAATAGCTTTGCCGCGGCAGTTCTCGAGTGCCACATGTCTTTTTTTATTGGCGTATCAGTAACGCTCCAAAAGAAAAGGCTATAGCCTTTTCTATTAATTAAAAAAAATTATGTTAGTTATTTTTTTTTAATTTAATACATTTTATTGAAAAGAAAATGCTATGCAATAGCTTTGCCGCGGCAGTTCTCGAGTGCCACATGTCTTTTTTTATTGGCGTATCAGTAACGCTCCAAAAGAAAAGGCTATATATAGCCTTTTCTATTAAATAAAAAAAATTATGTTAGTTATTTTTTTTAATTTAATACATTTTATTGAAAAGAAAATGCTATGCAATAGCTTTGCCGCGGCAGTTCTCGAGTGCCACATGTCTTTTTTTATTGGCGTATCAGTAACGCTCCAAAAGAAAAGGCTATAGCCTTTTCTAATAATTAAAAAAAATTATGTTAGTTATTTTTTTTTAATTTAATACATTTTATTGAAAAGAAAATGCTATGCAATAGCTTTGCCGCGGCAGTTCTCGAGTGCCACATGTCTTTTTTTATTGGCGTATCAGTAACGCTCCAAAAGAAAAGGCTATAGCCTTTTCTATTAATTAAAAAAAATTATGTTAGTTATTTTTTTTTAATTTAATACATTTTATTGAAAAGAAAATGCTATGCAATAGCTTTGCCGCGGCAGTTCTCGAGTGCCACATGTCTTTTTTTATTGGCGTATCAGTAACGCTCCAAAAGAAAAGGCTATAGCCTTTTCTATTAATTAAAAAAAATTATGTTAGTTATTTTTTTTTAATTTAATACATTTTATTGAAAAGAAAATGCTATGCAATAGCTTTGCCGCGGCAGTTCTCGAGTGCCACATGTCTTTTTTTATTGGCGTATCAGTAACGCTCCAAAAGAAAAGGCTATAGCCTTTTCTATTAATTAAAAAAAATTATGTTAGTTATTTTTTTTTAATTTAATACATTTTATTGAAAAGAAAATGCTATGCAATAGCTTTGCCGCGGCAGTTCTCGAGTGCCACATGTCTTTTTTTATTGGCGTATCAGTAACGCTCCAAAAGAAAAGGCTATAGCCTTTTCTATTAATTAAAAAAAATTATGTTAGTTATTTTTTTTTAATTTAATACATTTTATTGAAAAGAAAATGCTATGCAATAGCTTTGCCTTTTCTATTAATTAAAAAAAATTATGTTAGTTATTTTTTTTTAATTTAATACATTTTATTGAAAAGAAAATGCTATGCAATAGCTTTGCCGCGGCAGTTCTCGAGTGCCACATGTCTTTTTTTATTGGCGTATCAGTAACGCTCCAAAAGAAAAGGCTATAGCCTTTTCTATTAATTAAAAAAAATTATGTTAGTTATTTTTTTTAATTTAATACATTTTATTGAAAAGAAAATGCTATGCAATAGCTTTGCCGCGGCAGTTCTCGAGTGCCACATGTCTTTTTTTATTGGCGTATCAGTAACGCTCCAAAAGAAAAGGCTATAGCCTTTTCTATTAATTAAAAAAAATTATGTTAGTTATTTTTTTTTAATTTAATACATTTTATTGAAAAGAAAATGCTATGCAATAGCTTTGCCGCGGCAGTTCTCGAGTGCCACATGTCTTTTTTTATTGGCGTATCAGTAACGCTCCAAAAGAAAAGGCTATAGCCTTTTCTATTAATTAAAAAAAAATTATGTTAGTTATTTTTTTTTAATTTAATACATTTTATTGAAAAGAAAATGCTATGCAATAGCTTTGCCGCGGCAGTTCTCGAGTGCCACATGTCTTTTTTTATTGGCGTATCAGTAACGCTCCAAAAGAAAAGGCTATAGCCTTTTCTATTAATTAAAAAAAAATTATGTTAGTTATTTTTTTTTAATTTAATACATTTTATTGAAAAGAAAATGCTATGCAATAGCTTTGCCGCGGCAGTTCTCGAGTGCCACATGTCTTTTTTTATTGGCGTATCAGTAACGCTCCAAAAGAAAAGGCTATAGCCTTTTCTATTAATTAAAAAAAAATTATGTTAGTTATTTTTTTTTAATTTAATACATTTTATTGAAAAGAAAATGCTATGCAATAGCTTTGCCGCGGCAGTTCTCGAGTGCCACATGTCTTTTTTTATTGGCGTATCAGTAACGCTCCAAAAGAAAAGGCTATAGCCTTTTCTATTAATTAAAAAAAAATTATGTTAGTTATTTTTTTTTAATTTAATACATTTTATTGAAAAGAAAATGCTATGCAATAGCTTTGCCGCGGCAGTTCTCGAGTGCCACATGTCTTTTTTTATTGGCGTATCAGTAACGCTCCAAAAGAAAAGGCTATAGCCTTTTCTATTAATTAAAAAAAAATTATGTTAGTTATTTTTTTTTAATTTAATACATTTTATTGAAAAGAAAATGCTATGCAATAGCTTTGCCGCGGCAGTTCTCGAGTGCCACATGTCTTTTTTTATTGGCGTATCAGTAACGCTCCAAAAGAAAAGGCTATAGCCTTTTCTATTAATTAAAAAAAAATTATGTTAGTTATTTTTTTTTAATTTAATACATTTTATTGAAAAGAAAATGCTATGCAATAGCTTTGCCGCGGCAGTTCTCGAGTGCCACATGTCTTTTTTTATTGGCGTATCAGTAACGCTCCAAAAGAAAAGGCTATAGCCTTTTCTATTAATTAAAAAAAAATTATGTTAGTTATTTTTTTTTAATTTAATACATTTTATTGAAAAGAAAATGCTATGCAATAGCTTTGCCGCGGCAGTTCTCGAGTGCCACATGTCTTTTTTTATTGGCGTATCAGTAACGCTCCAAAAGAAAAGGCTATAGCCTTTTCTATTAATTAAAAAAAAATTATGTTAGTTATTTTTTTTTAATTTAATACATTTTATTGAAAAGAAAATGCTATGCAATAGCTTTGCCGCGGCAGTTCTCGAGTGCCACATGTCTTTTTTTATTGGCGTATCAGTAACGCTCCAAAAGAAAAGGCTATAGCCTTTTCTATTAATTAAAAAAAAATTATGTTAGTTATTTTTTTTAATTTAATACATTTTATTGAAAAGAAAATGCTATGCAATAGCTTTGCCGCGGCAGTTCTCGAGTGCCACATGTCTTTTTTTATTGGCGTATCAGTAACGCTCCAAAAGAAAAGGCTATAGCCTTTTCTATTAATTAAAAAAAATTATGTTAGTTATTTTTTTTTAATTTAATACATTTTATTGAAAAGAAAATGCTATGCAATAGCTTTGCCGCGGCAGTTCTCGAGTGCCACATGTCTTTTTTTATTGGCGTATCAGTAACGCTCCAAAAGAAAAGGCTATAGCCTTTTCTATTAATTAAAAAAAATTATGTTAGTTATTTTTTTTAATTTAATACATTTTATTGAAAAGAAAATGCTATGCAATAGCTTTGCCGCGGCAGTTCTCGAGTGCCACATGTCTTTTTTTATTGGCGTATCAGTAACGCTCCAAAAGAAAAGGCTATAGCCTTTTCTATTAATTAAAAAAAATTATGTTAGTTATTTTTTTTAATTTAATACATTTTATTGAAAAGAAAATGCTATGCAATAGCTTTGCCGCGGCAGTTCTCGAGTGCCACATGTCTTTTTTTATTGGCGTATCAGTAACGCTCCAAAAGAAAAGGCTATAGCCTTTTCTATTAATTAAAAAAAATTATGTTAGTTATTTTTTTTAATTTAATACATTTTATTGAAAAGAAAATGCTATGCAATAGCTTTGCCGCGGCAGTTCTCGAGTGCCACATGTCTTTTTTTATTGGCGTATCAGTAACGCTCCAAAAGAAAAGGCTATAGCCTTTTCTATTAATTAAAAAAAATTATGTTAGTTATTTTTTTAATTTAATACATTTTATTGAAAAGAAAATGCTATGCAATAGCTTTGCCGCGGCAGTTCTCGAGTGCCACATGTCTTTTTTTATTGGCGTATCAGTAACGCTCCAAAAGAAAAGGCTATAGCCTTTTCTATTAATTAAAAAAAATTATGTTAGTTATTTTTTTTAATTTAATACATTTTATTGAAAAGAAAATGCTATGCAATAGCTTTGCCGCGGCAGTTCTCGAGTGCCACATGTCTTTTTTTATTGGCGTATCAGTAACGCTCCAAAAGAAAAGGCTATAGCCTTTTCTATTAATTAAAAAAAATTATGTTAGTTATTTTTTTTTAATTTAATACATTTTATTGAAAAGAAAATGCTATGCAATAGCTTTGCCGCGGCAGTTCTCGAGTGCCACATGTCTTTTTTTATTGGCGTATCAGTAACGCTCCAAAAGAAAAGGCTATAGCCTTTTCTATTAATTAAAAAAAATTATGTTAGTTATTTTTTTTTAATTTAATACATTTTATTGAAAAGAAAATGCTATGCAATAGCTTTGCCGCGGCAGTTCTCGAGTGCCACATGTCTTTTTTTATTGGCGTATCAGTAACGCTCCAAAAGAAAAGGCTATAGCCTTTTCTATTAATTAAAAAAAATTATGTTAGTTATTTTTTTTTAATTTAATACATTTTATTGAAAAGAAAATGCTATGCAATAGCTTTGCCGCGGCAGTTCTCGAGTGCCACATGTCTTTTTTTATTGGCGTATCAGTAACGCTCCAAAAGAAAAGGCTATAGCCTTTTCTATTAATTAAAAAAAATTATGTTAGTTATTTTTTTTTAATTTAATACATTTTATTGAAAAGAAAATGCTATGCAATAGCTTTGCCGCGGCAGTTCTCGAGTGCCACATGTCTTTTTTTATTGGCGTATCAGTAACGCTCCAAAAGAAAAGGCTATAGCCTTTTCTATTAATTAAAAAAAATTATGTTAGTTATTTTTTTTTAATTTAATACATTTTATTGAAAAGAAAATGCTATGCAATAGCTTTGCCGCGGCAGTTCTCGAGTGCCACATGTCTTTTTTTATTGGCGTATCAGTAACGCTCCAAAAGAAAAGGCTATAGCCTTTTCTATTAATTAAAAAAAATTATGTTAGTTATTTTTTTTTAATTTAATACATTTTATTGAAAAGAAAATGCTATGCAATAGCTTTGCCGCGGCAGTTCTCGAGTGCCACATGTCTTTTTTTATTGGCGTATCAGTAACGCTCCAAAAGAAAAGGCTATAGCCTTTTCTATTAATTAAAAAAAATTATGTTAGTTATTTTTTTTAATTTAATACATTTTATTGAAAAGAAAATGCTATGCAATAGCTTTGCCGCGGCAGTTCTCGAGTGCCACATGTCTTTTTTTATTGGCGTATCAGTAACGCTCCAAAAGAAAAGGCTATAGCCTTTTCTATTAATTAAAAAAAATTATGTTAGTTATTTTTTTTAATTTAATACATTTTATTGAAAAGAAAATGCTATGCAATAGCTTTGCCGCGGCAGTTCTCGAGTGCCACATGTCTTTTTTTATTGGCGTATCAGTAACGCTCCAAAAGAAAAGGCTATAGCCTTTTCTATTAATTAAAAAAAATTATGTTAGTTATTTTTTTTAATTTAATACATTTTATTGAAAAGAAAATGCTATGCAATAGCTTTGCCGCGGCAGTTCTCGAGTGCCACATGTCTTTTTTTATTGGCGTATCAGTAACGCTCCAAAAGAAAAGGCTATAGCCTTTTCTATTAATTAAAAAAAATTATGTTAGTTATTTTTTTTAATTTAATACATTTTATTGAAAAGAAAATGCTATGCAATAGCTTTGCCGCGGCAGTTCTCGAGTGCCACATGTCTTTTTTTATTGGCGTATCAGTAACGCTCCAAAAGAAAAGGCTATAGCCTTTTCTATTAATTAAAAAAAATTATGTTAGTTATTTTTTTTAATTTAATACATTTTATTGAAAAGAAAATGCTATGCAATAGCTTTGCCGCGGCAGTTCTCGAGTGCCACATGTCTTTTTTTATTGGCGTATCAGTAACGCTCCAAAAGAAAAGGCTATAGCCTTTTCTATTAATTAAAAAAAATTATGTTAGTTATTTTTTTTTAATTTAATACATTTTATTGAAAAGAAAATGCTATGCAATAGCTTTGCCGCGGCAGTTCTCGAGTGCCACATGTCTTTTTTTATTGGCGTATCAGTAACGCTCCAAAAGAAAAGGCTATAGCCTTTTCTATTAATTAAAAAAAATTATGTTAGTTATTTTTTTTTAATTTAATACATTTTATTGAAAAGAAAATGCTATGCAATAGCTTTGCCGCGGCAGTTCTCGAGTGCCACATGTCTTTTTTTATTGGCGTATCAGTAACGCTCCAAAAGAAAAGGCTATAGCCTTTTCTATTAATTAAAAAAAATTATGTTAGTTATTTTTTTTTAATTTAATACATTTTATTGAAAAGAAAATGCTATGCAATAGCTTTGCCGCGGCAGTTCTCGAGTGCCACATGTCTTTTTTTATTGGCGTATCAGTAACGCTCCAAAAGAAAAGGCTATAGCCTTTTCTATTAATTAAAAAAAATTATGTTAGTTATTTTTTTTTAATTTAATACATTTTATTGAAAAGAAAATGCTATGCAATAGCTTTGCCGCGGCAGTTCTCGAGTGCCACATGTCTTTTTTTATTGGCGTATCAGTAACGCTCCAAAAGAAAAGGCTATAGCCTTTTCTATTAATTAAAAAAAATTATGTTAGTTATTTTTTTTTAATTTAATACATTTTATTGAAAAGAAAATGCTATGCAATAGCTTTGCCGCGGCAGTTCTCGAGTGCCACATGTCTTTTTTTATTGGCGTATCAGTAACGCTCCAAAAGAAAAGGCTATAGCCTTTTCTATTAATTAAAAAAAATTATGTTAGTTATTTTTTTTTAATTTAATACATTTTATTGAAAAGAAAATGCTATGCAATAGCTTTGCCGCGGCAGTTCTCGAGTGCCACATGTCTTTTTTTATTGGCGTATCAGTAACGCTCCAAAAGAAAAGGCTATAGCCTTTTCTATTAATTAAAAAAAATTATGTCAGTTATTTTTTTTAATTTAATACATTTTATTGAAAAGAAAATGCTATGCAATAGCTTTGCCGCGGCAGTTCTCGAGTGCCACATGTCTTTTTTTATTGGCGTATCAGTAACGCTCCAAAAGAAAAGGCTATAGCCTTTTCTATTAATTAAAAAAAATTATGTTAGTTATTTTTTTTAATTTAATACCATTTTATTGAAAAGAAAATGCTATGCAATAGCTTTGCCGCGGCAGTTCTCGAGTGCCACATGTCTTTTTTTATTGGCGTATCAGTAACGCTCCAAAGAAAAGGCTATAGCCTTTTCTATTAATTAAAAAAAATTATGTTAGTTATTTTTTTTAATTTAATACATTTATTGAAAAGAAAATGCTATGCAATAGCTTTGCCGCGGCAGTTCTCGAGTGCCACATGTCTTTTTTTATTGGCGTATCAGTAACGCTCCAAAAGAAAAGGCTATAGCCTTTTCTATTAATTAAAAAAATTATGTTAGTTATTTTTTTTTTATTTAATACATTTTATTGAAAAGAAAATGCTATGCAATAGCTTTGCCGCGGCAGTTCTCGAGTGCCACATGTCTTTTTTATTGGCGTATCAGTAACGCTCCAAAAGAAAAGGCTATAGCCTTTTCTAATAATTAAAAAAAATTATGTTAGTTATTTTTTTTAATTTAATACATTTTATTGAAAAGAAAATGCTATGCAAATAGCTTTGCCGCGGCAGTTCTCGAGTGCCACATGTCTTTTTTATTGGCGTATCAGTAACGCTCCAAAAGAAAAGGCTATAGCCTTTTCTATTAATTAAAAAAATTATGTTAGTTATTTTTTTTTTATTTTAATACATTTTATTGAAAAGAAAATGCTATGCAATAGCTTTGCCGCGGCAGTTCTCGAGTGCCACATGTCTTTTTTAATTGGCGTATCAGTAACGCTCCAAAGAAAAGGCTATAGCCTTTTCTAATAATTAAAAAAAATTATGTTAGTATATTTTTTTAATTTAATACATTTATTGAAAAGAAAATGCT